>BSDF01000012.1:22207103-22859110 GCA_027925045.1 Hypotaenidia okinawae
TGGGGATGCTCGGAGCTGGGTTTGGCACCGTGGCTGTTCTGTCCCGGCTCTGACAAAGGGGAAGGCAGGCACTTTGAGGGGGAGTCTGTTCTCCCACCACGCTGCTGCTGGAGGGTTGCTGTGCAAAGACATTGAATGTGGGCCTTGGCTGAGACTCTGCTGCCCGGCGGTGGAACACCAAAGGCCCTCTAAGCCATGGCTCTGAGCCACAGCCCACACTTCCTTCCAGCAGCACCGAAACGCTTCCTTCCGTCTAGACTGTCTCAGGTCCTTTCCAGTGCCTGTTCCATGCCCAGACTTTTGTGGCAGCAGCTTGGGAGCATAATGCCCTGGTCCTGGAGAAGCAGCCCTGGAGACAAAGAGCAGCGTTCATGTGGTTTGTGCTCACACACAGTGTTATGCCCAGAAAGCAGGACTGACTCCTGCCTGTCTTTGAGGCCTCCTGTCTCAGACACGGCTGATGTACACACCCTGCAAGCAGTCTAGCTGCTGGTGAACGTACTGGAAGGAGACCCACTCCTTTTCCTTCTACATCTCATCCAACACAGAAGCGTTAAGGTCTTTGGCTGGTAGAGGACACGCTAGAAACTGTTGGTTCAAAAGGATTAGGCACAGTAATTAAAGCATAATTGCTATTAATAGTTGTCTTCCTAATCAGAGTTATCTCTATATTGCTTCTTACCTCAGAGGGGTTTTTCTCCTTTGTGTTTTTCTGGAAGTGTATTTGTGGTGGATGAAACTGAAGCTGAACCACATCACAGACCTGTTTGTAACCGAGTCTGGCACACACCCTGCCAGCTCCCCGTGAGCTGTCTGTCTCCTCAGTGTGGTGGGCCAGGGCAGTGACAGGCGCCCAGCAGACCCCACACCCACCCCCAGACCAGTCGTGCCCTGTGAATAAATACACAAGCTGCTCTGGGACGGGAGGGTGCCCTCCTACCTGCGAGCACCACATCCACTCCTGCTGCCCTGCTATCCCCAACCCTGAACACCTCTGGAGCTGAGAGGCTGAGGGGTACATGACAACTGACCTCCAGGTCTCAGAGCATGTGCCCAAGCCCCTCCATAGCCCTGCTCATTCAGGGGAGTTTTTCCAGCGTGCAGGCCTTGCCTTTCACAATTAGCTGCCTGAGATGCTCGTGCTTTACCTGCCACGTGCTGCACCTCGTGCGAGCCACTGAAGCAGTGTCCAGACCCCCGCAGCGAGATGCTGCAGCCCGTCGCCCCGCAGCCCCGCAGCTGTCGGTCCCTTCCCTTCTCCTCCCAAGCACTGCCACTTGCTGCGTGTCTTTCCATGGCTTACTCTGTGCTTGCAATTTATACAACAGTATTTACACCACTCATATGCTGCGTAATACACAAGGTATCACACTGCATCGGGAGATGCTTGTGGTTCCTGGCATCCCCCATTAGACGGGCAGGGCTCAGGAGGCCAGGGACTATCACCACATCAAGCTGGGACTCTCCATGACTGCGGCTGAGCCCAGCCCTGTGCACAGGGCCAGGCCCTCTGCTCGTCCTGAGAAATCAACCCCCTTTCCCAGTGTACCTTACTCTGTGTCAGGTGTAACCCTGTGGTTACATAGTGCAGTCGGTTGTGCGATGATTACCTTGGTGGCTGTGGTGAATGGGAGCTGGATGCTCAGACAGGGGCTCCCCATTGCGAGGGGCACAGCGAGAGCTGGTGGTGCCAGGAGCTGCTCATTTCGTTTGCTTGTGATCTGCAGAACTGGTCTGCAGACTCCAGCCCTTGGCACAGCGTTTGTGGGGACTCAGAGCTTGAGTCCAGCACAATTCAGTCTCATGCCAATACCCCTGATCCGCCCCTCGCACGCGTCTCTGCTCACGCCCGTGTAGCACAGTGGCACTGCTGGCTGTGCTCTCTTCATCCCAGGCCTCCTCAGTGCTACTCTCTGCAAAGGGAACAGATGTTTCTTCTGCCCTGCTTTAGCTGTCCTGC
Source organism: Hypotaenidia okinawae (assembly GCA_027925045.1). NCBI lineage: Eukaryota > Metazoa > Chordata > Aves > Gruiformes > Rallidae > Hypotaenidia > Hypotaenidia okinawae. The sequence goes on from BSDF01000012.1 coordinate 22,209,064, forward strand.
ACACACCCCCATCACACTCCACAGGGCTTCCTCACACTCTGGCATTCCTCTGGTCCCACTTTCTTCCTTTCCCTTCCCGTCCTTTCCGATATTCATATCCCCCAGGTGCAGCCATGCAACGACAGGAGAAATCCCCACACAATCTGCCAGCCCTTTGAAGAGTGGTTGTGTTCCTCCATGTCGGCTTAATTACTGCGTCCCGCTGAGGATGCGAAGGCCGCCTGGGAGGGGAGGGAAGAGGCAGCTCCAAATGTGGCATTCAGCCTGGGGGCTGCGCCTGGGGAGGGACCACAGTTCTCCGGTGGGATGCTGCCTGCCATCTGCCCCCTGACAGCCCATGTGTGCCTCCAGCACCTTAGTGTCTTGTATTTATTAGGGGTTGGGATGCACTGTGAGGCTACAGCCTGGTGCTGAGCGTGGGGAGGATGCTGCTGAGTCCCATGGATCCTCCTCTGACATCAGCCACTTTGGACTGAACAAGACTCGGTGTGAACTGTCGTCTTCAGCAGCAAGTTAGCCCATGAGATGACATCAAGGGTCTTCATTGCTGTGCTGTTGCTAACTCTCTTAAACAGGGGGAGAATAATCATAATCCTTTGCAAAGAGCTTTCTCATTAAAAAACCCAGCCACACAAGACAAAGAGAGCATCTCAGGTTTTTACTGGCCATGCGTGTTTCCAGCCATCAAAGCATATGGGGAGCGATAAACAGTGACACATCTGAGTGTAGTTACAGCTCACGTCAGAGCAGGAAGCCTTTAAGGGGTTTTTAATCCTGAAACTGGATTAAGAAAGGGCTTTCTCCTTGTGGAAGTTCAACAAACCAGCTTGCAGAGTCTTGGGAAGCTGTTTCCAGTGGGGATCCCTGAAGCCCCCCATCAGATGGGCTTCCATCACATCCGAACCCATCCCCAGCCTGCACAGCATGAGGTAAGGTCACAGCTGGGGGTGACAGTAGGTCGTGGCCACCTCTAGAGCTCTGCTCCCAACAGTGGGTTACCCCTCAGGCACAGCAGGAGCAGAAGGTCTTATTGACGTGGGAATTTTTCCCTTGGCTTGAGGAGCAATCGGTGTGGTGGCTGGAGCTGGATTAGCTGAGGACACAGAGTGACAGTCAAGCAGTGAGAACCAGCCTTCCTCTGTATCTGTGAGCTACTGCAGCACAGCTCGCTCCTGCACTGGGCAGAAAAGGATCTTGCCCAGCATTCCAGGGAGCTCACAGGCTGGATGGACAGTCTGCTTCGGAGCAGACAGGGAGCTCTGCAGCAGTGGGGCAGTGCTAGTGCACAGGGCTGCCGGCTTGCAGCGGGGTCCCTCTGCATGGATCCTGTTTGGATGAAAAGCTTCCACCTCTGGAGCACACTACAGACCTCGTGACACCTAGCAGGTTGTCACTCCAGCTGTCACCTTCTCTAGCACTGCACTCCGTGGCCTGCTCAGACCGTGATGCCGCAGGATGACAGACAGTTGAGCTCTGAAGATCACGAACAAGAAACATCAGCAAAACTCCCCCTGTGCTGCTGTGTGTGGCTGTCATGACAGGCTCCTCAGCTCAAGAAAATTTGCAAACAGGCAAATCTGGCACCAATGTGCACCCCTGGGTGAGCCCTGACGGACGCTGGAGCCTGGGTGCTGCCTTGTGGGCTGTGTCAAAGAACAAGGATGAGGCTGCTTCCCTCCCAACCCCGGGAGACATCGGCCTCCACATCTCCTCTTGCTTCTGAAGGAACAGATGTAACCTATTTGTTGGATGCCTGAAGGGCATTAGGAAAAGGTCAGTGGGTAGAATGCAGATGACATACTTTAAAAGTGCATTAAAATAGCACAATTCATTAGATTTAAACTCGGAGGAGCAGCATGGTTGGAGTTAAGGGTGGCATCGCTTTCATAGCCCCCCTTGAGCTTCGTGGCCCATTTTGTGTGGAGGAATTTGAAATGCAGGTAGGTTCACGGGCCTTTATTTTGCCCTGCTATGAAATATTCATACTGTACTTCAAGGGAAATGAAGTCAGGGCTTCGGAGTCCTCCTCTGCCACTGACTTGATGCATGGCCCTGCCCTGGCTGCATTCCTTTTCCCACACATCAGGGCCAAAGCCCAAGGGCCTGTGCTCCCTACGTGTCCATCCCACTCGAGTTTTGCCACTGCCAAGCAGGATAACCTTACGTTGGTATCAGGTCTCTGAGCATCTGCCACAGGGGTGTGTGTGCAACCTCCCCACTCCCCAGCAGCCAGTTCACTGCTGGGATGGTGCCATTGGAAAACAAGCAATACTTCCATCAGCAGAAGGGGGGCAGCAGGGACAGGAGGGGATTGTCCCTCTCTGCTGGCCCCAGCTGGAGTCCTGTGTCCAGAGCTGGGGCCACCAATGCAAGAGAGATGTGGGGCTGTTGGAGAGGGGTCAGAGGAGCCACGGAGATGCTCAGAGGGCTGGAGCAGCTCCCCTCCGGAGAGAGGCTGAGGGAGCTGGGCTGGGTCAGCCTGGAGAAGAGAAGGCTGTGGGGGGACCTCATTGCAGCCTGCCAGTCCCTGAAGGGAGCAGAGGAACAGGAGGGGAATGGGCTTGTTCAAGGGCAGAGCCTGGCAGGACAAGGGGGCTGGAGTGAAGCTGGAGGAGGGAAGGGTGAGAGGAGAGACTGGGGGGAAGTTCTTTGCAGAGAGAGTGGTGAGGGGCTGGAAGGGGCTGCCCAGAGAGGGGGTGGGTGCCCCGTCCCTGGGGGTGTTCAAGGCCAGGTTGGCTGGGGCCCTGGGCAACCTTGTGTAGCTCCAGGCCTGGAGGTTGGTGTCCCTGCCTGTGGCAGGGGGTTGGAGCTCTGTGATCCTTGGTGTCCCTTCCAACCCAGACCAGTCTGGGATTCTCTGATTCCATCCATAGAAACCCCTAGTGATGCTGGAAACAGTTCTGTGGTCTGTTGCAGAGTTACATGTGTGGCCAGATGGGTACATCATGGAAACCATCCTAAAATACCCTAACACACCGATTTCCTAAGCTCCCATCAGCAGGTAGAGTCCAGCAGAACCGCAACACTTTCCTTCTTTCAGTCACTTTGAATTCTACAAGTTCCTAAAAGAAGTTTTAAGTGGTTGCTTTCATCCCCTGCATGTTTTCAGGGATCCGTGGGGAGCCCATCTGGAGGTGTGCATCACAGTGAGGAAAAGCCTGGAGTACCAGTGCCACCTGTGCTCATCACCACTGGCCTGGGAGTGTCAGACACCCCTTGGACAGCAGGAAGGGTGCTGCTGATACCTGTGCTAGGAGCTGGGGCTGGCTGCCCTCCTGGATGTTGATGGCTGACTCCCATAGTTAAACAGAAGAGGGGAGTCTCCAGCAGGATGCCCTGTGCCCAGGCAGGTACCATTCATCACTCCATAGCTTCCTGGTGCTGGTCAGAAGCAGAGGGAAGATGAGCTGTTAGTTAGGACTTAACTTTGTGTTCAGGAGAGTTTGGCCAGTGCTACAAACGAGGGGTTTCACTCTTCAGATCCCACCCAGTGCCCTGGCTGCCAGGAAGGGTAGCTGGGATGCTGGGAGGCTGGGATGCCGGGAGGCTGGGATGCCGGGAGGCTGGGATGCTGCCCATGCAGCCTCCACTTTGCAGTCAGAAGCTTCGCCCGGTGTTGCCAGGCGTGAGAGTTCAAGGACAGGTTGTACAGAGAGTTTTGCAACCCTTTGGGTTTTTTTGCTTATTTTTGCTTATCCCTTTTGACGAGTGCTCTGTCTCTTCCTGCCCTGTGCAGAGAGAACACCGAGTCTTCAAACCTTTGTGAGCAGCTACCGAGGTGGAAACAGATGGGCTGAGACAGGTACCTTGAGATGCAAGGCGGTTCCCAGGGAAAGGAATTAGTCTAATGGTGCCTTGAGTTTGGAAAGAGAGGAGAGGCGGAAGAACCCTGCACTAAGGTAAAACAGTTCTCTGCACGGTGAGCTCCAGTGTGCTCCTGGGCTCATCGGCTGTGCTGCTTCATCCCAGACCTAATTCCCATGCAGGCAGAGCACTCTGATCTTCACCCTGTTCCTCATTTTCTCAGTCCCACTGTATCTGCTGCAGCAAACTGACCTGGGCTGGAAGGACTCCTCATTTTCACCGTGCTCATGTCACTGCGGCACCACGTTGCAGGGCTGAGGTTGTGCTGTTGTTCTAAGGGCTGGAGGTACCGTTTTAAGCTTAATGCAGCTCCTGGTGTAGCCTTATGGATATAGCTGGGCTGTCGGCTTCCTTCCCCTGATACTGGGGAGGTGACACTGAGGGGATGCTCAGACTGCAGAAGTGCTCAGAAATGGGAGAAATGGAGATTTCAGGCTGAGCTCACACCCACATTAGGATGGAGGAACCCTGAGCTTTCCTCACAGGCTCCTGCGAGGCTCCGGCAGCACCATCCCAGGACAGCCCCAGGCCAGATCTGGCTCAAAACAACACTACTGTCCCCTGCTATGGACTCCTGAATCCTCAGTCCCCAAATAAGCAGTTGTGGAGCAAACGCTGTCAGTGACAAGCAGTCTGTCAGCAAGTCTGCACAGCCCTGTCGTGGAGAACAGATTGTCTCCCTTCAACACGTCCCGAAGGAGGAGTGGATCTGCTTCTCTAACTCCAGATTGGAAACTCTGCCCCTGAGCCATGAAAGCGGCGGCAGAAAACAGAGCCCTGTGTTCTTCTGGAAATGAAAGAGGATTAAGGCCTGAGCCAGTGCAATCAAAAAGACCCAGAGAGTGGGCTGGTGAAGCAGCAGAGGGACCCTTCCTCCAGGGACGCTGTCCGCAGGGCACCCATCGCTCACTGCCAGGCGCAGGCAGGAGCCCCTGCTCCCAGCAGCACGCACTGGGAACGATGTTGGCATCCAAAGGATGAAGGCTAAAGGACTCATCTGGTTTCTGGTCCCTTCCAGCACGAGCTGAACAGACAGCGAGTCCATGACAACCGTTCCCTTTGGCCAGCAGGAGATCCAGGGCTCCAGGCAGCTGCGGGCGCTGCTGCACCCAGAGCACCCCCAGCAGTGCTGCGGCCAGTGAGGATCTGCAGGATGCTTCCTGCCCTCCTGCCCCTGCAGCGTGTAGGGGTGGGATGCAAACACCTCACCTGGTGGTGTCAGGACTGACACAGATCCTTCCAGAAGGCAGCGACAAGGCGCTTTGCTGTGGGTAAGCTGGCTGCTGCAAGGATCCGAGGGGGCAGGGATGCTGCTGGTGCCTCTGCCTGGAGAAGCACAGTGCTCCTGCACAGAACCTGAGCCCCAGCCAGCTGCACCTCAAACCTCACAGGGAGTTCTGCACCTCCTTGTGCTGGGATTCACCCCAGGGTGACAGCAGTGGCAGGAGGGGCTTTGCCCTTACCCCTCCTCGTTTCACTGAAAACCCTGACGTGCTGGCTGCACACTGTCCCCTGCCCTGCTTGCTCCCTGCTTGCTCCCTGCTTGCTCCCTGCTTGCTCCCTTCCTCCAGGAAGGAGAGGCTGGGCAGCATCTCTCCGGGAGGGCCGGGGATGCGCTGTTCCGTGATGGCAGTGAGTCAGGCTGTCCTGCCCAGCCCGTGACTCACCCTGCCTCATGCCGTGCTGCATCCAGAGAGACGCTGCAGCCTGGCAGTGTCCAGCTGGGAAGTCTCCCTGCTCGGGAAGAGGGTGCCACACCAAAGGTGCTTCTTAGGGTGGGCATAAGGATCTCGGTCTGCACGGGTCTGCAGGGCCCCCGGACCGGTCACGGGAGCAGGGACACCTCTGTACCCACCAAGGGCCCTCAGCCCACGGGAGGCAGGGATGCCCACGCCCAGCTCCCGTGCTTATTTTGGGAGCAGCTCTGCACGGCATCAGTAAACCTGCTGCCGTCATTTAGCAGTCACGAAGTGAGACAGGCTGAGGAAGGCAGGCTGGGAGGGGGGCGAGGCAGGAGCTGGTTTAGAAAACAGGCTCTGCTGCCTTCAGGAGCGTGCACAGAGCTGCCTGTCTCTCCTCAGGCTGAATAATGCTCAGCTATTGTAAGTGGCCCTGTTATAATTAGAGGTGTGCTGACCTGCGTGACAGCAGCGAGTCGTCAGATGCCACCCACAGGCTAGTGAGCAGGATGAGTAATTTGCACCCACATCATCCCTCCCGCTGCGGGGCTGGTGCTGGCGGCCCGAGAGGGTATGGGCTGGAAGGGGGACGGGCTGGGGGGGCACCGGCTGGCCAGAACCCTGCTGCCGAGGAAGAGGAGGAGGAGGAGGAGGAAGGGCACTGCTCTCACCTGGTTACTGTTGCTCGGGAAACCACTCCCTCTGCATCAGGACGAGGTCCTGCCTCCCGAAAAGGCAGTCTCGTGACAGGGCATCCGAAAGCCCAGCACAGGCACAAGAAAAAGCACAGAGGCAGGAGAAATGCACCTGAAGGCTTGGTGAGAACAAGGGCCTGCAGATAACTGTGTTTTCACGTGCAGCATCAGAGGAACAGGCTTGTAACTGCGGGGATGCACAGTTACTGCTCCAGGCTGCAGCCTGCTGGGCTCTGGAGAGGGAAGTCTGGCCAGTTGAGGAGCGTGGGTGCAGCCCACTGAGCATCTCCTGCTGCAGGATGATGGACCTGTGTTTCCCCATGGACCTTCCCAGAAGCACTGTCCCTCTGTAGCAGAGCTGGGCACCCCCTGGGACTCTGTTCCTCGTTAGAGAAACCTGCTCTGTCAGGAGAGAAATGGGAGAATTTCCTTAAAAATTCACAATTTCCTCTTAAGAAAAATGTAGCAAGTTTAAGCTCCTCTCTCTGGAGTCCCCTGGCTTCCCTCAGCAGCTGCTCCCAGAGCAATGTGCTTGTCACCTGCCCACGGGAGAGACAGTGACATTCAAACAGAGCTTGTCACACAGAGGTTCAGCATTTGGGGCGCTGGGTGGGGGGCTGGCCCTCTGCATGCTCCAGTGAAGCACCAGCCGCTCTCCCACCCAGGTCCCTGCAGCTAGATCCCACCCTGGAGGGGCTGCTGGGGCAGGGATGGATGCACGCTCCCCCGAGCTCACAGCACTTGGGCCTTGGGGGCAGGAGGAGATGGGATGTCCAGGGCTGAGCCTGGGTGCCACCCTTGAGGAGATGGCCCCGAGCTTGCTGGGCTGTGCCTGGGGCCCTGGCTGGCCTGCATCTCCTCCCGTGTTCTGCACAGGACCAGCAGCTGCCTGGCTGGGTCTGGGGGTTGTTTCCAGCCAGCCCATTCCTTTATCCATAGGAGCCTGAGGATGCTCCTGGCTTTCTGGCTCCAGAGAAGAGGAGGTGCCTTTGCTTTACCTATGCCCTGAGTCCTGAGGAAGAAATGAGCCGGTTTAGTCAGCTTTCCTTTGCTGTTTACTGGGAGATCCCGGGCTGCTCACTGGGAATTTAAGAGAGGCTTTTTGCAGCGTTCCCATTTTCAGGTGGGGACGGTGGCTGCCCACTGTGGGGGCCTTTGGGTGCTGCAGGTGACCCCTCCAGCTGGCAGCAGCCCAGCCTCCCTCGCCCAGCGCTCCCTGCGCACTGGCACTTTCTGATACTCCTGAACGATGACATTAATCATGTGCTATTTTTATTCACTCTGCCAGAAGCATTTGGTAATTCCTTTTTGTTTCTCTTCCCTTTTCCAGGCTGCTTTCCAGGCACTTCCAACCCCCTCTTTTCCTTGGCTAGATGCACTCTCACTGCCCTCCCAAACTCCTTCCCGTGCTCGGGGATGGGAGCGAGCAGAAGAGAACCACCAGCTTCTCCATCGACTTCTTTGCTTTGTGACAAACGTTACTGGTTTGAAATGGTGAAGCCGTTTGTGCTGGACAGAGGCTCCAGGGTCAGGACAGTCCGGGACCAGCCACATCTGGGCAGCGCCGTGCCCGTTCGCTGCAGACACGGGTGCCCAGTGCCAGCGTCCCCGTTGAGTCACCATCCACTTCGACTGTCACTTCGATCTGACAGGAAGAGAAACATCTCCCTGAGCTAAAGATCTTCCTGGCTGCAGCTCCAGGACGCTTAATGACGTGCAGTGAGTACGTTTTATATTGCCACTGCAAAGAATTTAGCGACAACAATATGGCAGCTTAATTTGCCTTATTTATCTCAATCATTTTGCATGAGGGAGATGAATGCCTCTGCATGGCTTCACGTGGACGCTTCACCTCCTTTAATGTGGTTACAGGTGAAAGCTGCAGGATACAGCCCTGGGTAGAAATTAATCTTGTGGGCAATCGGCCTGAATCAGAGCACCCAAACCAGATGGACAGAGATGGTGCCGGCACTGTGGCTACGAGCTGTTCCGCTGTCCTAGCTTGAGGTATCTCTAAAGCCCTGTACCGCCACGTACAGGGGAGGGAGGCAGCATGCCCACACGCCCTGGCCACGCAGCCCTGCTGAGCACGTACTTTGCCGCTTCTTTCCTTTTTTAGTTTGGAAATGTCAGCACTTTCCGTTCCCATGGGAACCCTGTCTTTTCCACTGGCACTCGGGTGCATTTAAAGATGCTGGGACTGGAGGGGCTGTGGTCTGTCTGGGAGCGTGTGCTGACCGTTCCCAACTCCCAGCTCAGCAGAGAGGGCTGGATGTGGCAGTCCCAGTCCTCTCCCAGGCGTCCTGCTCCTCTGACCGCCCTGAGCCGGGCTGAGCCCAGCAGCTCTGGGCTCACAGGGGCAGTCCCAGCAAAAGGTGGAACTGGGAGAAGCTGTCAGAAGCTGGTTGGAAACTCCATGGGCTCCATACACTGGATTGTGCTCCCATCCCCACTGGCCACCTGTGGCAGCAGCCAGACCAGCGCTGAGCAGGAGCAGGCAAAAAAGCCTCCTAGCTCCATCATCCCAGTGTCACGGGGCCGGATCACAGACCACTGTGCCCTGTTGGGAATGCCAGCTGGGGTACAGAGGGGACATCCCTCCCTGCTCCCCACACACGTGATGCAGCACCCACAGCCACAGCAGAGCCTGTGCAGAAGCCGAGCTGTGCCAGCCATGGTGCTCAGTGGCACTGCACCCCTGGCAGGGCTGTGCTGCAGCCGGAGGAGGCCGTGGGGATCCCCTTCCTGGTGCCATGTGCCTGAGCTCTGGGAAGTCAGATGTTCAGAACAGGAAGGTTAATTGCTCTTTGCTTTCAAAGCCTTTATCTCACACTAGCTCCTCTCCCTCCCATCATTCCCAGCTGTTCCTTGAAGAACACCATCGATCCACTCTCCATTTCGCAGGGTCCAAACCAGATGGGGGGTCAGGACCAGCGAGAGGGTCACCATCCGAGGAGCCCCATCTCAGGGCTGCGGGGGTTCCACATGCAGGAACCTGTGCTCCAGCATGACAGGTTGTGCAGAAACAGGATTTAAGGGTGTGCAGAGTCATCAAGCCCAGCTCCTGGGGGGCAGCTGGGAGCACCATGTCCCTCATCTCCCATCTCAGCTCCTCTGCTTGGAGTCCCAGCTGTCGGCACCGTCGCCTTTCTGTGTCAGATAAAACAACCATCAGGTGTTTCCCTTACCAGAAAGGTATTTACATACCTTAATGAAGTCAACCCTTGGTATTCTCTGTAAGCTGAACAGATGGAGCCCAGAGGTATTTTTGCTGGGCTCTCAGTGGTTTTTCTCCTTCTCCTCTGCGCTCTCTGCGCATCTCTGCAGCCCCCAACCCCCACTGCACATTTCCAGAGTTGGGTAATTGAACTTTCCACGGGCAAATTCACCGCCCTGCTCTTCCTGCTGTTGGCTTTGCTGGCCAGGGAGCACCCCGAGCACGCTGGGTGTGTTGCTTTGTGTGTCCCCCGTGCTCTGCCAGGAATATCCAGGAGCATTGCTGGCATCCTCACCATGTCCCACTGCCTGGGCACTGCCACTGGGATGCCAATTGTGTGCCCGAGGTAGCGCTCGCTGTACCCAAACTCTCTCCCTTCGGATGAGCTGAGTGTGTCAGCAGCTCTTCCTCATCCTGCCAGGCCGTTAATCATCCCCATGTTTTATCAGCAGCCGGCTTGCATTTGCTAACAATCTGCTGATGAAAGACATCTCTGTGGTCTCTGGTGAAGCCTCCAGAAGCCATCCTGGTAGCGGTACCAGGTGACCGAGCTGCACCGCAGGTCGTGGCAGGGACCTGTGGGCTGGCCCACTCCCACTCAGCCCAGACCTTGGGACCATGCTCATCCTCACAAGCCCCATCACAGCCCAATGGTGATCTTACCAAGGACTGGGAACAGCATATTGGACTCTTGGCAGTGGCTACACTTTAGTCCCTTCATTTGGTCTGTATTTCCCCGTTGGTGCTCCTGCCGGACCCTCACTGCAGCATCAGCCCTTTGCTGCCTTTCAGATCTCCCCCTATACTCACAGGCACGTTCCAAATCAGCAGCACTGGATCAAGTGCCTCTGTTCAGACGGGGGTGGCTCCTGCTGGGGCCGTTTTACATCTCCCCTGGTCCCTCCTAGGTGGGACAAGTGTTTGTCAGTGCTGTGAGGCACAGGCACGCTGCCCTCACCGGGGCAGGTGACAACACACCCTGCCCCGTCTGCTCTCCGCACAGAGTCAGACCCGCTGTGTCGGAGGAGCTGTGGTCCCACACGTCGTCGTAGGTCTGGTGGGGTCTGATCCTTCTCCTCTGATGGGTCTTGTAATCAATTTTGTGCATTTTACAACTTTCAATTGCTCAGCTTGTCTCTGCTCCCCCATCTCTCACCAGGGTTTTAACTCCTGGGCTCAGACTCAGAACAGGGATGTGTTGCTCCTCATACATGGAGCTGCTGATGCAGCAGGGGTTATCGACTGCCCAGAGAGCTCCTCTCACCCCATGCTAGCTTCCAGGCACATTTCCCTCTCTCTGCTTCCTTCCTAATCCCTTTGTTCCCAATTCAACTCTTTAGAAGCATCAGGTGTATGCAAATATCACTGCAGTTAATGAATGTGCTGGTTTAATAAACGTGTTTCCTGAGTGTGTCTCACACTGTACCAACCATGACTGTGGAAATGTAAAGTGCTTCCAGTTCTGCCAGGGCTGGGCTTGGTGCAGATGGTGTTGAAATTGTTTGTGATCTAATTGCTCCAGAGCACCAGGTACCTGTTGGCACCTCCAGACACACACCCTGGGCCAGAGCACCCCTGAGTTCAGGCTCACACCATCGGGCAGTGGGTGCTGGGCTGGGGCAGCCGCGCTCTCCCTGCGTGGTGCTCAGCTCCTCTTCGCTCCAAGCAGAGCCCTGGAGAGAGCTCCAGCCTTTGGGGTGGGTGGGCTCAGGCCTGAAGAGCCCCCATGTCCCCCAGCACCGGGAGCAGGATGCAGCCCATCCTGGCTGGCTTAGGACAGGCAGCAAGCAGGCAGACAGGGGCAAGTGGAGCTCCCTGTGCTGCAGACCCAGAGGGGTGATAGCAGCCCAGAGAAACAGGCTTCTCCCATTTTGGAACCATTAATACAGATGCCAATCTCTTTCCCAAATCTGTCCCACCAGGGTATTGTTCTTTACAGGAGCCGTTCCTGCACACAACCCAACCCTTTGATTTCTCCTCTGTAGCTCAGCGCAGTCTCTGACTCCCAGGCAGCACTCAGGAATCCAGGGGGATGAGAGAATTTCATATTGACTCTAAATAAAAGGGAAACTTTACACAAAGAAAAAAATAAAATAAAATAAAACTCCCAAACAAAGCAGAAGCAAAAACCCCAGGGCTCCCCAGCACGGAGAGGGAGGATTCATCCGGTACCCAGCGCCACTGCCGGAGCTCCCAGAGCACAGCCCTGCTGCAGCACCACGGGACTGTGTGTGCTTTCATCCTGCCCCCGGCCCCTCCTGCCAGCAAACTCCTCTGAAATGCAGCTTTTTAATGAAATGTGACTCATTCACCTGCCAGAAGGACCCGTTGGGTGGAGAAAGGGCCGGCTGGACATGGACATAACAAGCGGTCGTGGTGGCTGAGTGGACTGTCCGGGGTCTCGCTGACAGGAGCAGGATGAAGGGGCTCGGGCAGAGCGGAGGCTGTGGCACCCTGCATGTGCCTCGTGGGGCTCTAACGACGCCAGCGCCGAGCTCAGTGTGCTCCCCAAAGGGCAGAGGGAAGCAAACAGGGCTGCTGGGTGCAGGGGCTGGGCGCGTCACCCACCGCTGCGGCCGGGGGTTTGTCAGTGATGCAGGATCTGAAGATCACCCACAGAGGCAGCAGCTCCTCGGCGCCTTCGCTGCCTTTCCAGGGGCCCTGAACCGCTCCCACGGGCCCCTTCATCCCTTCCGGCCGAAATGTGGGGTAGATGCTGGAGCCTCAGACGTGCTGGGGATTATCCCCTCCCTGCTGACAGCCTAATGACGTGTCTGCAGCCGCACAGACCGTCTTTGTAGTCCTCTTGCAGCTACCATTACCAGAACATCCCTGTACAAAATGAAGATAACGAGCAGCAAATACCCAGCCCAGGCAGTGGCTTTTGAGGGGCAGAAGCACCCCAGGAGCCCGTTTTCTCCAGACAACTGGGCTCTACTAGAAATACTGTGAATTTTAAACATATTTAAGAGAAAAGAAAAAGCAAGCAATGCCTGTTGCCCAAGACACTGGTCATGCCAAGGCCTTTTCTTTACACAGCACCCAGGCACGGGGTGCTCTGGGAGATGTTGGAGGCTGAGTGGCTGCATCCCCACCTTCCCTTGGGAAACACGGTTGGAAAAGGGCTCAGATCCGTGCAACCTGGTTGCAGAGCTTCACCTGATCCTCCTTCCTCTGGGAAAATCCTAATGGGGCCTTTGATTCTCCCACACATCAGCGGGGTGACGCCGTCTCCTGCAGCCAGCCCCTCATCGCAGCACAGCACAGCCTGGCCAGGGATGCAGGATCAGACCCCCAGGCTGGGAGCGTGCCAGGGCAGGCAGCTGTCACTCCACATTCATCCACGGAGCCACCGCCGGGCTGCTGGAGCCGGCGTCCCCTCCCCACCACAGCCCAGAAGATGGTTTGCAAATGGAAAGGGAGAGTCTGCAGCTCATCCAAGACCCACAGACATACTCCCACCGCTGAGGTGGTACGGTGACATCAGCCCAACAGCCCGGTCTGACTGTCTCCTGCTCTACCTGCGGCTCCCTTGCCGTGCGCAGGGGCAGCTCCGTGCCCCGGGATGCTGGGGGGTGTTTGGCCCTGGGAGGGAGGTTGTAGGAGAGCCGAAGCGACAGCCCCTCCGCCCGCACGGCAGAGTTGGGCAGAGTTCACAGCAGAACCGCCACGAGCAGTTCAGATTAAATCCGCATGAAACCCAGTGCCTGTCAAAGCCTGTGCTGCTGCGAGGAGCGGCGGGAGCTGCTGGGCTGCCTGCTATTAATAGGGTCAGCTGCTGCTCAGCGGAGTGGCTCTACCTGCGGGCAGCACACCTCCCTGCCCTCCTCACAGGAGGAGATATTTTAGGAGGGTTCCCAGAGGCTCACATCCTGCCATCCCCTCACAGAGGCTGGGGAGCAGGCTTGAACTGACACCAGAGGATGAGCTGTGGTTCTGTCTGTGGGAAGTCTGCCAGCTTGGCTGCACTCGGCGAGCTCGGAGCCTGGGTCAGCTCGAGACGTGGCTGGCAGCTCGCAGGCAGATGGGGCCCACAGTGCCCAGAGCAGCTGCTCTGCTGCAGCTTGGGAAGGCACAGGGTTCAGGACAGTTTATTTTGGGGGCTGTTTTTTGCAAGGGCTCATCAAGTGTCTCACAATGGGGTGGCCTGTCTGGTCAGACCTGGCCCCTAAACCCTGCCCCATCTCCCCATGCCACCCTCTCTTGATGATATCCATCCCACCCCATCGCATCCCATTCCTCCCCATCTCATCCTCATCCCATCTTCATCCCATCTCCATCCCATCCTCATCCCCATCCCACACCATCCCCATCCCATCCCCACCCCACCACATCCCATATCATCTCTACCCCACCCCATCCCACATCATCTCTACCCCACCCCATCCCCATCCCATCCCCATCCCACCCCATCCCCATCCCCATCCCATCTCCATCCCATCCCCACCCCACCACATCCCATATCATCATCTCTACCCCACCCCATTCCCATCCCATCATCACCCCACCCCATCCCTATCCCCACCCCATCTCCATCCCAAATCCAAGCCCAATGCCTGCAGCTCCAGACCCAGGGGCACAAAGCCCAAGATGGAGAGCAAACCCCCCTGGGGCTGCTCTTCCCACTGCCCAGTCTCCGACCCCCGCTGAGCACACCCTGCTCCACACCCTCACATTTCCAAACCTTCCTTTGCCATCAGAAGGGACATTATTTGGGGTTTTTTTGGCACAGGCTGTGATTTCTCCTCAGCCATGGAGAGCAAGCAGCAGGACTTGCAGGGAAATAACAGGGATCATCATGAGAAATCCGAAGCACTGGCTGTGATGCACAGCAGGGGCATGGCGAGATTTCACGGGGTGTGTTGGGGGGCACAGACCCCCCAGTTCCCAGTGCAGCACCCATCTTCCTGCCCATCACAACACGGACAGCAAGAGTCAGTAAACAGAGCTACAGGAACGTTTCAGGTGGGTTTCTGGGCTGGGTTCAGAGCTGGTCCCTGTCTGTGTCCCCTGAATGGAACCAGAGTGTGTCTCACTGGCAACACCTGCCCAGAGCGTCTGTCAGTGTTGCCTCTGTGAGTCCGGAGGAGGCTGGGAGTTGTATTTGCACCTTTAAGGACCAGGGATGTACGTGTCTGCCCAACCAGTGACTCAGGGAGTGGGGACACCCTGTGTGCCCCACCGAGCCGGTCCCAAGCACCGTGTCTCCGATCTGGAGTCCCTGCTGTGAGCACAGGGAGCAGAGCTTTCTGTGACAGGCTCACCATGAGCTCTGCAAGCAGGGGAGAGTCAAAGCTGTTGTCTGCTGTGAGTTGCCACGCTTGGGGCTGACTCCCTCCTTCACAGGCACCTTCCTCTACATGGGGATGCAGGCAGCGAGCTCCCCACCCCGAGGGGCTCAGCTCCACGGAGCCCCTAAGGAAAGGGAAGGAATCCAGGGATGAAGAGCCTAAAAAGGCTCTTTAGGATCGAAAAAGGCTGGTGACTCAGATCCCAGAGGCACGTGGGCTCTTCCTCACAGAGCAAGCCATCTCCCAGGGACACCCAAGTCCTGCTGGCTGCCACCAGAAGCAAGTGGGGACACAGGTCTGGCACTGCGCATGGATCAAGGTGTTGCAGGGTGTCCAGACCTGAGACCCCTGGAGAGCTGGGGGGTCCCGTGGCAAGGGGCCAGCCCGTGGCAATGCCAGAGGAGAAGGAACAAGACAGGCTGGAGCGATGCAGCCGTACAGACTGTGTCTGCTGCCAGAGCTCTCCACCCCAGCAGGCATCCTGAGCCAGGAGACATGTCCTGGGAGGAATTCTGCTTTGTCCTGTCACTTGCTGGGGACCATGGCAGCAGCCACCCTCCGGAGGGATGCTCCTTCCCTGGGTGCAGGCTGTGGGGAAGCAGCAGCAGCACGTTACCAGGTGTGACATCAGGTGGAGCCTCATGCCCCTTGAAGCGTGGGCACTGCACTGCTGCAGAGCTGGTCCTGCTGAGCAGAGGCTCTTCAGAGGCAAAGCATGCTGCTCCGAGCTGGGCTAGGCGAGGTTCTCCCTGGACTGTATCCCAAATAGTGGTCCCTGCGCACAGCACCCCACTCCCCTTCTCTCTCCATCACAGATGACCTGCAGTGGTGACCCACACCCAGAGAGGAGCTCTGCCTTCCCACCGCTCTTTGCCAGGCTCTTCCCAGCACCCTCCCCACCCAGAGAGCTGCTCTGCATCCCTGCAGCTCAGGGAGGAGTGGAAAGGTCTAGGTGGCCACTACTGTGACCTGCCTAGCAGCACAGGCTCTATAATTACTCCCTGAAATACCCGCCTCAAGCCAAAAACTGTGTGCTAGAGCTGACGGAGACCTCTGCCTAATGAGCCTGTCCCTGTGTGTCAGCAGTAATTAATGTGCATTGCCCTGCAGGTTCCCACCTCCTCCTAACAGGCTGAAATTTTAACCTCTGGTTATAATTGCAAATTATAGTTAAAATTTGAAAGCCCTGGAAGTGGGGAAGCTGGATGTCACAGCTTGTCCCCCCATGGGTACCCACGGGGCGGCTGCTGGGATGGTTCTAGCCCCTTCTTGCATCCCTGCCCCCTAAGAGCTGACTTCCACCCTCAGCACCCTCTTCTCTTCCTCCCTCATCCCTTTTCTTCCTTTTCTCTCTCTCCTTTCCTCACCTTTCTTCATCTCCCTCTTTTCTCCTCAGCTCAGTGTACACCACGATCCAGGAGTGTGGTGGGAGGTGATGGGGCACCAGGGCACATGAAGCCACCACTGAGAACAGCAGCACCTTCCTCTCAGCTGGGGCAGCTGGAAATAGTATCTGGATCAATAGAAAGAGTAACAGGACCACGGGCACACACAGAGACATGCACGGGGCATAGAATCATAGAATCCCAGCCTGGGCTGGGCTGGAAGGGACCCCAAGGGTCACTGAGCTCCAACCCCCTGCCACAGGCAGGGACACCAACCTCCAGGCCTGGAGCTACACAAGGTTGCCCAGGGCCCCAGCCAACCTGGCCTTGAACACCCCCAGGGACGGGGCACCCACCCCCTCTCTGGGCAGCCCCTTCCAGCCCCTCTCCACTCTCTCTGCACGGAACTTCTCCCTAAGATCTAATTTAAACCTTCCCTCCTCCAGCTTTAACCCATACCCCCTGTCCTGCCAGGCTCTGCCCTTGAACAAGCCCATTCCCCTCCTGCTTCCCGTGGCCATCCGTGCTCAGGAGGGGATGAGGGATGTACAAACACTGGCTGAAGGGCTCTCACACCCCATGGAGAGGCACTGATGGTGGAACACTCCTGCCCTGCATCCCGGGAGGCACCTCATGCCTGTAACTAGCATGCAGCTCCAAACTACTGGCCGAAAGCCAGTGCTGGGTCCCTTGCCTGTTACCATAGTGTTTGTGATTATTCATCACTGTAGAAAAACACTGTATGGAGAATATACAAGGATTTATCTGGGTAAACACAGGGGCCTGTTGTGATAGCTGGGTGAGCCTGGCAGGAAGAGGTTACGTCTTCTTTTCCAAAACTCCTCCTTAACAGAAAATCATTAAAGGATTATCAGAGAATGTGGTCTTTGGTTTCTCTCTCTTCCAAGTGTAGAGAAAACTGAGGGCAAGTGTGACCCAGAGAACCGATGCCCACTCCATGCTGCAGGTAGCTGTGGAGAGCAGAGGGATGTGGGCCCTGGTGCCAGACCCTGCGAGCTGGATCTGGGTGGTGCTGGGCTGGTGCTGGAGCTCAGATGCTGAGACCTGTTGTTCTTATGTAATTTCAGATTCAGGTACCTGCTGAAGAGCAAAGCAAAGCTGGCAGCCATGTCTCCTGGCTCTGGATGAAGAAAAGGCAGAGAGTCTCCAAACAGACCCGGCTGCAGCGAAACACCAAATGCCCGTGAAAGCAGAGCCCTGTGTTTCGCTCGTCTCCAGCGCAGCAAGTACTTACTGCTTACAAACATCAGTGCAGTTTAAAGATGAACAGTCATCCTTCATTGTGTGCCAAGGCAGAGTGTGGCTGCTGCCTCAGGAAAGCTGAACCCCCAGCCCCAAGCAGTGGGGTGTCCCCAGCAGGCAGGTCTGGGGCACCTCACTGGGGAACATCCAGGTCTGGGGCACCCCACTGGGGAGCATCCAGGTCTGGGGCACCTCACCAGGGAACATCCAGGTCTGGGGTACCTCACTGGGGAGCATCCAGGTCTGGGGTACCTCACTGGGGAACATCCAGGTTTGTGCTTCAGACTGACAACTGCATCTGCTCCGAAAGCTCCAGCCAGCTCTGGATGTACAGCAGCCTATAATGGATGCTAAACCCATGGATAATGGATGATAAATAGGTACCACAGGGCATTTTCTACTGGCACACCTGAGATGGGTGAAGAGCAACACTCCGTGTCTGGGCTGAAGGCAGCTATTGCATCTCTGCCTCCGTTAAGATGGAACATTGAGAGTCCTTCCCAAGCATCGCCTGAACACACCAGCAGTGACTCTGCCAACGCACCATCGATTGTTGCACCAAATCAATGCACAGGAAGGCAGATAACTGGCAGCTTCAAACATTCTGGAGACACTCAGCCCCAGCCCCAGCGGTTCGAGCCAGGGGCAGCGATGGGGGGAACAGGGCTGCTGATGTGGCCTCGGTCCGCAGCGTGAAACCTGATGGTTTTCAGCACCTTTGGCAGGCAGAGCTCTGCAAACACTCGTCCTGCAGCGTGCTGGATGCTCTGCGAGGGTCTGTAACACATGTGTGGGGTGGGGGCTCACGCTGCGCTCGTGGGGACTGTCGTGCTGTGAGCAGCAGGAATCCCTGCTCTGTCCTCCCTGGGTCTGGAGACAGTCTCCTAGTGAAGCTTGATCCACTGGATGCATCCAAGAACTCACTTTAAATGCACATTTGGGAACCTATCAATTTTTGAGCTCGGCCCTGAAAGAAAGAGAGAGTCCAAAGAAGGGGAATTGGTGGGATTTGCTGCATTAATTATTGAAAAGAAGAAGAAGGGGAAAAGAGAGATTGCTCATCAGAACTGCATCCATGTTGATCAGAGATGGGAGCAGAGAGCACTTTATAAAGGCATCCCCCAGCCTTCGACAGGCTGGGAGGAGACCGTGCCAGGGAGCAGGAGAGAGACACAGAGCTGCCCTCGGATGCTGCTCCAGCCACGCTCCCTGCTCCGGGGCCGAGCCCGAGGCAGCGCAGGGGGATGAGCTCAGCCAGGGGCTCCCACAGCGCCTCAGCCAGAGACTTTAAAGCACCCCAACATTCCTCTGCCAGAGACTGGAACTTCGGCAAGACCCTTCACTGGGTGGAGGAGGCAAGTGAAGAGCCGAGCTGTGGCACGGGGAGAGGCTCCCTGACAAAGCCGTGCCGGCGCTGCCATCAATGCTCTCTTCATTCAGCCGCTCAGCTGGCGCAGAAGCTTCTGCTGGGGATGAAAGCAGCACCTGCTAACGCTGAGGACCCATTCTTCATCCGCAGTTCAGCTGGTTCAGAAGGGGAGCTCTGAGGCAGACGAACAATTTATGCAGAGTGGGGTACATGACAAAGTAGCAGCTACTCCAGTGAATACAAGCATCTTTGTGAAAGTGCCCAGATGGTTCAGGAGCGAGTCCCAGTCCCGGTGAAAAGCGTCGTTGTTGTTCTGGGCTCTGCATCACGCCTCCCAACAACGTGCTGGGCACAGCCCATCTTCCTGAGGTGCCGCAGAGCTCGGCCTCCCAACACATCCCATGCAGGCTGATCCTCTGGCTCTGCCATCCCTTCTTCCTGCACAGTAATTCCATCTTCGCGATGTTGCACGCTGCCCGTGTCTCACTGCTGCAGCACTGCTGCCTGCAACATCTCCCACCCTGTCATTTACCTTAATTAGACAGTGAGTTTAATTGCCTGCTGGATACCCAGCTCGGCGAGGATGGTCCTCCTCTGTGGCCCCTCCAGGAGCACCACCATGGCCAGGACAGGGAGCCTGGCTGGGAAAGACTCATCTGGATACTTGGCACAGGCACAACTCCTGCACCGTGCAGCCAGAGAGAAAAGCACCAGGATCCCATCCCCACACACCAGAGTTTGGGCTTCCTGCAATGAGGACAGTGTGTCAGGGGTGAGAGAGCCCAGAGAAGGGAAGAGCTCAGTGGGGTGTCGCGGTGCAGGAAGGGATGCTGCCCTGCAGCCCGGAGGGGTCTGGAAGGGTGGGTGGGAAGGAGCCTGCGCTGCTGGGGAGAGGCGAGGAACGTGGCTCTGTAAACCATCTTCTGGCAAAGCTGGAGCAGAGACAATAAAGGAACCAGTTAGCAGCACAGTTGGACATGGGGCATGAGGGGAGGACAGGAGCTGTGCTGCAGCCTGCAGACACGGCTGGAGGGATGAATGTCTCCAGGCCAAGACGAGCTGAGTCAGGAAGGTGCAGCGGGGACAGGGCCCATGGGGCAGCAAGGTACAGCCCAGGCAGCTTCACACCGACCCTCACCATGGCCTGTTCAGTCCGAGCATTCCTCAGCGCATGAGGAGCCAGGGCAGTGGTGGGAGCAGTGCTGAGCCCCTTGGAGGGGCCTGCGTGACATCCAGCTGGGGCACAGCCAGGGCTGGAGGCAGAGACCTGCAGTGCTGCCAGCCGGGCTCCATCCCTGGTCTCAGGCCGGGCTCCATCCCTGGTCTCAGGCCGGGCTCCATCCCTGGTCTCCGCTGCCAGCAGCTGTTTTGCTTCCCCAGAGGAGCCCCAAGCGCAGCAGAGCTGCAGTGGAGCAGCGCTGCCCACGTCTAGAGCCCTTCTTGACTCATACCCAGAGGCTCCAAAGTTTCTTTCCAGAGGGAATGACCACGAAGCGAAGGACCCCCCTCCGCGTGGGCCAGCACCCCGTGCCGCTCTGCTCGGAGGGCCGCACGGCTGACCCCTCCGTCGGAGGACGGTCCTGGTACCCGGCTGTCTGTCTGTCTGTCTGGGCAGAGAGCCGGGCTCAGGCCGGGGCTGCGGTGGTGACTCGAGACCCGAGCCAGGGTCGTGCTTGTCCTCCTGCCGCCCCCAGGGACTCGGCCCCCTCCTTCCCGAGGCGGCAGCAGCTCCCGGGGGCAGCTCCTCATCCCTGCCCGGCTGGTCGGCGATGCGGGTCCGCCCGCCCCGGACCGCTTCCGACACGCAAAGCCCACCGCGACCGCAGCGCTCTCGGCGCCGGCTGCCCCCACGAACCGGGGGGCTGCCCCCCTTTCTCTGCCCGCCCCCCCAGCCCCTCGGTGGGGTGTCAGGCCGCGGGGAGCGGGGCCGGCCCCGCGGGCAGAAGTTGCGGGCGGGGGCTGAGGACACCTGCGGCGGAGCCCCGCACCCCCCCCACCCCACCCGCCCCCCCCGCTCCCGCCGCCCGGTGCAGCGCAGCTCACGCCGCCCCCCTCCCGCCCCCCGCCCCTCCGCGCCCGCGGAGCCCCCTCCCGCGCGGGGCTGCCCGGCGGAGGCGGCGGATCCGCGCCTCCCCTGCCGCATTGGTTTGCGGCGGAGCCCGTCACCGCCGCGGCGCCGAGATTGGCCCCCGCAGCCGGCGGCGGGCGCCCCCCGGGCCTGCCTCCACCCCGCCCGCCGTGCGCCGCGGCCCGGGCACGGGCACGGGCACTGCGCTCCGCTCAGCGCCGCTCCGCTCGGCCCGCAGCGGGGGCAGGGCAGGGCCGGGCCGGGCCGAGCCGAGCCGAGCCGAGCCGAGCCGGGCGGGTGGTGGGGTGGGGGCGCGCCCCGCCGCGCCGCACCGCCCCGCACAGCGCCGGCAGCGGGGATGTGAGCGGAGGCTCCGCCGGCAGCGCCCGCCGCTCCGCGCCAGCTCCGCGCCCCGGGAAGATGCTGAGCAGGTGGATGAGTGGCAGCAGCAGGAACCTGGACCGCGAGTACAACTGCACCGTGCGGCTGCTGGACGACAGCGAGTACACCTGCACCATCCAGGTCAGCGTCCCGCGGGGCTCGGGGGGGCGGCGGGGGCGGGACGGCTCCGCACTGGGGTCGCGCAGCCCCCGGAGCCGCCGCGCTGCCGCCCGGAGCCGGCAGACAAAAGGAGCGGAGCGGCGGGGGCGGCTCGGTCCTGCCCCGCCGCCGCGAACAAAGGCGGACCCCCCTCCCCGCTCCCCGGCTCTCGGGAAGGGAGCGGAGCATCGCTGCGGGGGTCGGGTCGCGGCTGCCGGCGGCCAGGAGCCCCGGGGCAGAGCCCCCCGCCTGCGAGTCTGTCTGTCTGTCTGTCTCCCTCCCGCACCGCTCCGCCGCACGCATCCTCCTCCTCCGCCGCGGAGGCGTGCGGGGATTGCGCGGAGAGCCGCCCGCCGTCACCCGGCGCGGTGCTGCCCGTGGCTCCCAGAGCCGGAGCGGGGCAGGGCGGGCAGCTCGGCATGGCGACTCCGGGGCTGGGGAGAGCCGCGGCCGTGGCCCGCCGAGCCGGGCGGTGCTTGCCCTCCTCTGCCGGCTGCGGAGCCTCCGCGCATCGCGGGTCGGACTTGGGTGCAAAGTAAAGTCCCGGGGACGCGGCTGGGCAGGGATGCGCCGGGGATGCTGCCGGGCAGGGCCGGGCTTCCCCGGCCTCCGCCGCTTCCCGGGGTGCCCCCCTCAGCCTCCCCGCCAGCCCCCAGCCCTGCCTTGATGGGCGCTCGGTTTTGTAATGATCCGGAGCGGCGCGCAGAGGGTGCGCATTTCCCGTGTGCCGGGACCGGGACCTGGGGTCCGTGTGTCCCGCTCCCCCCCGCCCCCGCCCCAGGTTGCTGCCGGGGCTGCGTGGGGCTGTCGCTCAGCACGCAGAGCCCGTAGGATGCCGTATTCCTGAAAACGAGCGATCCACGCTCCCCGTCCCCGGGAGCCGGGAGCAGCATCCCTGGTACCGGCTGCTCTCACGCTCCCTTCCCACAGTTACTGCCGTCCCTGCGAGGGAGCTCGCCCAAAGCCGGTACGCTATAGCGCTTGCAACTCTTCCTGCTGGTACCGGCTGGCTTCAGCCCAGTCCATAGGCAATGGAAAATTCAGGGCAGAGTTTGGAGTAAAGGTGACTCAACACCTAAACAGCAACGGCTCCCACTCCCCCCGCCCCTCCCCCGCCTGCGGCGGGTCTCCCTGCTTCTCCCTGTCCTGCGACTCCGAGGAAGAGGAGGGAGCATCTTTCCACTTACATGCTTTAAATGATGATGCTGAAGTGTGTGTACCGAGGAGTGCCGCAGGCTATGGGAGGCACCGGCCGCTTTCTGCTTAACTAGTCTAAAATGGATAAATACTGTTTTGTGCAAAAGAAAAAGGGCCGAGGGATGTGATGCTCCTTCCTCCCTCACCTCCCCCACCTGGGTTGTAAAGTGTGACCCAGTAAACAGCTGTAACGGCAACCTAGTTCATTTGGCATGAGCAAATACATCTCTCAGAGGTTGTTTTTGCTCCAAATTGGATGGAAAGCTGGACTTGGTGAAAGCAGCAGCAGCACAGGGGGGAAAAATCTGGATTTTCTGTCCTTAGGAGGATTTAACAAGGTGCTGGCATTTTGTGTGTCCTTGTTGGTTGTTTTTTTAAGAGTAAATCCCACCCAGTCGTCTGTTCCAGCCGCTTATTTTACATTCCGCATAGTAAACAGCGAATCCCGGTGTTTGGTATGCACGACCCAGGGTGTCAGGGATTAGCCTGCGGTACCCTGGCCATCAAGGTTACCCCACTTCGAGATGTGTTTTCTCCTGCTCCCGCCCTGCCTCACGAGCCCAGCATTTATAGTCGGTGCGAAATGAAAGCGTGAGGAGCAGGGACGTGGGGGGTCTCGGGTGAGCAGAGCCGGCGCGGCGCAGGCTGCGAGCAGCGAATGAGTTTTGAAGGTCATTCCCTCCCGAGCGCCCATGTTCCCCGTCTCGCCGGGCTCCGTCACCTCTCCTCGCCCAGGCTGTTTCTGCGCCTCTTGGTTCTAATTTATGTGGTTCTATTTTTACTGAAATATGGAGAAGCTGCCCCAAAGCGGAGCTGCCTGTGGCTGTCACGGGCAGCGCCGCTCGGCGCCGGAGCAGGGTGGCTCAGTGGAACTTCGTGGCGGGTGGTTTCGCTGCTGTACCCCTGTGTTGTGTGCCGCTCGCCCCAGCAGCATGGGGGGAGCTGAGGGGCTTCGTACCCCCCAGGCTCATCACCTGCCTGACACAGCTGGCTCCTGCGCTGCTTGGGGAGAGAAAGAAGCCCTTGTTGGCAGAGCCGATTCTCAGAGGTCTTACTGGCATTTTGGATGGCAGCACCAGTTAAAGCTCTCACAGAAACGACCCTCTGGCTGCGCTTGGTGAAGGTGTGTGAGGAGGGCTGGGTGCTGCCAGGTGATGCCGGAATATTCTCTTGCTGAATAAAGCCTCTTTTATTTGGTTGCCCGAAGCTGACGTTGGTAATACACCCGTGTGGAACGAGCGGCTCCTTGCTGGAGCTTGGATGAATCCTTCCTTTCTCGTGCCCTAATTTTCACCCCTGAATGGCCCACCCGAGTGGGAGCCTGGGGAGATCATCCTGGGTCCCATGGTGGGCTCAGGGATGGTGCTGGGGGGTCAGAGCTGCTGTGGGCAGCGGGACCATGTGCTGCCTGTTTGGTACCTCCATAAACAAGTTTGTGTTGGGGTTTTTGTGTGTGTTCCAGTAGCCTGTGGTTTTGGGGAGGACACTGTCCCAGCATCCGTCTGTGGGGCTCTGTGCCTGCCAGCGAGCAGGGCTGCAGGTCTCAGCTGCCTGCCAGGATTCAGGGGTCCCAGCAGCTGCTGGAAGGGGAAGGTGTTGAGCTTGCTTGCCTCAGAAAAGCTTATAATAGCCTTGGATGCCGCGGAGGCACCTCTGGAAAGCAGCGGGGGCAGTGGTGGGTGCAGCAGTTTGCAGCGCGGACACCACCAGATGCGAGAACGCAGCGGTGCCTATTGATGCTCCATCCCTCGGTGTTGTGCTGGCTGCTGGCCTCAGGTGCTGGGGACCCCGGTCCTGGGGGTGTCACCATCCCCTGACACAGCCCCAGGGTCCCGAGGGTGTCACCATCCCCCAACACAGCCCCAGGGAGCGGAATGGCTGGCAGAGGGAGGCAGCAGTCCCCGAGGGCTTTTTGTTCATGCCATGGCAAGGGGCAGGTCCGGCAGTGCCTTTAATTTCTCTTCATATTTGAGCTCTGGGTCTCTGGGTGCGCAGGGGACGCGGTTCCAGCGTGGCCGCCTTCGCTGCCCGAGGAATAAAGCGAGCTTTGAAGGACCCGGGGCGATGTTCTGGCGCTGTGGTTTTGCTGTGACTGAGCTGCTTGTCTGAGGGAATGGTTTAAATTCTTCACCGTGGTGTCAGTGGTGGTATAAAAGGCTCCAAATAATTAATGATTTGCCATTGCTCCTTGCATCAAGCTCTTTCCTGAAGACACAGTGGGGTTTTGTTCCAGCCCCCAGCAGCAGTGCCGGAATGCGGGGATGTGAGGAGATAAATACAACAATGTGGTTGGATCCCAAACGTAGGAACTTCCTTATGTAAGGCTGAAAACAAATGAAAACAGACCCTTGTCTGTGCTCCTGGGTGAACCCCACTCTTCCCACATGAAGCACAAAGTTCATTAGGAGGCCTGACAGGGCCATTAATAACAGGCAGTCAGCACAAAGGGGAACCGTGGGGCTTGGCAGCGCTGGCTGCTGTGAAGGTTACTTCTTCGTTATCTTTTTATCTTTGGAGAGTTTCCTGTGGCTGTTGCTGGGAAATAGGTTAGCAGGGCGCTGCTGGCACTGCAGGGTCCCTTGTCTGAAGGCCTGAGCCCAGGTGATGTGTCCTGCACCGGAGGCTGCCGAGAGCGCTGGAAGCCAGGACGCCTCGTGCCAAGTTTATATCTGCTCCCAGAGCCTTTCCCCCTCTCCCACAGCCCAAACCGGGGTGCAAACCCTGTCGTTGGAGCCTTTCCCTCTCTCCCACAGCTGGAACCCGGGGTGCAAACCCTGTCATCCAGGAGCAGAGTGATGCAGACCTTGCATCCAGAGCTGCTGGTCCACACCGCGGGTCTCTGAGCATCCCCAGTCTCATGGTCCAGCAGCAGCGAGGCTCTGGCAAGGCCACCGCAGCATCACCAGTGTGTTGGTGGCAGCGAGGACAAGGCCTGGGCATGGAGAAGCCCATCAGCAAAGTCTCTGGGCTGCAGTGAGGGCAGGATCTCACCCCTCCCAGCCTGTGTGTCTCGGGGCAGGGAGAGCCATGCCCGTGGCCGGTTTTCCGATGGCTCCGTTGGAAGCGGTGCCCGTGGTTGCAGCGTGGGGAGGGGTTTCACCACAGAGCCCTGCCCGTCCCACTCCGTAGGGCAGATCTGCCGTGTCCTGCTCTGGCGTTCACACTCTGTGGGCTTGGAAGAAACCTGCCCACAACACACAGGGAGTCTGAAGGCAAAGTAATGGAGCTCAGGGCTTCATCTTCTCTTCCCTCTCACATTCCTTTCCCAGGATATAACTCTAAACTCACAGGGTGCAGACAGCAGCTGAGGAAAACACCCCCTGAATGTCCCCTGGAAAACCAGTGATATATTTACTTGCATGTTAATGGGCAGCAGGAGTTGTTATGGAGACACGTTGGGAGCTCTTAGAGTGCTGCTGTGTCTTCCCCAGCTGAAATGTCTGTTTCCCATGAACTTTCCATGCCCACTTTGTGATGTGACCTGCCCTGAAACCCCCAGCTGCCCCCTCGCAGGGGACAGGATCCCAGAATCCCCAGGTTGGAAAAGCCCAACCATCCCTGTCCTGTGCTGACCCAGATCCCTGAGCACCTCATCTCCCCTCTGTTCAACACCCCCAGGGCTGGGGACTCAGCCCCCTCCCTGGGCAGCCTGTGCCACAGCCCCACAGCTCTGCCAGGGAAGAATTTTGCCCTCCCAGCTGAGCTGACCCTGCCCTGGCACAGCTTGAGCCCATTGCCCCTTGTCCCAGCTCCTGTCCCCTGGCTGAAGAGACCAGCGCCCACCTCTCTGCACCCTCCTGGCAGGGCAGGGCAGGTGGGGAGAAGGTCTCCCCTCAGCCTCCTCTTCTCCAGCCTCAACACCCCCAGCTCCCTCAGCTGCTCCTCAGAGGATTTGCCCTCCAGCCCCTTCCCCAGCCTGGTTGCCCTTCTCTGGACTCGCTCCGGGACCTCCATGTCCTTCTGATGGTGAGGTCCTCAAGATGGGTTCCAGAAAGAGCCACGCTGGTTATCACTTGCCTGTAGAAGATGCTGAAGACACCCAGCGATGCGCCCGCGCACGGTGGGGCCGTGATTGGAAGGAGTGCACAATAGCGTCGTGAAAGGAGAAATATTCTGCTTCTGTCATGTAAAACTCGGGTAACATGCAGTAGGAGGCCTTTGAGAGGGTGTCTGGGGAACAGTCAGAGTGCCTCAAGCAGCCCACTTATTTTTAATTTTTGGCTCATTCTTCAGGAGCTTAAAGTGATCCTGCACTTGGGAAAGAGGCCTGGGGCCACCTTCCAGCCAAGCCAACCCCTTCCCTGGAGACACACACGATGCTGCGGCTGGGCAAGGGGCTGCGGTCCCTCACTGGGGGTACACCCAGCAGATCCCTGTGCTACCCAAGCCCCTCGACTGGGTTCTCCTGGGCACTGTGGGTGAAGATGGGGAAAGGCCCCCAGCGAGCAAGACCCTGGCTGAGATGTCAGGGCAAGGTCCCCAGGGAGATGCCATTGGTCCACGGAAGTGTCTGTAGCTGGTGTGGGGATGGGTGCTCCCAAGAACGGATGGGTGGTGGGGATGCCTGTTTGGGTGTCAGCGGGAGGTGGAGTCCCTGTTGCTGCGGGGGCTGACACCAGGGGGCTGACACCAGGGAGCTGAAAGCGCTTGGCCCAGTCTGCTCGAGGACAGCACATGCTTCTCTTCACCTCACACAACACAGGTGGGAATTTGCTGGTGGGGAAACCCAAATGCTCTTGGTGAAATCCACCCCGAGGAGCTTTGGCTGCTCAGCCCTTCCACCTTCCAGCATCACGTGCGCTGTGGCGAGCACAGTGTGCACAGGAAGTCCGGCACGCTGAGCAGCGCCTGTGCAGGCTCCCACCCCAGCAGGAGCCATCCCTCTGCCCCACGTCTGTCACTGAGGGGGGTGGCATCCTGCAGACCCCCTGAACTCGCCACTCTCCTGCTTTCCAAAGAGCAGAGGGAATGTGAGGAATGGCAGCACGGTGCCGGAGGAGGGTGGGGAGTGAGAGGGGCTGTGCCAGCGAGGAGCCACACTGTGGTTTCTGTGGAGCACAGACAATACCTCATTAGCACAGGGGTCAGGCGTGGGTGCTGCCGCAGAGAGAACCCAACGGGGCTTCTGTTTGCGGTCAAAAACCCCCGATGACTGTTTGGCTACAGAAAGCTTGGGAGCTGCTCCCGCAAACGGGAAGGTTCCAGGTCAATTCTTCTCTTTGAAGTTTCTCTGGAGGAAATGATGGCAGCAGCACGGGAGCAATTTCATATTGATGATCCGGAATTGCCCACGGGGCTGATGAATCCAGTGTCTGCAGACAGTGGCTCCTGCATGGCGAGGAGGAGACAGGCAGCAGGCCGTGGCTGGCACAGTGTCCGGGGGCCGGCGTGTGTCCTGCCAGGCTGGGGCTGGCTCAAAGGGATGGGGCTGAGGCAGCGTTTGGAGGGCTCTGGTTATTTTTGGCATCTGTTCCTACCAGCTCCTGGAAACTTTGGGACTCAGGAAAATGTGTCTCCATTTGTTTCTTCATCTACCCAGCTCCCAGCAGAGTTATGGCCAACGGGGCTCTTGGTGCCTTCCTGGTGTCTAGTGGAATTTGTACGGCTCCATCGTCACTCCAGCAGCCACTGTGAGCTGGCAGAGCCCTGGGAAGGGCAAACCCACTGTCCCCAGTCCCGGCATAATGGGAATAATACTGGGAGTGTTTCTTGGAGCTTTGGCCTAAACACAGCGATGGCTCAACCAGCCCTAATCCAGTGTGGGCGCTGCTCCAATGAGCCCCCCAGCCCCTTTGGGACACTGACCCCAGGAGTTCCTGCCACTGGCAGTACTTTTAGATTTCTGTCCTGCCATTTGCTTCCAGACTGGAGAGTGCTGGCTGCCTTCGCTCTGGCAGCAGCTGGAAATGGGAGGAAGAGCAGCGAGGTCTGACATCCCTGTGACCTCATCCCCTGCGTCTGCGTGGAGACGTGACGGGCACGTGCCATCCCATCTCTCTGTCCCATTGGGCGGTGACATGGGGTTTTGCCATGACCGGATTTGCCAGGAACTTTCCTGGTGAGATGCATCAAGGTTTGGTTGTTTCTGGGGTGACCTGTAGGATCAGGGGCTTGCCTGGGATTTTTGGGTGCAGCGCCGAGGTGGTTGTGTCTGTGATGTAATTACAGCCGAGGCTGAACTGAGCATCTGCATAAATTGCCAGGCCCTTGGCCCGGGGGCTTTTGAGAGTGGCCAGTGCAGAGGGATGTCAGGGGAGCTCAGCTCCAGGCAGCTGCTGGAGAACGGCTCCGTTTTACCAAGCAAAAATCAGATATTTGTGACTGTGGGTGAGCTGAACCGGCACGATCCCGGGGAGCAGACGGGCGCTTTCTTCCTCCCACATTGTCCTTTTAAAGGTACAGACCATGCTTTCCCCTTAATTGCACTGGGGCAATTGCCATCCCTGTAGATTACCATCACTGGTTGCTGTCCTCTCCATTGGCAGAAGTGACTCGGCAGCTGGGATTCCGTGGGGCGTGCAGCCCCCAGCCCGTTCTGTGCGAGATGCCACCGCGCGTCCCCGGCTCCTTATCGGCAGGGACAGCGGGGGTGAAGCAGGGTAAGATCGCACTCGCTCAGCAGAGTCAGCAGCTGTCTCTGCGGATGCGGATCAGGAGCTGTGCTGCCGAGCAGGATGGGGCTGGCTGTGCACAGTCCGTTTGTAAAGCGGAGCAGCCTTCACACTACCGGCTCCTCTGGCCACTCCAACATCAGCTTTGTCCTTGCCTTATGGGGGTCCCTGCCTCTCCTTACAGGAACTGGGGGGTCTGTCCTACCAAACGGTCCCATCTTCTGTGCTGATGTAAGTGGGGATGGCTCTTCCACAGGCAAGTGCTGCACAACCCATCTGGGTTATGGGATGTTCATTGTGCTGTGCAGCCACAGAGGTTAAGGAATGCCTTCCTCAAGAGGCGTGAGCATTGCCAGGCTGAGAGCTGCAGGACAGCTGCACCCTAATCATTTGAATATAATCATTTAAACATATTTTCTTCAGATTTCTGAGCTGGAGCCTCCCTCTGCTCCCAGACAGGCTGTGGCCAAGACAGAGCTGCGCGTTGTGCTGAGACTCCTGTGCTTTCCCTGGGAGAGCCAGATTTCCTCACCACCCGAGCATCCCGTTGTGAAGTCAGGTTGGCACAGGTTGTAATCTTTCCAGCAGTCAGGAATATAAGTGCTGGGCTCCTGAGCCAGGAGAGGAGTCTGAGCCTGGTTCGGGATGTGTCAGGAGCAGGGTGATCAGGCCGGCCAGTGCTCACAGGGGACCAGTGTCTCACTGGATACACACAGAGTTTTCCAAAGGGATGATTGACAAAAGCTTCATGGCTCCGTGCTTCAGGAGGCTGGAGCGGCCTCGTGCTCACATGGGATGTCAGACCTTGATCAGTGTTGCAGCTGGCAATAGGCTGGTTTGGCTGCACAACAGCGGTTACCAAGGGCTTTAATCGGGGTGGCATAATTGTCCTACTGATGGGGTTCCTCTGTTCTTGGGGGGTTAGAGCAGGGCCTGGCACTGAGCCTGGATCCTTCCCAAAGCCAAACCCATCTTCCTGCCCGCACAAAGTTTTTGTCTAATAAAAAAATGATGAAAATGGATGAAGCTGTTCTGGAGCTTGAGAGAGACTGTCAGGGTCTATGGATCAGGCAGCTCGTAGCAATTGCAGCTGTATGTTATCTCTATCCTTAGCTCAGAGAGCGGGCAGTGTCTTGGGACTGGAAAACCCCCGGAATCCAAGGTAGTTATATCTGAAAGACAGAGGAAACGTGCTGAGCAGGTGCTTTTCATGCATCGATTTAACTCTCATTAGCGTTATGCTGCGTGCTGACTGCTGACTAATACCACTGGGCTGCGAGCAGCGATGGCCTTGAAAGGGAGCAGGGAGTGGGAACAGAGCATCTTTGGGCCCAGAAAACATTGGAGGGGGAGAGTGATGGGGTTTGGGGCTGGAGCAGGGCTGTAGGGATGCGAGGGATGTCCCAAATTATCCCCAATGACTGTAACAGCTGTCCACAAATGATGGAGATGCTCAGAGGGCTGGAGCAGCTCCCCTCCGGAGAGAGGCTGAGGGAGCTGGGCTGGGTCAGCCTGGAGAAGAGAAGGCTGTGGGGGGACCTCATTGCAGCCTGCCAGTCCCTGAAGGGAGCAGAGGAACAGGAGGGGAATGGGCTTGTTCAAGGGCAGAGCCTGGCAGGACAAGGGGGCTGGAGTGAAGCTGGAGGAGGGAAGGGTTAGATGAGAGATTGGGGGGAAGTTCTGTGCAGAGAGAGTGGTGAGGGGCTGGAAGGGGCTGCCCAGAGAGGGGGTGGGTGCCCCGTCCCTGTGGGTGTCCAAGGCCAGGTTGGCTGGGGCCCTGGGCAACCTTGTGTAGCTCCAGGCCTGGAGGTTGGTGTCCCTGCCTGTGGCAGGGGGTTGGAGCTCTGTGACCCTTGGGGTCCCTTCCAACTCAGACCAGGCTGTGAGTCTATGATGGGATTATTTAAGATCCATATGTGTTTCCCAGGAATGTTCATCCTGGTGCACCCCTCACGCTGGCTGTGTTGGCACCCCGAGGCTGCTGAAGGCCCTGTGCTGTTCCTTCCCTTTCCCAGTGCTGTTTCCATGGCTGGGCAGAGGAACAGGGTGCTGGGCAGAGGAACAGGGTGCCACTCTGCTGCCATGTCCCTCCGAGCGAGCTGGCTGGCATGAAGCAGCGCAGGGAGCAGGCCGGGGAGGTGAGTGCGTACGGCCCCGCTGCCTTTAGGTGTGTTTGGGGAAATAAAATCACCGGATAAACGGCAGAAGCCAGAAGAGACCACTTGGAATGCACTCGATTCCTCTCTAAGTGCTGCAATTACGCTGCCTTTCATTTAGCGTGTCAGCTAATGGCTGGAGAGCAGCGGGGCGAGAACAGGGCGCCTTCACCTGGTGTCCATCCACTGGGATGGGCTGGGAAGGGCCGGCAGAGCCCGGGGCTGGGTTAGCAATGGATTCACTCAAGCCCTTAAAATATTGATGGCGTTGTAATCCATGCCCATTTTCACCACTTTTGACATCACCCTGCGCTGCTCTCTGTCTGTTGCTGCTGATGGAGAGGCTCTGGAGAGCGTGGCTGTGCGGCTGCGGGAGGGGATGCAGGTACCACGCGCCCCAGGTTTGTGTTTGTAGCTGAGATTTAGGAAGAGACCATAAAGTCTGTGCCTGGAGAGCCAGGGGGAACACTGCGGGGGGCTTTGCACAGCCCCTGCAGAGGGGACTGACACATCCTGTGGCACATGGGATCAGGATGCAGGGTATGTGCTGGTGCTGGCTGAGCAAGGAGGGGTTTGGATGTGGGGCTCAGCTCCTCTTGTACACCTAGAGCTGCCACACACTCCCCTCCCCGCCCCTGGCTCTCCTATGGGGTGAGGAAGCCTGAGAAGATGTCTCAGATGTTTCTTCAGTGACTGAAGTCAGCCCATTGTTCGTTGTGTTCCCAAAGCTGTGGCCACCTCGAGGGGACAGGAGCCTCTCCTCTCCAAAAGGAAGCAAGTCCCTTTTAACCAGCCAGTTGCCTTCTTGCTTGAGGGATAATTCTTGTCAATCTGCTGCTTTTTCCTCTGTCAGGCTAAAAATAGTGCATTATTTCCAGGCAGTAATTGCACATCCTGTACCCATAATGAGCTCTTAAGGTAATTACCTTTTGGTGGAAGAGAGCTGAGGGTGGGGTGCGTTGGGCTGGCAAAGAGGGGTGCGGTAAGCCTATTGCTTCCATGCTCACTCAGGGGGGGTCCCACAGCAGGGGGAAGGATCCCCATTTCTCCAGTGCTGGGGGAAGAGTGGCCTCCGTGGCACATCACCACAGCCTGTGCTGCATCTCCCGGGAGTGCTGGAGTTGGCAGCAGCGGTGTCACCGTACGGAGAAGGGGCTGTCGCCCGGGGAGGCAGTTTGGGTGGTGGGAGCGCTCGGCTGCCCGCACGGACGCCTGCGGCATCCCCTCTGGAAAAGGCTGTTGGATGTGTTCAGCTTCCTCAGAGCCCCATCTGAACACGCGTTGCCACAGCTCGGGGTCAGCGCAGCGGCAGTTACGGTGCAGACTGAGGAAGAGCGACATGCAACCCCCCATCCCACTCTGCCCTACGAGCGGCTCCCATGCAAGCCGGCCCTTCCCTGTGCACCCTCTGGAGGCTCGATGCTGGGGGGGCTGCCGGAGCAGGCAGGGAGGGCACAGACCCCCCACGAGCTGTGCCGGGGTCAGTATGTAATCCCTTGTCCTGCTGCTCTGCCTCCCTGCTCTGTAAATCAATTTCCCGTCCCGTAGAGTATCAGTGCTTGCATGGAGCAGGTAAATGACTTCTGCTGCCGGCACATCTCTGTAACTGATTTGATGACATATTAAGACTATAAACCATTTAGAATGTTTTTGTCTGGGCCAGTTTCCCTCCCGTGAGGCAGAGGTGCCGATCTCACAGCGCGATGCGTTCCCCAATCCCCTGTAATACCGTGGCTTCTCCTTATCGCTGTCTCCAGTGTATTCCCACAATTACAGGAATTTATTCCCACAATTACAGCCAGATTTACCTATCTGCTGCTCCACTCCTGCGCAGCGATGCTGGGATACAGCCTCCCCAGCCTCGAATTTCTACAGCCAACCCAGGTACACACACACCTCGCTACAGGCGCAGAGCCTGTACAGCCGTAATTCACCCTTTGCAGAGCTGGGATTTCTCATATTCCTGTTTTTTCCAAGCATGGCTGTAGCCAGTGAAGTGCTGGTATAAACCCAGCCCAGTCCTGCCGCACCGGTGAGGTGGGTGTTAGAGCTTCCTGGCAGGCATCAGGGAATAACGGGGGGAGGGGGGATGGATTCACTGGTCCTGCATGGCCCCTCGTGCGCTGCTCCTGCTTCCACCCCAGCCTGCGGTGACCGGCAGGACCTCGGCGTCCTGGCCTGTCAGCGTTGCATGTTGCTCTGCATGGCCTCTTCACAATACAGGCCCGGATTGTGGCTCAGGCCCGATAGCCGCCTCGTGAGCGTGGCTGGTCAGGAAGAAGCTGTCGCAGCGGATCGAGCGCGGTTCGCCTGACGGGCCTTCGCTGGCTGCGCGGCTCCCGGGACAGAAGCCGGCTGCTTATGCAATCCCTGCGGAGCGGGGAAGGATCCCAGCCCTGCCCTTGACACCTCTGAAGCGGCCTGATGCAGCTGGCGGGGTGATGGGTGCTGCAGGACGGACTGACAGCTGACGCTGGGGACAGGCCGTGTTTAACGAGCTCCTCCAGGCAGGAGGCTGGGACGTGGTTGGGGGCCTTTGCCCGGCTCCATCTGCGGGTGCCCCAGGCCTGTCCCCCTGCTCCCAGCTCGGGGGTCTGCTGGGGCCCAGAGGTGCAGCTGGAGGACAAGGGGCTGTCCGGAAGCTGCTGCAGTGCCTCTGTGCCATTAGAGCAGCTCCTCTGCAGTATAAATATTGTTGCTTTAACAACTCCCTCCGACCTGTGGCATGCAGGTAACGGCCACCGTGCAGGATCACCGTAAGCAGAGAATTACTTTAATAATAACCACTGTCCTCACTGCCAGAGGGATGTGGCAGGGGCATGTACACATGTCAGAGCGTGGGGCTACAGGCTGAGGCATGAAGTCTTCACCTTTTAACTGGGTGACACTGTGTGTCATCACCTTGGCTGGTGCAAGACGTTTGCTGTAATTAACACTAATGACCATGTCTGTTGGGGGATGCAGGGGAAGCCCTTCATCCTGTGCAGGTTTCTCTCTTTATTGCCATTGAGGGTGTGATCAGACCCTGAAAAGCACAACCTGCCCATGCTTGTGATGCAGGAAGGCGCTGAGCATGGGGTGCTGCTGACACTCCGGGGCTTGGCTGGTGGTCCAGGGCCCCTCTTTCCTTTGCCAAGCTCCAGGAACTTTGTCCAAGTGGCAGAGGGGAAGCAGTGCACCTTGGAGATAGCGAGCAGTTGGAAAACATGTTTCTGTATGGGATGCAGGGCTGTTTACAGGGAAGCCACTGCCTGGATCTCAAGGGGAGATGACAGCTCTCCTGCCGGCTGGGCAGAGCTGGCTGCTTCCCCCACCCTGCGTGTTTCTGATGCCCTGTCAGTGCTGACCATGCAGGTCCCTTAATTTTTTAGCAGCTCAGAGTGACAGGCCAGTACTCCTCTCTCAATTTACCCGTCTATTTCTGCAGAGCAGGGACCTAATTGAGCGAGTAATGCCCGAGCTGATGGCTCCGAAAGCCATCGCACAGCACTCGGTGTTTGGGGAAAGCTTTTCATCCAGAGCTGTTTGCGTGTGCCCAGGCTGGGTGTTTGGTCACTGACACGCGGCCCCGGTCCCTGCTCGGGGTGAGTGGGACACATGTCCTGCCAGGGCCCCTTCCCTGGGGCTTGTACTGTGAGCACAGGGTGTTGGAGGGAGTCTGCTTTGGCCCCTGGGGTTGCAGCATCGTTCCCCAGCATGGTCAGGCCAAGGCCAGGAAACATCCCTGGTACAAACATCCCTGTTCCCTTGGGAAAGGGCAGGTTGGGCCTGGGAGATCGCTGGGTCAGAGCATTCCTCAGTGGGACCTCAGTGGTGTGCTGGTGCCTTGGAACTCTGGGCCCCTGGAGAGATGCTGAGTGAAGCCAGCGCCTGCTTCCAACCTTTTTTTGAGGCCCTCAACACAAGGACAAGGAGTGCGTCCAGAGGAAGCCACCAGGAAGATCCAAGGGCTGGAGCCCTACAAAGCCAGGCTGGGAGAGCTGGGCTGGCTCAGCCTGGAGAAGAGAAGGCTCCAGGGAGATCTTACAGCACCTTCCAGTCCCTGAAAGGTGCCTGTAGGAAAGCTGGGGAAGAATGTTCCTGAGGGCATGGAGTGATAGGACGAGGGGTGATGGTTTTAAACTAGAAATGGGGAGATTTAGGTTGGGAGTTAGGAAAAAGCCCATCAATAGGAGGGTAGTGGATCACTGGCCCGGGTTGCCCAGAGAGGTGGTGGAGGCCCCATCCCTGGAGACATCCAGGGTCAGGGTGGATGTGGCTCTGAGCTCCCTGCTCTAGTGAAGATGTCCCTGCTCACTGCAGGGTGGGATGAGATGGCCTTGGAAGGTCCCTTCCAACCTTACACATTGTATGATTCCAGATGTGAGCAGAGCCCAGTCCCTGGCAAACCACTGGAAACACAGTTTGACCCAGTGCTGAGCCCAGAGGGGCTCTTGTACCTCGGTTTAGTTTGTGCTCTCGCAGCTGGAAGGGGGGTCTCCAACCCCCAAACCCACCCAATTGGCTGTGTGCTGTGAGCCGGCGCTGGTGCCTCTCAGCCGTGCGAGCGCTCCGCAGGTGGATCCCCGTCCTCCTTCCCGCGGCGTCGCTTCCCGTCAGCGGGGCCGCGCTCTAACGAGATGTGAAGCCCGGCCTGACGGCACTAAGTGGAACAGACAGGCAGAACCTTTCCCACATTAAACGTGAGGCGTGGAGCCCCGTGTGCCTGTGCTGGGTGAGTGTTATCTGCAGCGTGACACCGGCTCCGCACGCGCCCGGGACGCACAGCTCCGTCGCTCCCTGGGAATGATGAGGTGAGGAGCTTGGGGAGCTGCTCTCATTGTGGCTGTTGCCAACATACGTCCTGCTCTCCAAGACTGGGTTTCTCCTCCAGTCTGGTCACTCTCTGCTTTACGTGCCCCTCATTTGGGTGGGGGGGTTAAAGATCATCTCCAAGGCTGGTTAGTCTGGGAGTTGGTCTGTTGTCATGGTGACACGTCTCCGGGAGGTCCCCATGGGTAGCACCGGGCGAGCAGCCGAGCCATTGCTCTCTGTCCGATGGATGATGGAGGGAGCGTTCCACATGCTCTCCCTTCCCAAACCGTCTCAGTCTCACCCCTCCATGGCTCTCCCAGGCCCAAGACATCCCAGTGGCACTCGTGGGTCTCCATTTGTCACAGGGTCACAAGAAGCTCCTCCCGGGTAAATCAGGACGGAAAGCCCCAGCAGAGAGGGGGTGAGGAGAGGCAGAAACAGCCCCCGAGCTGGGGTGCAGAGGTGTTGCTCCGTGCAGGCATCGGGGAAGAGGTGATGGGCAGGAACAAAGCAAAGGGGGCTCCTGCATCCCTGTCTTGCAGCAGGAACTACTGCTGAGGAGGAGGAGGAGGAGGAAGGAGGAGGAGGAAGGCTGCACTCTGTGGCCGGGCAGTAAGGTCAGATCTGGGGAAGGTGGATGTTGGGCAGGGGGGTGCCCAGACCAGTGGGATTCAGCAGGACTGGATGGACCCCTCTGGGGTGGGAGCACCACTGCCAGCCTGGCAGGACAGGGCACTACCTCGCTCAACCCTGTGTCCCTGCACCTGGACAGCATAAAGATAGGAGCTGTGCCCTGCGATGAGGGCTGGAGCTCTCCATCACCAGCAGCACCTCAGATCATTAAGCCTGAAATAACTATAATTGGATCCAGAATTCACAAGAGAGGGGGGTTATTTCTGTGTCTCTGCTTGTGCTGCTGTCGTGGACTGG
The DNA here is from genome assembly GCA_027925045.1 of Hypotaenidia okinawae. Taxonomy (NCBI): domain Eukaryota; kingdom Metazoa; phylum Chordata; class Aves; order Gruiformes; family Rallidae; genus Hypotaenidia; species Hypotaenidia okinawae. The sequence continues at coordinate 22,246,123 of BSDF01000012.1, forward strand.
GCTGGTTTTCCCACTAGCACAGCCATGGCCTTCCCATCCCGTGCTGGGTCTGCTTCCAGCACGGGACAGGATTTAAAGCCCAGAGAGAAGCGTTGTGCTCCCTTTGAGGGGATCAGCCCCACTTGAAGAACTTCAAGCCGTTGATGTGGGTCATTGAACCACACTCTCTGTTTCCTGCAGAGACCCTTCACCCAGGAAGGAGCCGTGTGTCCCTGTCCTGCTGCTGGGATGGGTTAGGAGCGTGCAGGAGAAAGAAAATATTTCACCTTTTTTTGTATGTCCCCATTAAAAGGCAGGCTTTTGTCTGAGCTGCTGAGTGCCAGATCAATAACCCTCACCCACAGACAGGCTCCTCCAGTGATGTGTCTTTACAACACGTGGACGTCTTACAATGTGTTAGGTGCCGATCAAACAGGGATGATTCAGTGCCCTGGCTGCACGGAAAGGGAGGGGAAGAGTCAACATTAAAAATTGCCTTTAAATAGACTGGCCTAAGAACATTTGCAGCCCAGAGCGTTGTGGGTCTCTGCAGAACAGGGGTGGAGAGCTTCAGTGTTGTCTGCAGACCTTGGCGGCAGCAGGGGTGGATACAGGAAGGTGCAAAGACACCATGAGGCTTCAGAATTAAACTGTGCTTGTGCTGAGCTCTGGTGTGGTCCAGGTGTTGGAGCAGCAAACAATTTTGGTTCGTTTACCTGGAGAAGAGGAGCCCTGGTGGGAAGGTCCATAGGAGAGGGAAGAGCCCTTGTAGGAAAGTCTGTGGGAGAGGGAAGAGCCCTTGTAGGAAGGTCCCTAGGAAAAGGCTTGTTCAGATTGGTTCCTCCTTCACAGCTCTTGCTCTCTTCAGACATTAGGGAACAAATCTCATCTTCTTTTATGGCAGGATCACACCTGGTGGATGTCCCCAGGTGGGAACCTGCCTGACAGCCTTGCTGTGTAAGCCAAGGAGGAACCGTGAGCGCTGAGTTGGTGGTGCCAGAGCCAAGCTCGGCACAGCTCTGGGCTGGCCACCAAACCTTGGCTGTGGAGGGGTTGGTGTGGGGTGCAGGGGGGTATTTCTTGTTGTGCAGAACCGCCGGTCGTGCAGCATCTGATGGGAAACCTGTTGTGGGGAAAGCTGCTGCTGTCGGCACAGCTCCAGCCCGGGTGCCTGGGAGGATGCTGGACCTTGTTAGTGGGGTTAAAATGGGATGGGGGGGGCGGCTCCCCCTGGTCATGGTGGGGCTGCAGATGGTTTGCTTGCCAGCACAGGAGCAACTGGGGGATGCTTCAGGAGCGTCCCAGGGAGGGTCCCAGGGAGCCTCGGGGGTCTGGCGGGGTTTGAGGAGGGCTCTGCTGTGTGAGCAGCACGGGGCTGCACGGTGGTCCTGGCACAGTGCTCCTGGCATGTGGCACTCAGGTGGCACTTGTGGGAGATGCGACACAGAGAACGGCGCAGCCAAAACGCTGGGCAGGTTAAAGCCAGCGACGTGCCAGACCTCACACAGGCTGGGAGTCAAGAGTGGGGGTCCTGGGGAAAGGGGCTTACAGAGACCTTGGCAAGGGCCGGGCAGGGCGGGCTGGCAGGGTCTGGAGCTGGCTGGCGGAGCGGCCAGGGACTCGGTCCCGGGCTGTGCGGGGTGCCGGCGCCGGCCCAGCCCTGCCCTTGGCCTCGGTCCCTCTCTGCGGGCGTCTGGTGAGCGGCTTTCGAGGAAACACCGCCACACCTGCGCTCTCCTGCCCGACCTGCCGCTGCCCCCGCGAGCCCCCGGCGCGGGCAGGGGCTGCCCACCGCGAGGGGTGGGGGGATGTGCGGTGTGATGGGCAAGGATGTGGGGAGAGGCGGGTGCCGGTTGTCACCCCAGTGCCCAGGCAGCGCATCCGTCCCTGGCAGGGAATCCAGCGCCAGTCGGTGTGTGCGAGGGCGGCAGCGCCGGCACAGCATGGTCCTGATTTGGGGTGTCCTGAGCTCGGGGCAGAGGCTGGGGGCTCTGGATGCGACACTCGTCCTCCAGCCCAGCTGGGCGTTGGGTGAGCTCTGACATGAAATCCAAGGACAATTCTCGTGCGGGTTTCAGAGCGGGGCTTTTCTTGCTGATGTTTGGTGTTTCCATGCCCTGACAGGTGCTGGTGATGCCATCAGCTCACCCCCAATTGGAATGTTTAATGAGATGCTTACATATTTAATTGCATGCTGTGAGTGCGTGGCAGAGCGCTGCCGTGATGCTGCTGCCAGGGAGTTCATTCTGCTCCAGCAAAGCAGCAGGCAGTGGGCAGCTGTGGGCAGGGGTCTGCAGGGGGGCACACATCCTGGCTGGGCACAGCTCCCAGTGCTCTCCCAGGGCAGCTGGGTCGGGAGCATCCATCCTGCTGCGGTACTGAGGGCCCCTGATGCTGCTGGCTGGGAGCCGTGATTTGGGATAATTCCTCCATGGATAAAAGCTGAGCCCCTATCCAGTGCAGCCCCTCAGAGGGTCAGAGACCCTCGCTTGCCCTTCCCAGTACTGTGGCGCTGCCCGGACCCTTCTTGTTCTCTCTCCTGATGTCTTCATCGCCCTTTCTGCTGCATCATAATCTGGGGGGTCGTGCCTTTCATGCTGCCCTCCCGGGGGGCTCCCGCCTGTGCCCCGGCCCCCGTGGTGGGATCAGCTCCCGGCTGGGAGCGGGGCTAATCGGCCGTGCGCTCACTGCAGCTGAACTGGAGCAGAGAGAAGCAGCTCATCGCTCCGGCGTGTCTCTGCTCCAGGCCATCTGCAACTTGCTGGGCTGCGGTGACGTTCCGTGTCCTCTCTGTGGGTTCAGCTGCAGCTCCCACAGCCCAACTCAGCACCCACCACACCGGGGCTGCGAGAGCAGCTGGGATGAGCCCGAGCACCCCCAGCTCCGTCCCCCAGGCTGGTTCTGTCTTGGCTCCTCGTTACACAGCCCAGAAACTCCCATCCTATTTCTATTCCTAATTACTAGTTTCATCCAGGAAGAGCCCCGGTGTGGGGGTACTGAGGTGGGCTCAGCTGGCCCCAGAGCATGGCAGGACACACACTTGGCTCTGCCCTGTCACAGCCATGTCACCCCTGAGCCCCTCTCTGGGTCCAGGGCCATCACAGAGAGGTGAGATGTTGTTCCTTGTGCTGCCCCTCAGTGAGGTCCCACTGCCCAGGCTTTGGGTAGGTTGTGCTGTGGGGAGCGGTGGGTGCTCCAGGGAAGCCCAAGGCATCCCCCAGTGATGAGCTGCTTGGGGTGGCCCTGGGGTTAGCAAGCTGTAGGAGCCCAGCATCTGTGGGCATGGTGATTTTGGGGTGCAGCTGTTGCAGAGGCACCCAAAGCCAGTGGATGTCATGTTTTCTGTTAAAGGAAGGTGCAAAGCCTGTGTCAGGGACCTTCTGGGGCTGTGGCAGGTGCTGGAGGTGATGCACTTTCACCTTTCATTCCCCCTGGGCCACCAGTGTGTGAGGCTTGAGGGTTTGGGTCCTCTCTGCCTCAGCCTGGAGAGGAGGTGGGTGTTGGAGTGGTGCCTTGCCCCCAGCTGGCACAGAGCTCACAGGCCATGGCCAGGCCGTGTAGGGCTGAGCGCAGGGAGTCAGAGCCGGCTGCTCCCCACAGCTGAGCACACAGTGACCCCCAGCAGCCAAGGGCAGGCACTGGCTGGGATGGGCGGACACATCCTCTGTGCCACTGCCGTCCTGTGAGGATGCTCCCTTAGCCGTACCAGAGCAGCTGCATGGAGCGGCTGTGCAGACATGGGTCTCACCCCGGCTCTCACCCTGCCCGGCCCCATGCGCTCGGCAGTGGCGCTGGGGGTCCCCAGCACTGTCACAGCACAGACGTGGGTGCTGAAGGCCGGGAAGTGCCCAGCAAGTTGGGACCCTCATCTGCATGGGGCTGTTCCTGGGGGTTCCGTTCCTGGGGGTGAAGGTGACCAGTGTGTGGAGAGCAGAAACAAACCATTCCCTGGGTCTGTGTCTGGATCCTTTCCTGCGCCCGCGGGGTGCTGGATGTGAGCAGCCTGCCCAAGCAGCCTGCCAAGCAGCAGTGCCAAGCTCCAGGCCCTGTCGTGCTGTGGCAAGCCCAGATCACGCTGGCAAACCTCTTCAGCAGCTTTATTCTCCTGGAATTAGGAACCAGAATCACCGTTAGTAAATAGTGACACTGAAAACCCTCTCAGGGCTGGATCCTCCACCGCAGGTTCCCTTCGGTGCCCGTGCCCTCTGCTCACAGCTCCTGCAAGGCCCTTATCTCCAGGATACATCGTTACACAATCCTCATCCTCATGCTGCAAACGGCTTCATTATGGAAACACCACATCAAAGCAGAGCCAGAAACAATCAAGGTCCTGTTCAGAATCCAAGATGTTTGGGGAGGACGGGGAGCTCAGGCTTGCAGAGGGCTCCAGCGAGCAGAGGAAAAGCTGCTCTGACCCCCTGCAGCCTGGCAAAGACTTGGGGCTCCTCCTGAATTCGTAAGGGGAGATAAATGTGGAAGGGCTTTCATGGCCCAGTAGGCAGGCTGAATTAACTTGAAGTGATTGGGAATAATGTGTGAAATAAATGAACAAGGAGCCTGCGTATCTGCTGCCTGGACAGCAGGAAGTGGCTGGCTTGGTGGAGCAGGATGCTGGAGAGGGATGCTGGAGCGGGATGCTGGGGTAGGATGCTAGAGTGGGATGCTGTGTGCTCCCTACGTGTCCACCCTGTCCTGCATCTCTCTGGCTGACCAGAGGATTCTTCCAAGTCCAGAGACTTGCACAGGGTTTGAGATGTCAGACCCCGCAGGGTGCTCTCATGCTGGATTGTCAGGGATGAGGGGTTAGGGGGGTGTCCCAGCTCCCTCCCCGCTTTGGCTGGGGGACAGCAGTTCCGCCTGTTGCTCTCATCCTCCCAGGCAGGTGCTGTGCAGTCGGGCTCAGCTCAGACCTGGAGTGGGTTGTAGCCATCAGAAGGAATTCGCTGAGCTGGTGGCAGCCGGTGGCTTCTGCAAGAGTCAGTTGGTTTGTGTGCTGGACATTGTGGTGGTCCCTGTCCCCGTGGCATGAACCAGAGAAGAACTGGACCTCATCCTGCCTGTCACCTTGCAGCCCCCAGCACCCCTCCTCCTGGAGACCCTGGGGGCTCGGTCCCAAGCACGTGGTGCTGGTGGTGGCATGCCCAGCTCCTGCCCCATCCTGCCATGGGAAGGAACCCGTGGGTTTGCCCTGTTACGTGTGCTGCGGCCCCAGAGCTGCCTGGAGCTGGGAGTGGGGCTCCATCCCAGCCCCAAAAACCCCACGGGAGGTTCCCATCCCGTCCTGCTCCAGCCCCCCAGCTCTGCCCGATCTCACCCACGTGAACAAGGCAGGGGAGATGTGGGTTTAGGTCAATAATCGGTGCAAACTGTGTGAATGGGATGCAGGACGCTGGCGGGTCTGTGGGAAGAAGCATCACAGCATGGGTGGGCAGGAGCACCCCCCACCCCAAGGGCTGTCCAGGAGCCCCCCCAGAGGCCGTCGTGGGGAAGCAGGGATAAACCTTCCCGGTGTGGAGAAGGACTCAGCTTCCCATTTTTCTGACTGTGGCTTTGGGTGGGAACAGCAGGAGCAGCATTAGCGCTGAGATGACAATGAGGATAGTAATTAATGAACCCCCTTTTTCCTCTCTAAACCAGTCTCTTTATCTCTCTGGGCACCCAGTGCCCCTCGGCCGGTCGCTCCTCCTGCCCCACTGAGCTCACCGGAGGAGCCGGAGCAGCCAGGCTGTGATGCCCCGCGGATGCTGCTCCTGCTGCTCTCCATGCTCATGGTTCCGCTCAGGAGCTCGGCTGCTGCAGCCCGTTTGGCAGTTTCCAGCTTTCATGGGCTGCTTCATGTTTCTGAAAGGTTTCTTGGAATAAGGTGCCGGATGAAATGATGCTCTCAGCTCGCTGACCTGCTGGGGAACTGCAGCCTCCCGGCGGTGCCTGCGGGGAAGATCCAAGCCTTAGAAGTTCCCCTGGTATAAATTAATCCCCTCGTAGGTGTTTTGATGCAAAACTGTGTTAGGCAGAAGGGGGGCTGGGGCACCGTGTCTGTTGGCTAAAAGAGGAAACTTCTCCCTTGGCTGGGATGGCTGAGCTGTGACCAGGGTTGGTTTGGGATAGCCTTGGAGCGGATGCTGGGCGTGCTGTGGAGCGATAACGGCTCCTGAATGCAAACCCCAACCTGCTGCACGCTCCCAGCACCAGCCACAGCCACACAGCGCCGTGGGGAGGGCTGGGTGAAGAGCTGCTCGGAACAGGAGCACGTGGGTGAGATGAAAGACATCATAAAGACATTGTTAGGTGCCATTTCTCTGGAGCCTTCCTGAGGGCGATGATCTCAGCCCCCACACCAGCTGCCTCCAGCCAGAGCAGGGCAAGGTGAGGGTGTTTAAGCTGAGCTTGCCTTCTGAGCTCTGCCTTGGTAAGCCTGAGCTCAGCTCGGCCCTGATGGCTCATGGTGCCAGTGCTCTGCTGAGCCCCACGCTGAGCTGTGCCCTGGCTGGGGAGCACCAGGCACGGGCCAGTGTGGGGCACTCGTGGGGTGCTCTGGTTGCCTGAGGCTGCAGGACGAGTTGTTGGCACCTGCTCCAGCTACAGCCCAGCGCTCTGGTGGGGTAGGATGGAGATTTCCACGCTGGAGGGTCCCGGGCTGGTGGGACTGGGTGGCTCTGCCCATCCCGCTCCCTCAGTGCTGTGATGCCCACTGGGATTTAAACTGACAACATGGGGAGAAAACATGCCAAGCTCAGCAGCCACACAACCATCACTTTCCCCCCATTTCACCCTCCCTCTCACCCAAAGCCCCGGGCTGGGAAGGTCCCAGGAGCGGTGGGAGAAGCGATAACCCTGGGCAGCATCCGACTTCACTTCCCCGGCCACCCCAGGGAATGTTCACTGCTTCCAGGTGCCATCGACACTGCTGCTCAGAGACCAACCAGCCAATGGCCTTGTGCTCTTCAACCAACAAACCCACTCCCAGAAGCTCAGTGAAACACATCACTCCCCGGCAGCGCGGGCGCTTCCTTTTCCAGAGATGCTTGAGATGCTCCGTGCCCCGAGCGATGGGGAATCTCCTCCACCCTGCATGGCACTCCCCTGGGCTCGCAGGAGGTGGGCTTGGGGAGAGCCCCGGGTTTGGGGTGGGTTTCAGCAAGGGGAGCTGGTACCTGATGCTGCGAGGGGAGGGGCGTCCCGCACGCCAGCAGCCCCCACGACAAGGAAAGCTCCAGCACGAAGTGGCACAAGACGGGGCACAATAAACACTCCATTTGTAACTGCCCTGCTATTAATTATTAATCACTGGCTCTGTGTTGCAGAGCGTGCAGGCATGGCAGGGAATAGCAAACCACTTCACTGGGAGCTGTGTCTCTGGCGTTCAGCCTCTGAGGAAACGCTCTCCAGGTTTTCCTGGAGAGCTCGTTACGGGGACAATAAAGGCCCGTGATAAATAGGATGCAGCCGTTATTAACACACGGTCCCTGGAAACTGCTCTGAGAAACTCGGCGCTTGGACAATAAAACTGTGTCCTTGATTTGTGTGGTGGCTGTTCCCTCCCGTTGCCATGGCTCCGGCATCCTCCAGCGATGCTCCCAGCTGCCGCCTGGAGCCTGCTCGCATTAACGGTTCTCAGATCTGTATCTCCTCGGGTGGGTATTTGCATTTTAACCCCTCAGGGATGCCTGGATTCACACCCATGAATTCCCATTTATTCCCTTCCCGAATTTTGCGGGGCTGGGAGCAGAACCGCCTCCCCCAGCAGAGCTGGCACAGGCATGGTGTGCCCTCTCCAAAGGGAAGATCGCAGCGAGCTGCACCGCTGCCTCTGCTCTAAAACCTGTGTGTGGGGAAGGGGCTGTGTACCAGAAGGGCACGGCTTCGGCAGAGCCAAGGGGTCTGGGTGGGTGTCCCCATCCCTGGGGTCCCATCGAGCCCCCACAGCCTCAGTCCACATCCCTGCCACCCCCAGCTTTGGTACTCCCTTGGCACAGACGCCATGTGCGCCCCGTGCCGGGCACGCTGGGGGTTGGGGATGCAGAGTGGATGATGTAGAACCGTGGGTGATGTCCAGCACGTGTCTGTAGCCATGTCGGGGGAGCAGCCCCGTGACATCCCCGGCAGCTGCGTGCCCAGACCCGTGCCAGCGCCGGGGGCTGCCGGGGGCCGCGGGTGCGAGCAGCACCCGGGGATGCTGGCAGGAGCTGGGCTGCATGTGGGGGGATCGAGCTGTGGGATCCCCCGCTTCCCGGTGCAGTTTATTCCTCTGCCTAATCACCCACCTTTTCACAAACCACATCTTGTCTCTAATCCCCGTTCATCTGATTCCAGCTCCCAGGGGCTGGTTCTCTGCTGCTTTTCTTCACTTGATTGAAGAGCCCTTTAGTCGCCAGTATTTTCTCTCTGTGAAGGCACTTACCCATGGTAATCGTGTCACCTCTCACTCTTCTTTTTGATACATGAGAGACACTGAGCCCTTCAGCACTCCCACTGCAAGGTGGCTTCTCTGGCTCCCAAACAATTCCCATCTCCCTTCACAACCCACCCAGTGCTTCACCTCTGGATCCACGATGGGTGCTGGGGCCCAGTGCAGCCGTGCGGCTGATCCTGTCCTTCTCCTGGAGAGCAGAGAGGATGCCCAGCTTTCCCGTGACCTCCTCGCAGGGAGAGGTGTGCAGGGGGCTGCAGAGGGGTGACGTTACAGGGTTTGGCAAGGGACACATGTTTATCCTGTCACCTGCATGTCAAAGGGAGGGACTCTGGTCCCCAACGCTGATGCTAGTGCAGAGGTGATGTCAGAACGACCCCCAGCAGATCCCATCCAAATTCAGCAGTGCTGCTCTTGCCCCTGCCAGGGGATGTGGCTCACAGCAGGAGAAAATACAGCGGGGGATGCTGCTGAAGGGAGGCAGGGGTGCAGCAGCAGGACCCCCTCTGCTCCCGGCACTGCCCTGGCTCTGACCTTCCCCTTCCCTTTTCCCTTTTCCCTTCCATCCCCAGGGTTTCCCTCCCCATCTCCCCTTCCCCTGCCTGCAGCACCCCCTGGGGCCAGCCCCAGCCTCGGTCTGTGCAGGCCATCCCCTCCATCTGCCCATGAAAGAGCTGGGCACGAAGCTCAGACTTGGGGCAGTGGGGTTTCTGCACTGGAGGGAGCTTGTGCCCTGGTCCCCTGGCAGAGGACAGCTACCTCCACCTGCCAAACCATGGAGATCCCACAGGGAAGCCAGTTACTTCTGGGCTTGGAAACTGGGCCTGCCCACAGACTGGGGCTCTGGGCATCCCCACACTGGGAACAAGCCCAACAACAGCCCATCCTGCTGTGGAGATCACGGTCCTGCCTTCACCTGGGTGCTGCCCTGGGTCACACCTGGACCCAGCCACAGGGAAGGTGATGCCCTGGATCCTGGATGCTGCTCTGGTCAGGAATGTGATTTCAGAGCTCAGAGCAGCCCTTGGACCACGGGTGCCCCATGTGCCCTGGCAGGATCTCTCAGCCCCTTTCTCACCTAATGGGGTTTTGCTTAGGGAAGCAGTGAAGGTAAAAATGTAAATGCAAACACAGAGAGAGGCTTTAGAGCGAACAAACTGGAAGGCAAACTCAGTGGAACAAGGAGAGAAGGCCTGTGACACACAGGAAATTGTGTGGTTGGAGACAGAGCCTGGCCAAAACCAAGCTGGCTGCATGTTCTCCCCAGACAACTACAGGGAGGTGAGTTCCTGTGGTCTGGAGGGGCTCTCTGGGTTTACTCTTCTCCCTCTGCTTGGAACGAGGGGCTGGAGCTGGTTTTGAGGGTTTGTTTTTAATGTCCTCAGCAGGGCTGGGCTGGTCCCACGCTGGGCAAGGAGCAGGATGGAGGGAGCAGAGTGGGTGCAGACCCAGTGAGATGCTCTCGGAGCACAGCACCAGCCAGGACCCGCCTCCCCCGCAGGGCTCTGCTGGGAGGGGGTCACAGCGACCCGTGGGGATGCAGCTGCCCACCCAGTGCCCACAGCCACCAGCCCCGGGGTCACTGCAGCCCCACGGGCTCGTCCGTGCCGCTGCCTCCTGATGGGGCTGCCGGAGCAGATTGCTGCCTCCCTGCTTGGCGCCCGCCTGACACAAAAACAAGGTGACACTTTTGCACATGATGTCACACCCGTGTAAAAATACCCCCAGCTGTCCACAGAGATCTCTGTAGAGCCCAAGCCGAATCTGGGCCATGGGTGCCCAGGGCGGCGCGCTTCCACGTGGCCACGTGCCGTTCATGATCCGATTCATCCCGCGCCCGTCTCCCTGGGAGCAGCAGGGGCTCAGTGCTGCAGGGATGGACCTTTGTCAGCCATTGGCAGGGGGGTTGTGGGTGGGCACGGCCACCAGCTTGGTCATGATGGGCAGGATGTTGGGGAACAAAGGGACCGTCCCTCGCTTGTGCTGGGCGCTGCGGGATGGGCCCTGGGGGGTTGTGAAGGCTGTGGAGGTGGGTGAGCTGCAAATGCCCTTTCTGGACCTTCTCTTCTCTCCCTGACATCGGTGTTTGCAAATAAACCCTCAGCGCTGGCTGGTCCCCAGAGCAGAGCTACGTGGCCTCGTGGCTACGTGGACACGTGGCCTCGTGGAGACAATGTGGCCTCAGGGAGATGATGTGGTGGCCTGGGGACATGTGGCCTCAGGGAGACATGGCTTTGGGGAGACATGGCCTTGGGGAGACAATGTGGCCTCAGGGAGATGTGGCCCCTCACCCCGCAGCATCAGGAAGGAGGGAGAGGGAAGACGATGCTATCTGCATCATCCTCTGGACAGCACGTGTGCCCCTTTGCTGCAGGGAGCAGAGCTGGGCTGTGGCCACGTGTTGTGGGGCAGCTATGGGCCCTCTCAGGAGGTGCCTCTTCCAGATCCTGGTTTCCTCTAAGAACTCCTCCCAGAGCTCCTCCCCAGCCGTCCCGCTGCGCGCTGGGGGGGTCGAGCCGTGCCTGCCCCGGGTGTTCACATGCACTCACAGAGAGAGGGGACGACACGTACAGCGTCTTTCTGAGCCCTCTGCAAGGTCACCTTATGTGACAAAGGACATCAGCGCTTCAGCGTGAGGCGCTGAGCGATGGTGAAGGCTCAGCCAGGCGCTGGGATGCTGCGGGTCGCTCTGCCAGCCTGGCTGACTGGGGAGGGGTCTGTGCCAAGGCGGGATGCCAGTGCACGAGGCAGGGACCAGGCTGGCGTGGGGTGAGCGAGGAGGAGGAGGAGGAGGAGGAGGCAGCACAGGATGCAGGGCTGGGGGTGGCAGGGCGGTGATGGTGCAGCAGCTCGGCACAGAGGGCAGAGGTTTGCAGGTCACCTGGGTCCTGCAGCTGTGGCTTGAGCCCCTCGGGTTTCTGCTGCTGGGCTGTGTAATTCCAGGGATGTCTTGGGGGAAAGCCCCCTCCAGCTGGGGTTCCTGCTCTCCTTACCCCCCAGCAGCCCCAGGCTGCCTTTTCCCTCGTGTTTCCCCCACCTTTCCCCGCTCTGCGCTTGAGGATGGGTACAGTAAACAATGTCATTAGTAGGTGCTGGGAGGGCTGATTTAATTATCCCAGGCACAACTGGAGTCCTGAGGGGCTCCGTTTCCTCTCATGAATGTCTCTGTTTCAGCATGGCAAAATGTGGATAATGCTCTCTGGCAGCTTCTCCTTGTCACAGCAGTAATTAGCCAGAGTATCAGGGTGGTGACGAGCGCCGGGCAGAGCTGCCCTGGGATCCCTGTTTGAGAGCTGCCTGGCACAGGCAGGGCACCTCCCCGGCGGTTTAAAGGTGGCAGAGACCCCAGCAGGTAACGAGGGGGCAGCTGGGGAACCCCAGCCGAAAAATTCTGCTCCAGAGGGGGAAAACGGGGCACTTTTTCTACCAAAAAGTTGCATTTTACACCCCGTGTGGGGATGCTGAGACGTCTGAGGGAGCCAGGCTGCTGATCCAGCCCAGAAGTAAGGAGCCTCCCTGGGGGTGTTGAAGGCCAGGTTGGCTGGGGCCCTGGGCAACCTTGTGTAGCTCCAGGCCTGGAGGTTGGTGTCCCTGCCTGTGGCAGGGGGTTGGAGCTCTGGGACCCTTGGGGTCCCTTCCAGCCCAGCCCAGGCTGGGATTCTATAGGAATGAGAAAATGTCACATGAAGTCCAGGGTGGCAGGGACTGGGCAGGGACAGGGACGTTGGTGGCACCGTGAGGACACAGGAGGTGGAGGTGTGCTGCTGAGGAACCAGCCGCTTCCCACCCCTCACAGCAACAGTGCTGAAAAATTCTGGGACCTCCACAGAAAAAACATCTCCAGGTGCATGCACAAGCTTCTCCTGGTTGGAATGTGTGGAGGCAAATTGGGAACGGGCAGTGACTGTCCCGGGACACCCCGGGAAGGAGACATGGACGTCTGCTGAATGTGATGGCTGCGGGTGGGAGAAACCCAGGAGCAACCCCGAGCTGGAAGGCAAAAGAGGAGGAAACACGGAGCTGAGGGCTGGGCTCTGCTGGGGGTCACTGGTAATGATCCAGCATCCCTTGGGAATGGGGGAACCCCCTGGGGTTTGTCTGTGGTGAGGTGCTTCCTCCTCTTACGGGTGTTGTGGGAAACTGAGGCTGTGCCCAAGCCAGGGGACAGGTCTGATCCTGGGTGATACTGAGCCCCCTGAGAAGGGGGCACTGGGTGGGTCTGGGTCGTGGGAGGGTGTCTCCCCCAGCCCCTTTCTCCGGGAAGAAGGTGTTAATGGCCCTTACTGGTGTGAATTGTGCTCCCAGCGAGGTGTTAATGGTCTCAAGAGCACACAGCTGGGCTCCCACTCCGCCCCACCGAGGCGGGGCCTGGGCTACTTATGGGGAGCAGCTGTGGGGCAGGGAGCCCCTGGGGTGAGTGGTGGCTGTGTGCTCCTCAGGACACTTGTTTGGTGAGTACGGAGCCCCTCACCAAGATGCTGTGGTGGTGCTGAGCTCGGTGGGATGGAGGGGGGTAGTGGGGGTTTATTTGCCCCCTGTAGCCCCTCTCTGTGGTAGGTATTGGGCTCTGTGCTGGGACCTGCTGTGGAAGATGCTCCTGGCTCCCTGCTTGGGGTGAGGCTGGGGCTGAGAAAGGCTCAGTAGAATGCTGGGCTCTCAGGGGTGGGAGGAGAAATGGGTGTTGGGGGCTGCAGGGTGGCAAGCATCCCCCTCCCAAATCCTTTGGGGCTTGTATCTTGGATGCTGTTGTGGTATCTCTGCTTCCAGTGAGACCTTTGCTGGGGCTGGTTTGGTGGGGCACAAGGCCCATGGAGGGATGGGGGCTGTGGTAGAGCACATCAGGGGCCACACTGGGGGGTGTGAGGTGGGCCCTCATGGGGAAGACCAAGTGAGTGGTCCTGAGGGTCACCGGTGCTGGTGTCACAGTGGAAGAGCAGAGGGGGAAGCTCTGCCCCTCTGTTGAGGAGCTGATCCCAGTCCAGCCTTTTCCCTGCAGCTGTCTGGATGCTGAAGCTGCCTTGGGGCTGGGGGGTCTCCCTGAGGGTGGGCTGCTGGAGAGGGGCGTGCTCACTGGGGAAGGAGGGCTTTGTTCACCCATTCTTATGCTCTGCCAGGATTTTGGGCTGGGCTGAGGCTCAGCTGTGGCCCGGGGGGTTAGGTTTCTCCCTGTGTCCCCAGGAGGCTTCTCTGGGGCTGCTCCATGGGTACTGGCAGGCTGTGACATCCCCACCTTGGTGCCTGTGGCTCCCTGTGTCCTCCCATCCATCCTCCCACCACCCCGTGGTGCTCTTCACTCCCTTCCCTGCCGTGAGACAGGGACCGGCCTTACCCGAAGGAGGAGCAGAGCTTCCCGCTCCCTGGCACGGAGGGGGGTGATTGTCAGTCTGTGTGCAGCTCGCTGGCAGCCCCAGCCCCGCTGTGCCCTGGCACCGCCTTGGCTCCAGGTCTGCCAGCTCCGCAGCAGTGTGGTGCTGCCTGTTCACTGGGGTTCGGTTAAAGACCTCGGGAATCGGACCAGCTTTTGGGAGGCTCCCAGTTCAACACCCCCCAGCAGCTGCAGCATCCTCACTGTGTTACAGATAGCTCTGACCCCTTCAGTGCCTCTCATGATGTTGTGTCACTCTCATTTTTAATCACCATGTCCTGTGGTAGGACAGTCTAAATGTATTAACACCATCACCTTTACTAGCTGCTTCCTAAGCTCATCCACGAAATGAAATGGATTTTCCAGGGCCTCTTTGGAGATGCAGCAGCTTGTCTCTGCCATCCCTTCGCTGCTCCCCAGGTCAGGGGATGGTGTTTCTGGTGGGCAGGATGCTCTCCTCCTCCAGGCCTCTGGAGCTGCCTCATGTGAGGGTACCACATGGGATGGGCCCCTGATGGTGATGGTGTCACCCCAGAGCACCCGACAGTCCCAGCCCCATGGAAGCCACAGTTTGAGTCCTTTAACCCAGAGCCTCCTGGTTTTCTCCTCCTGGATATTTGAATCCCAGCACTAGATGTGAAGCCTGAGCTGGGCCCTGGGCAGGGGGAGGGAAAGCTAATGAGGCATCGGCTAATTGCTTCAGGTTTGGTCACCCTGAGATCCCTGACTGGGAATAGGGATGGGGGAAGGGGGTGCCCTTGGTCCTGCCAGAGCAGATCCAGGCTGGAGCCTTTTCCCATGGCTTTCCTGGGAAGATGCTCCCCCTCCAGCCCAGGGGGTTCCAGCCTACCCAAGTCTAATTTATGGTAATTATTTTTAATATCACTTTTATGTGGCAATATATTGTTTTAATTTCCTAACAATGCAGGCTGTGATGGGGAGTGTTCCCAGCCGGGCTCCCGCTCCCCGAGGCCGTATTTATTAGAGCCTTTGTGTCCTACTTCATGTTTATTACTGCCATCTTTAATTAAGGGAGGTAAATATTGCTGATGTGGGCTGAGGGGCCTTTTTAACATGAATAATTTGAAATGCTCTCGGTAATACAAGGCACGGCAGGGGGGAAGGAAGGAGCTCGGGGGTGTTACTGCTGGCTGGGGGCAGGGAGCTGCTGGAACAGGATGGACACTGCTGACACCGGCTGTCCCTTCCTGAAAGGGTCTTTATTTCCCTGTGTGGGGGAACCCTGCTTTGGTCCCAGCCCCTTCATCTGCAGAGGCAGACCTTGTGCTTGGGAAGTCTCTCACCCCTGTGAGGAGCTGCCCATTGCTGTGCCCGGTGCTGCCGGGTACCTGGGGGCTGCCTCAGGCTGGGGTGCACCCGGGATGCTGCTGGGGTGGTGCAGCCAGCCCAGAGCTGGAGCCCATGGGGGCTCGCTGAAGTGTGGCTGCTGTGCTGGGTGGGGGGCTCCCCTGTGCCCCGAGGGGCTTTGGGGCTTGCCTGGTGACACTTAACCATGGCTGTGGGAGCCTGGCCCTTGTGCAGGTCTGGCCCTGCTCCAGCATCCTGAGGATCAGGGCTCTGGCCTCCAGCCCCCCAGGCACAGCTGCTCACTGCTGCTCTTCAGAATCTGCTCACAGCCATGGCTTTGGCCTGTGCTGATTAGAGGTCTGGGGGTGAGCTGTGGGGTGGGTGTGTCTGTGTACCCATTGCAGAGGCTTTTTGGAGCATAAGCTCCAAATGAAATGTGCTTTGCCCCCTTGGAGGGGATCTGGCCCTGTGTTTGAGGGGTGTGGCAGACCTGGGAGTGATGGAGCATCCCAGAGCCCGTGTCCTCTCTCTGCATATAGCTGGGTTGCAAAATGGGATGGTGTGACATGAGTTCCTGCAGTGCCTGGGGGCACAGACCATTGTCCCCCCCATAATGGGGCTGTTGGGTGGTGCTTTGGGCGCTGGCAGAAGCTTCAGCTGCTGCTGCCCCCAGATTGCTCTGGGCTGGTGAGAATTCATTATCAGCTGTTAGCACATGTGTTGCCCCAGCCAGAAGAGGGTTGAGCTCAGAGAAGCCCTTTGAGGAGCAGTTCAGTGCCTGGTTTTTGGAGGTGTATTTAACGCAGCCATGCTGGGATGCTCCAGACATGCTTGTCCCTCTGTGCCTAAAGGAGAGGGGCTGCTTCTGTGGCTTCTCTTTGCTCAGGCTCCTGTGTTCTCACTTTCTTCCTGCACCTCTCAAATAGTCACTGTGGAGCCACTTGGTCAGGGCTGAGTCACCCTGAGTGGTTCCTCTCCCTGCGGCACGGGGTGAGCAGGATGGCCCAGTGTCTGCCACCCAGCAGGTCCCCCTCCCCACGGGCAGGGATGTACTCCATCACCATCCCACTGCAGAGGAAGGAGTCTCCCGTGGAGGATGGCACATCCTTCCCATGGGGGTTACCTGCACGTCCTGCCTGGGTCCACAGCTTTAAGCATCACCCCAACCCCTTGTCTGTGCGTGCTCTGTGGAGGAGCCGATCCCCCTTCCCAGCTGTGGCAGGGTGCTGTGGAGGGGAGCTGGTGAGACCCCTGAGGTGGGGGCACTGGGGCGACTGGCATTGGTGTGGCATCGCCTGCTCTCAGCTTGAAATGGCCTCAAGTCCCCTGACCTGTCTTCTACCAAATGCCATGGTGCTGCGGGTGCTGCTGGGGACGATGTCAGCCCACATCACCATCCCCGACTCCCGGTACTGGCAGCACAGGCTTTGCCCTCTGGGGTGGCTCTGGAAAGGTCGTGTGTGGCACCAGTGTGTGACTGGAAGGGCAGAGGCCTTTGGGGCTTTGCTTTAAAAATAGCAGTGGTGCAGTGAGGCCCTTGCAGCTGGAGATGCCCCACTGGCACTGTGACAGCACCAGGCTCAGCCCCTCGCTGGGCTCGCTCCTCTGTGGCTGTGTGTGCTGCTCGAGTGGGGTACTGGGGGTCTCTGGGGAGGCAGCAGTTTGGCAGGGTTGTTCCTGCTGCCCCTGTGCCTGCTGCTCATCCTGGAATGAAGCCACCAGCCCTCCCAGCACAGGGAGCAGCTGGAGGTGCCAGGCTGTGTGGACCCCACAGACCCCGGGGGCTCCTCTGCGGCCAAGTGAGGTGATGCTGTGACAAGCTGCTGTCCCCTCTTGCTGCCTTGGTGACTGTGAAGCAGGTATCTGTTATCACAGGGTGTGCTGCAAAGGGGCAGTGGCACAGCTCTTACACAGATGTGTATCCATAGGGTTCCCAAGGACTGGTTAATGCTTCCTTTGTGAGAAGCCATTACCACCCACCCTCCATGCACACTGTGGTGGGGTTTGTGGGCTTTGGGGCCATGGGATGGGCATTACTTCCCTTACCCCTCCCCATCACAGCTCCTTTTGGTGAGCTGGAGCTTTTGTCTTGCTGACCAAGCTGTGGAGCTGGGGCTGCAGCCCTGAGCCCCCTCCTGATCTTTCTCCCTCTTCATCACATCAGAGATAAGTTGTTTCTCCTGAGGAAACTCAGTGTACCATGTGGTGCTGTTGTGGTCCTTCAGGCAGAGCTTGGCACATCCTCACATAGCTTGTTGCTGGCCAACTAATATTTATCAGAAGCAGTGGGACTGCCTGGGTGTCCCCAGGCAGAGCTGGGGGGAAGAACCATGCTGCTGGTGCTCAGTAGCTCCAGACCTGGCCAGATCCTGCTGCAGCTTGAGGATGCCAGGTCAGTGCTGTGGCACCAGTGGTGACCAGCCTCTCCCCAGCAGCCCTTTGCCTGCAGAACTCTGATCTCTGAGCACATCACCAGGGTGCTGCTCTGGGCTGGAGCAGGGGTCGAAGGTGACCATTCTTCCCAGCCAGGCTGGGAAGTCTAGGTTGTCTTCAAAGGCTGCAGTTCCCAGAAGAAAGCAGAGGCAGATGGGAAGTGAATGAGAAAGGTCAACACTCATTCCAGCATAAGCCTTGGTTGGGTCCCAGGGAAGCCAGAAATTTGCATTTAAATGAATATGTATTTTGAGCCGTGAAGCCCAGGGATGATAACAGCCTTGCTGGGCTGACAGACAGACGTGTTCCTGCTGGGGCTCGCTCCTGCCCTTGCACCAGGCAGTGCCTGGAAATAGAACCAGCCTGGCTAAAGCAGCTTTTCTCCCTGCTCTGTGCTGAGAGCCCTGGCTGGCTGGAAATGCTCCGTGTGGGCCTGAGCCACTGGTGCTTACACGATGGAGTGACAGAACTGGTGAGTTTGCAGGGTCTCAGCAGGGACTCTGCTGGAAGCCCTGTGCGTGGGCAGGCTGAGCCTGGGGCCCTGTGGTTGAAGGACATGGCACTGGCTTGCTGCTGAGTCAGCACTCTTGATTCCCAGTTGGTGCTGGGGAGATGGGAGCTGCTGACCTGCTGTGTGCTGCTGTGGATTTGCTCTGTGTGGGAGATGCAGCCGTCACCCAGCTGTAAAAGGCTGCTGGGGAGGCAGTGGGCACTGGTCCTGTGCTAGCCCAGGAGGCCCTT
The DNA here is from genome assembly GCA_027925045.1 of Hypotaenidia okinawae. Taxonomy (NCBI): domain Eukaryota; kingdom Metazoa; phylum Chordata; class Aves; order Gruiformes; family Rallidae; genus Hypotaenidia; species Hypotaenidia okinawae. The sequence continues at coordinate 22,264,359 of BSDF01000012.1, forward strand.
GGAGGGACAGGCCCCATAACACACAGTTCTGGAGCTCCATCGCTGCTGCAGGGTCCTGTCCTGGTGTGGTTTGATCTCAGGCTCGTGCTGAATAGAACAAGAGCTCTTCGACAGGCTCTCAAGTCGACACCCAGCTGCTCTACAAGCTTGTCAGGCGCTTAGTGGAGGAGTGGGCTGTGATCAAACAGTCTCTGCTCGAGGCTCCTGGGGCTGGCAGCTGGCAAGAGGCAGCTCCTCGCCTGGCAGAGCCCTGCCCAGAGCCCTGCCCAGAGCCCTGCCCAGAGCCCTGCCCAGAGCCCTGCCCAGAGCCCTGCCCAGAGCCCTGCCCAGAGCCCTGCCCAGAGCCCTGCCCAGAGCCCTGCCCGCTCCTCACAGCCATGGCTCTGGGGTCCCAGGGCCTGGTGCTCCTTCCCTTGACATCCACTTGCTTCCTGCATGCAGCGGGATGATGGGGGGGCCTGTGGGGCTGCGGCCTGCCTGGGGCTGGCTGCATCGCTGCGGGCACACGGCAGCACCGCTCTCATGATGGGAGCAGGGCATCCCTGCTCACTGCGGGGCTGTCCTCCTGGCACAGGCTGGTACTGGTGCAGCTTTCCCTGTGCTCCTCTTTGGGAAGAGGGCTCGCAGCAGCCCCAGGCAGGCCGAGCCCCTCGAGGCTGCTCTCACCCAGGCTGTGCTCTCTGAACCCCCCTGCCACGGGTTATCTGATGTTTATTCTTCACGGTTATCAGTGATGTCGTGGTGATGTGCATCACGGGGTGCTGGTGTGGGTATCTCATTTGCTTACTGGGAGGTGGTCCCTGCCTGCCTCCCCATTGGTGTGTGGGTCGTCTGCACCCCGGAGCAGCTCTCCCCCTCTCAGAAGGCACCTTTCTGAGGATCAGCAGCCTTGCTGTGGGCGATGCTGTGGTCACTAAAACAACAACTCCTCCCTGTTAATATTCAGGGAGCGATGCCACGCCTCCGAGGACAGAGATCATCTCACTGCCGCGGAAATCGGAGTTCATTATCATGCTAATCCCACTGATTGCCGGCTCCCAGAAGGATTCCACCTATGGTCATCTCTGTCCTGCAAATTAGATGGGTTTTGCCTTGATTGCAGGGCTCCTGCCCCTCACATCCCTGCCTGCCCATCTTTGGTCTTGGTGGGCACCTCGGGGATGTAGAAATCTTAATGGCTTCTGAACCTGCTCGTGGGTCTGATTGTGAATCGAGGTTTTGAACTTCAAACGTGTGTTTGGATCCAGGGCTTGCTCCTCTTGGTTTGGATCTGGTTTTGGGTCCCCTGGAGCTGTGCCCCCTCCTCTGTGCAGGGGAACATCGCTTCTGGGATGCAGCTCTGGGAGGGGATGCAGCTCTGGGAGAGGCTGCAAGCCTCGGTGCTGGTCTCAGAGGAGGAGTGGGGTCTGACATCTCACACCGTGTTATTCCAGCAGCTTACTCAGCACAACAGCAGGGGCTGGGGATGCTTGATGCTCATGGGGTGCAAACCAGTTAAACTGCTCATCACACTGGGATGCTCGGCCTCACCTGCAGCCCCATCTCTGGGATGCAGTGCTCGAGCAGCTGGTCCAGCACATCTTCAGGGACCCTCAGGGCAGCTGGTCTGGGGTCTGTGTCCTTGGGGAGCTGCTGCCAGCACCCACCACTGCCACACCAGCGAGGGCAAAGAGCAGCTCCGCTGGCCTGTGGCTGCGCCAGGCGTTTCAGTAACTCCCCCCCCAAGTTTCTTCCAGCTCCTCACTTCACTTTCATGAGAAGTAAATTTTTTATGAGCCATTTATAGTTTTCTTTCTTTTCTCCCCTGAGCACTTTGCTGTGTTCAGGAGCTGGGAGAGAAGCAAGCTTCCTGGCAGGAACGCTGCCAAGAGCGCCCAAGGTGCCTGCTCTCCCCACTGAGTGCTCTGCACAGGGTTATTCCTTTTTGGTGGTTTGTTTTATTTTTCATCAGCTCTGTGAGTGTGATACCAGCGCCTGCAGCCTGCCCAGCTCCTGCCCACAAGGTCTGGAAGAGGATGCTGCTGGGAAAGGGAGATTTCCCACAGGAGCTGGCAAATCTCTGTGCTCTGCCCTCTGCTCGGGGCTGCCTTTGTGCCTGGGGTCCTGAGGGGCTTTTGGGGCACCTCTGTGCTGCATCTAGGGTCACAGTGGGTGCTTGGCACAGCCAGTGTCACAGTCCTTCTTTCTTCTATGAGCAGCCTCTGGGTTGTGTGAGGTCTGACCCAGCTTTTCTGAGCCTGGAGGGTGCTGAGCTGCATCCCATGGGAATATGGGAGCTGGGTCTGGGGAGCAGTTCCTGAGGTGCCAGGGTGACTCTGGGTACAAATGCAAAACTCGGGGTGCAGCAGCTCTTGGCACCAACCGTGCAGCATCGGGTGCTGCTCCACAGATCGGAGCTGTTTGAGGATCAGCTGCTCCTGGGCTGAGTTTGGAAGCGCAGTGGTGCTGTTGGGGAAGCAAAGCTGGGTGCCAGGTCTCTTCCCTGGGCTGTGCAGCTGCTGCTGCAGCCATCGGAGTTCCTGTGTGCTGCAAACAGCACCCTGTGTGTCTGGAGCATCCCTTGTATGCAGCAAGCAGGGCTTGTGTCAGCCAGGGCAGCATCCAGCATCAGATGATTCCTGGAGCCCATTCCCTGATTCCCAGAGTCCATTTGCCTCCAGGTAAAACAAACCTGAGTCAGTGGCTCTCAGAATACTTAGTGTGCTGGTGGAAGAGGGGCCAATTTAAACAGGAGCACGTGTGGAGCTGCTCCAGCTGCCTGGATGACAGAAAGCAGCTGAGTTACTGGGAAAAACAATCTGGTTTTATGGGGAGAGGTTTTCGGTGCCCCTGAGTTACAGTGCTATAAAGCCTGAATTTAATTCATAACACTTACAGGGTAGCAAAATGTAAGGTGACATGTCATCAGTCACTGGGAGGATGCTTCACACATCATCTCCAGGCTCTGTGCCAGGACCAGTGTGACGCTGGCAAGGCTCGTGTCACTCCAGGTCGTGATGGGCAGAGGGGAACATCCTGCCTTGTCCTGCCTGATGCTGGGATGGATGGAGCACACGGAGCTTCTGGTGATGAAGAGCCACCGATGGGATGGGCAGCGATGGGCTGCAGGTAACACCCTGGGTGTTGGAGGGAAATGACAGGAGTGGCTCCTCCCTTCGGGGGTCAGACAGTGAGGTGCTGTGCTGGTCTCTGCTCCGTTTCCAGCACCATCCTGCTCCAAGCTGAGACAGTCCTGGGGCTGTGGGGACGGTGCTGGGGGAACCACAGTGCTGGTGCTGGGCTGTGCCAGGTAGGGGGAAAAGACAGAGTGAGTCTTCCAAGAGCTGTGGGGGCACAGAGCTGTCAGTGAAACTTCCCATCCCATGGTAGACTCTTCCCTAAATGGAAGCAGGTACATCTGGATGGATGTTCAGTGATGGAGAGCCATGGAGAGAGGCTCTTTTAGTCTGGCACTTTAAAACCTGCCAGTGACTCAAACCCAGGAGCTGATAATCCAGAGCCAAGCCTCCGTGTGTCACTGCTTTAGGATCTTTCCTGCCCAAAAGCCTTAAAACTTCTGGAGCAAACTGCCCAGAGAAGCCTCAAAGGCAGAAATCTCCGTGTCAGCGAGGAAGGGGGATTACAGCTCGCTGGGAATTAGTGCTGAAATGCTCAGGCTATAAATACCACAGGATTACAGCCTTACGTAAGGCCCTTCTCCTTCCTCCCAGGCTCTCTGGGGGCACGGTACCTGTGGGCTCCGGCCCTGGCTCCTGCGGGCTCTGGAGGGAGCCAGGGCTGTTGGGGCACACTGGTGTTTCCCATTTTGCTGCTTGCTCGCCACTGCTGTTGGCTCTTTGGGTGACTGGGCTGCTGTGAGCAGCTCTGCTAACAGGTATCACAGAGAGCCGGTCGCTTGGATGTGCCAGGAGGCTTGGTGGCCTGGCACAGGGTGTCATTTGGTCTGGGCAGCGGTGTGACCCCAGCACCTTGCCCTCGCCATGTGTGTGTCCCTGGTCTGAGTCCTCCCCAGCTGCCTTCATGGCCCTTTATCTTCCTTTTCCCCCACCCTCTGGAAGCCATCCATGGTGTTCTTCCAGGAAAATTCACCCCCCTCTGGCCCTCATCCCTCCATCCCTCCCTGGTTGCCACAGTGAGACTGGCATCACCATGGCACTGGGCACTGGTCCAGGTCTGGCTGGACAGGTGGCTGTGCTCGCCCCTCTCCCCATGCCCAGGGCTCATCCCCGCTGCGTGCTCTCAGAACCCCAGGGATCCTTCCTGGACACTCTCCTGCCATCCTCACTTCCCCCCACAGAGCATCTCCCAGGGCTCTTTAATGACACTGGGGGCTGTGCTGGGGTGAAGCCATTTCTGGGAAGGAGGTTTGAGCTCCTGCTGTGCCTCCCTCAGGCACTGTGGCCTTTTGCTGAGCTCACATGAGAGACAGAGGTGTCACAGGGGGGCTGGGTGACATCACTGTGGTGAGGTCCCGGTGCTGGGCAGCACGGCCACACGTGTCCCGGGGGGCACCCACCGTATGCAGAGCAATAACCGTAATGCTGGGGGGCTGCCGGGCTGGGCTGGATGCTGCAGGGGAAGGGGGCTGTGAGGGTGCACAGTGCCTGGTCCTCTGCCCCATCAGGGACCGTGCTATCCCCCTGTCCCCCTCGGGGACACCCAACTACTACCAGTGGGAACCCTCAGAGGCTGCCCCTGCCCCCCTGCAGCCCTCCAGGCAATGCACCCAGTACAGCCTCGAGCGCTCTTCTCCAGGCATCACCCCAGCTCTCCGAGCTGCTGCTTCCCCTCTGGAAATGAATATTCTCTGGCATCTTTCTGCCCATCTCCCCCTTGCCTGGTGGCTCAGCTCGGGCACCGGTTCCCTTCAGGGCCGAGCGCGCTGTGGGTGTGGAGGGCTCTGTCCTGCCTGCACACCCAGCGTTAGCTTTGTCTGAGGGATGATGAATCCAGGGTTGCACCATACAATGCCGAGTTCTGAAAATGAAACCTTTAAACCCCACAATTGCCATCAAATTGCTCAGGAAAATCTCCTCGTGCTGGCAGTGGGGCTGGTGGGTCTTTGATCTCTCCCGGCTCGGATGCTGCTGCCAAAGAGAATTAAGCTTAAACTTCACTTTGTAAAATAGACTCTTTTTTTGATGGTTTCCTGTAAAACTAATCTCCTCTTGGGCTCAGGGAGCCGGGAGGGATGTACAGCCCCACCATGAGATTTCCAAATGGACCCATGCAGGAAGGTGCCGCTCCCAACTGCTGCTATTTCTCCTGTAAATCCTGCCCTTAATCCTCATGGTGGCTGTGGGGGGAGTCACTGCTTCAGCTCCAGCACTGCCAGCGTCACCGTGGGCTGGGGTCTGGTGCTGCTGTGAGTGAGCGTTGTTCCCTGCAGCCCTGGGACTGGTTGGGCTCCCTCAGCCCCCAGGCTTGGGGTGCTGCTGCTTGTGGGGGTCCCTGTTCAGCCGCACTCCTGCTCCTCTCCAGACCCTTTTGGCCACATCCATGGGGCAGATTCAGCCCCGCCCAGGCACTGGGGCCGAGAGCTCAGCTGCTCTGGGCTCTGAGCTGCTGGAGCCCTGCCGTGGTACCTTCCCACCAGTGTGCTGCCGGAGCCCCAGGGCCGGCACAGCAAGGAGAGGTGTCTGCAGGGTGCATGGAGGGGAACACCAAATCCTCAGGTGGGAAGGAAGAGGGGATCTGTTGTTGGGTGGTTTGCAGTGATCTCAGGAGGGGGAACGGCTGTTCCATGGTTTGGGGCAATGCTGGATGGCGCTCTGTGGTGGGTGGGTGGGATGAGGTGACATCCATCCCCGGCTCCATCCTTCCATCTGGAGCAATACGCTTCCCCCATCTCCCCGTGACCGCAGCTCCCGCTCGCTGCCTGTGCGAAGCCGTGGCTGAGAAGTCAGTGTGGTGGTTGGGGCACCAGCTGCTCTCTGAAGCCCCTCGTGCTTTGCTGGGCTCCCCCACCATCATCGCCTCAGCCAGGACCTTTGTGAAGAGCTGGGTTGGTGCGGGGCCAGGAGCTGGTCCTGACCCCTGGGTGTGCGGTGTGAGCTCGCTGCGGGAGACAGGAAGACCCTGCCTGGGGTTCCAGAGATGTCCCAAGCCCTGAGATAGCTGGGCATCACGATGCTCAAGTGAGTAGGTGGTACCCAGCCCACATCCTGCCCTTGCAGGAAGCATGACTCGGGTTTGCTGCTGGGCTCTTCCAGCTGGTGTAACACCCCGTGCATGGGGCCATCGGCTGGACCCGGCTGGCAGGGGGAGGGGGCTCCTTGTGCCCAGCCTCATGTGGAAGCGGCCTTGCTGCTCTGGCAGGTTTGGGCAGCAGCGGTGCCAGGGCTGGAGCAGGAGCAGGAGGGCTGTGCCTGTAGCCAGCTTTGGGCTGGGGGCTGCATGATGCCCGACTGACACCCTGGAGCCAAATAAAACCGTCACAGCACATGGTGAGTGGTGCAAACCCCAGCTCTAGTCTGGTATCCTCAAGCGATGCTGTAGGATGGGCTGGGGTCTCATCCCACAGTGCAGAGCCACTCCTCACCCTCTCCAGAGTGTAGCTGGGGTGTGTGGACGTGGTGCTGGGGACCCAGTGGGATGTGGAGCGCTCCTGTCCCGAGCCCCGCACGCTGTTCCTCAGCAGATGTGCTGCTGCTTTGAAATCTCCCCTTTTTTCCTTTTTTTTCCTTTTTCTCCCTAGCTGCAGATGACCCTAATTTTGGCTGAGGAGCTTAGAGCAGCTAAGAACGCCAGGTTAGTTTAATCTTCTTAAACTTTAAAAATCATCTGGGATTCTTCTGTTTGATAGCGCTGGCGGCGCTCAGCTCCCCAGAAGCCTTGGTTCTGTTTTGAACCATGGTGTGAAAACTCCCTGTGCTCCAGAGGGTGCCAAACGTCACCGTTCTGCACTTTTCATCTCTGGAAACTTCATGGATGCTCCTGCTCAGCATGGCACTGGGCTCCTCTGCTCTGGGCCAGGAAGGGAACCAGGGTATCCCTCGTGTCCTTGCTGTGGGTCTGGGGCTGGACGCGGCTCAGCTGAAGTTTTTTGGCTCTGTTGAGGAGCAGACACCCCCGAGTCCTCGGCACGGTGAGGTTCAGGGCACAGAGCCATGGGTCAGGAGTGTTTGTGCTGGAAAATCCATCAAGATCTCCCTGCCACCAGCACAGCACCCTGGAAGAGCTCATTCCCTGGGCCACTACCCTCCTCCCTGAGCAGCACACGTAAATCTGCCTGTTAAGCTGTGGCTGACATGTTAATGCTCCTCAGGTACCTCGTAAAGATGCCACAGGGCTGCTGGCTCTGATGTGCTCTGCTGAGCAGCAGCACCAGCAGCGATGGATTCCCAGTGCCAGCACCGCTCCTCGCTCCCATGGGAGCAGGATGCAGCCCTGAGCCCTTCCAGCCCCCATTGGTCTTGTCCTGAGTCTGTCCCCAAAACCCCACCTGCAGAGGTCCTGTGGGGCTGAGCCGGGGTGCTGGGCTGTGCTCGGGGCTCCCCACAGGAACAGGAGTGCTGGGAGGTCTGGTCCCAGCATCCTCAGCCAGGTTTGGGCTTGGGGAGGATGCGGGGCTGAGCTGGGGGAGCAGTGTCGCCCCACACTGCTCTGCAATGCTGAAACCCTCAGGATTCAGCTTGTGCCTTGGGGCAGCACGGCTGGGGGACCAAGCAGGAGAGTGAGTTGGGGGCTGCAGGTGTCTGTCTGTCTGTGCCCAGCGCAGCTGTCTGCATCTTCGCCTCCTTCAGCGTGTGACCAGGGGTAATTAGGGACTGGGAACAATTCGCTGTGGTGCACCCAGAGTGTCAGCAGCCCGTGTTACCCTCCGTGGCACAGTGTCAGCTCCTCATGCCACCATCACCAGGACCCTTCTCCAGTGTCCTGCTGGGTGGCCCGATGGGAATAGATGCTGTAACGCAGCATCCCATAGCGTCCAGCCTGGCGCTCTGCTTCACTCCGGCTCCCTGCACTCCCGAGCGTGGCAGAGCAAAGCCACGAGCAGCTCTTCCCACTGGAGCACGGTGCTGGTGAGGTTGGCACCCGGCGTTCCCCGTGGTGCAGCCGGCACCCGGCTCTCCGTAACGCTGCTGCACCCTCGGGGGGTTTGGACCTCAGAGACACAGGGCTTGTTCGGTGGGAACAGGCAGAGATTTAAACTGATGCTGGGCAGCAGGCAGCTCTTCTAACTAGGGTGGGTGAAGGCAGCTCAGGTCATTTCCTGAAAGACATGCTCATAATGATTAATTCAGAGTCTGTTTAATTGAAGTTAGGGAGATCAAAGAGAAGCGTTCCCCCCTTGTGCCGTTTGTGCTGTTATACTTCCACCACATTCTGCTGGTCGGGATGGTGATGATGGTGATGATGATGATGATGATGATGATGATGTCTGATTTGTCCTGCACTGGGATTTCTTGGCACTGAGCTCATGGAGGAGGGCAGCACACAGCCACCGTGGGTGCTGGCTTGGAGCACAGGAAGGGGCAGGGGGAAGAGCCTGGGGATGATCCCTACAAACTGACCCCAGGGACGAGGAGACCCTCGAGGGCTCCTTCCCATGCGAGGAAGCTGACATCACTGTTTGTTGTCAATTCCATGATGGGCAGCTCCGGTGTCCCCACCACACACCAGGCTCTTGGGCATCTGCTCTGCTGCTCAGAGGCTGCTGCTGCAGTTTGGCCCTTTCCAAGCTCTGTGACAAGGTTTCCTTAATGAGTGAAGGCCAGCCTGCTGTAGGGGAGGAAGAGGAGGGTGGGTTGGGCAGTCTCCTTGTTCCTGTCCATGCCCTTGTACCTGAGCAGGCACACAGCCTGTGCCAGCAGCACTCGGGTTTGACAGTGATGGATGATGCACAGACTCAATTAGCCTATTAATAAAGCACGATCTAGGCTGCCCTCCCCCAGGTTCAGCACCTCAATCCATACTCCAGCTCACGGCCCTGGGAGGAGCAGGGAGCGGTGTGGGGATGGGAGCAGGTGCCTGTAGTCCTGTGCCCTCGGAGCGCCATGCAGGTGAGGGGTGAAGAAGGGGAGAGCAGGGGCTTGCTCCCAGGGCTGCTGGGCTGTGCAGATCAGCCCATGGCTGCAGACAGCTCCAGGGCCACAGGGCTGGACCTGGGGGGCAGCCGATGGAACCTCTTCTCCATCTCCAGGTATTTTGGTGAGATTGCTGTGCTGGTGCTGGGAGAGCAGAGCTGGGCTCCCAGAGAAGGGAGGGCTGGGAGCTCTGACTGTGACAGCCTGGGGCAGAGGGTTGGGGCACAGTGGCCAGCTAAAGGAGAGAAGGTTTAGATGAGATATCAGGGGGAAGTTCTTTGCAGAGAGAGTGGTGAGGGGCTGGAAGGGGCTGCCCAGAGAGGGGGTGGGTGCCCCGTCCCTGGGGGTGTCCAAGGCCAGGTTGGCTGGGGCCCTGGGCAACCTTGTGTAGCTCCAGGCCTGGAGGTTGGTGTCCCTGCCTGTGTCAGGGGGTTGGAGCTCTGTGATCCTTGGGGTCCCTCCCAGCCCAGTCTGTGATTCTGTGATTTCCTGAGGAGGCTTCATGTCCGTGATGGCTCTGAGGCCATTGTCTGTGGCCAGTTCTGCTGGGCAGCACCAGTGTCTTCCCTCCGCCTGGCTCTGGGGCTGCCCGTCCTTGGTTCAGGCACTGTCCATCTTTCCCATCTTCTGTTACACACCCTGCATCTCCCATCCCTTTCTAGCTGATTCTCCCGCTGACTCCGTGTGTGGCTGCCCGAGATGCTCCATCAGTCCCTGGCCAGGGCCCATTGCTGCAGCAGCAGGGCGAGCAGGATGGCATTGGTGGTGGCTGGGCTTCTGCCCTGGGAGCCAGGATGGCCGCTGTTCTGGCAGCAGCACAGCCTGGGGGTCTCCGTGCTGGATCGCCTTGCTGCTGCTCTGCCAGGCGCTCAGGGCAGCTGGTCTTGGCAGCCGCCTTATCACAGCCTCAGCTCTGTGGCTCCCTAACCAGAGCCGTGATCATCTGAGACACAGGGGCATCTGTCACACCGTGCCCAGCCCCAGAACGGGCTGCGCCAGGCTGTGGGGTTCCCCCTCGCAGGGCCCTGTCTGACAGGGGTTATTTGATCTGATAATGCCTGTGCTACAGCTGTTTGTCGGGAAACAGGGAAACCTGTGTTATCTGAGGGAGGCAGCGTGGGCTGTCAGGAGCAGCCTTTGATCTGCAGAGATGCAGCGCTGTAAAGCGGGTTCCCCATCGCGCAGCGCCGAGCTCCATCCCCTCTGCACAGCCCAGAACGTGCAGGGCTGGCAGCAGGCAGGGCAGGGAGCAGGCAGGGCCAGATCCTGCCAGTGCATCCCCAGCAGCCCCGTGCCCTTTGTGCTGCCACAGAGGCAGAGACAGGTTTATGAGTCCGAAGACTTTTGCCTCCTCTCCCCCCTGGCCCCCAGTGAGGTTCCCAGGACAGCAGTGTGGGGATTAAGCTTTTCAGAGGCAGAATTCGGCCCCAAGCCTGACACAGCCAGAGAGGATCCTGCTCACAGCTCTCCCTGCAGCTCACAGCTCTGCTCCACACAGAGCCGCTGCCCCGGGACACATCCTGTGTGGCCCTGCTGAGTGGAGGTTCACTGGTTATTGGGGTGTAAGGAGGATGTGGGGGGCTTTGTGTCCACGATGGAGAGTGTCTGAGTGGTGAAACTGCTGCGGCACTGGGGTCGGTGTCGCGGCCACGTGCGTGGTCTGGGTGAGCCCCACTCCTGGTAAATCGGGGCCCAGAGGGTCCTGAGCAGCATGGGCTGGTCCTGGAGAAAGCAGAGATCCATGGAGTGCCCCTGCCACAGCTGCAGCGATGCCCCAGGGACAAAGAAGGGGGAAGGATTTCTCCTGGAAGCCCAGCAGCAGAAAGATGCTGAACCCAGGCGGGTTGGCACACGTCCCATGGCGTGGTGCTGGCCCAGGAAAGGTGATGAATGGCACCATGAGGGAGCGGGAGCACTGAGCTGACCTGACCTGTGCCAGGGTGACAATGACCTTGCTGCTCTGCCTGAACGCAGGGGCCAGGCACACAGACCCCAAACTCACAGCTTCCCCTCCTGGCGCTTCCCTGCGCCCTGGGCTGCAGGGTGATTCCCCAGGCAGCTCCCACCTTGGGCACGGTTTTCCTTACATCTTTAGAATGCCCTGGGTGTTTTGGAGTGCTGGGGCCGTGTTCAGGGCGGTTGCTGTTCTGGGGATGCTGCCGTGTCCTGCCCAGCCCCGGGCAGCCCCAGCATCCTGCCCCAGCACAAGCTGCGGGGCTCTGGATGGGGATGGGGACCAGTGTGGTGGGGGGTCCTGCTCCTGGGGTGTCCTGCTCCCAGGCTGCCCTCGGGTGGGTGGGGGATGCTTTCACCTGGTGAAGCACCAGCAGGGTTGGTGGGTGTTGCACCACCAGATTTCATTTTCAGAATGAGCCACTTTCCGAGGTTCAGACCCTTCCCCCAGCCCTGCTGCCCCCCACTCTGAGTGGGTTTCCTTGTCTTGCAGAGAGATGCCAAGGGCCAGTACCTGTTCGACCTCCTGTGCCACCACCTGAACCTGCTGGAGAAGGACTACTTCGGCATTCGGTTTGTGGACCCCGACAAGCAACGGGTGAGACCCCGCACCAGCTGCTGCGTCCCCTGGGGCTGGGGGGGTCAGACTCGTCCTCGCTGCTGTGGCTGGGAACTGGGGTGCCAGGCGAGGGGCTGCAATGAGACCCGGTTTAGGCGGTGATGGGGGGCTCCCTCAGAGATCCATCCCCATCCAGGGACCCGTGGCTCATGCCCAGGCAGGATGCTGGGGCTGCCTAGGCCACTGGCTGCAGGACACTGCAGCATCCCCAGAACAGCAACCACCCAAGCACGGGACACGCCAGGGTTTATGGGCAACCTGACAGGTCGTTGCTTTGCCCATGGGAAGAGCAGCTACTCAGAGGCCCCCGAGCACCCTGGGAAGACCACTCCCCACCCCTTGGCTCTTCCACCAGAGCCAGGGCTGTTGCATGCTGCAGCCCTGGGGAAGGGCAGGACCTCGTTTTAGCTTTAAAAATCAGATCTCAGAGTGCCCAGCCCACACACACATGTGGCACCAGCGATGGGGGAGTTTAATGGCTGGGAACTGAGTGCCTCAGCACAACGATGTCTGTCTCTGGCTGTGACTGCTCAGCTGGCTGGCAAGCCAAGTGCTGGCAGCAGGAGGTGGCTCAGAATGAAGAAGGACAATGCCCTTGGCATGCAACACGGACAGGTTGTCATCATGGAGAGGAAACTGCTCTGGGCCTTGGGGACAGGAGGCCCTGGTCCTGTTGGGTGGAGGAAGATGCTTCCTGGGGAGCCCCTGCTCTGCCTAGCACTTCTCATGCAGCTGGCAGACAGTCCTGTTGGGTGCTGAGCAAGCACAGCCCCTCACCCAGCATCAACAGAGCCAACTGTACCACTGCCCCGACGCAGTGGGGCTGCCAAGGTGGGACACAGGGACACACACCCTGCTTTCCCTGCGTGGGGCCATGCAGAGAAAGAGACATCAAGTGGGGACACTGGAGTTCAGAGCATCCCTCGGCTTCCAGACAGATGGACAGGCTGCAGCCCCCTCCGAGGCTGCTGTGCAGCTCATGCCTGTGCTACACATGGAGCTTTATTTCAAGCAGGGGAGGGGGCTTCAGGCTTCTTCAGCATTGCCTGGAAGAGTCCCCACTGTCGAGTGAAAGTACTTGTGACTGAGCTGCTTCCTTCCCTTCCCCTTCCCCTTCCCCTTCCCCTTCCCCTTCCCCTTCCCCTTCCCCTTCCCCTTCCCCTTCCCCTTCCCCTTCCCCTTCCCCTTCCCCTTCCCCTTCCCCTTCCCCTTCCCCTTCCCTTTCCCTTTCAGCATTGGCTGGAATTCACCAAGTCGGTGGTGAAGCAGATGCGGGGTGAGTATTGCTGTACACAGATGTCCCGGGTGCGCTCCCTTTTTAGGTGTATTTCCATTTTCCCCCAGCGTCCCCTCCGGGCTCCAGCCCAGCACATCTCCTGTTATCAGCCTTTTCGGCTTTGGCTGGGCGGCAGGTGGGGTGCTTCCCCTGGTCCCCCACAGTCACAGCCAGCCACCCACCCTGGCACGAGGGCATGGGGCAGAAATGAAGGGGAAGCAAAGGGGCTTTGCTGGCGCCAGCACAGCGAGTGGGTAGTGGGGTGCTGGGCTGTCAGCGGGGTGCTGGGCTGTCAGCGGGGTGCTGGGCTGGGAGATGGGTGCTGGGCTGGGAGATGGGTGCTGGGCTGGCAGAGGGTGCTGGGCTGGGAGATGGGTGCTGGGCTGGGAGATGGGTGCTGGGCTGGCAGAGGGTGCTGGGCTGGCAGATGGGTGCTGCAGGCACTTCCCCACGGCTCCCCTGGGGAAGTCTGCCCCCCACCAGCCCCGTGGCCCTCTCCTGCCTCCTCACCGAGGGTGTGTTTGGGGTAATGGGGAGGGCAGCTGAGACCCCCGGTGGTACCTGACCATCTCCTTGCGCAGGGTTATTTGGGGGGGTGGGGGCAGCCCCATCCCGTGGTGATGGCAGCGTCGCTGTTCTCCCCACAGCCCAGCCTCCCTTCACCATGTGCTTCCGCGTGAAGTTCTATCCCACCGACCCCGCAGCGCTCAAGGAGGAGATCACCAGGTAAGATCCAGACCCTGGCACACGGGGACCGGCACTGGGCAGCCAGGGCTCATCCGAGGTGGGAACACACCAGCCGCGTGGTGGCGATGGGAGAGCAGCTCTGGCTGGATTCCCCAACCAGCCCAGATGCGTCTGAGAGGGGAGATGCTGGTCCGTGCTCTGTGAGTGTGTGGAGCCACCGTGCCCGGCTGGGAGCGCTCATCCTGGGGCCAAACCCTCCGGCTTGCACCGAATCCAGCCCCGCTCACCCCCCAGCCCCGTCCATCGCGGCTTCGATACCATCCTGCCAATGTGGGACCATTCCTGGGCTGTGCCAGGCTCATCCCTTCCCTCCAGCTCTCCCAAACCTGCCCTCCCAGCCAGAAGCCCCCAGCCCAGCCCGTGTGGGATGGGGGTGCTGAGCAGGGGCAGCTCCTCATCTGCAGGAGTCCGATCTCTGTCTCTGCTGCCAAGTCGGGTGTCCGGCCGCTGCCGCAGCGCAGCCCCGGCTGGGCTCCTGCGTGTGCTCTGCCAGGAAGGGTTGGAGTGTCCCCTGTCCCCTCGGTGGCCCCTGGAAGGAACGAGCCCTGTCCCTTTTACGTAAGGGGTGCGGAGAAGCGGGTGACAGGCTGCCATGCAGAAAGCTGACAGCACCTCTCCCGAGTTTCTATCTTTAGGGGCTCTTCGTGCTGCTCCTCCTGCCGGAAGGAAGGACACAGGGAGCACTCAGGGAGCATCACAGCAGGTTTGGAAAGCCGGATGGGGCTGCACATCCCCCGGGCACACAGCCCCTGCACATCCCCCGGGCACACAGCTCGCTGCTGCCTGGGCAGCGCCTTTGCTGAAGGGTTCTGCTTTTCCCCCTGGAATTTTTTTGCCAATATCACCACAAACAGTTCTGAGTTGTCTTCACGAAGCCTGGGGTTTGCCAGGGAAAAGGGAATAAAACCGGTGTGGACTGGGCTTGCAGAGGGCACGGAGTGGTGCCGAGGAATGGGCACCCCGTGTCCCCCCAGCCCGGGGCAGGAGCCCTTCCCCACTGGCAACTGGCTGCTGGGGATGTTGGGAGGTGCTGCGGGCACTGGGCAGCCTGTAAAACCAGGGACAGGAATCATCCAGCTTCTCCCAGTCTCTCCAAGCAGGCTGTAAATGCCGTGTCACCCATGGAGAGTGGTGGGACCCCCGATGCTTTGTCCCCAAACACCGGTCGGACGGTGGCAGGCGGCCCCTGTCACTCACGTGGCTCAGCCCAACGGTGCCACCCCGAATGCCCCTGCCCATCCCGGCCCCGCTGCCCTTACCAGTTCCCAGTGAATAGCTGGGCTCTGTGCCATCGAGCACCCAGCAGGCTTCACCCACAGAGCTGAGTGTATCCCAGGAGAGAATTCTTGGGGCTTTCAGTCTGTCCTGCAGGCAGGGGAGGGGAGGGCTGGGCTGGGCTGGGCTGGGCTGGGCTGGGCTCCGCTGCACAGCCAGCTCGGGATGCACCTGGGCTCAGCTTGGCACTTGGGTTTGGTGCTGGTTTTGGGCTGTGCTGGGTGGAGAGTGGTGCTGTGGGTCACAGAACCCAGGTCTGACAGGACCCCAGTCGGGTCACAGGACCCAATCCCAAAAGGAATGCTGTTTGGAACTCTAAGAAGGTTCCAGCCTGGCCTGAAGCAGGAGAGGTGGGTGAGGAGAAGAGGGTTTGTAAGGAGCCCTGTGCACACTTGTGGCTGTGTGTCTGGAGCAGCAGTCTGTCCTGCTGCCAGGCCTTGTGCTGGCATTGGCTTTCTTGGGCAGGATGGGTAGGTTTCTTTCCCACCAGCACATCACAGGGGCCCATGGAAGCGCCTTGGAGCAGTTTCACATGATCCAGCTCCCTGTTTTGCTCAAGAGGCATTTATTTACTCTGCAGATCTTACATTTACTCCCAGCACTGCAGCCTGGGGCCTTAATTTGAATGTGGAATGGCCAAAAGCATCCTCTGAGTAAGGACAGCTATTCTGTGGGCATTAGGCTGTGCATACAATATGTTAATTGTATTTCTTCTCTTTAATCAGAGATTAGCAAACATCTGCAGTTGTTAAGCAGAGTGAGGGGAATTGAAATGCAGGTCACAGGCTTGCCCTTGGAGGGTGGGAGCTGGACCAGGCAGCAAGGGGATGGGGGCATGGAGCAGGACCAGGATGGAGCTGGACCAGGCAGCATCTGGGAAGGGGCTGGGGGAAGGAGAGGGGGGCATGGAGCTGGACCTGACAGCTTTTGGGATGCAACTGGGGGGATGGAGCTGGACCTCACAGCTTTTGGGATGGAGCTATGGGGATGGAGCTGGGCCAGGCAGCATTAGGGGTGGGGGTGGAGCCAGCCCCAGAGCTCCGGTCCAAGCTCAGAAATAATTTCCTACCCTTAACACCCCTCTGCGAGGCACCTTGCCCCAGGGCACAGCCCCCTGCTAGGGATATTCCCAAGGCATAGACAAGGCTTTGGGAAACCAGCCCAGCCCCACAGACCTTCCCTGCCTACTGGGAGCAGGGACCTCGAGCGCACTGGAGTATCTGGATTTCTCTTTAACCTCTGAACCTTAGTGGTTTGTCTCATGATAAACAGGGGCTTGAGGAACAGGGGAACGGAGGTGTTGCAGGGTGTGATCCTGATCGTTTGAACCCATTCCCAAGCTCCCTGATTCCCATGTTGCTCCCTCTCTCTGTGAGTTGTGTTTTATGAGGCTTCCCCAGCGCTGCCACCTGGCTCAGCCCCGAGCGCTCCATAGGTTTCCATTCACTGGGCTCTGCAGTTCCCCAGCATGGTTTATCCTTGGTGCAGGGAGTTGGGTGAGCGCTGCAGGTGATGCAGTTGTTGGAGCAGGGAGGTGGGTGCGTACACAGAGAGCTGGAAGGATGCAGAATGTTGGGGAAGGAGGAGCTCTGGTCAGGGGAAGCTGAGCCGCTGGCCACGGCTGCAGGACTGGGGAGTGCAGCAGTCCTCGGTGGGCTCCAGCCTGTGGCACCCCCCTCAGAGCATCATCCCATGGCACCTCAGCCCTGGCAACCTCATGACAGGCTGGAGTGGCTGCAGTTGTGCTTGGGCACCGCAACAGGGTGAAGCATCGCAGGGACGGCGGGGGCTGGCGGCAGAGGGGACCAGCACCTCCCCATCTCTGAGTTCCCCCTCTCCATGGTTTCCCAGGTGGAAACGTGTATTCCAGTGTCTCTGTGCCCAGGGAGTCTCTGCCAGCAGCTCCCTTGTGCTGGTGGGCAGACCTCCATCAGCCCTCAGCTCAGGCACAGCCCTGTAGCAGGAGAGGGGCTGGAGGTGCAGAGATGAGTCCCACAGGCAGGGGGGTGCCTGGTAATGAGCGTGTGATCATTCCTTGCAGGCTGCTCAGAGAGAACCCCAGTGCCAGCGTCCCATGGCAGGGTTTCCACCTCTAAATCGCCTGTTTAGGTAATTTAAACTTTGTTAAATAAGTGACCTCTCCCTTCTGTCCCCAGGTATTTAGTCTTCCTGCAGATCAAAAGGGATCTCTACCACGGCCGCCTGCTCTGCAAGACGTCGGACGCTGCCTTGTTGGCTGCCTACATCCTTCAAGGTATTTGGGACAGGGGAAGCTTGCTTCTCGAGCTGAGTACTGATGGTGTCATTTCACTTACAGCAGATCACTGCACCCAGAATCCAAACATCACCCTGCCCATGTGACCCACCCGTCACAACCGCGCTGGTGCCGAGCAGCGTGGGGCTAGGGGAGGGTGAGGGTTGGGGTCTGGGGGGTCTCACCAGTGTCAGAAGCACCGAGGCAGGAAAACCTCTGCACCCTCCTGCCCGCTTTGGCCTCCTGCCCACTTTGCTGCCGGCTCTACCTGCTCTTGCCTCTGCTGCCCATGGCACCAGCATCTGCTCGGTGCGGCACAGCGCCTGGGTGCTCAGTGAGGACCTTGAGGCTTTTGGAGGAGCCGGGTGCTGCCGGCATGGTGGAAAAGCCCCTTGGCATCATGAGCACCATGATGCTGGGCGTGCGAGTGGGCTGCCTGCCCCAGGCTGCTCGGCAAGACACGGGCCCCCTCTCCGCAGCCCCCGGTGCCTGTGGTTACATCCCCAGGATGAGCTGAGGAGATGCTCCCAGCGATGAAAAACGAGAGGTTTCAGCTCTGGAGGATTTTTGAGCTATTTCCCAGTGTCCCCTCCTTCAGAGCTCCAAGCAGGAGAGACAAGAATGGCTGCAAGGTCTCTGTCTCACTCAGGAGCTGGGGCTGGGGGAATGAAAGGAGAGCGAGGTCCTTTCATCCCCGGCGGCAGGAGGCTGCGGATTGCTGTAAATCCCCGCGGGAGACTCCAGCTGCAGAGCTGTGCTGCAGCCAGGCGGCAGCGGCAGCCGCGGGGCGCTGGGAGAGGGAGTGGAGCTGCGCCGGCGTCCCGAGGAGAGAGCTCGGAATCGGCCCCGGAATCGGCTCATCTCGGGCGCTTCTGCACCCCGGCCTCGGCGCTGGGGCAGCTGAAGCACAGGCCTGTCGCTGTGCTCGCAGCTTCCCTGGGCTGGAAGTGGGTTTTCTGGGTGTTTGGGCAGGGTCAGTCCCTCCCTGTCCCCGTGATCACCCCGCAGCACCCCCCTGGGGACGGAGCTTTGCTCAATGTCAGCTTATGGATTTGCAGCTCACTGTGACTTTCCCAGGGGCTGTGGCACCCACGGGGCGAGGGGCTTGCTGCTGGGGTGGGGGGGCCAGGGCATCCCGGGGTGCTGGGGCTGATGAGCTGCTGTCACACAGACCCAGAGTGGCTCCTGGGGGGCTGAGGCAATTCATGAATTGGGGACAGTGACCATCAGCTGCTGGGTGATTCCCCAGCAAACGGTGCTGTTAATGGGATGCAGTGAGTGCCTTACAAATGATGCTGGTGGGAGCAGCGTTCCCGGGATGCTCTGAGCCCCGACCCCGTCACAGGGCACTGTCGGGACGGGGGTGCACACTGCCGCCCGTGTTGCGGTGCTGCTCCTCACCGGCTCTGTCTCCCCCCAGCTGAGATTGGGGACTACGACCCAGGGAAGCACCCAGAAGGCTACAGCTCCAAGTTCCAGTTCTTCCCCAAGCACTCGGAGAAGCTGGAGAGGAAGATTGCGGAGATCCACAAGTCGGAGCTGAGGTGGGTAGGGTGTCCTGCTCACTGATGCTCGGCTGGTTTTCATCCCTGCCTGGGGTTTTCAGCAGGATAAGCCCTCACTGCTTTGGGTGTCGGGTCCAGCCAGGAGCCAGCAGTGCTCCAGGCAGCTCTGTAACAGGAAAATCATGGATTTGGGAAAGCAGGGTGTGTGGGGCTTAGAGGGTCGCAGCACATCCCCACCTTGGCAGAACGAGCCCCAACCCCCTTCCCCAGGGAGGGCTGAGGGGTCTGTCCTGCTCCTGGCTGTGGGCACAACCTGGGCTGTCCCTGGTCCTCCCTGGTAGGATGGGGATGGCGACCAGCCCCCATCCCCCAGAGACCTCTCCTGCCACCTCCCCTCCTGCCTTAGGACATGCGGGGTGAGTGACCATCGGCAGACCCCCCATCCCATGGCTCCAGCAGTGTCTCCAGTGCCACATCCCCACCAGATGGCCACGTGCCGGTCCCCAGGGATCATGTGTGGTTTGAACCCCCCAAAATGCAGCAGAGCTGTGCCCTTAGAGCCACCACCTCCTGCCCCACAAAATCCCCCCAGGAAAAGCCTGCGCGGTGTGGCAGGAGCTCAGCCCCAAGTTTTGCAGATGCTCCTGGGGTTTGGGCCTTCCCAGAGCTGCTGGTGCAGCATGTCCTGGGGTAGGCCAGGCTGGCAGGAGAAGAAAGGGTAGGGGTCATGCTGGGGGTCAGCACTGGGGATTGGCACTGGGGATTGATGCTGAAGGTCAGCGCTGGGAACTGATGCTGGGGGTCGGTGCTGGGGGTCAGCGCTGGGGGTTGGTGCTGGGCTCCTGCTGCTGATGGATTGTCCCTAACGAGCGTAGTGGGGATGTGCCCTGAGTGATGCCACGTGTGGTTAGCAGAAGCCCCACAGCCAAGGGCTGACGCTCCCACTCACATCTTCCAGGGAACATCCCCTCCTCTCCCCTTTTCCCCCGCAGCGGGCAGACACCGGCCACTTCAGAGCTGAACTTCCTCAGGAAAGCCCAGACTCTGGAGACCTACGGGGTTGATCCCCACCCATGCAAGGTGAGACGCTTCCCTCTCCTCCAGTCTCACTCCCACCGGTACCAAGGCATCACAGGCACCGAACAGAAATCCCTCTTCTGTCACCACCCTGGTAAAATCCCTTTCCTGCTTCTCCTGCCCGGTGCTGCAGAGATTCCTGAGCCCGGTGTGCAGCTTCCCCTCCAGCCAGCATCCTTCGGGAGCTGCCTGAGCATCTGACAGCCAAGTAAAACTCAGGGTGAATCCAACAATCGCTGAGTGGCCACAACTCTCCCCTCATAGCCTTAAAATCCAGCGTGGCTGTTTTCCCCTGCACCCCAGTGCAGTTAATGATCACTTCCCTGGAGTCTAGACGTTATGATTAAGTTAAACCACTGCTTGGCTCTGTAAATGACAGTAATTATCGGTCTTAAGCTGCCTCGGTGCCGCCCAGCTGCACCGGCTGTGTGGGGCTCTGAGGGAGCCACGTGTAACGGGGTTCTACCCTTCCCTGGATTAATGGTTAGGGAAAGGATTGGCGGGCACTGCCTCTTCCTCCCCGGGGAGCCGATGGGATGGCCAGGGCCCGGGCTGTAGCGTGGTGTCTCCTCATTAACGCCGCCGGAGCCGCTGCCCCATGATGGGGCTGTGGGATTCGCCGTGGGCGCAGGATGTCACGGCGCTGGTGGACCTGCCAGGAGCATCCCGTGGCAGAGATGGCACAGAGGGTTCTGCATCGCCGCTGCCTGAGTGCCGGGGTCGCTGCTGGCCCGTGAGCTGGGACGTGTGGCTGAGGAATTGCTGGTTCCTTGCAGGACGTGTCGGGGAACGCGGCGTTTTTGGCCTTCACTCCCTTCGGCTTCGTGGTTCTGCAGGGAAACAAGAGAGTCCACTTCATCAAGTGGTGAGTCCTGGCACCGCCCCGGGAGCCGCGCCGGCCGGCTCGTGTCTGCTCCTGCGGTTGTGAGGGGCTCGTGGTGCCGTGGGGAGGCAGCGGTGAGCCCCCCACATTGCCCAGGGGCATTCGAGGGGTGCTCAGGTGAGCGCCTGTGGAAGGGGTGTGGGGGTGATCCCAGCGCCAGGTGCCTTCCCTGGGTGCTCATGCCGGGTGATGTGCACATGTGGAGGGCTGGTACCTGCACCCTGAGCCCATGTCTGAGAGCTCTGCGCTCCCTGCTTGCTCTGTTGCCCCCAGATTTCTTATTTTCCACTTTTGTGGATGTTAACCTGTGCTGTCCCTGTGCTGGCCGAGTGCCCTGGACCTGCCCCAGCCCCTCTGAACACCATCATGCTGCGTGTCACCTCCCGGATGGTGTCCCTGCCACTTATGGCATTGCTGCCCGGCCGGTGACAAGGTCCCATGGCTCCGGGATGACTCTGGGATGCCTCACTGACCAGAAGCTTCACCGCAGGGCATCCCCCTGCCACACTGCTGGGTTCTGTGCCAGGGCTCCTTTCACCACCCCAGGACTGAAAGCACCCACCTCCACCCCAAAACCCCAGCCAAGTGTCCTGCAGCCCCCGGCATGCCCATGCCCAGGGCTGTGCCCGCTGGCAGCCACTCACCCGCCCGTCCGTGTCCTTCCAGGAACGAGGTGACCAAAATGAAGTTCGAAGGGAAGACTTTCTACCTGTACGTGAGCCAGAAGGAGGTGAGTGCCTCCCCTTGGCGCCGCGCTTCCCGAGCCCCTCGCTTCGGCCCCTTCTCTGCCACGCTGGTGGCAGTGCCGGGGTCACCTCCCTGCTCCCACTGGCACCTCGCTCTGGGCGTTAGCACCCACCAATGCCAGGTCAGCCCTGGCTGTGCTGGGCTGGGGTTCTGCCTGGCACAGCAGCCTGGCAGCTCCAGCAGCTTCTCACCACAGCCACGTGCTGCAGCCACGTGCCACATTCGGGGTTATCCTGGTGTGAAAGCAGCTGGGAAACCTCGGGCTGAAATTCCCCCTGAGCAGCCAACAGCAGGGGGGAGGGGAGAGGAGGGGGATAAATGTGTTTCTGGAGACTCACAAAGGAAGGCATGCCAGAGGAGGGGACGGCAGGGCACCAGCACCCATCCCTCACACAAGGTGCTGTGCCAGGGTGCCGGGTGGTGCTCCAGTGCCTCCCAGCATTGCAGTGGGCTCAAGAGGAGGGTCTGGCTCGTGTCAGTGCCGCTCTCCAGCTCCAGCAGCTCTGGCCCCACTCCACACTCCTGGTGTGGGCTCCACTCTCCTGTTCCCCTGCTGACTCTTCCTCTTCCTCCCTCAGGAGAAGAAGATTGTTCTCACGTACTTTGCGCCGACACCAGAAGCCTGCAAACACCTCTGGAAGTGTGGCATCGAAAACCAGGCTTTCTACAAGTGAGTGCTGGGCCCTGCGGTGGGCAGTGGGGTCTGCATCCCCCCGGGGGCTGTGCTGCCCCACACGGACTCTGCCCAAGGGCTCTGTCCAGGAACTCAGGTGCTGGCTGTCACTGCAGCCTGTCCCCCTGTCTGGTGCCAGTGCCCCCGCACTGGCTCTTGTGCTTGAATCCCCACTGAGGTGCAGCTGGTGCCCTGGGGTGCAGGGGCAGAACGTGCCACTTCATGGGGAACGTTAAACCCTTCCCAAACCATCTGCTTCCAGCTGTTGGGACCAAGATGGGCAATATTTGGGGAGGCTGGGGAGGGGCTGCACAGGCTGGGCTGCGGCGGGAGTCAGCGTGCTGGAGATGGTGGCTTGAGGGACCATCACAGCTGCTGCCTGGCATTGGGAGAGCTTGGGGCTGGGCATCACATCCAGGCAATGGGACCTGCTGCCTGGGGAGGATGGGGAAAGTTTTCCCTGTCCCAGGGGCTCTGGGCTCCCTGGGACATGGTGATGGAGACAGCTTTCTGCCCGTCATTGGGTTAATCGGGCTGCAGGGAAGGGTTGCAGAGGAGAAGGGGAGAAGTGGAGGACTGGCTGTGCTGAAACACCAGGGAGGTGCCAGGCAGGGCCAGGGAGGTGCCAGGCAGGGCAGGGAGGTGCCAGGCAGAGCTGTTTGGTTTCACCATCCCCTCCTGTTGTACTTAAAAATAGGCAGCTTTGTGCTGGGTAATGAGTTTTATTCTAATCAGCGAGATGCAGCGTGTGCTGTATCCGCCCTGGGAATACTGCAATCAGCCCTGCAATCAGCAGGCTTCACTCCTCATTAGCTTAACATGAAATGCAATTGCCATATTGCTTTACAAATCTTCCTCTGATTAATCACATCAGGAAATTACTGGGGCATCGTGGAGTGGGCTGTGGGCTGGGCCAAGGGGCTGCTGGGCACCTGCTGGGGCGAGGGACCGGCTCAGGGATGATGAGGAGATGGGACTGGCCCTCCCAAGGGTTCTGCCCACTGGACTGGCCCCAGGGATGGGATGGGATGGATCCTGCAGCCCTGCGATGGAGAAGTCCTGAAGGCTTTAGCCCCATGGAGAGATTTGGCTCCTGGCAGCTTGGGTGTGGAGTGCTTGCTGGTGGCCCTGGGGGACCCAGTGTGAGCTGCAGCCCCTGGCACAGGCTGGGCAATGCTCCCACACCGGTGGGACGTGATGCAGGGTGCTGCCGGGGCCATCCCAGCACTCATGTCCCACCAGCCGGTGCCACCCCAGGTCTCTGCTCTTGGGGTTCACCCTGGGGTCTGTTGGCAGCGCGTGGCTCCCTCCCTCTGATGGGGAGGATGCTGAGAGCATCACCAGAGCATCACCAGAGCAGCCAGTCCCCGTTGCCAGTGCAGTGCCGGAGCTGCGCCCTGCCGGGGTGCTCAGCACCAGGCTGGTGGTGCAGGATGCTCACCCAGCTCCTGATGCTGTTCCAGGTTGGAGAAGTCGAGCCAGGTCCGGACTGTGTCCAGCAGCAACTTGTTCTTCAAGGGCAGCCGGTTCCGATACAGGTAAATACTGCTGGTGTGCTCTGGGATGTGCTCTGGGTGTGCCGGGGCGGGGGGGCGCAGCTCAGGGCTGCAGCAGTTCAGGGACTTGCTGGGTCCTCCTGTCACTGGACAGACTCCCATGGCAGCGCTGCCACCTTGCTGGCACTGTCACTGCTTCCTTCTCTGTGGCACAGCTCTGCTGCCTCACTCCAGCCCAGCAGATTAAAGGACCTTCTGTGCTGGGGGGTGGCAGAGCCCTGGGCCAGGCTGCCCAGGGAGGTTGGGGAGTCTCCTTCTCTGGAGACATTCCAACCCCGTAACCTTGGGCGCTGTCCTGTGCAGTCTGCTCAAGGGGATCCTGCTCTGGGAAATGGGACTGGGGGGTCTCCAGAGGTCCCTGCCACCCCCACCAGTCTGGGATTCTTGATTCTGTGATTTTCGGAGGGCTGGGAGTGGAGGAGGAGAGAAGACAGAGCTTTGGGGTTTGAGAAGAACAGGGAATGAAAGGAGTCTCTGCACTCCCTGGGGGTGTTGCTCCTGACTGGCCCTGGAGCCAGAGCCTGGACCTGGGATCTCTCATCTCTGCAGGATGAGACCCCTCAGCACATCCCCAGTGCCACCCTCCACACCCACAGTGTGTCCCACCCCAGTGCAGGGTGACCCCAGGGTGCCAGGAGAAGCGTGGTCAGCCCAGCCCTTCCCTGCTCTTCCCTGATCTCCAGCAAATATATCCACTTCCCCATGGGCCGTGGCAGAGCCCCCCACCAGCCCGTGTGCGGGAGGGCGCCGGGCCGGGCCGCGCTGTGCCGTGGGGGCAGCTTGGGGCTGGTGTGGCCACCGTGTCCTCAGGCTGCTGTCCTTCCCCTGCCCGCAGCGGCCGCGTTGCGAAGGAGGTGATGGAGTCCAGCGCCAAGATCAAGCGGGAGCCCCCGAGATTCACCGGTAAGAGCCCGGCAGTGCTGGCACGGCGTGGTGCAGCCAGGGTGTCAGTACCTGGCTGCCCGGGCCAGAGGAGAGCTGGAGGTGGGAGAGCTGCCATGCTCCAGGGGCTCTGGCACCGACTGCTGTGCTCCAGGGGCTCCGGCGCCCATCCAGGGGCCGACACCATCCCCGTTCTCGTCCCCAGGGCAGGGCTGGTGCCGAGCCGGAGCTGCCCCTCCATCACCCACGGCCCCCGGCTGAGCAGCGTGCCCCGCACCCGCAGGAGAGCCGTGCACATCTCCATCATGGAAGGTAGGGCACGGGCAGCTCTCCCTGCCGCTGCCGGGGCGCAGGCACGCGCACCCGTGCACCCACACGCATCAGCACATGTGCCCACACACACACGGATGACTCTTGTAGCCCCTGATGCGGGGGTGGAGACGTGGGGGTGGGGAAGGTCCCAGCCGTGTCCCCGGGGCCTCACAGCATGGCTTGGCAGCACCAGATGTTCTCTGGTGGCTGGGGCTGGAGCTGCGGCAGAGCCGGGTGTCATGACAGCTGCTGTGCACGGGAACGAGCTGCTCTGCCAGAGAACTTGTGCCCCGCAGAGGAGCTGCCAGTGCCAGGCCTTGCCTGCAGAAACGGCCGGTCTGCCTGGCTGTACCAGTGCCAGCCTGTGGCGGGGAGGCTGGGACTCCTATGTTGGCGCCGGGCGGCAGCCAGGGTCGGGACTGCTCATGGGTGGGATGTCCCCAGGAAGGAGGGTTGGCAGAGGGCTGGGACCAGCCCTGGAGCAGCCCCGCAGGGCAGTGCTGGGGTCTGGGGCTGTTGTACCCAGAGCTGACAGCAGCGTGTGACTCCTGGTGACGCTGGGGTGATGGAGAGTGTGTGCGTGGTGGGTGCTGTCGGTGCCACATGAGGATGTGCAGAAGGTGGGAAAACTGGGAGGTGAACGGGGGTGGATTGAGGCTGGGGGCGTCCCATGGTCCTGCCCCGCTCCTGGGTGGGCTGTGGGGCAGCCCCTGCCCCAGCACAGCAGCACCGACCCCACTGCCCAGCACCTGGGCGGGGACAGGGTGTGGAGCCTGCCCAAGGACAGGTCCCTGGGAGCAGGAGAGGGATTTACACCCAGGGAGGGAGCCAGAGGTGCTGTCTGTGCTGCATGCCGGGGCGGGAGCACGCCTGGAGCTACAGAGGGGTCACCCCTCTGCCCTGGCCAGTGCGCACCTTGTCCCCTGCCTCCCCCTCACCCCACTGTTTTGAAGCAGTGAGAGTATTAAATTCCTTCCCACAATAACTGCCATGGAGCTGGCACCGTGTCCGGCACCTCCCTGTCCCGGCACCTCCCTGTCCCGGCACCTCCCCTGTCCTGGCAGCTCATGCCCTGCCGCCAGCTGCTTTTCCTCCCTCTCACCCCAGCTCCGTGCTGTGGAAATGTGGGAGCCCAAAATAACCCTGGCCCCGTGGCCAGCAGCACCAGCCCAGCTTGCGTCAGCGGGCGAGCAGCCGTCCCCGTGGCCCCTCGCAGTCCCCGAGCGCCGTGGGCCAGCCCGGGCGCTGCCGGTGCCGCCATGGTGAAGTGCCTGGTGAAGATTAAAACCAAGGTCAGCGTCCACCTGCGGATCATCAACCACTGCTGCCGGGGGGTGAGGGTCCGGGTGCTGGCGCTGGGGCCGCAGCTGCTGGCCCGTGTGCTGGGGGCTGTGCCGCTCCTCACACCCCTCCCCGGCTGCGATGCTCCGCACGGCCCCCGGCATGTACCCACACCAGGTAACGCTGTGCCATGGGGCTGAGCAGAGTCAGGGCTTCTCTTCCTCAGGAGCATCCCTGGGGATCCCAGGGGGATGCGGGGAGTGCAGGATGCGTGCTGTGGGGAGTGAGCTGGGGTCTCCCATGAGGGCTGGGCTGGTGGTCGCTTGGGTCACCCCATGCAGCAGTGCCGGTTTTGGGGCTGCTCCCAGTTCCCCCAGCTTTTCCATCAGTCTTGGGGGAAAGCAGGACGCAGGATGGTTTGGGGCTGGGGGGCTGGCACTGCTCCCATGGCAGGGATGAGTGGGGGGACCCTCCCCGGGGAGCCAAGCTGCTGCCCACCCTGGTGAGTGCCCACCCCAGGCAGGGCACCGCAGGCACAGGGAGGGGATGTGTGTGGGAGCAGATGTAGCCATCGGGGCGCGACCGTGTCTGTCTCTCCACTGCGCCCATCGCCTGGGCTGCCCCTGTGCCTGGTGCCCGCCCTGGCACTGGTGCTAAGCTGGGCTGATCCAGGGGCAGCCAGGGAGGATTTACAAGTGAGAGGCTGCAAAGCCCTGGGGAATGCTGTCAGGATGGGCACCTGCCACGCCAGGCACGGTGCTTGGGTGTCCTGTGTCCTCCCCACCCTGTCCCCTCGCAGCACTGGGGCCCCACCACCACCTTCAGACACCCTCCTTGGCACAGGGCTCTGCCATGGTGCTGCCTACATGCAGGGTCTGGGGTCAGCCTTTAATCCACCCCTTTGGGGCCAGTAATGCTCGTCCCAGTCCTCTTGCAGCCCCCGTGGCCATGCTGCCCACCCCGGGTCTGGCTTGGCCAGGACCCTCCACCCCATGTGGGAGCACAGGGCTTTGGCAGGGGGGCTGTGGGGACAGATCCCTGCAGATGACAAGCCAAGGAGCACACTGTGGCTGTGGGGAGAGCTTGGCCCTGGCTCAAGACTGGTGGGGACCTGGCAGCTGCCCCAGTGCAGTCCCTTGGGGTGTGTTTCTGGCCCCCCCACCATTGCTATGGGCACACTTCCCCGGTCATCCCTGCCTGCGTCTCCATAGCAAAGACAGCCTGGCCACGGCTGCAGTGCCTGCTCACGGCTGGGGCACTGAGGGGCCTTCCGCCCACCCTGGGGGCTGCCAGGTAGAGCCAGCACCTCACCAGTCCCAGCACTGGGCTGTGTCTGTGGGTGCCTGACCTCACACCCAGCCTTGCTGCGGGCTGGACTGACAGCCAGTGCCTGGCGTGAGGGTGACGAGTCACGCGGGTGTTGGAGTGCTGCCGCCGCGGTCACAGACTGCAGGGGGGAGGGGGCTGCGGGGGCCACAGCTGCCGAGCGAGGGGGAGAGTCCGGCGATGGGAGGGACACCCCCCTTCGCACACTAAGTGTCCATCTTTCCCTTCCCCGCCAACCCCTCACTGTCCCCCCAGGCCTGGAGTCTCTACGTGACAGCGCCCACTCGACCCCCGTGCGCTCGGCCTCCCACGGCGACGCCTTCGCGGGCCCCGGCCGGAGCGGCCGCGCCGAGAGCAGCGAGCGGGTGGCCGTCATCGCCGATGAGAACTACAGCCCGGCGGACAGCGTGCTGCCCACGCCGGTGGCCGAGCACAGCCTGGAGCTGATGCTGCTCTCGCGGCAGGCGAATGGGGCCCCGTGCAGCATCGAGGAGGAGAAGGAGTCGGAGGCCGGCACGCCGGCGGCCGAGGCGGAGGAGGCGTGTGGCGAGCTGCGGGCCCTGTGCCCGGGCGCTGGCGGCTTGGGGGCGGCACAGGCGGAACAGGTGAATAAGTTTGTTTTAAGTGTCCTCCGTTTGCTCCTTGTGACAGTTGGACTCCTCTTTGTTTTGCTCCTCCTCCTGATCGTCCTTACCGAGTCCGACCTTGACACTGCCTTTTTCCGCGATATCCGCCAGACCCCCGAGTTCGAGCAGTTCCATTACCAATACTTTTGTCCCCTCAGGCGATGGTTTGCCTGCAAAGTCCGCGCTGTGGTAAGCCTGCTCATTGACACCTGAAGGCAGGAGCCGCCACCTAACTAGCCGGGGGCCTGGGGAGAGACCTGCCGCCGTTCCCCCCCTGCACTTGGGGACCTGCCGGGGCACCTTCGGCACACACACCCCCCCCCCGCTGACCCTCCCTTCCCAACCCAGAGCACCGCACGGCCAAGGAGGCGGCTTTCCTGGAGGAAAAGGAGGGTGGGCGCAGCCCCCCGGGGCCTCCTCCTCACCATGCCGCTCCCCCCAGCCACCCCCCCCACCACAACACTTGGCTCTGCCAATTCTCTGCGGAAGCCCCTGGCAAAGCGAGGAGTTGAGTTGGGTTTGACTCCTGCCCCCCTCATCATGTGAGCACCGGGCGGGTGGCTTGGGATGCAGCGTCACACAGGAGCCACCGCGATGGTGCTGCCGAGCAGGACCCCAACACTCGTGTCCTCCTCCGGTATGAACTGTGCACAACCCACCCCCCTGGGTGCCGCTTCGCCGAGACCCCTCCCTGCTGCCCTGAGTCTCCTTCGCTGCCACACGCGGCGTGACGCTACCGGGGGGACACCGCACTGCCCCCCACACCCCCAACGCCAGCTCTCCACAGCGCCAACTCAGCCTCTCACCGCTTCTGCTCAGCCTTCCCAGTGCTGCCGAGGGCAGGGGGAGCACGGGCCGGGAGAGCTCACCAGGCACCCTCGGCCCAGCCTGGGCACGTGGCCAGCGGGGACCCTGTCGGATTTATTAGGAAGAACTTTGGCCTCTGGAAGTTGTTCCTGTTTTGTACAAAAAAAAGGGGAAAAAAAAAAAGAAAAAGAAAAGGGGGGGGAAGAAGAGACTGTTTCAAGGTCTATTTTACCACCAAAATGCTATTTTGTTATCCAATCTAATCAAGTCTTTTTTTACTTGCCGGCTCGGGTGCCATACGAGCGGGGCCTGTCGAGCGGCTGGTCTGGGAGCAAACGCTCCTGTAGCCTGGAAGCCAGAGTAACCCGGGGCTGGCACAGGAGCGGGGGAAGGACCGGGACCTTTGTGGCTGCTCTGGAGACCAGAAGGACGCAGGGGAGTGGAGGTGACACCGAGAAGCTGGTGGACACCCGTCAGACCTGTCTGTTCCTAATCAAAACCCAATAAACCCGGCTCATCGTGAGGTACCCACGGGCCCTGCGGTCACCCGGGCGGCAGCAGGGAGCAATAATCGCCGGGGCTGCTCAGCACTGGGCGAGGAGTCGGACGTACTTTTGACAAGGAAAAGCAGGTGAAGGCAGGTGAGCAAGTTTTATTTCATCTCAGGGAGAGATTTGCCGTAAGCTGGGGCCATAACTGCAGCTCTGCACCGCCTGAGTCCCGTGTCTCCGAGCATTCCACATCCATCACCGCACACGCCAGCCCCACGGCCCCGGAGCGTGGCGATGCCGATGGCCACTCAGACGCCACGACGAGCCGGCTGGACGTGGCTGGTTTGTCCCTGCAATAACGAGCAAGGTCCCGTTTGGCTGCTGGAATCCAGCCCTGGGCCCGGAGGGTTCCGCGTGGAGCCCCGGCGCTGGAGCGGGCAGGAGGCGCCGCGAGCGCTGCCAGGAGGAGCGGGGTGGGTTTTATACCCCCCCAGCCCGTTTTATGCAACATAACAAGCGTAACTCTTAGCGTAGTGTTCCTACCTCAGCCCGTAGTCACTGGTGTTTCTATGCAGTGCGTGATAGTCCCCAACCTGACGTCCTCCCACCCCGGGTTGAAGATTCAGTGTTCCCTCCTCCTCTTCCTCCTCACCGCTGATGTACCGCGTGATGTCGTAGCGGCACGGCCCCCGTACACCAGACATCTTCCTCCTCCCAAAAGAAGCGCAGCCCCCGGGACCCCTCTGGGGTAGCGCTTCATCCCTCCCCTCCCCCCAGAACTGGTGCCCAGTCGTTGTATGTCCCCCCCGGCCGTTGCCCACGTTACGTCTCGTGTTCCACCCCCCGTTAGTTTTACCCATCGTTAGACTCAGCCCCCCCCCATCAGTCCCGTAGATCCTCGTGTCAGGAAGAAGAGAACAAACAGTAAAACTCATTAAACTCCGTCATTAACGCAGCGGATGGGAAGATTCCTGAAAAAATGTGAATTTCTTAGTTTTCATTAAAAACCCACTCTAGAAATGACCCTTTCATGTGCCAAATACTGTAAGTTGCTTTTTTTTTTCCTTTGAAAAAAGAGAAAAAAACCCTTACCTTTTTCTACATAACTCAGTACCTTCGTTAGCATAAAATCATCGGTGCCATGAGAAGTATTTTTAAATTTAAATAAATATTTAAATATCAGGAGAAAATATGAGTCACAGTGTGAATTGGTTTTGCTTCTTTGGGGGTGCTTCACTTCAAGAGCTCAGCCCAAGAGCACCCAAAGATGGGGCTTGGGCCCAGCCCACGTATTTGGTGGGGACCTGTCCAGGTGTTTGCCCTGGCCAGGCCCCCACCAAATACATGGGCCGAGCACAAGCCCCCAGCTAGTTCACTGGTGGAGCCCCCCTGCTCAGAGCCAGGCTGGCTCAGCCCAGAGAAGAGAAGGCTGCTTCTGGGGAGAGCTCCCAGCCCCTTCCTGGCCCTCGAGGGGCTCCAGGAGGCTAGTGCCCAGGGCAGGGAGAACCAGGCCCAGGGGAACAGCCTTCAGCTGCAGGAGGGGGATGGAGAGGGGCTGGGGGGCAGAAATCCTTCCTGGGGAGGGGGAAGGCCCTGGCACAGGGTGCCTAGAGAAGCTGGGGCTGCCCCTGGATCCCTGACAGGGCTCAAGGCCGGGTTGGATGGGGCTTGGAGCACCCTGGGCTGGGGAGGGGGTGTCCTTGTTCCCACCCACACCATGCTGGGGTTCTGGGATCCTATGATTCCCTAGAGAAGCACCTCATGCACACAGCAAGACTCTGACTGCTCCAGCCTTATCTCTCCAGTTACTCCAGTACTGGGGAAAGATCCCAGGCTCAGTCCCAGCTGCCAGGGCAGGAGCCCCTCTAACTCAGAATGCCAAAGGTGGTTTGAGAAGATTTATTTTAAATCTTTTAAAATACACTTTTGTCCTGAGAAAATACAGCTAGAGCTGGGGGAGGGCTGAAGGCAGAGGAGACCAAACCTAAGGCAAAGGGCAAAAAATAAATCTCTGGGCTTTGTTTCTTTTATTCCTTGAAGACGTGAAGGCGGCCGCTGGAGTTGCCACCCACCAAGATGTTCCTGGTGGGATGAACAACATTGATGGAACAGACGGAGCTGAGGCAGTCGAGGTTAGAGAAGGAGTGCAACAACTTTCCAGTATCTTGGAAGACTTCGATCTGCCTGGGCCGTGCCATGCTGCCCACCACGAAGCAGTCCTCCTGCTTGGGGTCCCAGATGGCTCGGAACCGGGTTAACCAGCGCCCTGTGTTGTTGTTATGCCTGTGAGGGGAAAAGGACGGAGAGAAACATCCCTCTGAGTGAATCCAGTGTGTTTAGGTAGCGTCCTTCTGTCCTGGCTGTTTAAAGCCCGTTCCATGAGCACGTCCAGGCGCTGGTGCTGCTCAGACCCACTGAACGCATCCCCATCCTGCGAGGGTGGGGGTTAGGGTTGGGGTCATTAAGGACGGCCCAACACACCAGCAGATCAAGCACGGGGTACTCTGACCCCAGTGATGGTGTGTCGGGGTACTCCCTGGCTGCACAGTGTAGTAAAATGGGACAAAAAGGCATCGGGCCTTTCAATAACCAGCAGCTGCAGCTGGCACAGGGGGTCCAAGGCAGCTCCTCTGCACAGCACTGCCAGGCCTCCGCCCTCCTGGAGCACAGAGGTGCTGAGACTGCCCAAACCTGAGGCTTTACCCTTAAAAGTAACCTCTGATATAAAAAGGAACAGAGGACAGGCCTTGTGAACACAGCGCAGCTCAGAAGTGCCTCAGAGGCCAGCCTGGGAGTGCTCCAGGAAGAATTCAGGCTCCCCCCAGCCCATCCCAGCCTCCCTCTGAGCTCTCCCAACACGCCAGAGTGGGCTGGCCCTGCCCCGGGGAGCCCAGCTTACCTCAAGGTGCAGAGCTCTGTGGCGGCCGACAACAAACTGGTCGTGTCATAGACCCTGGGACAGGAAAGAGACTCATTAAACAAGGCAGCCCCTTCCTCAAAGCACCATGGGCCCACCGTCCTGCCTGCTAACGGCCACAGCCAGCCATGAAACCAGGGGCAATGGGCTCAAGCTGTGCCAGGGCAGGGTCAGATCAGATGTGAGGGAAAAGTTCTTCCCTGAAAGAGTTATCAGGGCCTGGCCCAGGCTGCCCAGGGAGGGGGTTGAGTCACCAGCCCTGGAGAGATTTAAAAGGCCTGTGGATGTTGTGCCTGGGGACATGGTCTAGAGGTGGGCTGGGCAGGGTCAGGCTGTGGTTGGACTCAGTGATCTTAAAGGTCTCTTCCAACCCAGGTGATGCTATGATTTGCTCAACTACGGGCACAGAACTACAAAGCACAACTCTGTCTCTGACACAACTCGGAGCAGTTCATCAAAGGGCAGGCTAATTAGCAGAGAGCTGGTATTAGCACAGTCTAGGTACCAGTGAGTAAAAATAACTCGCTCCTGAGCGCCCTGGGTCCGTACTCGTGGGGTGAGCTGGTTCCTTACTCGTTTCTAAACGCCAACAGCACCCATGTTACTGCTCAGGGCTGAATACTCTCCAGGAAAACACGAGTTGGGGGGAACCATCCCACAGCTGACGGGAAGATGGTGCAACACCAACAGCCCCTGTGCAAGTACACCCAGCTTCAAACAGCAATGGAGAGGGCAAAGTCTCACCGAGGGTAACACAGAGAACACTGACAGTAAGAGGAGTCACTGTTTCCCACAGGGCTTGTCCTGTCCACACCCCTTACCTCAGCTTGTCGTCCGCACACACCGTCACCACGCGGTTCCCCGTGACAGGAGAGAAGTAGGCAGAGGCCACGCTCTTGGTGTGCCCCACGAGGGAGCTGACGGGCTTGGTGCCCCTGCGCTTCAGGTGCCGAATGTCGTAAATGCAAACGTCCCTGCAAGAGATGGCAGGAGCCCTTGGCAAGGCAGCAGCTTGGTCACCGGTGTCGCCTGATCCCCCGACCCCCAACACCGTGGGTCTCACACGAGCTGTGACTACAGCATTACACCAGCGGCGCCTGTGCAAACAGCTAGTGGCTCTGAAGGACCCTGAGCCCACCACAGCCAGGCCAAGCCCACGGCTCAGGGAAACCCCTCTTGCTGAACCACCCCAGCGACTCCCAGCCAAAGCGTATCACGCTTTAAATCCTGCCAGGAGCTAAAGAACGATTCCTACAAGGATCCAGAGCTCTTCTGAGCACACACTGAGGCTGCCGACCCATGTGCCTCACTGAGAGCTGCCCCTGCCCTCCCAACGTGCCGCTCGCAGCCGGTGACCAGGGCTCCTGCTGCGCTACGTACACTGATCCAGCAGCGATGAAATACTGCTTGTTC
The DNA here is from genome assembly GCA_027925045.1 of Hypotaenidia okinawae. Lineage (NCBI taxonomy): Eukaryota > Metazoa > Chordata > Aves > Gruiformes > Rallidae > Hypotaenidia > Hypotaenidia okinawae. The sequence goes on from BSDF01000012.1 coordinate 22,298,008, forward strand.
ACAGGGTGAACGTGGACTGTCCGTGTCCTTTTGAAGCCAATGTCCACAGAGAGCTCTGGAGATGTCCCTTGTGTCCGTCTGTCCACAACAGCGATGTCCCCACCCCAGTATCCCACGACAGCAGTGGTGGCACTGGCTTCCAGGAAGTCGAAGGAAGACAAGTTGTCCTCACTCCTGTGTATCTGAGCACAGAGAAGGTCACACATTACACCATCACTCAAGGAACACAGAGAATAATGCCCAAGACACTCCCTGGGCTGCAGAGTTCACACTTTCCCTTTTTAATGAACTAAACTGACTAACGAAGGCTAATTCAATAGCTCCAGCCTTTGCTGCCCAGGTGGGTACCCCAGAATTACAGACTGGTCAGGGCTGGAAGGCATCTCAAAGACATCCAGTCCCAACCCCTGCCATGGGCAGGGACACCTCTCCCCAGCCCAGGCTGCTCAAGGCCCCATCCAACCCGGCCTTCAACACCTCCAGGGAGGGGGCAGCCACCACCTCCCTGGGCACCCTGTGCCAAGGCCTCACCACCCTCAGAGTGAAGAATTTCTTCTTAATATCCAATCTAAATCTACCCCTTCCAATTTAAACCCACCCCCCTCATCCTATCACTCCCTGCCCTTCTAAAAAGTCCCTCCCCAGATTTCTTGTAGCCCCTTTAAGCACTGGAAGGCGCTGTAAGGTCTCCCAGACCCTTCTCCTCTCCAGGCTGAAGCACCCCAACTCTCTCAGCCTTTCCCTAAGCCCAGCACACTTTCCAAGGGGGCAGCAATTAACTGTCTGAAACAAGCCAGCACCACTCCCCAACTCCCACCAGAACCCCCCCACGCTGCCGTCATCAGGTGGCTGCTATCCTGGAGCGCACACAGAGCAGGGACTGAGGACTGTGTCCCCCTCCCCAGTGCCACAGACACCCCCAGGGCACAGCCAGGCATTCCCCTCCTGCAACCCAGGGGATTGGTCAGGTTGCCGAGCCCCCTCCCCATTCCCCTGGCAGGTCCCTCTCAAAGGGCACCCTCCCCACTGTCCCCCCCAACTAGAGCTATCACAAGGCTGCAAAGTCAGCCTACAGCCATCAGAGCAGGAATAAGACACGTTCTTAGGAGTGCTGGGCCCCAACAGTGAGCCCCTGCCCCCACCCTTCCCAGGCTCTGCCCAGCCAGGTACTGGCCTGCTGCAACCCTGCCACAGTTACAGGGCTCTAAGGGTCAGGAAACCCCTCGGAGCTGCTGCAGCTTGTGGCATCTTCCCAGTGCTGGAGAGCTGAGCAGTGTGGATGGATGGGGCAGAGCCCGGCAGAGCTGGCACCGTGGAGCTCTCTGGCTCACAGCCTTTTGCTCGCTTCAAGCCAAGAAAGGCAACATCAGCTCCTGCTCAGTATTGGGAGCACAGAGTGGGGTTTTGGGGGGAAGGTTTAGTCCTTCAGATTGCTCGTGTGCCACCATTAAAAGGCTTTTGGGAAGAGGCACACACTGCTTGAGCAGAGAGACAGGAAACCCAGCTCTGTATCGCAGTGGGACGGGAACTGGGAGTACCCAAGGTGTCACCCCATGTTCCTCACTGGGAAGCACCCCCCTTTATGTGATGCTGGCTGAAGGTCACTTCACGTGTCCTCATGGAAACCCAATCTCCAACTTTCTTGTTACCAAAGCAGCCACCAGGTAACAGCTCAGGTCTGAGGAGGCTGCAGCTTCCCAGCAGAGTGTCCAGGAGGCTTCCGAGGAGCTGCAAGGAGCACTCACCTCATCGAAGACAGCTCTGGTGACATCCCCACATCGCAGGCTCTCGTTGCTCAGGGACAGCAGGTGAGCAGGGTTCGCAGGAGAGAAATGCAGGCAGGTGACTGGGGAGTTGTGTGGGATGAAGATGGAAGCTCCATCTTCAGCGCTGGAGCTCTGAAACACAGCAGGGATGACAACCACCACAGTTATCTCTGCTCCCTGCTGTCCCAGTCAAAGTCTCTGGCTTGCAGACGTGCTCAGCCTGCTCTGGGGAACAGCGGGGAGGTGGCAGCAGGGTGTCCCATGCATGGGGACATCAGCACGGGTAGCACATGGCTGCCCAGGTCTCATCAGGGCAGATGGTCCCTCCCTGGGGCCACCCACCTCAGCATCGCCAGGCTGCACCCACCCTCCCACTACTCAAGCCACCCCTGTACAGGTGGTTCAGCTCAAAAGCACCCAAAGAATCTACTCCTGGGTTGGAATTCTGCTTCCTTCAGGAAAAGCTGCAATTTAAGCAGCTGCTGCTGCAGCCCTCAGAGCAGCATCTGCCCCAACAGCAGCATTGGGCTCTTTTTTTAGGGGCAGAATTGGTCCCTGGGGCTGAGCACCTCACTGAGGAGCAAGTGGATGAGGATGCCTGTGCATCAAATCATGAACACTTGAGGTTACTCAGACCTCAGGCTTAGTTACAGCGACCCAAACTGAAGATGAAGTACAATCTCCTGTTCTCCCCTTCTCATTTTGGCATCATTTGAGCTGATATTCCCAAGGAGACCGAAAAGATCAGCTCAGAAGGAGGAGTTCCACCAAGATCCCTCTGCTCCCAAACCTGCCCAGGTCCAGTTCAGCTCAGGGAAGTGACAAAAGGGGGAGCAATACAGAGCAGCTTTAAGAGCTCCAGGATTCCCCTGAAGCATCTCCATGAGGCTGCAGAGAGCCTGTGGCACTCAGCCCTTGGCCTCCCCATCACCACCTCACGCAGCAGTTTCATCCCAGCAGTCTTGGAAAACAGGGGCTCACCACAGCTCCCCAAAATCTGTACAGACTCAAGCCCCAAGTACTCGAGCACCATCTCCCCTCCCTCTCCTAAGCCTGGCTGTGCCATTGCCACACCGGTGCTGTGCTTAGATCCTGAACCTCTCCATGGCAAAGTGTGATTTCAACCCCCGCTGCTGGTATTTCAGCTGGTGATCCACCTTCTTCCACTCAGCCCCCCAAAATTACCAGTGTGACCCCTTTCCGCATCAAACCGAGGCTTGCTGGGGACCTTTCAAGCAGCACCAGTGACCCTCAGTTTAACAGGCAGCCCGGTGTGACCCACAAGAACAGGGAATGTCTGAAATTCCAAGGGGAGCCTGAGGAAAAGATGCCACAGGCTGTGCCCCAGCTGCGCCCCGATGCCTGTGGCCAACAGCTCCGCCAGGCACGGGGCACCCAGACAACTCACCACGTTCCAGAGACCGATCTGCCCGAACTTGTCCCCCGCCGCCACAAGGACGATGCTCTGGGAAGGGTGGATCGCCATGGAGCACACGCGGGACTTCACCACCTTCCTAACGGCGTCCTCGCTGAGGACCATGCTGCTCAGGCTGTCCTGGTACCTAGAGAGTGCCACGAGAAGGTTAGTTAGTGGAGAGACAGGAGGAGAACAGGACAGAGGACAGTGCCGAGTGCCCAGCTGCTGTGTTACCTCTTCACATCACACGTGCGCTTCTCCGTACCGGCAGCTTTCTCCTGCAAAGGGAATACCAGGATTAGGAACTCCAGCTGGACCACGCTGTCCCAAACTAACTGGTGGTGACTAAAGTACCTCGCTTATCCTCGTCCACGTGGCCAGCAAGCCCTCTGTCAGTTGGCTGCTCTCCTCCTCCTGACCTTCTGGAACCATCGGCAACGGCCCAGCCGGGACCTCAGGCTGAAACGACACGAGTGTGACTCAACCCACCCAGCAAGGGGAGGCTGGACCAGGCACACAGGGACGAGGGGCAGTGATGAAGGGGCTGGGGGGCAGTTGGGCTGGGTGATCTCAGAGGTCTTCCCCAACCTTAACAATGCTGTGACCAGAGCTACAAGCAGGGCGATGCGCTGCCTCCCACGCGCCCGAGGACGCACCGACAGCAGCCCAGTAAATGAACTTAACAACAGGGAGAGCTTGTGTCACCTTTGTGTCACCCCAACAAAAGATACACAGCACTTTACTGAACACCACCAGCTCCACCACACCCCCCCCCACACTTCCTGGCACCCTAGCAAGGCTGATCCTTAGGAACTGTATTAGAGATCCAGCTTTAGCCGACGGCACCGTGGAAGATCTCAATCCCCATCCCTGGAGCAATGGAAGGTTTATTGGCTGCTGTGTGAGTACTTCAGAAAGGCTGTAAATATTTCACAGGAAAATAAACTGCATCAAGAGTTACGGTGAAGGAGCATTAGGGGAGAGTAATAAAACTCTGTCACAGTGAGGGAGCCCTGGGCCAGGCTGCCCGGGGGTGTGGAGTCTCCTTCTCTGGAGAGATTCCAGCCCCGTCTGGACACCGGCCTGTGTGCCCTGTGCTAGGGACCCTGCTTTGGCAGGGGGTTGGACCCCAGGGGCTCTGGGGGGCCCTTCCAACCCCTACAGCTCTGTGAGTCTGTGATTCAAAGCTGCTCAAATCTATTGGCTGATGACAAAGGCCACAGGTTTTACCTTGGGCCCCTCCGAGCATCCAAACTGTCGCTGTTCCACTGACCTGAGGCGTGTGGCACCAGCTGCCTCCCCGGGCACCCGCGGCTGCTCAACGCGCCCGAGGTCACTACTGCCACCCTACTGCACCTCCCCGGGACCCAGAGGTGTTCACAGAGAGCTCAGCAATGACAAGTGTCACCAGCCAATGTCAGCAGCACCAGTGCTATCACACTTCTGTGCACACACTCCCCCGGACTCCCCTCCCCATCCGCCCCCCATCTCACATAGTGCTCCTCTGGCTGGGCGGGCACCTCCAGCAGCGGCAATCCCAACGGCTCTGCTCTCTGCAGGCGCATCGACCTTCGAGGCACCGTCTCATCTTCTGCCTTCTTAGGCTTAGGCCTGGAACAACCCAAACATTCCCAAGCTGCAGACACAGCTAAACAACGTGTTTTATATATATTCAGATATACAAAGCACCTATCACCATATTGATAAACATTCTTTGGAGCCACTCTGACACAGAGGTGAGAACAGGAGTCAGCCTGTGTTTAAGTATCAGACTCCAGCTCAGACACCCAGTGCTCAGCCCAATCCTCCTGCTGCACTGGCTCCCACCCGTTCCTGGAGTGTCACCATCACTTTTCCCTCCAGCGACAGCATCACACGACAGAGAGAATGCTCCACAACACACAGGTATGTCTGTATGTAGGTACTGCTTGTCTGTTTAGGTATGTCTGTATGTACGCACTGCTTGTCTGTCTGGCTCGTAGAACATCCTGTCGCTGTCACCTGTCTCCCTCCTCATTCATAATTCATCTCTCTGCTCGCTCATCTCGCCACCGTTTCCCACCTACTTCCATCACCTCATTCTCTGTTGGGTGCTTCAGCTCACGTCTCTGCTCTGCCTGGCACTGGTCTGGCACAGCCAAAAGCCTCACACGCCAGCCGGTCACCCCAGCCCCTGCAGCTCATCATCTCCTCCTCCTGCCCCCCCAAGCCCGCTCCCATCGCTGCTTTCACCGTTTCCCATTCCCTCCTCCAGCCACCACACAAAAACACCTCCAGAGAAAAGTGCAAACACCCCAAAAAAGAGCAGAGTAGGCAACGTGAGGAGAGAGCCCAACACCTCCATCTCCTTCACCAAGGGAGGCAGAGGAGATGTGCCACCGAGACACACTGTGACTGTGAACACGGAGCTCGGGACCAAGCTGTTCAGGTCCAGCTTTTAGGGAGACCCCTCCCCAGCTCCCCCCGCGCAGGGTGAGGGAGGGTGGGAGAGGCACTGAAGCTCCTGCATGGCTGTTACCTCCTCACGACGTGCGGCACTCTCTTCGTCGTGATCTGGTGGAGTCTTGCAGCTGACTTGAAGAGAAAGAGGGGGAGATTAAAACCACACACGACAAGCCCTGGGGCACACAGGACCTTCTCTACTGGCTGCAATAAACCTCACTGTAAGCATGTGTAACGGTGACAAATGGGAACCTTCAGCTTCGAGCTGTGCTGTGCCCACTGTGCTTCCACACACCAGGAGCTCCCAGCTTTCCATGAGCAGTGTGGATGCTCCACAGACACAGAATCACCAGGTTGGAAAAGACCTTTAAGATCTTCAAGTCCAACCGTTCCCATCCTATACTAAACCATATCCCTGAGCACCTCATCTCCCCTCTGTTCAACACCCCCAGGGCTGGGGACTCAGCCCCCTCCCTGGGCAGCCTGGGCCACAGCCCCACAGCTCTGCCAGGGAAGAACTTTGCCCTCCCAGCTGAGCTGACCCTGCCCTGGCACAGCTTGAGCCCATTGCCCCTTGTCCCAGCTCCTGTCCCCTGGCTGAAGAGACCAGCGCCCACCTCTCTGCACCCTCCTGGCAGGGCAGGGCAGGTGGGGAGAAGGTCTCCCCTCAGCCTCCTCTTCTCCAGCCTCAACACCCCCAGCTCCCTCAGCTGCTCCTCAGAGGATTTGCCCTACAGCCCCTTCCCCAGCCTGCTTGCCCTTCTCTGGACTCGCTCCAGGCCCTCAATGTCCTTCTTGTTTACCAACAAAGAGCCCTTCTCTTTACCAACAGCAAAAGCACTCTAAACACCCTGCACCAAAGACCCATGGAGGGGAGCCCACAGCCAGAGCCCCCCACTCCTTCCCTGCTGTGTTTTGGAGGTGGGCATTCAGCTGGTTTGGGCTCCACGAAGCTCAGACACGTCCCGCTCACCCCAGGAGCCCTCACTGCTCCACTGCCACCCAGGCAAAGCAGCACCAGCCCAGGCATGACACGATGCTCCTGGGCTCCAGCAACTCAGCACTAACGGCACCAGCACAGCTACAGCTCCTTTTGCCAGTCCTCCTGTGCTGCAACCAGAGCAGGACCACAGCCAGAGCGCCCAGTCTGCGCTGACCTCTCTGAGGCAGCTGGAAGAAAAGGATCTCCGTGGTGAGGAGACTTACTGGGAAGAGCCCAACCACCCTTCCTACAGCCTGGTGTGACGAGCGAGCAAGAGCACAGCCACTCGAGGAGGTAATTCCCTCGGTGCTGCCAGAGGAGGGATACCTTGTAAACGAAACAATTATGGCAGAGATGAGAGCACAGGAAGGCAAAGGTTCGGCTCTACTCCTGTGGCAGCCTCTGAAATCCCACTGCCTTCACTTGCTCCAACACGAGGAGAATTGTAAAGCACTTGTGTCCAGCCTGTGGCCAAGGGCTGAGCAGCACACACCTGGCTGGCTCTTCCCAAGAGCTGCTCCCAGGGTTGTGAGTTGAACCTTCCCAGCAGCCAGAGACCAGCCACCTCACTGCCACTGCGGCCTTTCTGTTAGCCAACTAGGTAACCCGCAGGCACCGTGGCCAGGTGAGTGGGTAACCAGTGGGCACCGCGGTGGGATGAACAGGTAACCCATGGGCACTGCATCTGAGGCCCACCGTCCTGGGCAGGGAACACCAGCGCAGGAGGGCTGGGAGCGAGCAGGACACGGCACACACACACAGGCGCCTTCACCAGCACGGCACTCAAAGGTCACCTCAGCTGGTGCCGCTGGGTCCGCAGCTCCAGGACCAGGCGCTGGGCAGAACACCGTGAGAGCAGAGTTTGGCTTTCCTCACTCTTCCCCGGCTTAGCCAAGGCCTCTCCTCACTGCCAGAAGCTAACCATGGCCACAAACACATCCTTTATCCAGGCAGGGCAGTCCCGGCACCTCGGGAAGCTTCCCTGGCTTCCCTCACAGGCCTGCTGCTGCTGGGGAGGGCTTTCACCAGCGAGCGGGACAGCAGCAGGGTGGCCTGGCCGTGGCAGCTGGACAGAGCCCCTTTGGATACTGATCTATACAAACCTCATGCAGCTGTAAAGCAGCGAAGAATTTAGCATTTTCTGTAATGTTCTTCAGCCTTTTCCTCTCGTAAGCTGAGAGCTGTGAGTATCCATCCTACAGAAGGAGAAGCCAGTTACTCCTCATCACACAGTTACACGGCACACAAGAGGCATCCCAGTCTGCTGGGAGCCTACACTGGTTGTCTGCACTATCTAGAAGCAGCGTGATATACTTGTAAACAGAAAAATGCTGTAGGAACCAGGCAGATCCCCCATCAACACCAAAGCTCCTCTGTACAGGCACCCGCTTACCCCCAAACTCACCCCCACCACTGCAAAGGGTCAGTTATCGAAACCCCGCTAGAACCACAGCGCCCAAGTGAACCACTGAACAACCAAGGACCCAGCAAGGCAGCGAGCCCAGCACACAAGCCCAGCACAGCCTGGGATCAGCTTTATCTTCCACAGAGGTGGACTGGGCACCTCGGAACGGTGAATTAGCTATGAGCACGGGCAGAACTTTCCCGTCTTACGGTGCTGGAGCACCCGATGCCTTCACTGTCGGGCTCTGTGGGCTGGGGGAAGAGCTCTGATTCCCATCCCTGGCTGCTCAGGGAAGGGGAAGCTCCACGCTGCGAGCAGGGGAGCAACTCCAGGAAACATGAAAAGGATTGTAGAGAGAGGGAAAAGCCTCTGGAGCTGTGCTGCTCTGCTGAACGCGGCCCGTGTGTGCCATGGGCACCTAATCCCACCTAAACTCCCCAAAAACTCTAATAAAACCGTCTAAAACCCACCTACACCCCCCTAAAACCTCCTAAACCCCCCACCTGCCCCTGCAGACCCCCCCGCCGCCCCGCACACACCCCCTGCCTCCCTCTCTCCCCCCCCCTCACCTTTGCAAACCCCCCCCACCGCCCCACACACGTCCCGCACCCCCCCAGCACATCCCTCGCCTCCCCCCACCCCCCGCCCCGCAGCCCGAGCACTCACCGGGGCCGCGTCCTCGCCGTCGCTCCCGTCGCTGTCCGCGTCCCACAGCCCGTCCGAGTCGCCGCCCGGAGAGGCGGCGGGGGCCGAGGCGGGCGCGGGCTCCGTGGGGCCGGGCTCCGGGCAGAGCCTCTTCCCGGCGGGCGCCCGGTCCTCGGCCCCGCCGCCCGCGCCCAGCAGCCGCTTCTGGGGCAGGCGCCGGTCCGCGCCCGAGAGCGGCGTGAGCAGCACCCGCAGCTGCCGCTCCGCTCCCGCTCGCCGCTCGCCAGGCTCCGGGCCGGGCCGGGGCTCGGCGGCGCCCGGCGGGGTGAGCTCCTGCGGAGGGAGAGCCGGAGGCTCGGCGCGGCCCGGCCCGTTCCCGCGCTCCCGCCTCGCCCCGCGGGCCCGGCTGCCCCACGCTCCCATCTCCTCTCCCGGCGAACCCGCCCCCGCTCGCCCACCCCGCTCCGCGCAGCCCCGGCCCCTTCCGCCCGCTCCGGCCGGCCGCCCGGCCGCCCCCCCCTCCCTCCCCTCGTCCCCGGTTCCCCCTTCCCCCGTCCTCGCCCCGGGCAGGCGGCCACCCCGCTCCTCACCCGCCCCCGGACCTGCATCCGTTGCTGGGTGCGCGGCGACGGCTCCTCAGGCTCCAACGTCTCTGCCCGCGGGAGCGCCATGACGGGCCGAGCGGCGGCGGGGGCGGAGCGACCGCTTCCCGCTCCGGCGAGGGGCGGTCCGGCGGGCTCCCGCCCTCGGGGCTTTCCCGCCGGGGCACGGCCGCCGCTCCCGGGTCAGCGCCGCCCCGAAGGAGCTCGGCGGCCCGGAGGAGCGGTGGGATGCGGCCCCGGGAGGGAAAGCGAGCGCCTCGGCCCCGGGGCACAGCCTGCGCGGCCCTGGCCTCCGCACCGCGGCTTTAGGACCCACCGAGCCCCAGCCGCCCACGGCCGCCGGGGCAGCGCTCGGTGCTCGCTCGCAGCCGGTGAAGGCGGCCCGCACGCAGCGGGCGGACAGCCCCCGACACCCGTGCTGAGAAGAGCCGCTCGGCTCCTGGGCAGGGGCGAGGAACAGAGCCCGCCGCGGGCTCCCGGAGCCCCAGGGAGCCGTAACGGCGGCTGCCGGCGCGTGGGCATCAGGGACCGAGCCGGGGCTCCAGAGCCGGTCTGGGAGCAGCACAAACAAAGGTCCAAATAACCTTATGAAGCTTAAAAACATTTATTTAACACGAGGGTTCCATACCTGACAAATGTACAAGTCTCAAGTTTATTAAACCTTCTAATTAAGGGATTTAATGCGCACTGATTCCAGCTACTGTACACTATCTACATGTCCCCAGTCAGGCAACAGAGTAGGAGGGCTGAAGGAAGTGCCTGTACCTGGGTTTCGGCGGTGCCATGATGCCCAGCTTGGCAGCTCCAAGCACGGCACCACCACGGAGCGGTGCAGAGCTGCAGGCAGGGGAAGCTGGAGCCTTGGAGCTGGGCGGCCTCTTGGTCCTTCTGTACTTGCTGTAACCTCTGCAAAATTCAGAGGGAAGGCACGTGTCAGGCAGCTGCTTCGCTGACCCTGCTCCCTCTACCCCCGGTGTACCTGGATACATGCCACCCTTGCAAATGAAAGCAGCATCTTCCAGAAAATCTAAAAAGGGGTTTTTAAATACACAGTGCTGAAAAAATACCTTGGGGATGTAAATTGAGCATAGCTGCTGCTCTGGCATTCGCCTGAGGGCAAGAAACACCCAGGGACAAAGAACCTGAACCAACCTCCTGCCTATTAATCCAATTAGGAGATCAACGCCTGAGGGGCAGCTGCATTCAGTGACTAACATTGTGGGAAGGTGAAAAGGGGGGAGTAAAATTACTGAGCGGGGAACTGCCCTTTGCTACAAAAACCAGAGACCAGAATGAGGACAAACAGGGCAGAGGAGACAGGCAGGGGTGGGCAGCGGTGAGGAGGAGTTGAGAAGTAGACACTCTCTTCTCTTGGATGATGACTGCAATGTTAAAGCAGTGAGGAGTTTGTACCCCAGTAAAACCCAGCAGACTTTACAATTTAGGTGGGGATTGCACAGGCTGCTTTGGGAAGCATGTTAGTACTGTGCAGAGCCAGAGCAGCCCTTCCAAACGGCCTGAGTCCTCCCAGTGGAAAGATAACACGATGTCTATGACACTCTGAGGCTGGATAAAGGCCCCTTTGGAATATGCCAGGAACACAAGATGTAGGATGTCTTCCCTACCTCGTGCTGCCCATCTCACACCAGCCGAGTGAAGGGATGAAGTGACCCAGCCAGAGCACACTACAGCCAGCCTCAGCCACACAGGGCACAGCAAACCTTCCCAGGCACAGCCATAAAACCCAGCCAAGAACTTGCTGCTCCAGTCTTAGATCAGATATCAGGGGGAAGCTCTTTGCAGAGAGAGTGGGGAGGGGCTGGCAGGGGCTGCCCAGAGAGGGGGTGGGTGCCCCGTCCCTGGGGGTGTTCAAGGCCAGGTTGGCTGGGGCCCTGGGCAACCTTGTGTAGCTCCAGGCCTGGAGGTTGGTGTCCCTGCCTGTGGCAGGGGGTTGGAGCTCTGTGACCCTTGGGGTCCCTTCCAGCCCAGAACATTCTACGATTCACAGCTAAAATAAGGCAGTCAGCTCAGAGGGTGAGGCCCAGCCTGGCTCTCTGGTGGTGGATCTGCCCCAGGAGCTCAAGGCCAACCCAACTCCTGGATCCAGGCACCATGGTGTTCACGCAGGCGTCGCCTTGTGTGGCACACTCAGAGGCAAAGCTCTGAACTGACAAGGGGCTGGGAACCAAAGTCCAAATATTCCATCAAATTACCCAAGTTTCAAGCTGTCTTTGTGTTTCCAGGCACAGAACCAGCCAGGCTGCTAAGGGCAGTCACACTGAAACTCAGCAGCCAGAGTGAGGCCCGAAGGACAGCAGTGAAATGCCCGTCCTCAGAGGAGCTTCTTAAGCAGCCAATGCTTGAAAGCCAACATGGAGCAGTTGTTCCCATGCATCTGGCTAACTCCAGCACCCTGCTTAAAGCCCACACCAACCCAAGAAAACGCAGTGGTAACACAGTGCAGTTCTGGGACTGTCACCACACTGCCCTGGACTAAGAACAGCAACAAGCATCTGCCCATCACGTACCCTCTGGGGTGGAGCTGCTGGCTGCCAGTGTTGCTTGTCCTCTTCCTCTTTGATTCTCGGAAGTTGGGTGGCCTTTTCCTCTTCCTCCTTTGGTTTGTGTTATTGCCAAAGTAGCTGGAGGTGGTGACTCCATCTTCTGCTTCTTCATCGCTCTGGGGTGTGCTGGTGCTTCCTGTAGCTGTGTCCACACCTTGGCAGGCAGCCTCCTCTGCAGACAGACAGACAGACAGTTAAACTAGTGACATCAGGACAGGACAGGCTGACCTGACCAAACCTCTGTCCTGCTGCTCAAGGCCTCCCTTCAGAGGGGAGGCTTTATCTACAACTACCTGCAAGGAGGGTGTAGAGAGGTGGGGGTTGGTCTTATCTCTCAGGTGACAAGAGGAAATGGTTTCAAATTGCCCCAGGGGAGATGTAGGTCAGGTATCAGGAAGAATTTCTGTACTGAAAAGGCTGACAAGTACTGGAGCAGGCTGCCCAGGGAAGTGGTGGAGTCACCAGCCCTGGGGGGTGGTTTAAAGGGTGTGTGGATGTTGTGCCTGGGGACATGGTCTAGAGGTGGGCTGGGCAGGGTCAGGCTGTGGTTGGACTTGGTGATCTTAAAGGTCTCTTCCAACCCAGGTGATTCTATGATTCCTCTGCACTGCCTTCATCCAGGCAACACTCCAGGCTTGGCTAGAGGCCCTGCAGAGGATGGTGCAGAGCAAGGACAGAAGGCAGCTCGAGTTTATCCCCTGACAGAAAGAGTCCTGGGCAGTTCTAGTCTCTCTAGCTTGGCTGGTACCACCAGGGTCTCTGCCTGTGCACTCTCTTTCCCACAGCAGCTGGGAAGGATTATGCAACACACCATAAATACTACCAACAAACGTGGTGCTTGTTTTTAATGTCAGCATCAGGAGACACTGCCAGGCTCGGAGCACCAAGAGCTCCTTCTCCATAGTCGTGGCCAAGAGGGACATGGTTCCCTGCACAGCCAGCAGCGTAAAATACCCAAGAATCAGGTCTGTGGCTCTGTTCCTGCTGGCTCTGTGGCAGCACGGCTGCCAGGAAGATGAATCCCTGTGAAACTGTGGCCCCATCTCGAATCCAGTAGCCAAGCTGTGTGAGATATTCCAGTCACAACATGGGCTCCATGCTCTGCTCACCTTACCAGATTTACTGCTCTGAGGGCTCAGGCCCCCCCAGAGCTGAACTTGGCCCAAGGTTTCAGCTGTGCAGAGGCCCTGTCAAACGCTGCTATTCTGCCCCAACAGCTACTGTATTTTAACTCCTGGCATTGGGAGTTCTTCATGTTCAAACAAGGGCCAGTCAGGGAAGACCTGAATTTGCTGACCTCAGTTACTACAAGGAGTAACAGGTAGTCATTGATTACCTGCCAGCTACATCATCACCCCATACATAGCTAACAGTACACAGGGGTGGAGGATCTTTAACCTGAGGGTCAGCATCCTCCTGCCAGTCCCAGTAACCCCTGGGCTCGGAGCAGAGCAGTCTGCCTAGTTCTTGGCTGCCTCTGAGCTCTTCAGAGATACTCTGCATGTAACTAGTGAGAAGACAGCAAAGACCTTGGTACGTTCTGAAAATGTGCAATTGCTCCCTTTTTGTAACTATTAAACTGTGAGGAATCATAGAATCCCAGCCTGGTCTGGGCTGGAAGGGACCCCAAGGGTCACTGAGCTCCAACCCCCTGCCACAGGCAGGGACACCAACCTCCAGGCCTGGAGCTACACAAGGTTGCCCAGGGCCCCAGCCAACCTGGCCTTGGACACCCCCAGGGACGGGGCACCCACCCCCTCTCTGGGCAGCCCCTTCCAGCCCCTCCCCACTCTCTCTGCAAAGAACTTCTCCCCAATCTCTCATCTAACCCTTCCCTCCTCCAGCTTCACTCCATCCCCCTTGTCCTGCCAGGCTCTGCCCTTGAACAAGCTGATTCCTCTCCTGTTCCTCTGCTCCCTTCAGGGACTGGAAGGCTGCAATGAGGTCCCCCCACAGCCTTCTCTTCTCCAGGCTGACCCAGCCCAGCTCCCTCAGCCTCTCTCCAGAGGGGAGCTGCTCCAGCCCCCTGAGCATCTCCGTGGCTCCTCTGACCCCTCTCCAACAGCCCCACATCTCTCTTGTCCTGGGGCCCCAGCTCTGGACACAGGACTCCAGCTGGGGCCTCAGGAGAGCAGAGCAGAGAGAGACAATCCCCTCCCTGTCCCTGCTGCCACCCCTCTTCTAAACAAGGTAACTTTAGAGAGAAGCTTGGGACAGAGACGTGCAGGTGCTGAGTGGGACAGGCCCCTGGGTGGGGAGCATCCTGAAGCATACTGAACCTGGTCCTGTCCATTCTGAGTACTTCTCCATCACTTTGATTATCTCTGCCCCATATTTCTCCAGTTTGTCCTCAGTGACACCGTCGATCTGCAGCAAAACCTCCACGTCGGACGACAAGGTCTCTGCAAGTTGACAAGGAGCCAGTCAGACACGTCACAGGCTGTTTTCCAAGAGAGGAGCACTCTGGAGGACACTTCTAGTGCCACCCCGTGCGTTAAGCCCTTAAGGAAGGCAGCCTTTATTCCAGCAGGTTTAGCACAAGAAACAGCCCAAAGCTTTTCCCCAGCAAGGCTTCCCAGCAAGACTGCTACAGCATAAAGTGCAGCTCCAAGGGGTCCGTGCTGTTTCACCCTATCCCTCAGCACCCCCCCAGTTCTGTGTGCTCACAGGGGTTCTCCCTACACCTTAACCTGCACAGATCTGCTGTCTGCAATCACATACTGCTGACAAGGGTTCTGAGCACCAAACACTGACTGGCCTTACCTGCTATTTTCTTCAGAGTTGAAGTACTGAAAATATTGAAGTAGTGCACATCAAAGACCTTCCCAAGCGTTTTGCAGGTGTCTGTAAGTTCCCCAAGGCACTTTTTGACCATCTCTTCCCGCTGGGACATCTTTGCCTCAGATGCCCTTTGCCTCCGGATGGCGCTGGCGCTCTCTGTTTCGTGAAACTCCACCTGTTAAAAGAAGGTGACCAGAGAGTTCTGCCAGGAGGTACTGCAGAGACACTTCTAGACTGACTGGTAGCACTGCAGAACAGAGAAGGACACCAAAAGAGTTCTGGGAGGGGCCAAAACACTCTTCTTCAATGATTTCTTTTTTCTTTTCCTTTTTACAGGCCTCTCAACCACCCCTAAGTGTCTTCTACAAAGAACTACCAGAGCCAACACGACATAAAGGAAGAACCTGAGACGCTGGTTCATAGCTAGCTCCAAACAGAGGTCATGAGCTCTGACACTGAGGCCCTGCTCCTTCCCAAACCCAGCACCAATGTAGAGGAGACATTGCCTTGAGCAATTCTGGGCTTGGGGCCACAACATTCTGTAAGTGCCTTTTCTATCACAGCTCACCACTGGCTGGAAGAATAGAGGAGCGATGGCAGGAGAAGGCAGTGCTGTTCCTTCTTAGCTAGCCTTCTTCTGCACTGCTCCCAACCTTCCTTTCGTGTCAGGCTGGAACCAGATGGATGGGGAGAGGAGGGAGAGATTTCACCCTCTCCCATCTTTTTGCCTCACGTTATTATTAGAATACCAGACCAGAACTCATGCTGCATGGAGTCTGTTCCCTGCATCTGCTAAAGATCAGTCCTGTGCTTCACCTGGCAGGCAAATCGTGTGTAAACTACCCTGGGGTATGTGCTGCTGAAAGCCCACAGCGTGTCCTCCCAACAGCACATCAGAGGGACAGCCACCAGTTACCTGTCACGTACCTGCAGCGACCCATCTAGCACAGCCTGAGCCTTCTCCCCTAGAACCACATAGGCCACTGCCTGGTCGTTGGCTGTGATGTACAAGTCTTCATCCAGGATCTTGTCCAAGACCAGCTTTCTGAAGAGTCTTTCCACATTGTGCCTGGAGTAGGCAGCTCCCTTCCCAAATATTCCTGACTGAATCTTGGCGCTCTTTGTGCCTGTGTGACAGCAACCACAGGATCAGCCTGGGAGCAGAGAGCCCATGGCTGCACTGACAGGTGTGGGACACCCTGAGGGGGCTCACTCTGTGCACACCAAAAAGGCACCAGAAAGTCTGGGCACCCCCCAAATGTTAGTGTTACAGCTGCAGCAACCCAATACAGATTGAACCTTTAGTCTCATTTTTTTGGGGTCATTTTCCACCAAGAAATTCCCAGGAAGAGTAATTCTGCCAAATCTCTGTCCTTTTAACCACTGCTGGCACTGCACAGACCTGAGACTGCGTCAGGAAGTCATCACGAGTCCATACAGGTGTTGTTTCAGGAACAACGAAACAAACTCACCCAGGAAAATGTCAACCATCATATTCAAGGTGTATCTCCCAGCACCCACACTCCTCCTGCCGTTCAGTCGTCCTGCTTGGCCACAGTGCTCCTGCACAAACCGGACGATGCTCCTCACTTCTTCTGTCACGTTCCTGGACGTGTAATCCTGTTAGGACAGGCTTGGTTAGGAAACACAGCAGCTCACTACTCACAAACTTGGTTTTCATTGCTGAGCTTCCTCCAGCTGTGAATTGCTTTGCCTGCCAACACAGGAAGGGTGATTTCCTAGTTCACACACAGCGATCAGAAGAGTCACAGGAATTCTGGATCTGAGAACACTCTGGAAAATGCAGCAACACGTACCAGGCTGTATAGAACCTGTTGTGTTGGTGCTACAGAGCGAGCTGCAGCGTTAGAGCATTGGGAAAGCGTTCCTGTAGTTACGCTGCTGCTGTGTGCTACAACTCACACTCATGTTAAACTAACACTGGACAGAGTGTGCGGTGCTCTCACTAGTTCTTGTTACAGCCCCAGTACTCAGACACAGGGCTGAGATAAACTGGGATGGTTTGACCCCTCACCACCTGCTTCAGCAGCTGTTGTCTCTTCTGTGCCTCTGCATGCTGTGAACATGGTTGCCTCAGCCCCTGATCTCGGGCCACCCCACGCAGCAAACCCCTCCTCAGGCGCTGCCCTGGCAGCACAGAGCTGCCCTGGAAAGGTCAGCAGAGGCAGCTGAAGGGATGTCCCTGCAGCCCCTCCAGCAGCCCCTCCACTGGCTCCTGCTTCTGCAGACAGGACAGCTGACACCCAGGAGCATCCTTACACCTCACCACTCCTCCTCCCACAGAGACAGGAGCAGCCTAAGTCCCTGGAGAGCCTGTGTGATTCTAGGCTAAACCCAGGAAACCATTCAAAGCATCACAAAAAGAGAGGATGTCTTATTCACTTGCTCCATTTGCCTTCCCAAACATGCCTTTTAATGCAGCTAAACACAAAATCAATTCAACACCCCTGTAAATAAGAGACTTTTACCTTATTTCTACTGCAGTTATCACAGATGACCTCTGGGTGGTCTTTGCAGAAGGTGGGATTAAAGTTGGTCTCCCCAAAGTAGGCCAAGAGCTGGATTCTCCGGCAGTCGACCACGTTCTCGCAGTAGTGAACCATGCTGTACAGGTTGTTGAAGTGGGTCTGTCTGGTGTGGCTGTTGCCATCTTTCTCCACTGAAACACAAGGTGTGCCTGTTAAATCTGCACCCCTGTGCTTCTGTGGGCTCTCAGGCAGACACAACACAGCAAACACAGCACTGCTTTCTGCTCCAAGGGACGGGGCAGTGCAGAGCCAACCTGGGGCAGATTCTACCTCCCAAATTTTAGAGAGTAGAGGAGAGGAAGGTGATTGAATGACAAGCCTTGAGAGATGGATGGGTGTGTATGAAACAAAAAGGATTTGGCTAAAATGAAGTGCAAATGTTTCACTACAGAAAACCCCTGGGGTGAGGGCACACAGTGCATCACGGTGCCGCAGCACACAGGGCGCTTGGGGGACAGAAGAGCATGGTCCAAATCAAGAGACTGGTGGGGAAGTGACCTCTGTGATGGTGCAAGTCCAGGTCACTTTTTGAAGTGACCTCTTTGATGGCCTCTACTCTGCCCTCCTGAGGCCCCAGCTGGAGTCCTGTGTCCAGAGCTGGGGCCCAGTACAAGAAAGATGTGGGACTGTTGGAGAGGGGTCAGAGGAGCCACGGAGATGCTCAGGGGGCTGGAGCAGCTCCCCTACAGAGAGAGGCTGAGGGAGCTGGGCTGGGTCAGCCTGGAGAAGAGAAGGCTGTGGGGGGACCTCATTGCAGCCTTCCAGTCCCTGAAGGGAGCAGAGGAACAGCAGGGGAATCAGCTTGTTCAAGGGCAGAGACTGGCAGGACAAGGGGGATGGAGTGAAGCTGGAGGAGGGAAGGGGGAGAGGAGAGATTGGGGGGAAGTTCTTTGCAGAGAGAGTGGGGAGGGGCTGGAAGGGGCTGCCCAGAGAGGGGGTGGGTGCCCCGTCCCTGTGGGTGTTGAAGGCCAGGTTGGCTGGGGCCCTGGGCAACCTTGTGTAGCTCCAGGCCTGGAGGTTGGTGTCCCTGCCTGTGGCAGGGGGTTGGAGCTCAGTGACCCTTGGGGTCCCTTCCAGCCCAGACCAGTCTGTAAGCCTATGATTCCACGGTGTCTCCACTATGTTACAGATGGAGAACTCACTCAGGATGAGCCTCCTCAGCCTGGTCACGTCGCTGTAGCTGTAGAAGAGCAGGCAGTGCGACATCTCCCCGTCCCGCCCGGCTCTGCCCGACTCCTGGTAGTACCCCTCTAGGGATTTGGGGAGGGAGGCGTGGATGACGTAGCGCACGTCAGGCTTATCGATCCCCATCCCAAAGGCGATCGTGGCACATATGACCTAAGGAAGGAAACAGTGACTCGTCACACAGGGTTATGAAATCATTCCTGCAGCACAAAACGGGCACCTGGGGTTGTGAAACCCTGCGGAACCTCCAGTTTCCACCAGTGCAAAGTGGCAGAACCAGCTCTCCTTCCAGAGGGGCTATTCCAGACAGAGGGAAAACTCCACATCTGAGTCCTAGCACACGACGAGAGCTGTTTGAGAAGCCTGGTACTGCTCCAGTCCTTTCTCCTGGAGCCTTGTGCCTTGATGCAGCACTGCACTCCTCAACGTGCAGAATTCCCAATACAAAGAAGGTGGCTATTGTGTTTGGCAGATCACAGAACCACAGAATCACAGGGGCTGGAAGGGCCCCCCAGAGCCCATGGGGTCCAACCCCCTGCCAAAGCAGGGTCCCTAGGACAGGGCACACAGGGCGGTGTCCAGACAGGGCTGGAATCTCTCCAGAGAAGGAGACTCCACACCCCCTGGGCAGCCTGTCCCAGGGCTCCCTCACCCTCACTGGGAAGAAGTTCTTGGGGGAACTCCCTGTGCTCCAACTTGTAGCCATTGCCCCTTGACCTGTCCCCACAGACACTGAGAAGGGGCTGGCCATGTCCCCCTGCATCCCATACTTAAGATATTTACAAACACTAATAGTGTCCCCCCTTACTCTTCTTTTCTCCAGGCTGAACAGCCCCAGCTCCCTCAGCCTTTCCTCACAGGGAAGATGCTCCAGGCCCTTCATCATCTCTGTGTCCCTCCTCTGGACTCTCTCCAGGAGATCCCTGTCTTTGTTATACCCAGGAGACCAGAACTGACACAACACTCCAGGTGGGGCCTGACCAGGGCAGAGCAGAGGCAGAGGTCCCTTTGGATGGGTTGTTTAACCCTGCTCCTGACCTGGCAGGAGCCTTACACAGCACGCTTCCGTTTACCAGGCCAAGAGGGACACTCCATTCGCTTTTCTCCCTGCAGCTGTTCCTCCCTTACCTGGCACCCTTCCTGATTGATCCACTTCTTCTGCACCAGGTCCCTGTTGGAGTCAGTGAGGCCAGCGTGATAGGCGAGGGCAGCCAGACCCTCCTGCTGCAGGATTGCCGCCGTCGTGTCACACTCGTGCCGGGAAAGGCAATAAATGATCCCAGAGTCATCTGCAAACACATCCACAAAGATCTGTGCTACAATGCAGCCCTCTTCCCTTCCAGGGCTTGGTAACTGTAACACACTAACTGGTTACTAATAAAGACCAGTAACCTCACTAACATCAGGTGGTTTGTTCGCTTCTCCTCACCCAGTTCCCTGGGGATTCTGGTAAGATGGAATCAAGAGACGTTTTCCTGCTCAGACTGAGCAGACTCAGAATTTAAAATATGTGAATTAAGAACTAGGTAAATCGAGAGTGGCTCAGTCCATGACATACAAGGTCACAGCGCTGGGGAAGCTCTGATGGAACCGTGGTGTAGTCACCTCCCAGCAGCAGGAGCTGCACGACTCCAAAAAGGAGCTAGAGAGATGGGAGTCTCCAAAGGTATCAGCAGGGGGAGCCACAGACATACCCCATTCAGAAGGTATGGCTGTTAGACAGCCTTTATACTCCAGAGTGATGCTAAAAGCTCCACCAACCTGCACAGGATTTTACACAGGCACTACCAGAGTTTACTCTTCCCTCTTAGCCTGAGCTCTGACTTTGGGTCGCCCCAAACCTCACTCCTGTTATCAATAACACCTTTTTCCCTCACCTTGTTTCCCTCACACATGTATTAGCTGCTTACAAGGCAGCAGAGGTTGGGGGCTTCACAGCTTTATAAGCCAGTCCTTCCTAACACTGCAGGCAAGCACGCTGTGCTGCTCAGTACTCACGTGGGTGATACTTTTTAATCCACTCCAAGCAATCCATGGCCACCTTCTTTGGCTTCTTGGGCAACACATCGTATTTCAGGTTATGCCTGTTGAAGCTCATTGTAAACCTAAAACAGGACAGTGCATGGGCACTTGTCAGCTCCATGGGCACAGCAATCCTTCCAGCTACCAGGTAATGCCTGGAATGTCCCAACTAACTGCTGCTGGCTCCCCACATCTGCAAGGGAACCATCATTCCATGGTGCCCAGGGATGTTCCATGGTGCCCATATCTCAAGTGCCCATACCCCTGCGCTCTTCCTGTGGCTGTGAAAGGAGCAAAGCTGCACAGTCCCAGGTAGCAGCAAGAGATGCCCCAAGCCAGGCCCTCACAGGCAATCTGCCTCATCTCCATCTTCCTTTTGAATACTCACCTCTCTTATGCAGCTTCCTTAACCACCTAAGGAAGAGTTTGGTAAGGGTTTTGCCTTCTTACTTCAGTATTTTGCATATAACTCCCATTAAATGAGGGAGTGTGTGTGGAACCTGCCCAGGCACTCCTCCAGCAGTGTCTCCCTGGGACCTGCAATCCTGTTCTTACTTGACTAAGTTTTCCACTCCAAATTTCTGTGGCACAAAGAGATGGTTTCAGGAACGCCCCCAGCAACTCACACTTGTGGTCTCAGCATCTCAAGCTGATTCTGGATGTCCTTCTGGACCCTGGGGTTGGCAGTGGCCGTGAGAGCCATCATGGGGACGCAGCGGAACCTCCTGCGCAGCAGGTTCAGGCGCTTGTAGTCTTGTCGGAAGTCGTGACCCCACTGAGTTCAAACACAGAATTGCAGGGGAGCTGAGCAGGGTGCCCCAGCAAGGCCTTCTGCCGGGTTAGTACCAGGGGAAACGGGGCGCGGTGCTTGCCTGGCTGACACAGTGCGCCTCATCGATGACGAAACGGGCCAGCAGTTTCCTGTCGTAGAGGTTCTCCAGGGCAGACATCAGCCGGTTGCTGGCACAGACCTAGGAACACACCACCACAGCGTCAGGAAGCGTCACCCTAACCGACTAAGCCTACAGAACAGTCGGTCTGTGCTGCAAAGTCACTCCTGACGGCACAGGCGAGGCCAAAGGCACGGAGGAGGGCACGGCCAGCTTCACCGCCACTGGCGAAGCAGCTGGTGTGGGATTTCCAGGATCATCTGTCCAGAGGCCCTACAACCTGAGTGAATTTCAATGACTTGTCTGATGACAATGCTCTGGCAGGGGGTTGGACACGATGATCTCTTGAGGTCCCTTCCAGCCCCTGTGATTCTGTGACGCAGGACGGGGAAAGGCAGCGCTGAAGAAATGTCCTCAGTACGCTGCACTGTCCCCTCATACAAGCTCTCAGGAGTAACATCACTGTACAGGCAGCATGTCACTCCCTACACACAGCCTGACAACAGCTGCCTGCTGCCTTGACAGCTGCATGTCTGCTCCCTGTATGACCCTCTCCCCAGCAGCCCAGGTTCCAGTAGCTACTGGGCAGCAGTTAGCCACTGATGTACTGTAAGACCCATCAGAACAGGGGGGCACAGGGGAGGTTTTAAGACTTGAGAATGTACAGAGTACTGAGGTCTTGGTTAACTACTGACTGAAATTGGTTATGCCTGTAACAGAGTCTTAACGAGCTCTCTAAAAGCTACGTGAGGATTTCTTCCCTCAGCAGCCTGCTCCAATGCAGAGTTCCCCTGTAACCCACCTCTTGTCATCCCCACGATTTACAACTCAAAGGAAGCACAAACCTTCTCAGGGGTAACATACAGGAGCTTTATTACAGGATCCTTTTTGGACAGTTGCATATATATTTTGGAGGCATCGGCCTCTGTCCTGTCACCAGTCAGATATGCTGCAGCAATCTGCATTAAGGAAAAACAGAAACTGAGTTTCAATATGAGCACAGCCGAAGCATCTCCAAATATAGTCCTGGAGCTATTTATAAGCCAGAGAAAAAAAGCACACACATTTACTATCCTCAGTGAATATAACATATTCAACTCTCCTTTGCATAATTCTGGGTAACATCTGAAGCCTCACCATACTGCAGGCATCACAGAACGTTTCTCATGAGAAAACTACAAGACTTTAAGCCCAATTCTGCTCTTCTGCTCCCAACTCCATCATCAGACTGACTGCTGACTTAGGGATTTGCCTTTCTTCAAGCTCTCCTCCCAGTAAAGACACCACACGTGGTGTTTGTTTACTGCTCAAAACACTCACCATAAGTTTGTTCCCTGAAGTCAGAGCTCTTAAGAGAAGAGCCAAAAGCTCCCGAGCAGCACCCCCCACGGTAAGACCCAGTAAGAGTGCTGCTGAATGGCACTGCTTCAGAAAGCTCCCAATACCACTCAGAGCAGCACTTGGACACTGAACTTGCTATTCATGATGAGTAGTAACAAAGGAATTGGGTCGTAAAGACAAAAGCAACGTGAGGTCACACCAGCGGAGCTGATTCTGCCTCTGGCCCACAGAGACATCTCTACTTCTGCCCCAGCTCCCTCAATCTGAACAGCATGCTAAGGATGAGACAGACACTGAGATGAGGCAAGGGTGGTTAGTAAGCAGTCAGCCTTTGCAGCACACACCTCCCACACCTGCCCTGCTTTTCCCTGTGCACTGCTCTCCAAGGAACACTTAACACCTCCAGAGCTGTCCTGGCTCAGGCGCTGCTCGTGCTTCCACTCAAAGCCAGGCTGCTCCTGTATAGGTGTCCCGATACAGCTCTCAGGATACAAGACTTGGAAACCAAGCTCCAAGAACAAACCCACACAAGCACCAATCAATGCAGCAGTTGGACTGCCAAGATACTCTAACTCATCTAATTTAGTTCTTCCCAGACGTGTGTGTGCCTTTCAGAGCTTCATCTCATCAATTTCTGCAGTTTGCCTTTCAGAGGCATGAAATTTGCTGTAAAACCTCAGATTCCTGATTCAATGATCTGCAGCTCAACTCAATAAAGGAAGCTGTTGGAACTTACATCTAGAGTCTTCAGCTTCTGAACTTGATCTATGATCAGGGACCTCAGCGGCGAGATAACGATGGTGACTCCGGCAGAGACACACGCAGGTAGCTGGTAGCACAAGCTTTTCCCTCCGCCTGTGGGGATTAAATAGAGCACAACCAGCGTGAGATGGGGAAGGCAGAGTGCAGGGAGAAAGAGCAGAGGAGGGGAGACCCATTTCTTCCCGTTTTACAGCTCTTTTTTGCCCGCCTTCAGTATGGTACAGAGGAGTAATCCCACAAAGTATCACGGTGGGTGGAAATTCAGTCACCTCATTCATTGAACCCCAGCCTGGTATGGGAGGGCAGGGGGCTCAGCCCCTCCAGTGACCCCCTGCCACAAGCAGGGACACGTCCCCCCCAGCCTAGGGTGCCCCAAGCCCCATCCGACCTGGCCTTAAGCCCTGCCAGGGATCCCAGGGCAGCCCCAGCTTCCCCTGGCACCCTGTCCCAGTGCCCCATCCCCACACAGGGAAGGGCACTGAAATATCACACTCCATAGAATATTCCAGAAGTGCTGCAGCCGCAGAATTCAAGCGGCACGATTTATCACCACCTCCACAAAGGCAGAGAGGAAGGGAAATGCTCATCATGGGGCACACAGAAGGAGCTCTGGGTCTTAACTTCCACCAGCCCGCAGAGGCCAGCAGCTGCGCAGTACCTGCTGTCCGTCCGTCCGTCCATCCGTCCCTACCTGTGGGCATCAGGATGAAACAATCTTCACCCAGCAGAGCAGCGTTGATGGCCTCCAGCTGGTTGGTCCGAAAATAGTGCAAACCAAACTTCTTGTGAAATACATTCACCATTTCTGCCGAGTGGGAGAAGGAGGTGCCCCTGAAGCGTGCCAGCGCGGGGTCACTGACCACGGCATCTAGTGAGCAGAGAGAGCAGCCTTACAGTGAGTGTTGTGTTAGCCATTGCCTATGTGAGCCTGGTTCAGTAGGTCAGGTGGCTTAGCTGCCCCTTCAGCCCTTTAAACCTTTTAAACTCACACCAGGACTGATTAAAAACCAAATTGCTTTCCTCTAGGATTCAGGATGGGCTAAAGTGTGACTCCTGATTACACTGGGAACAAGCTTCTTACCCCTGACTGCGCCCCTGTACTCGGCACTGGGGAGGCTGCACCTCCAGTGCTGGGTCCAGCTCTGGGCTCCTCACCATCAGAAGGACATGGAGGTGCTGGAGCGAGTCCAGAGAAGGGCAAGCAGGCTGGGGAAGGGGCTGGAGGGCAAATCCTCTGAGGAGCAGCTGGGGGAGCTGGGGGTGTTGAGGCTGGAGCAGAGGAGGCTGAGGGGAGACCTTCTCCCCACCTGCCCTGCCCTGCCAGGAGGGTGCAGAGAGGTGGGCGCTGGTCTCTTCAGCCAGGGGACAGGAGCTGGGACGAGGGGCAATGGGCTCAAGCTGTGCCAGGGCAGGGTCAGCTCAGCTGGGAGGGCAAAGTTCTTCCCTGGCAGAGTTGTGGGGCTGTGGCACAGGCTGCCTAGGGAGGGGGTGTGTTTAACAGATGGGTAAATGAGGTACTTAGGGATCTGGGTCAGCACAGGACAGGAACAGTTGGATTTGATGATCTTAAAGGGCTTTTCCAACCTGGTGATTCTGTGACTGTATGAAACACACCTCACCTCTACCACAAACTACTATAATAAGCTCTGTAAACCTAGGTGCTGGTGTAAAGGGTGACAGAGCATTGGATGAGAAGGGTTAACATGTCCCACTCTGTCCTAGCCCCAGCCCTGACCCACCCTGTGCCCCACAGGGAGCAGGTTTTGCTTCACCAACTGCTAGTTTGAACATTTTGCATAAGCAGCTAAAACTGTCCCACAGCTCTGAGTTAACAACTCCAGAGTCGTTATTTAATTAGCACACTGAGACATTCCAGTTTCCAACTATAGCAGGTTCCTCTTCCCAGCAGCCTGCAGCCTGCCCAGCAAATCAATCCTTGAGCAGTTCTGACCTCTCTTAGAAGCAAATCATGATAATAATGCTAATTAACACAACTTGCCTGAGTGGTTCCTTGTTGCCTTCGGGAAGCTGGGTTTCGGAGCAGGAGGACTGGGTGCCACAGCAGCTCCTTTGGCTCTGGACATGATCTTTGAGAGCAGCGATTTGGTGGGGGGCTTCCCTGGCAGGCTGGTGCGGCGGCACCGGTGGCATCCCAGGTGCTGAGACACTGCCAGAGCCGTCCCAATCCTCCTCGAAATCATCGATGTCGAAGTGATCGAGGTCGAAGTCGGAGTCGTGTGCAGCTGAGCTGCTCTCTGCAGGCACGCTGGCGGGGGCTCTGCTCTGGCCCTTCAGAGCTGTGCTCAACAGAGGCCCCTCCAGCACAGCAGAGCTCCCAGCGCTGCTCAGCGCCGCTGTTCCTGTTCCACAGCCGCTGCTGAAGGACGTTGTCCCAGGACAGAGGCTGGGGGAAGCTCTGCTGCTCCCCTTGGAAGACGCCAGCGCTGCAGGGCAGGTGATCCCCTCCATACTTTGCTTGGAAGCCAAAGAGGTATCCGAGGGAACAAAGGTTTTGGGAGGGGTGGTAGAAGAATCGCTCGAACGCCCAGTCCCAGGAGGTGCAGGGTGGGGGGCTGTGGATTTTGGCGAGGTCCTGCCAGAACCGAAGCTCCAGTTGAGGCCGGGACGTGGAGTGGTCCCAGGATGGGCCGGAGGGCCCCGTCCCACACATGCCTGCCAGTTCCTAGGGGTGCTGTTTGTGCTGCTTCTGTTCAAAGCTACTGAACTGGCCAGTAGTTTCCTCCTGGGATATCCAGCACGGGAAGGAAGAAGGAAAAAACCACATTGAGTCACAGTTTATCAAGTTCTACAGCTACAGTAACAGTTTTGTCTCTTTCCTTTGCCAAATATTAACACAGGGTGCTTATGTCACCTTCTGTGTTGCTGCACTTCAAAAATACCCCAAACTGGTCTAGGGAGGAGAGAGTAACCCCAGAAATCATTACAAGACAACCACACCTCCCCTGCAGAGAGGAAAAGAACCCTCACAGTGAGGGCTGCTCCCACGGCAGAACACGGGGACCATTAACACCTTCAGCAGTTTGGGGGAAGCATCCAGGTGCTGGAGAGGGTGTGGAGAAGGGCAGCTGGGCTGGTGAGGGGTCTGGAGAACAGTCCTTAGGAGCGGCTGAGGGAGCTGGGGCTGTTCAGCCTGGGGAAGAGAAGGCTGAGACGTGATCACTCCCCACAGCTACCTGAAGGGAGGGTATGGTAGTGGGTGTTGGCCTCTTCTCCCTAAATAGTGACAGGACGAAAGGGAACGGGTTCAAGTTGCACCAGGGGAGGTTCAGATTGGATATCGGGAAAAATGTCTTCACCAGGAGAGGGGTGAAGCACTGGAGCAGGCTGCCCTGGGAGAAGTGGAGTCTCTGTCCCTGGGGGTGCTCAAAAACCCAGCAGATGTGGTGTTTTGGGAGACAGCTTAGAGGTTACAGGGCTGCAGGGCTGATGGTTGGGCTAGATGATCTTGAAGGTCTTTTCCAACCCTGATGACCCTACAATTCTAACCGTGGGCTTTCCAAATGCCTCATCAGCGTTTTGAGAGCCACAGAGACACCGGCAGGCACGGGGCTGCTCCCTGCAGCTCACCTGAGATCTCTCTGCAGGAGGAGCTCTCTGGCACAGGACAGGCACTGCAGCTCCTGGAGCGGAATGGCATCCACCAGCTTACAGATATCGTCCATAACGCCGTAGAGCTGCTCTCCCACACCTTGGTCTGCCAGACAGAGTGGGTTTAGCATGCAATAATATACAGCTTTTTAGAATATGAAACAATATTATATCAGTTTCCCAAACACCAGAGTAAATGGCAATAATTAAGTCCAAATAATTCACTTTTCATAACTGTTTCTGGGTGTGTAATCTGTCACTCTACACATTTTGACCTTGCCTTTAATTACCCCTGTATACATTACCCACCTATATGTATGTTCTCCAGACCTTCTCACGGGTCTCTCCAACCCACCTCCAAGAAGGCATTCCAGTTTTGATGCTTTGCTCACCCCAAGGTGCCCTCCCCAAAGACACAGGCTTTAGGAGAACACAATGCTGCTCTAGAAAGCGCTGCAGAATCCCTCCCACTCGTGGGAGTCAGCATTGGCTACCCCCAGGCCGTCCCTCCCAATGTGGTCTGCAGCTGCCCTTGCTCCCCACTGAGCCTCAAAGCGCTGTGGGGGCTGCAACCTCCAGAATGTTGCTGTACCAACAGTCCCCAAGGTGTGCATTCATACTCTGGAGAGGAAGGGCTGGACCTGCAGCCCTACAACCCAGCTGTGCCACCCTGGTGACCTCTCATCTCTGAGTGCACTCAGGAACACTCGGTGTTCCCCTCAGTGCTTCCCAAAGCCAGTCTGCAGGAATGGAAGGGAAGCACCGAGGCAGCCCCAGTGTACAGCACTGTATCTCTGTGCCAGAGCTGACTTCGGGAAGGATCTGGCCAGCTTGGGCTGTCAAGGCCTGCAAAGGAGGCCCGTGCCACGTCCCAGGCTGCTCCTGACCAGCCCAGGGTCAGGCAACACCCCAGAGCCCACATGACATCTGAAAATCCTGCACAAGCCTCAGTCCCCCAGGCTCTCACCCCATCAGCCCCCGTTCCTTCGGGCTCTGAGATCCCACAGGACACGCAGGAGAGCCAGGAGTCAGACACCATTCCCAAAATCTCAGGCATAAAACCTCAAAGCGTTTCACATACCTGCATCCCCCACACCAGGATCGCTGTCAGCAACAGGCTGCACTGCAGCAACCCCCCCAGGCAGGGACCTGGGGCTGCTGGCTGCAGGTCCTCCTCCCGTAGGAGATTCTTTAAAGATATTACTAGCAGTAAAAGACAGAGTCATTAACGTACAGGTATCTGTAAACCAGCACATTTCCAGAAGAGAAGCCTGTCTTTTGGAATAACAGCAGTTAAGATGCATAGAAAAGGCCAACAAATTCCTGAAGACCCAGTTAAAACCCGAGGAGCAGAGCAGCCTGTCCCCTCCACACACCAACGCGGACAGACGTGCTCCAATCGTTATCTCCCCTCCCACTGCAAAAGGAAAAATAACTCTGCTACTTCTGGAGCCAAAACCACAGTAACCACTGGCCATCAAGAGTATTCCACCAAGCATTAACAGCCCCCCTGTAACCGGCCCCGCTGCAGGCACAACCAGCTCAGCCTGGGGGTTCTCCACAAGGGCTTCGCTCCTGTTTCAGTCGTCCCACAGACAGATGGTTCATCAGAGAGCATGGTTTTACCTGAAGCTTTTTACTGAAGGGGAGATGGAAGGCAGATCCTCCTCAGGGGAGGGTGGAATGACGTCCAGGTAATCATCCTCTTCCAGCTCAGCACCTGCGAGCGGCTCTGGGGGCACGGATCCCTCATCGCTGCCAGGCTGCTGGCTCTCACCACCCCTGGCAGCAGCAGCTGAAAGGGAAGCACGGTAACACTGTAAGCTCATCCTGGTACAAAGGGAAAATGCAACTGAACAGAGGGGGAAAGTGACCAGCCAGATCTCAAAACACTCATTTAGCACAGATTCTGACTTTTAAAGGCCAAAAAAATTTTAAAAAGTTATTGCTGCTTCCTTTTTTCTCCTATTAAAAACCAACAGACAAAAACCCAGCAAAACCCCTCTGAAGTGAAGAAGTTACAGGGCTCACCCACAGCTACCCTGCACTGATGGAAGAGAGGAATGCAACACGATTTGTCTTCCAACAAGAGACTTTACAGAAAGCTACTGACACATTAAATATTGGCTTAAAAAGAGCAGAGGCTCATCAACTGCCACAGTCCCTATGCTGGCATTAGAAGGTGAATTTACCCAACAGAGACCAGCCTGTATCATTATGATATTAAAGCTCCTGTCACAGGAGGGGAAAGGAACAGTGTTTTCTCAAGAGGACAATCAGCGCTCACAATCCCTTCCCCATTAGCATTCGGTTGCAGGGCTGTGCTGATTTCACACCCTTCAAGCACAGCAGCTGCAGCACATAAACCAGAGAAGCTGCCTGGACAGGGAGCTGCAGAGGAAGCACCACAACTCATGGTCATCGGCTTCTCTGCCACCAACGAGGGTTGGAGGGGGTTTGTCTGATGCTTGGCTTGGGCTGTTTTTGGTTTTACATCAAGAGAGATCTCTTCTTCTGGTTTAGTATTTCCCAGCATCACGTTTAGGCACGAGAGGATTTTATGTCTCTCTTGCACGAGCTTTCCCAGTGCTCTTCTTCCCACAACACCCCTGTTGATGACTGTGCTCCCTTTCGGGATGCCACCTGGGAAGCCTGGTGCCTCCAGCCCCGGGGCAGCACTTGCCATTTGCGGTCCCATGCTTCCATGAGCCATGGCTACCAAAATGAGATCCATGGACCCACAGTCACCCATCAGGTATCATAGAATCATAGGGGTTGGGAGGGACCTCCAGAGATCATCAGGTCCAATCCCCTGCCAAAGCAGGGTCCCTAGCACAGGGCACACAGGGCAGTGTCCAGATGGGGCTGGAATCTCTCCAGAGAAGGAGACTCCACACCCCCGGGCAGCCTGTCCCAGGGCTCCCTCACCCTCACCAGGAAGAAGTTCTTCCCCAGATTGGTGGGGAACTCCCTGTGCTCCAACTTGAGCCCATCGCCCCTTGTCCTGTCCCCACAGACACTGAGAAGGGGCTGGCCATGTCCCCCTGCATCCCATAATTAAGATATTTATAAACATTAATAATGTCCCCCCTTAGTCTTCTTCTCTCCAGGCTGAACAGCCCCAGCTCACTCAGCCTTTCCTCACAGGGGAGATGCTCCAGGTACCAGCTCGTGGCCCCTTCTGCTCTCAGTCAGCAAACACCCCCCTGTTTGCTTCTAGCTCACCAGTAAATAAAACCAGCAGTTACCTGGGCGATCCTCTCCCGTGCTGCCACCCGAAATGACACCATCAGGCAAACTCTCCCAACCGCCCCCATCCTCGGGAGCCACATCCTCAATGCAGATCACCGATTGCTGCGACAACGGTCGGCTCTCAGCCTCTGGAGATGGATCCCTGGGCGCTGCAACGCCGAGGCCCTGAGACCCCGTCCTGGGAGAACCAGGTGGGAGAGCATCCCGGCGGGGCTGAGGCCGGGGGGAGCCCGCTGCACTTCAGGGGACGGTGCTACCGCCCTGCGGTACTTCTCTGAGCCACACAGGTCGAAGTCGTCGATGTCATCATCCCACTCGCCGCCAGACGTGAGGCCCGGGTAGGCCGCGGGAGCGGGCACAGCCCTCCGGGCTGGGCCCGCTCCCGCGGCCTGCCCGGGCCTCACGTCTGGCGGCGCCTCAGTCGCTTTCTTGGCCACGGAGACCCCCTGGGAGCTGCCTGGCCATCCCTGGGGACCGACTGCTGCAGGGAAGAAGCCCCGGGCGCGGGTCTCCTTGCTCTCAGGGGCAGCCAGCGAGGTGTTGACATCCTTGTCCCTCAGCGCGGCCGGAGGCGCCTTCTTGAAGGTGAAGCCCCTGAAAAGAGACAGCACCACCCCCCCACACCTCTTATTAGCCGCCTCCCGCTGCCAGGAGCTGGCTGTCTGCCGCTCGCCGGGCCCCTCGTACTCACGCCGAGCGGGGCCGGGCCGGGGCCGGGCTGCTGCGGGCGCCGCGGGCTGAGTGGAGCCGCAGCTGCTCACGGAGGTTGTTCAGGGGCACGGCCGCCATAGCGGGACAGCCCGGCCGGCGGGGGGCGCGCTGTGCCGGGGGGCGCCCCGGGCCGCGCTCCCCGCGCCTTTCGCGTTCGGCGCCAAGAGGGCGGCTGCCGCCACCATTGGACGGGCGCGAGGGGAGCGGAAGTGATGGTTAAAGCCTTCCGGTTCCGATGTGAGCCCCGCCTCTAGCGGCGGCACCGGGCGGGGCCCGTGAGGCGGGAGCGGGGCCCGTGAGGCGGGAGCGGGGCCCGTGAGGCGGGAGCGGGGCCCGTGAGGCGGGAGCGGGGCCCGTGAGGCGGGGCGGGGCCCGTGAGGCGGGAGCGGGGCCCGTGAGGCGGGAGCGGGGCCCGTGAGGCGGGAGCGGGGCCCGTCCCGCCGCCCCAGCATCGCTCCGGGAAGCGAAGGGCCCGAGGGCGCATCGCCAGCCCTACGGGTACCGCGGAGAGCGCGCCCCGCGCTGCGGCCTCTCGCTCAGCGCCGGGAGCACGGCCCCACACCCGCCCCCGGCCCTGCTCCCGCTCGACGCAGCGCCCAGGCCTTCCCCGCCGTTCGCTCAGCCGCGGCCCCGGCAGCTCCGCTGCATTAAACGCCCGTGACACCGACTCAGAGCATCCCTTTAATGAGCACCGCGGCGCCCGGCTCTGCCCCTCGGGGTTACAGCGCGGGGGAAGGGGCTGAGCAGGGCCGGGCTGGGGGCGCTGAGCAGCCCGAGGCCGGCTCCCAGCCGCTTTGGCTGGGGAGCGGAGGTGGGGGGCGCTGCTGCAGGACGCCGTGTGCGGGCCGGGACCCTGCGAGCAGATATCTCGTCTTGTTCAGGACTCAGGAGCTGAGGTCAGGGCTCTCCCCGCCCGCGCTCTCCTCTCACACCTGAGGCACCGGGTACGATGCGCACGCAGCGAGGCCACACATGTTCTTGCCCCGCTCAATGAGGAAGTACCTGGAAGGAGACAGGACTGCGAGTGAGCGAGCGGCCCCTGCTCCAGCACAGTCAGCGTGACAGGCACCAGCATGAGGTGACAGTGCCCATAACAAGCTCCTTTCACACATCAGCCAAGGAGGAACTCCTGTGACAGCGCTTACAGCCGCAGCCAGCCTGGCAGCGCTACACCCATCTCTCTTCAATCACAAACAAGCACCTGACTCCCCAAAATACCTCACCAGCAGCTGGAAATACTTGCAGAGCCTGAGAGAAAACTCACCCCAGGCACAACTTGCTCTCCTCTGGCCATGTAACCTCACGAGAGGCACAGGGCGCTCAGTGGCTCTGCAAGTGCTGGCCAAGCCCTTGGTGACAACAGCAGATGCACGGATCGAGGGGCCTGCTGGAACCACGGTGTGCAGAGCCATGTCTCCTCCACTGCAGAGGCTGGGGTGATGGCCCTGCTGCTGTGCAGCACATAAAGAGCTGCCACATCACAGCTCGAGAGCGTAAGGGCGACTAGGGGGCTGGTGAGGGTGGGCAGGACCCCACACACTCAACTGTCTTTTTAGCAGGTCCAGGGAGACTGTGGTGGGCACAGCAGCACGGGGAGCTCCTTACCCATCCATGCCCCACTGCGGGCCCCAGGAGTTCTTCACAATCCAGTAAGGAGTCCCGTTCTCCTCCCCATACCCCACTGCCAGCACAGCGTGGTTCACCTTGTCGGGGGTGTGCTCACAGCGCGGGCTGCAGAGGAAAGGGAGGAGGAACACAGGCTGGTTACTGAGAAAACGGCCTAATTAGTTGTGGATTAGCCAGCATTCCTGATTGCACTCCAGCTGCAAAAGAAACTACTGGGTACTCTGAACTTCCGACCACAGAGCGCAGGGAGGGAAACCAAGAAAATGAGATGTGCTTCTGTTTTCTCTGATTTCTGAGATTATTACTGGCTGTATCCAGAGCCTGGGCAACAGGCTACACAGACTTCTCAGCTGTTCAGAACCAACATCTCCACTGTCACACAAGAAGGAGCTACAGTGAAAACACTGAGTGCAGGAAGCCAGGAGCTCTCCGTGGACCCCAGGAACAGCCCGTTCTGCCCGCAGCTCAGGGGCTGTTCCACACCCTGCACAGGGATCAGTGAGTTCCTCAGTCTAAATACACATCTCCTTGTATTCCCTGGGAATTCCCAGATTTTCCACTGCACTGGATGAAAGCTGCTGCCTGTGACACAAGAGGAGGCACAAACTCCAGTCCCCAGAGTTTTTCCCCCCAGACAAGGCCAGGAATGCCCAGGACAGATTTCCTTTTCTCACATCTGGTAACAGCTGGTTGGGGGAGCACGGGCTAAAACCACTGGAGTGTCAGTTACCCCACATACTCCCACCTCAAACCCACCCAAGACTGCCAGCAACCCGTGTGCCTCCAGCTGGGCTCCTGCTGCAGAGCAGCCTGCCCTCCCACACCCCCTCCTGCCAGGAGCCTTGAGATGGTTCCATGGTGCCAGCAAAGCCCCTTGCTCATGGTGCTGCCACTTTCTCCTGTCCAGCTCCCTGGGGCAGATCGCTCCTGCTCAGACCCGGAGTTTCATTCTCCCTGCAGTTCATCACCCCTCAAGCATTTCAGCAGCGTGCTCCAGACGTGCCCTCTCCCCATTCCTTGCCCAATACCCCACCACAGCCAGCTCCTGCAGCCCTTCC
Organism: Hypotaenidia okinawae; assembly: GCA_027925045.1. Lineage (NCBI taxonomy): Eukaryota > Metazoa > Chordata > Aves > Gruiformes > Rallidae > Hypotaenidia > Hypotaenidia okinawae. The sequence goes on from BSDF01000012.1 coordinate 22,331,617, forward strand.
TACGCACACTGGTCTCTCAGGGCTCTTTGCCTTGGCTGCAGAGCTGACACAACGCTCAAGACCTGCGCTGCTGTTGCAGGTGAAGCTCCTCCAGACCTTCACGTCACGTCTCATGCTGAGCAGGGGTTGGGGTGCAGGGCAGCTCACCACCCTCTCCCACATCTCCCACTGCAAGAGCTGCCTGAGCCCCACAGGAACCTCCCTTGGGTTGGGGTTACCCCAGGCAACCGCGCTGCATTCAGCTGTGTCACCAGGGCCCTGCCACTGCACCGAGCTCAGCCATGGACAGGAGCCTTCCCCAGCTCCATGGCAGGGCTCACAGAGCTTCTACCCAAATCCAGCCTGCCCTTCAGCCCAGACTGGCTCTGAGCAGTGACCTGGCTGCAAGCACACTGCTCCCAGCTATGACTCTTCCCCTTGCTGCGCTCCCACCCCCCAGGAAATCAGCGCATCCAGGCTCACTTTACTTGTGTTTCCTACGTTCTGTTGAACAGAAAAGGTGAGAATGCCACCCAGTGTCCCCGTTTCCCGTGCCACAAAGGGGGTGAAGTGAGGATGTGAATGATTCCAGCCCCCTCAGAGCCCAGGCCCAGTGATACTCACTTGGAATAGACACCTTTTCTGTAGTGCATGAAGTTACCCGTCACCTCGAAAGCAAAGCTCACCGGGTTGTGCATCCCCACAGCTTCCACCATGCCGTCCTCGTCATACTGCAAGAGGAGGGTCCCCGTGTCACCCACCCCCTGTCTGCACCGCAACCGGCTGGGACCCCCTAAGCAGCAGTCAGAGCACAGTGGGGATTCCCAAACCCAGCTTTCTGTTTGCAGACAAGGAAATGAGGAGCGAGACTTCCTCACAGCCCAGAGCTGCACAGAGCAGAGAGAGACCCAGTGCCTGTACTGTGCTTCCCTGGTGCCACCCCAAGAGATGGGGAGTCAGCAGCACACAGGAGAGCAGGGGAGTGCACACCAGTGATGGCTCCTCTCCCAAGAGCAGGCAGGCTCCAGCTTGTGCTGCAGAGCCTGGCGTGCCTCAGGGCATCTGAGCGCCTTCCAGACCAGGCCTGGCACAGCCCTGAAGTTGAGCAGCGTACCCCTCGGGGCCTTACCTGAGTGATGTTGATGACATCCTTGACAAACGCCACGGCCTTCTCTGGCTGGAACTTGCAGGTGCCATTCTGTGTGGATGGAAAGGCAGTGGTGTGAGATGCTGCACCAGGCCCTGCTCTGCTGCTGCGGGAGAGCCCCGGCGCTGCGCCGGCCATACCTCAGCCCGGTACGGGTACGTGTCTTCCCCCATGAGCCCTTTGTTATACAGGATGTATTCGAAGGCTTGGCTCGGCAGGCCCCTGCAAGACACCGCAGCCAGAGTGCAGATGGATTAGGAGGGTGATGCCACAGCTTTTGTGCAGCATCAACCTCCACCCACAGTCCTGTGTTCCCACAAAGCGGGGGAAAGGCCAGTGTCCCCCCCAGACCCTCTCAGGGCAGGAACTCCTGCCTTTTCCTGCAGCATCTCCCTGTCTGGGATGCCTGACCTCACCCACCAAGCTCTTTGGGCACCTAATGCTCACTGGGGAACCCTGACACAGGAGGCCACCCCGAAGGCACAAGGCCACCTCACCCTCGCAGCTCAGCCCTGCCACCTCGCACACTGGAACATGTTTCTCCGTGACCTGTGCTCAGCTGCATGGCACAGCAGGGGGGACAAGGCACCCCCATCTTCAGCACACAGGTCCTTCCTTCCCTGGCCACCTCCGGGCAGCACATCTCATGGGGGAAGGAGAGGGGAGCGTGCTCCAGGTGTGCTCACAAGGAGAGGACGAGGAGTCACGAGAACTGAACAGCACCAGGAGTGGATTCGCTCGGCTACCCAAACGCTCCTCAGAGGCCGTAAGGTTTCCGAAAACTTTCTGCCTTCTCTCACAGCGCCAGTAGGAATTTACCCAGCGGGAAGCAGAGGTTTCTGTGGGTTCCTTAAAATGTCACAAGATGCATGTGACCCATGAGCAATAGATAAAAATCCCCTGGCTTTCCCTGAGCACGCCGAGCCGAGCTGCCCAGCCCCAGACTGCGCCATCGGGAGACGCTGCACAAAGCAAACAGACAAACGAGGAACACCAGAGGTCTGGAAAGGCTGGGGGTTCACAGAAGAGCTCCAACCTCCAGGAAGGGTGGAATTAGAGTCACCAAACCCAGCCAGAACTGTGCCCTGATGCACCTTGGCCCTGGGGGCAACCAAAACCATTCCAAGGTCTGGAAAGATCCTGACACTGGACCTTTGATACCCGTACTTGTGTTCCTGGTGACTCTCTCACTTACCCACTGCAGCCATGGTTGTTAAAAGCCTGGGCACAATCAACCAACTGCTGTTCCGCCTACGGAGAAGTGTTTTGAGTCAGCACAGGCTCAGCACCTGCCTTCAGAACCACCCAGCACGCAGCCCCTGTGGCAGGCAACCAGAGCGGGAAACACCCAGCCCAACGGCTCCACAGTCCAAGGAGCAGGAGAAGGGAACACGGAGCCAGCAGCCCGGGATACTGGGGCTGCAAGAGGCATTCCTCTTCACGCCTGCCGGGCCCGTGTCCCACCCACTGGGATCTTTCAAAGGTTAAGTTTGTTTTTAACACACAGACCCAGCCCCCAGCCACTCCGGTCAGTCATGTGAGCCGCTTACTGTCTTTCTGGTTCTTTGAGAACACAAATCCTCTGGGAGCTTAAAAATAAACACTCTGGCAACACGCTGTTCTGCGGTGAGGAGCTGCTGCCAGCTGGCAGCACCAGGGCCGGCTCTAGCTAACCACACCAGCTCCCAGCTGCAGAGACCTGCCAGCCTCTGGCCTCCTGCTCTCCTCCTGCCCCAGTCAGGGGTAGAGGGATGCTCAGGAGCAGCTGGCGACTGGTATGGAGCTCCCAGCCACACCGGCCTCACAGAGAGTGAAGAGGAGGCTGCAGGACTGGGTGTGCCTGCTACAGCCGCACGCAGTGGTGCACAGCCAGACTCAGGACAAGTGTCTGTCCCATGCAGGGGTGAGCAGCACCACTGGCAGCACCACTGGCAGCTCCACCAGCAGCAGGACCTGCCCTCCATGCACAGGGAAGGAAAATCTCTTACCAGGGAGAGGAGCTTTCCCGTCGCAATAGCAATAGCAGACTCCAGACAGCCCGTGGTGGAAAAGGTCCAGCAGCTCCCACAGGGACCCTGCATTAGGAACCGGGGGAACTGCTCTGTAACGTGCCATGGGGACGCTGCTCTCCCCAAAATGCCAGGGCCAGGCACACCAGGAGCACAGCGCTTCCCCCGCCGCTGGCTGCACCCCTGCCACAGCCTGCCCTGACCCCAGCTCCCCCAGCCCCATAGAGGGGCTTCCAGGGCAGCTTGCTTCCCCAAGGACATGCGACCCCAGCACTCCTCCTCCCTGCCCACGGCAGTCAGCCCCTCTCCCGGCCCGGCTGTCACCGATGCCATGCTCTGCTCACCTGGTTCTTCACAGGCGTCACATAATTTCCCTTCTTCCTCCAGTCGATGGAGGCAGGATACGGCCCGGAGCTGCGCAGGAAGTTCCCCTTGGTGGCTGAGCAGTTCTGCAAGCGGTGTGGGAGGCTGTGGGGAGCTGCCGTGCCAGCAGTTGTGCCAGGGGACTGTGGCCCACGGCTGGCTGCTCTCCCCAGGGCAGAGGGAGTGGTGACTGCCACGCTGCTTGTGCAGGAGCTCCCGGCTCCCCGACAGGCTGGAGCAGACCTTGGGGATACCCTTAAGAATACAGCTCCACATGTCAGGCTCTAGAGGCGGTTGACAACGGGGCATGGCACTGGGGGGTCAGGGTTACCTGGGCTGCATCGGAACAGGATGCTGCACTCCAGGGCACAGATTTCAGGCAGCCCAGCAATGGGGTACAGACCCATGCATGGGGCACAGAGTCCCCACGGTGGAGCCGCCAGCCCCTCCACCCAGCCCCAGCCCCTTCCTGTGACTCACCTGCGGCTCTCTCCAGAGGAAGAGCTTCTTAAATTCCGCGAAGGTCAGGTCTGAGAACTGGTTCAGGCTCACTGGGAAGAGGAGCAGGAGGAGGAGGGAAGGGGAGGGGTCGGCTGGGCTCGGCTCGCTGGGGTCCAGCCCCACGCCAGAGCCCGGGGGCCGGGGAGGAGACGGCTCCTACTCTGGAAGCTGTGGTTGCCGGCGTTGTGCTCCTCGATCCGTCTCTTGTTGCCGAGGAAGACACGTAGCCGGTGGGGATACTCGTCCGGGCCGTACCGCCGGTTGTGCTGCGGGGGCAGCGCCCATCAGCTGCGGCCTCGGGGTGCCAGCCCGAGCCCTGGCCCGGCCCGGCTCTTCCTTCCCTTCCCTTCCCTTCCCGCCGCGGCCCCGGAGCGTTACCTGCAGCATCCAGGCCTTGAACTGCAGCTCCTCTGCGGGAGGGAGGGAAGGAGGGAGAGAGCGGCCAGGCATCAGCGGCTTCCCCGGCGCGGAGCGGGGCGGCTCGCCCGGGCCTACCCGCGGGCCTCAGCACGGAGAGCGACCGGGGCCGGGCCGGGGGCGAACCGAGCCGGGGCGGGAAGAGCCGAACGGAGCCGAGCCGGGCCGGGCAGAACCGGGCTGACAGAGCCAGGCTGGGCCGGGCTGAAGGGAGCCGGGTCGGGTTGAACCAGGCCAAGCCGAACGTGGCCAGGCCGGGGCTGAACCGAGCCGGGCCGGGGCCTACCGAGCCAGGCCACGCCGAGCCGGGCCTCACCTCGGCCTACCGGAGCCGGGCCTAGCCGAACCGAGAGGCCGAGCCAGGCCAGATGGCCTGGGCCGGGCTGAGCCACAGCGAGCCGGGCCGAGCCTCCCCCTTCCCCTTCCCCAACCCCCTTTACCTTCGGCGGAGGGTACCCATGAGGCAGCGGCGGGCACCAGAACCACGGCAACAACCAGCAACACCGCCCAGCCCATGACCGAGCCGGGCTGAACCGAGCCGAGCGGGGCCGAGCCTCCGCCGGAGAAGCGGGGAGGAGCGGGGCGGGGTAAGGGGGTCTTGGACCGCCCCGGGGAGGGGACCCCCCCTTACCCCGCCCCGCTCCTCCCCGCCGGTAAAAACCTCGCGAGTCGCGATTCACCCTGAGATAGAATAGATTTATTAGCAAGAGGTAATCAGGAAACATATATTTTTACAAAATAAAAGAAAAGGGGAAAAACAAAGGAAAAAAAAAAAAAAAAAAAAGAGGAACTATTCTTTTTTTTTTTTTTTTTTTTTTTCCCCAAACAAGCTGTTAAATTGAAAGAGTTGGGAGGGGCTCGAAAGAGGAATTCTCATACCACGAGGTATTGCTTACAGCAAAAAAGTGTTCGGCTGTCAGAGTGGAGCATGCCTGCCGCCGCCAAAGTTCCACTTGTGTTTTATATACTGTACAATGTAAAAAATACATGGTAATATTCACAGAATAAGCACTACATTACTATATTCCTGCTAGGAGGCGTTTAGACAGGATTACAGTATATGTAATAATAAAAACACTCGGGGTCATCGGTTTCTAACTCTACGTCATGGTACTCAGAGTGGTCACAAGGTATTACGGATCTACGGCATATCAACAGAAGCTGGTCGTGAGCCGGAGGCAGCGAGGAGAGGCAAAGGGACCTTTCCATCTTCCCCACGGACAGGGAGCAGGGGATGGGGGGGATGCCCACGCCGGGGAGGGCACGGTAACCCTCAGTGTGTTCTTAGTCCCCCGCCGTACCGTCGGTAATTGTCCGAGCAAGAGATGCTCCGTGCTGCCCCGGGAAGGGGCGAGGGGGAAGGAAGGAGACGGGTGTGGGGAGCGTGGGGTTGGGGGGAGGGTGTCACCTGCCCGACCGGCAGCCCCCTGGAGAAGGACAAATGACAAAAAGAACATCATCAAAAAGAACCCGGGACTCCGGCGAGGTGTCGGTGCGTGAAACCTTAGACGATGCGGGAAACCCTACGCGAGGTGTAACTGCGGCCTGGGAGCGAGGGGGCGGTGGGCTCGGAGAAGCACAGACGTGGAAGTCACTCCAGGGCATCCCACGGGACCAGATATATACATATGGTATATAGCGCGTGTGCACGGGCGGCCGCCGGCCGCTGCTCCGGCTCAGGAAGGCAGCTTGGGCTCTATTCGCAGAGAAGCTTCGTACAGGGTTTCTTCGTCCATCACAAACGACTGGTCCAGCAGGTACTGTGTCACCTGGGGAATCAAAGAACCACAGAATCACAGACTGGTCTGGGTTGGAAGGGTCCCCAAGGGTCACAGAGCTCCAACCCCCTGCCACAGGCAGGGACACCAACCTCCAGGACACCAACACAAGGTTGCCCAGGGCCCCAGCCAACCTGGCCTTCAACACCCACAGGGACGGGGCACCCACCCCCTCTCTGGGCAGCCCCTGCCAGCCCCTCCCCACTCTCTCTGCAAAGAACTTCCCCCCAAGCTCTCCTCTCCCCCTTCCCTCCTCCAGCTTCACTCCATCCCCCTTGTCCTGCCAGGCTCTGCCCTTGAACAAGCTGATTCCTCTCCTGTTCCTCTGCTCCCTTCAGGGACTGGCAGGCTGCAATGAGGTCCCCCCACAGCCTTCTCTTCTCCAGGCTGAACCAGCCCAGCTCCCTCAGCCTCTCTCTGTAGGGGAGCTGCTCCAGCCCTCTGAGCATCTTCATGGGAAGCGAGAGCCCAGCCGGGACCACGTAGCCCCACTGTGCCCCCACACAGCCCCGCTGCGCACCCCCATCCCAGCCGAACTGGGGAACCCAGCGCCGAGCAGCACGGCACGCACCGCAGAAGCACCCGCAGCTCCTGCCAACTGACACGGGCGTCGCACGTGCTTGTTGCACCCCGGGTTGCAAAGCCCTGCCCGGTCCCCAGTTGCCCTTCTGCTTTTGGCTCAGTTCCCCTCTCTGACAGGATTTCATCAGCCAGAGAGCCCTCTCCTGTGAGCACACAACCCCCCGATGATGAGGGCAGGGCTGAAGAACACTCTACTGCAGCAGATTCACTCGCAGTTCCTGGCAGCCTCTTCCCCAGTTGCTTTTGGGCCTCGTGAGCCCCGCGGGGTGCACGGGCAGCTCTGGCAGATGCCTGCATGGCAGCGGCACAGCTCGGCAGGGTTTGCCATGCCGAGAGAGCGGAAGCCCAGTTCCTGGGTGGTTCCACAGGTCTGCAGCAGAGGAAGCATGAGGGCAGCTGAGACCTTTCACCTCACAACATGTGTGGTTCAGCTCCATGCTCTGCGCCCAGCCTGCCCCCCCAGCCTGGGACAGGGGTGCTGCCTCAGACCAGCTACTTCTCATGGTCTCCAAACTGGGCCGTGCTGAAGGTAGTGACCATGGGGTCCAGCCCCACTACCCACTGGCTGTCACATCTGGGTGTAGCTGGGGTCTAGAGCAATGCCTGTGCTGCAGCATCCCAGGGAGGCACAGGGGAACCTGCCATGGCCCTGCAGCCACCCCCTGCACCACAGCCGGGGCCTCCAGTGAGGCGCTGGCACCACTCCCGGCACAGAGGCACCAGCCACGGTCTTGCTGCCATGGGCAGGCAGCGAAGGGCACGAGGTTCCACAGACCCTGGAGCCACCCTCTGCAGAAGGGTTCCTGCTGGGACAGGCAGAGTTTCTCATCCTGCCAGGCAACACACGAGCTGTGGCCGAGTTCATGTGCTGGAGCGGCTGTGCTGCAGGATGGGACCCCCGTGGCAAGGCCTGTGCCCATCCCCTCACCACGCAGATCTCTGCCTCGGCCGACATGTGCCTGCCCTTGGCTCAGGATGGAGGGCAGCCCCGTCCCCACACCACCTGACCACGTTCCAGCCCCAACTTGGCCAGGCTGTGCCCAGCTCTGTGCCCCGTGCCCGCAGCACAGCAGCCGGCACCGGAGCGAGCAGCAGTCCCGGCTGCTGGGGAGAGCCAGCAGCAAAGCCAGGGCTGGGCAGGGGCAGCACCAGCATGTCCCAGCCGTGGCTCAGCCAGCGATAGCTGCATCCTCCTGCTTGGCCATGGAGTTGGCATTCTACGGGTTGTGTGGCAGGAGAGGTGCTGGAGCAGGGACATCACCGGCTGTCTCCACGCCTGTCCCCTCTGGAATGTCTCGCCTGGCACAACTCCCCCCAGCACTGGTTCTGCTGGCGTTTCGGCGCTGTGTTCCTTACGGAACCAGCCAGCCTGCCCCAAGGAGCCACTGGAAGCTGGGGGCTGCTGGGATGCTGCCACTGGAGAGGGAGAGGAGGAGAGGGAGCGTGTGGCTCTGGGCACAAGGCCGTACCTTGGGCTGGTGCTCGATCTTGTAGGAGGTTTGCTGGAACTGGCGGATCTCTCTGATGATGTGTGAAATCTGTCCAGAGATAAACCATGGCAGCGGGTCACAGCACGGCCAGCACCCAGCACCCCGGCACCGGGAGGGTGACAGCACCGGTGGAGCGCAGCCTGGCTGCACCTTTAACCCCATCATGGTGCAAAGGGTGTTTGTTTCACCCAGGGCTAAGCCTGGCCGCATGCGGGGACGCGCTGGCTGCCTGGTGCTGTGCCGTGGTGTGGGCATGAACCCAGCCAGCACCGCAGCGCCGAGCCGCAGAGCTCCAAGCCAGCTCCCGCACACCGGCTGTGGTGGGGCTGGGAGACTCACCATCCTCATTTTGGAGAAGTTCACCAGGCCGTCCTCAGTGTAATTCGGGGTGCCCTCCTCGATGAACGCCAGGTCAGTCAGGTACATGCCCAGGTAGGGGACGCACGGTGGGTCACAACTTGGGGGGCAAAGAGGAACAAGTAAGGGTGAGAAGTGCCAGACTCTGGGGTGGGGAGCAGGGCAGGGGGCAGGGGGCAGGGCCCCCCCCTCACAGGCATGGAAGGATTGCCTCTGATGTGCAGGGACCCCCCAGGGGTGTCACTCCCCAGGAAGGCTTCTGGTCCCCTGGGCTGCATCCTGCAGCCGCCGTGCCCGCAGGCTGGGCAGACCAAGCAGGAGCTCCCACCATGCCCCACGCAGAGCTGGGGGCTGCGGGAGGCAATGCACAAGCCCACGGGGATGCACCAGCTCGGGGGCAGCTCAGCACTCCGCTCCCCAGCACACGCAGCACCCACAGCTCCTCAATCTGCAGGACCAAGCAAGCAGGATGCGGGAAACCCTCGTGCCAGCAGCAGAGCTGATGCCATCTCCGTAGGGTGTGGGGCTGGCTGCCAGGGACGGGGAAGGCTCCAGGGCTCTGGTCATGATTTCCCCCTGTGCAGCCCCCCTTGCTCACATCTCTCCACGCCACAGCCCAAAGGCACAGCTCCTGACCCGGGGGAGGGCTCTGCAAGCCCCCTGCCCTGCACCCGCCCAGCGTGGCACCAGTGCAGCTCAGGGATGCTGCCACGAGTGATGCGACGTGCGGGGCCACAGTGGGACCGAGCTGCCCTGACAGCTGGGGGCATGGGCTGGACAGCAGCCCCCCGCCGCAGGATGGCGTGCACTCACTTTTTCAGTGCCTCCCTCAGGTTCTTGAACCGGCCCTCGGACGACACCAGCTTTTGCAGCTTATCGATCAGAGCCTTCGTCTGCAAGAAACCCAGAGCGCCGCCTGGAGAAGGTTCTGGAGACCCCCCCAGCCCTGCAATCCAGGGGGGTGAAGCCCGTGGAGCTGTCACTCCCATCCCAGCCCACCCTGCCCGCAGCAGCCGCCAGGACACGTCACCCATCCGGCTGCCGGTACCGATGCTGCCCCGGCTGTGACACGCGGCTGCTGGTGACACCTGGCACAAGGTGTCTCCAGCACCCAGGCTGTGCGCCCCTCTCCTCCCTGCCTCCCCCTTTGCCTGGTTAATTCACAGGTTGATCCCCCCACAGAGTTTGTGAGGCAGAGGAGCCCCCGCAGCGGCTCAACCTCAGCCACCCCCAGCTCCACACCTGGCAGGCGCCAGCCATTTCTGGGCCAGTGACAAGAAGCCACCTTCCCACCCTGACTTGGGCTGAGATGCCCAGAAAACCAGATTAGAGAGGTGTCTGTGTGTCTGTGTGTCTGTGTGTGCAGCTGAGATGGCTCCGCAGTGGTCCCTGACCCAACAGGACGTGGGGTCTGAGCTCTGCCAGGCCAGCTCCCACCAGCAATGACCCAGGGAGACCCTACCCCACTTTCCAAGCTGATGGAGGGGGTGGAACCCCTTGCTCATGAGGAGAGGCTGAGGGAGCTGGGGCTCATTAGCCTGGAGGGGGCTGAGGGGTGACCTAATGAATGTCTATAGATATGCAAAGGGTGAGAGGCAGGAGGCTGGAGCCAGGCTCTGCTCAGGGGTGGCAGCGATGGGACAAGGGGCAGCGGGTGTGAGCTGGAGCAGAGGAAGCTCCATGGGAATGTCAGGAGGAACTTGGTCACTGTGAGGGTGACAGAGCCCTGGGAAAGGATGCCCAGGGGGGTCGAGGAGTCTCCTTCTCTGGAGACATCCAAACCCTGCCTGGATGTGTCCCTGTGGGATTTAGTCTGGGTGACCCTGTTCTGGCCTGGACTGGATGAGCTTTGGGGGACCCTTCCAACCCCTAACGCTCTGTGATGCTGTGATTCCAGCTGGTTTTCCAATGCACACACCCTGCACACCCCAGGGCCTCCCGCCCGGCCCAGCGAGCAGCGGCTCAGCCCTGCCCCTACCTGCTTGGAGACCTTGAGCCAGGTCTTCTTCAGGCGGAAGATGGCACTGCGGTTGAGGGAGGAGGTGATCTCCAGCACGGCGTTGTAGTTGTGCAGGCAGCGGCAGATGTCGGCCACCGCCACCCACTTCTCGATGGCGCTCACCCGCGCGTTGATCTCCTCGTTCCGCAGGATCTCCGACGCGATCAGGTTACTGACCTGCGGGAGACACCGCCCCGTGTGGGGATGCGGGGCGGCAGCTGCACCCCCGGCCTCCCAGCGCCGCCTCCCTCCCCATCACCCGGGGATGCTGCTCCCGCCGCGGGTCCCCAGGGCACGGAGCGACCCTGGAGCGCGGCGCAGGCAGGTGATGCTCGTACATCCCAGGCCCTGGCTGGGGCCAGCCCTTGCGCTGCCTGGCCCCCTCCCCTCCTCTCCCCATCCTACCCCTCCTCTCCCCTCTCCTCCCCTCCCCACCTCTCCTCTCCCTTCTCTTCCCCTCCCCTCCCCTTCTCTCCCCTCCCCTCCCCTCCCCTGTCCCCCACGGCGGCTGCACTCACGTCGTTGAAGTGTTTGGTGTTCTTCATGATGTACGGGGTCCTTTCGTTCTTTTCAAGCTTCATCCAACCTTGCCCGAAGAACTCCCTGCAAACCACAGCGTCCGGGTCAGTGTCGGCGTCCAGGACATCCTCCCCCCCCAACCCCCCCCCTTGGCCCCGCGCCGCCGGAGAGCCAGAGCACCGCTGGGCAGCGAGTGCGAGCGCTGCAGAGGCTCCCCCAGAGCCGGGCACCCCGGGGGCGCCGGCAGAGAAGCCGGACACGCTCTGTGCCGCCGGTTCCGCCGGTGCCGGGCTGGGGCGAGCGGAAGGGCCCCTCCTCACCCGCCGGGGCCACTCACTCGTAGGGGATCTTCTTGAAGACCAGGTGATCCAGCAGCGTGAGCTGCTCCGCTATCTCCAGGGCAGAGTGGTTCTCGAAAGGCTCCGCCTTGACCCCCTCAGCCTGAGCAACAGAGGCAGCGAGGGGAACGCCGGTGAGCGCGGGGAGAGCTCCCACTGCCCACCCGCAGAAGAGCAAAGCCGAAGCCAGACCCCCCAGCCCAACGGCTTTACCCCCAGCCGGAGCTGGTCCCACAGCCCCCAGGCACCGCGCCGCATCCCGCAGCCCCAGCACCACGTGTCAGCTTCACACCGCCCTGCAAACCCAGCGGGGTCACCACAGCACCATCCGCACGGACACGGGCACGGAGGGAACCGGCCTCCCTTGGCTGGGTGTCAGCTACAGACAGATGCCCACACGCTGAGTTCCGTGGCCTTCCAGGGGATGGGGATCCCGGCGGGAGCGGCGCTGCTCCTGCACCTGGCTACCCCCTCCCCCCACTCCAGCACCGCCACCGGACCCTGCTGCTGCTCCGGCGGCTCTTCCAAGGGGTGACCAGGGAAGCAGGGAAAGGGGACTCCCCTATCCCTGGTGCTGGGGCCTGCAGGTACAGGGGGCGCTCGGGGCACCCCGAGCTCAGAGCCGCCAGCCCCAGCCCCACACAGCACAAGTACAGCCTGAATTCGGGGTGCTCCCAGCAGTGCGATGTCCAAACAGCATTCCACCTCCCGGGAACAGGCTGCAGCCTCTTCCCTGCTGGGGTCCCGGGATATGGGTGGTATGAGGTCCCAGTGTGGGGAGGGGGCTGGGCAGGTGTCACCCCAGGACAGGGCAGTGCTTGGGGTGGCTCTGGGGATGGCACTGCCAGGGGTGAGGTGCCAAGGGCAGATTCGGTGTGTGGGTGGGCACAGGGTGTGGGTGCTCCATGCTGCACCCCAGTCCAGCCAGCTGCTCCCACAGCCACCGCAGCCCTCCCAGCACAGAACCCCCCGGCCAGCACCAGCCAAGAGCCCCTTGTGAAATCCGGGCTGGGAAAAGGGTTGTGAAAGTGGCTGCGGGAAGCAAACACCCGCTGGGCTTCCTCTGCAGGGCTGGGGGGAGGCTGCGGGGAGGGGGTGGGGGGTGCGGGCTGGGGGCGCACACCCTGCCAGAGCACGGGGCGCTGCTGATGGCAAACACTGAGGGGCCAGTGGTACTTGAGACCCCCGAGCTCCCCTGAGGACTCACCAGCCAAGCACAGGGCACAACACACACCCCCACCCTGGTCCCACAGCACCCTCCTCCCGCTCCATGTGCACCCCCAGCCCCAGGGCTGCCTCCTGTCCCAGCGTGCCCCTGCCTGCAGGTCGCCAGGCTCGGATCAGGGGGCAGACTGAAACCCTCTGGTTTCGTTTGTCTTGGCTGGAGGAAGTTCCCAGCACCGGTGGTTGCAACCAACAGCTAAAAACCCCCAAAACTACTCCCAAGCCCCGGGGTAGGGACAGAGCCTGGAACAGAGCCAGGGGCAGATCCAGGAAGAGCCTGGGGCAAATCCAGGGGCAGAGCCTGGGACAGATCTGTTTCACGTGCTCCAGCCTGAACTCAAGTGCCTCCCAGGTTTTCCCCTGAAAACTCGTGGGGTTTTTTAAATGCAGGAAGGCAGCAAACACACTGCAGCCACCCCAACAGCTGTGTCCACAGCTGCCCCAGCCCCAGAACGCTCCCGTAGGCCCCACGGCTGGCTCAGGGCACTGCCCTCCCCGAGCCAGGGGAGCAGGAGCGTGAGGTTCTCGAGCTGTTCCCCCACGATCACAGCGCTGTCCGGCGGGGCGAGGAAAGGAAAGGCATTTACCATCTGCACAACCTCCTCCAGCGTTATCTGGTTGTCTCCGGGATCCTCCTGCGTCAAGGTCCTGCGGCACAGAGACGGCGTTACCGCACCTGGGACCTGCGGTGCCGCGGTGGCACCACAGCGCCAGGGCTGCCATGGGCCCAGCGCCTCAGGACGCTTCTCAGCCCTGTTTCCTTGACCAGTGCCATGGCTGGTCCCACATGCGGGTCAAGGGGGGTCACACCTCACCCCCAGCCCCCACTCAGGTCCTGATGTCGCAGGGAGTTGGATGCACCCAGCACTGCCCACCCTCCTCCTCCTCCTCCTCAACCCCTCTGAGCCCCTCCCGGGGAGCCTGTGCCCACATTCATCCCGGGGGGCAGCAGGACGCAGCCCCTGAGGGCCCAGCACAGCGCGCAGGGCAGTAACTCCCCCTCATTATTTCACCTGATGATGTTGGCAGCAGCTTTCCGCTCCTGGGTGAGGAGCTCGGGGTCGTGGATAACCTCCTCCAGGAAGCCGATCACCCGGAACTTCAGCTCCTCGTTGGTTTCGAAGTCCTGCCGAGGCCAGGACAGGCACGAGGGTAACGCTCTGTCATGGGGAGCTCTGCTCCCCCTGCCAAAGCCTGGCCAAGACAGGTGGCCCCGCGGTGCCAGCATGGCTGCTGCCTCTGCCCAGAGCAGCCCCTCAGTGCCCAGCAAGGCCAGGGAGAGGCACTGGGCTTGCTCTGTGCCACCACGTTGGCATCACCGGCCAGGAGAGGTGCTGGGGCCTCCTGGTGCCAAACAGCACGGCACGGCTCCCAGTGCCCCCAGCCCCAGCGGGAAAGGGATGGTGAGGAAAGGCTTGGACCCCCACCTGAATCCCCCCTTGCAGAATCTACCCCAGCTCCTCCTCCCAGCCCAGCTGCAGACCCCACTCCATGCCCCCGCACTGTGCCTGGCTCCTGGCTCCCCTACCCCAGCCTCCACCCCTTCCCACATCCCCTCCTTTGCTCCCTTAGAACACCAGTGGCAAATTGTCTTTCCAGCTCCAGCCTGGCCGAACCATCTGGATTCACCCCAGAGGGATGGAGGGAGGGTCCCTGCAGCACTGACCACTCCCCAGCCCCCCTGCCACCCACCTGTGAGTGTTTGGAGACCCAGTGGCGCAGCACGTTGAGGACGCGGTTGGTGGCCGCTCTTCGGATCACAAACTCCTTGTCTCCGTTCCGCTGGTCCGTGGGGAAGCCTGAAACTGCCCCTGAGCCCTGAGCACCCCCTGCTCCGGCAGGACCACCCCCATCTCCCCGAGCCCCCTCGGCCGCCCCACGCTGCCGAGGCTCCGGGGTGCTCAGCTGTGGGTGCCAAGGGCTCAGCTCCCTTGGGCAGCACCCACCCCCAGGGACCCCAGCCTGGAGCGGGTGGGTGCTGGGCTGTGGGTGCTCCAGGCAACCCTGGCGAGGGTCCCCTCACAGCCAAGGGGCACCCAGGCAGGTACAGTGGAAAGGGGCACCCCAAAACCTCACCCATCCCCTCTCCCTCAGCAGCCTGGTACCTGCACTGGCCAGGGACATCCTGCGGTACTTCTCCTTGGTGGGGGTCCCCTCGTTGGCCCCTGCTGTGGCGATGGCGAAGGCAGAGGCAGCAGACAGGGCGCTGCGGGTGCTGTCGAGCTCCCGGCATGACGTCATCACCACCCCGTTGTTGTACGAGAACAGGGAGAAATCTGGGAGGGGGAGAGCAAAGCCAATGGCACACTGATCACCACCCAAAACACCTCCCCCCATCGCGTGCGGGCACCCCCCGGGACAGGGGGGATGGGAACAGAGTCACAGCGGTGCCCGTGGGGCAGCCCCATCCTGCTGCCCGGTGACATCAGCACACGTCACGGCCTTGTGCAACACAAGGGTTGTGGTAACATCAGGGCTGCTCCAGGCCCACATCTCAGGCAGCGTAACCAGTCCCTAATCCCCCCCAACACCCCCAAAAGGGGTGAGAAGGGCCGGTCCCACACATGGAACAGCTCTGCCGTGGGGCACAGGGCTCGGCCTCTCCCGTGTGGGGATGGGAAGGATTAAGTGTGGCTCTTCCCCTGCCCACAGCGGCTCCACAGGGGCAGGGCCAGGGCAGCAGGAGCCCCTGGTGAGCCCCACGCGGCACTGGGCTCGTTCACCTGGTACCTGAGGAGTTTTTGCACTTGATGGACTTGGGGGTGGTCGGAGATTTTGTCGGGGACGTTTCAGCTTCTGCTTCATCGCTCTGGTTGGGATCCGTGTCCGACTCCTCCCGGACAGACACCTCAGAGCCTGGGGGAAGAGGGGCCCCTGGTTACCCCCGTGTTCCCTGAACTCTGAATCATCCTGGCTGGGCGCAGCGGCCGAGTACAGGGGAAGTACAGAGCCCTGTGATGATGTCAGGGGGGTCGGGGTGTGGCAGGATGGTTTTGGGTGGTTTTCTGCTTTATTATCACAACTCACTCAGGTCTCAGGTGCCCGTGGCCCGGGGCAGCTCTCCGTGCTGTGCATGGCGCGTGCTTTGCCAGTCGGAGGGTGGGCGAGGGGCAGCCCACACACCCCGTGGCAGTGATGGGCTGGGATCAGGACACCCCTCCCAGGGCACAGGGAAACCACCCAGCAAAGAGCTGTGGGAAGAGCTGGGGGGCTGTGCCCCCACCTCTGGCTACCCCATGGACCAGCCGGGCACCCCAGTACCAACAGTGCTCCAATGGCAGGGACAACACCAGGGTGAAGACAGGGGTTGCAGCCTCCTCCTGTTTTGGGTAGGGATGGGGAAGCTGCCAGTGCTGATGAGCCCGTGTGGAACATTGGGGCTCCACCCCTACAGCCAGTGGGTCCCAGCTCGGTGAGTGCCAAAGTCAGAGGGTCCTGAGGGTCCCCAGCACCAAAGCACTCCTGTGGGGCTGCACCCAAAGCCGTGCTGGGCATGTCAGTGCAGGGGGATGCAGAGGACAAGGACAGTGTCCTCCACAGTGCTTTGCTCTTCCCCCATCACCCCCTTACTGGAGGCCACACCACGAGTCACCACATCACCACATCACCAGGACCACCGTGGGACTCACCAGCACACGGGGGCTGCTGCGTGCCCGCTCAGGGGGCCGGGGGCTTCCCACAGCCACCCCTCTCATCAGTGACCAGCCGGGCCACCTGCCCCAGCCCACGGCTGGGCTGCCATGAAGCACCAGCACGGTGCGTGCCCAATCCCTGCGCTCACCCCTGTGCCCCACACAGCCCCCACCAACACCAGCCCCCTGCCTGGGCTGGACCCCCGCCCACCTACCAACCCCCTGACCTGTCTTGCTCGGCAGTGGCTCCTCCTGCTTCTCTGTGGCCACTTCTCCCTCGTCGGGGATTTTGTTGGGGTAGTTGCTGGACACGTAGAGCTTGTTGATGTCCAGGGTGGTCTTGCTGAAGGGAGCCATGGAGGAGTACATGGAGGCGTAGCCATTGGAGGAGCAGCTCAGGGCGGCCAGGTCCAGCGCCTTCCCTCCCGTGATGATGGGGATGTTGAGGGAGAGCTTCCTGCGCCGGCTGGGCGACGAGGACTTGGTGATGGAGAGGGGGGCGGCGAGGAGAACTTGCGGTTGGCTCGGGGGGACTTGGGGGGCTCCCCGTACAGCAGCTTGTTGTTCTGGCTGTTGGCGAAGAGGAGCTCCAGGGACCTTGGGGAGGGTGGACAAGGAGAGGCTGAGCTCCTGCTCTGCCTGAGAGCGTGCAGAGACCCCCACCAGCAGCTCCAGATGAGTCGGGGGGGCACAGCATGCCCTCCAACCCCCGGGCACGGCACAGCCGGGAGCAGGGACACCAGTGTGAGCAGAGCTCCCCCAGTTTGGGGGTGCCACAGCTCGTGGGGCTGGCACAGGGGTGGCACCAAGACAGGCAGGTCTGGGAGCAGAGCAGGGGTTAGTGGGGCGATGTTGCAGCGCCCCCAGATCCCCTCATAGGGCAGGACACCAGCCTCACCGTGCAGGGATGGCGCTGATGGGCTTCTTGTAGATGGTGATGAGCTTGTCGAGGACGACCAGGGCGGTGGTGAAGACGCGGTAGGAGTGCAGGAAGGTGTTGAGAAAGTCGATGCTCAGGAAGCGCAGGTCCGTCAGCCTCTCCAGCAGCCGCTCCACGCTGGCGTAGCGGATCTGCAGGACCTTGCAGGAATTCATCGTTTTACTGAACCTAATGTCAACATCATCACAATAGAGGCTGGCGTCAGACCTGCGGAGAGACGAGACATCCCTGGCTCCAGCCTGGAACGACACCAAGAGCGGCTCCGCGCCCGCAGCTGCTTCCCCCACCCAGAGACCTCTGTGTAAGGCCTCTGCACCCACAGGGCTGCCATGGGACGGGGTGTCCCAAGGCAAAACACGGGCAGGAGCAGCCTGGGAAAAGCTGGGAGATCCGGATGCTGTGGGTGGGAGCATCACTGGGCTCAGTGGGAGCATCACCTGGCACCCCCGGGCCTGGGCACAAGGGGCGCGATGAGGGTCCCAGAGGGAGACCCAGGAGCCTTCCCTATGTGTGGCAGTGGCCTGCAGATGGGGGTGGGTGATGGAGTTGAGGGTGGGTGATGGAGCTGGGGGCGGGAGATGGAGCTGGGGACGGGAGATGGAGCCAGGGGTGGATGATGCAGCCAGAAGATGTAGCACCACCACCCACGCTGCCCATCCCACCAGCTGTGCCTGGCATCCCTTGTGCCGGACACGTCCGCCCCTGTGCTGGGGCAGCCCTTGGACCCACCCTTCACCCCACACCCCTCTCCTCTGGGGGTGTCACACTCCCCTCCCCTTTACCACTATTATTTTTCCTCCTGTTTGACTAATTAGCACTGCTAATCACCGGGCTGGGAACAGCACAGCCAAGTGCCTGAGCTCCTGGGAAAGCCACAGGGCGCCCAGGGCTCCTGGCAGCATCCAGCTGCCGCGGGGGGTGCCATGGGGGGTGCTGTGGGGGTGCCAAGAGGACTCACTTGATCATCTGGGGGACGGTGACCTTGGAGTTCTCCTCAAAGGCGTTCATCATCAGCCCGTTGCAGCGGATGTTGTCCACGCACTGGAAGAGATGTGGGTGGGAGGTGGGGGAAGGTGGTGGGGGCATCCCCCTGCCCAGCCAGCTGGGAACAGGAGCCTTGGGACCTGACTCCTGCATCCCTGTTCCCCAGGCAGCATCAGCCAGGGTTGCTCCCCGCTTGCCCATCCTGGCGCTGGCAGACACAGGGGCACTGCCAGAGATGCCCAAACCCCCTCCCATCTGCCATATTAACCCACCCCAGTCCCTTTGCAGGGGGCTCACCGCTGGGCTGGAGAGGGGGCTGGGGACCCACACACAAGCAGGACTGGCCCTGAACCCCTGCTGCTGTGGGCTGAGTGTGGCTGGGACCACCACAGCCCCACCACCACCTGTGCAGGACCACCACAAGCCCCCGCCACTACCCCATGTAGGACCACCACAGCCCCCCACCACTGCCCTGTGTCCCCCACTCTCCTCAAGCTACCCACAGCAGAAAGCTGCAGCCATGCTGGGCTTTTGTTGCCACCTGGCTCCAGGTCATCCCCAGCTCGCTCAGGATGCCCGTGGCTGGGTGCTTCCCACATTGTCTCAGCATCCCAAAGCAGCAGGACCTCAGCCCGCAGCACGTCCCCAGCACCCTGACGCACCAGGGAAGTGCCTGTGGTGCAAACACAGCCACAGCCACAGCCGTGGTGCAGGGGCATGTCCTGCGTGGGGCAGGGGGCTCACCCCCAGGGATTTTGCGCTCCGACACCTCCTGGTCCATCCTACCTGGCTGATGTCACTGGTCCACGCAGCCTTCTCCTGCCTGGACGAGGCCACGAGGATCACGGTGAAAGAGGAGGAGTCCTTGGGCTCCACCACGATCTTGAAGTCGAGGTGGTCAATGTCTTGTCCTGACACTTTTGCTTTGGGACAGAGGAAATGGGGATTGGCACAGGATTCCCTGCCCTGCCCCCTCCAGCCCTGAGCGCGGCTGCGGGGGGCTCGCTGTGTCTGCGGGGTGCCTGCGGTGCTGGGGGGATGCGGCTCCCCAGCACCTGGCTCTGGCACAAGGAGCCCCTGGCTCTTCACAGGAGCACATGCAGCATCCCCCACCTCGGAGCACGGGGTGGGGGTACCTACCATCCTCGTCAGTGCTCTCCTGCTCCTCCACCAGCGTGCAGTCAATGAGGGAAATCACGCCGTTCTGCAGGGATGGGAGGCGGGGCTCAGCCAGGGGATCCCCTGGGGTGGCTCCCCCAGGACACACACCCCCCCTGCATTGCAGCCCACTGTCCTGGGGATGGGGATGGGGATGGGGACAGGGACAAGGCGTCTGCCCTTGCTGGGGAGCAGCAGCTGCTGACCACAGGGATGCTGCAGCCCCCCTCAATCACTGAATCTGTTTGTCAATCATTTAACAGGAGCTTTAATTAACTTTCCCCAAAGTCTGCTGTTGTAATTACCAGCTCTCTGCCACGGAGCGTAATTCTCCAAACTGATAATTTAATGCCAGTAATGAGCAATTTCTGTAAGATTCCTGCTCAATTAGCTGAGAAACTTCCACCAGGAAGAGTGGGAGGCTTGGAGCGGGCTTGAGGAGCCCAGAGCGGGCTGGAGGAGACCAGAGCAGGCTGGAGGAGCCCTGGAGTGGCCTGGAGGAGCCCAGAGCGGGCTGGAGGAGCCCTGAAGTGGGCTGGAGGAGCCCCCAGTGTCCCTGGGACAGCCCGGCCAGCTTGGGCTGCAGCAGTGCTGGCCCTCACCCCCTCCCCAAGCACGATCCCACACCACAGGGAGCAGTCTCAGCTCCTGAGCCCCCACCGTGCCCCTCACCTTGGTCAGATGCAGTTTGCCTCCGGAGCCCCTGGTGCAGATGATCAAGTGCTTGGAGAAGAGGAAGCACTGCCTCTCACCCTCCTTCTTCAGCGAGAGGGAGCCCAGCCGCCCCCGCGTGATCTTCCCTTTCTCCGACATTGGCACTTGGATCAGGGACCCTGCGAGGGGGAAGGACCAGGCCCTGGCATCAAGGGCAGTGGGACCAGGCCCTGGCATCAGGGGCAGAGGGACCAGACCCTGGCATGGGGGGCAGAGGGGCTGGGCTCTGGCATCGGGGGCAGTGGGACAGAGCGTGGGGCAGAGCATCGCTCCATGCCCGGAGTGGGGAGCTGGGACTGGGACCAGCCCCATGAACCACCAGCTGCCCTGATTACTGGGGACCCAGAGACCAGGTGGGCACCAGCCACAGCCCCCAGCCCATCCTGGCACCCACAGCACTCCCACAGGACTGAGCTTCCCCAGAGAGGGGTCAGGATGCATCCCACTCCCCCTCGAAAGCCATGATGGCTGGAGGACACGTTATGCCCCATGACACAGAGTGAGGTGACAGCAAGGAGCTTCACAGCACGGGAAACTCAGGAACAGCACACCCCTCTACATCTCAGAGCCCACAGACTGGGGGGCCGGGGGCTGTGGGGCGTTGGGGTGGCCCTGGGGATGGGCCCCCTGCGGTACCTTGTCTGACGAAGGTCTGGCTGGTGTCCAGCAGGATCTCACAGCCCTCGATGATCATCCTCTCGATCGCCAGGTTCTTCCGGATGTTCTCGGTCTCACTCACCTCATCGTGCATTATCCTGAGGAGGGGGAAAGGGGAGCTGGGGCCTGGCTGAGCTGATGGATCCTGGAGGAGGGAGCCCTCCAGCCTCAGCAGACACAGAGGGGCCACGCTGGGTGAGACCCCCCTGGGAGGAGCGTGGAGGGTCAGTGCTGCCAGCTGGGTCCTCGCAGAGCCGGCAGCACAGGGGGCAACCTGTGCACCCCCCAGCCCCAACCCCTGGATTTCCAGCTACTGAAGTGCACCTTGCTCAGGAATCACCAAGGATGGACAGACCTCCCCCCAGACCCATGGCCGGGGGGGCTTTCGCCTGTGTTGGGGGTGGTCAGTGGGCTCCAAGCAGACCCCAGACTGAGCTTCCCCTGCTCCCACACCAGCAGGACACCACGGCCCCTCCATGCCCATCTCTGCCAGCTTCACCATGCGGGTGCCATACAGCACCCCAGCCAGCCCCCCACCCCCATCAGCACAGCACCGTCCCCAAACCACAGGGTCCGTCTGCCCCAGCCCCCTCCCTGCCCAGCAGAAGGGCAGCACAGTGTCCCGGCAGCCCCCCACGAGCCCCCCGCCAGTCCAAACTGGGTGCGGGAGCAGCCCCCCGTCCCGCAGCCCCCTCATCCCACAGCCCCCCCGGCCCGTAGCCCCATCCTGACCTGGACAGCTCTTCCAGCTTGGACTTGGCGTAATCCAGGCTGTTCCTCTCCACATGCTCATGGGGGGTGTGAGCCAGCAGCTCGTGCAGCGTCAGGATGTACCTGGGGATCTGGGGTGCAGCCAAGCATCAGCCGCAGCGCAGGGAGGTGGAGGGGACATTGAGGGGCTGCGGGCACCCACCTTCACCCCGTGTCTCAGACACCGGCCCCAGGGGGCAATGGAAGTGTCAAAGCTCCCTGTGCTGAGACTTCAGAGAGGGAGGGGAGGGCATGGGGTTCTGCCCGCACCCTGCTGTGCCCCATCCATGTCCCAGAGGTGTGGGGTAACCGGGAAGCCTCGCCCAGAGTCCTCCAGCAGCACTGATGGACCCAGCAACAGCCCAAGCGGGTCCCAGGAGCAGTGTGGGACCCCACAGCATCCCACCCTGGGCCATCTTCACCCATGTTTTGCCTTCCCCTCCCACCCCATGCCTGCTGTGGGGCTGGGGGTCGCGCTGCCCGCACTGGGGTGGCATCCCCAGGGCTGATGCCGGTGCCGCCAGTCACCTGGAACATGGGGTAGGTGAGGAAGGTCTCCAGGGTGCGCTCCTCGCAGTCAGGCTTGGCCTCGTAGTGCTTCAGCAGCTTGTCGAAGTCCCGGTTCTGCTTGCAGTGGGCCAGGATCTGCAGGCTGTACTGGTGGTTCCGCACGAACTCCTGGTAGATGTTCAGCATGGGCAGCAGGATGTCGAACAGGTCGGCTGCGAGCAGAGCGGCGCTGGGTGTGCAGCCCCGGCCCCGGGGTCCCGGCACAGCCGCCCCAGCCCCACCTCAGCTCCCAACCCTCCTCTGGTGCCGCTCCAGCGCTGCCAGCCCCAGGCTGGGCTCCGAACACCCCGTGGGGCAGGCGAGGGGCTGACCGCACACTGCGATGCTCTTCAGCACCCACAGCCCTTGAGTAGGGTCCCGGCCCAGCCCCTCCGCCGCCGCCCAGCCCAGCCCCTCCGCCGCCACCCGGCCCAGCCAGGGACACAGGAGTTGGGGTTCTCTGGGGTTTATTTTGCTCCTGTCCCCACTTCCGCGCCCGACAGGAACAGGCGGCGATGCGCTGTGCAGGGCGCTTCACCACAACCCGCCCGCGGAGCCGCCACGGGAGGAGGAGCAGCGGGAGGGAAGGAAGCGCCTCGAGGCCACAGCGCACCCCCCAGCACCAGCACTCCCCCAGCACCACCAGCCCCCCAGCACCAGCACCCCCACAGCACCAGCGCTCACCCAGCACCAGCGTGGGCCAGCTGGAGATCCTGGCCTTCAGGCCCTGGTAGAAGATTTGGTGCAGGAACATGATCGTCTCACTGGAAGAGAAGCCAAGGGGGGGTGAGGGGGACAAGCGATGTGGCCATGCCACGTGGGTGACATCTCCAGCGCGGGCAGGGGGCTGTACAGGGTGGGTGCAGGAGCATCCTGGGAGTGGTGGTTGACAGGACAGGAGGAGCACGAGGAACCAAGCAGCCTGAAGCCCCTCAGCACTCCACCTGAAAAGTGGGGGAGCCCAGAACCCCCTTCCCACACAGGAACGATGCCCCACCTGCTCCCAGCCCGGCCCTGCAGAACGGCACTGGCTGGGTGGACAAAAGCACCATCGGCTCCTGGCAGGTCTGTGCCGAGCTGGGCCATCCCCGCTCCCATGGGGAAGCGATGCTCAGCAGGGCACAGTCCCCGAGCCCCCCAGCTGCCTCCCCACACGATGCAGCTGCCCGCTCCATGCAGCCCCCAGTTCTCCCCAGCCTCGGCAGGGCCGGGACCTCCAAGCAGTCCTCGGGCCCTGCTGCTCATTCGCCAAGAGACCCCATGGTGAGAGACCCCATGGCCACGAGATGGGGCGAGGCAGAGGAGGGGGCTGGGGAGCGCTTGCTCTGTGCCCCCCCAGCCAAGGCATCGGCGTCACACACCCAGATGGGGGAGAAATCATGAATTTGGGTTGGGCAGTTTGGGTCCCTCTCAGCTTCCAGAGCTGGATGGGACCCCAGGCTGCCCATGGAGCAGCAGCAGCATCAGGAACAGCAGCGGTGAGGGTCATGGTGTGGGGCAGGAGCGACCCCAAAGAGCTGTGAGTGCCACTCCCAGAGCTGCTCCCCCAGCGTGGGCCGGGGCCCGGCACCCCGGGCTGGCCGGTGAGACCTCCTGCCAGTGCCGGCACCGTCTGCGGGCTGGGGCCGCTGCAGCTGCTGTGACACCTGGCAGACACAGCGACACGCTCAGTACCACCATGGCTGGGCTGGACTCGGTGCCACCTCCCACCTAACCCAGCTCCCAGCCACTCTTGGGGCACTTTGCATCGGCTCCAGGTCTGTGCCACAGCTGGGGGGCTACACCTGCCCCTCCCCATACCCCCTTGCAAGAGCTGCTTCTGCCCTGCTCCGTGCCCCTCGTCACATCAGGCTGCCACTGACACCAAGGGACACC
The DNA here is from genome assembly GCA_027925045.1 of Hypotaenidia okinawae. Classification (NCBI taxonomy): domain Eukaryota; kingdom Metazoa; phylum Chordata; class Aves; order Gruiformes; family Rallidae; genus Hypotaenidia; species Hypotaenidia okinawae. The sequence goes on from BSDF01000012.1 coordinate 22,355,579, forward strand.
GTCCCACCGATGCCAGAGCCAAACCCTCATCCAGAGGGGCTCCTGGCAGCCCTGAACCCCCCCCCCAGACCTCACAGCAGCCGCTCGTGTCAGCCCCTCGTGCCCAGGGGGTCCTTGTGCAGGCATCCCAAGGGACAGGCAGCTCCCATCGATGGATTTGGGGCCAGCCTGCAGCCTCCCAGTGAGTCCCCTGGCCCCATTCCACATCCCAGTGGGCTGCAGACACCGACACTTGCCCAGAGGCCACCAGCTCTGTTGTGGTGCCGCCGAGCTCTGGGAGCCGGGGTGGCCCTGACCTGTTGAGGAATATGCTGCTGACGTCGTCGTGCGTGATGGGGGGCTTCTTGGAGCTGGCTGCCATGCGCAGGGGCCGCAGGAAGTTGTTGACGAGGATGTGGAGCTGCTGGACGTACTCGGCCTCGGCCTCCAGCATGCTGAACACCACCTGGTTCCTCTTGCGCATGCTGTCGGCGTGGGGGGACCTGATGTAGTCCTGGATGATGGTCTTCCACTTCCTCCGGCACAGCCAGCCGCGCAGGAAGCTCTGCACCTGCCGGGAGAGCAGCAGCCACGGTGGGGTCAGGATGAGGAGCCGGGTGGGATCCCCACTGCCAGGGCTGCCACGGCTCTGCCATTTAAAAGGTCAGAGCCTGGCAGAACAAGGGGGATGGAGTGAAGCTGGAGGAGGGAAGGGTGAGAGGAGAGATTGGGGGGAAGTTCTTTGCAGAGAGAGTGGGGAGGGGCTGGAAGGGGCTGCCCAGAGAGGGGGTGGGTGCCCCGTCCCTGGTGGCTCAGCCTCCCCACAGTGCCACAGAGGGGACCAGCATTGCTGGACCCCTGGGAAAGCCAGCGCTGGTGCCAGGCACCTGCTGCCAGGTGTGGGGGCCATAGGGTTGAACCCCATGTGCTCAGTGGGGGTGGTGGCCACATGGCTGGACAAAGCTGTGGGCACAGGGCGGGACGTGCCGTGGCTGCTCATTGACACGAGGAAGGGCTGGGAGCTATTCCTGGTGTCCTGACACAGCATCCTGCTCCAGGAATGCAAGAGGAGCTGTTTGGGGGGGCCTCACTCAGCCCCCCGCAGCCAGCACCAGGCTTCCAGGTCTGCAAAAACCTCTTTTCCTCCTAAAAACACCCTGGTACCTGAGGCCCCTCCCCAGACCAACCACCCCACCAGCCCTGCACCGCGAGCACCGGGACCTGGCCAAGCCCCATCACACCCCACGATGCCACTCACCCACCCCCACACCCACCTTCTTGATCTTCTTGATGTCGCTGTCATCGTCGCTGGGCGTGCTGCTCTGCCCAGCCTGGATGCGCTCGTGGTCCTTGAGCAGGGAGGCAATCTGTGGGCACAGTGGGGTGAGCAGCCGCACCGGCACATCCCGGGAGCCGAGGGCAGACCCTGGGTGTCCCAGTGAACCTCCCGCACCACTGGCTACAGCAACGGGGATGCGTCGCACTGATGCCATCTGGGCAGGTGATTGGCAGGTGAAGCCGATAAAGAAACACTACCCGCTCCCCAGCGCCCACCCAATGTGCCACAGAGAGATGGGGACCTGGAAATCCGGCTACCACAACCACATCCCTGTGTCCTAAGGAATCCTTCCCAGGACAGTCGCCAAGCTGGAGGGCAGATGGCAGGAACCTCTCCAGCACTGGCACCCAGAATCCTGCCGATGGGGACAAGCTCCTTCAGCACAAACAGGATCCAGCCTCGTTTTCTGGGAGTGCTGGTGTCTCTCCCCTTTTCCAGGGCCCGCTCCAGCTCTGCACCGCTCAGCAGGTGGGAGATAGCACGTGGAGAGGGCTCATCAGACATCAAGTGAAGGAACAGGGAGGGAAGGAGCCTCCACCCCACCCCAAAAGCTATCCCTGAACCCCAGGGGGTTGGGCTCCTCAGTAGCTCCCTCTCCCATGCTCATTGCCAGAGCAAACCCTTCCCCACCACAGCAGCACCCTGGAGCCCGTGCTAATCCCTGCACACACTCTGCGGGAAGAGCCCCAACGAGGTGATGCCCTCACCCCTCTCCAAAAGACAAGGGGCTGACCCGACGTCATTAAAAGCAGTGTAACACCACCAGCTGCCACATCCCCCAGCCTCTGCCCCTCGTCGCCGCCACTCGCCCGCCCGCAGCCAGCGTGTCGCCCCGGCGAGCGGCAGCGCCTCCCTCCGTGGGGCTTCACCTCGGCCTTCAGGCGCTCGATCTCGATCTCGCCGTCCTCGATCTGCTGCCGGAGTTGCTTGGCAACGGTCTTCTCCGTCTCCACGATCTGCAGGAGATGGAGGTACTTCTGCATCAGCGCCTCGTGCTCCGTCGCCAGGTTCCGGTAGCTGCGGGCAGAGACATAGCTGTCAGCACCCCTCAGACCCCCAGACCCACCACCATGGACCCCCGGACATGCTTCCACGGACCCCTGGGATGTGCAGGGGAGATCTGTGTGTCCACACGCTGTGGCTTGCAGCAGGGGGGTTCTTGTGGCACACGGCATCGCCCTGCAGCACCGCCGAACCCTGGGGCTGTTCTCACAGCGTGGGATGTCCTACCCAGGACCATGGCACGGACTTTAGGGGAAGAGCCCGCAGCCCAACCTCTCTCACCCACCATGTCCCAAAGGCTCAGTGATGGGGACACCAGTGGCACAGGGTCCTGCGAGCATCTGCGCTCGTTAAGGTGCCGCAGCAGATGAAGTTAGAATCTCATCTCCCACTGCCAGCTCAGCACCCTCCTCCATGGTGGTGCCGGGCTGGCGACCAGGCTGCACTGTGACCCCCTGGCACAGACACACGGGCTGGGAACAACCTTCTGCCCCTTTCTGCTGTTCCCTGACAGCCTCCGAACCCAGCAGTGAGCCCTCTCGCACCAGGCTGTGATGGGCAGCACCAGCATGGTCACTCCACGTGGGACCGGGGGGCACAGCCGGGCGCAGCCTCCTGTGCAGTACACAGGGGTCCTGACACAGGCTGGGGACCAAAAGTGCCCTGCTCTGCTCACCAGCAGCATCTGGCCCCACGGCTCCCTGCCTGCAGCCCCCCGCAGCCCCCTAGACACAGCTTCGCCCCCGACACCCCCGTCACCAGGCGTGTGCTGGCAGAGGTGATACCTGGCGTGAGCGATGGCTGCCACCCACTCGTCACAGTCCTTGGCATCCTCGGTCCTCAGCTCCAGTGGCTTCTGGTTCTCATGGTTGAAATTCACTGTGAAGTAATGCTGGGGGAGCAGAGAGAGCGGGGGGTTACTGCTCCTCAGCATCAGAAACGGGTCCTGAGACCCACCACAGGGCACCTGGTTTTTAACAACCCCCCTGAAACCCTGGGAAAAACCACTCCTGGCCGGTGAGCAGCGCGGCGATGCCAGGGGGAGAAACACTCTGAGGGGCGATCCCACCAGGCAAACCCCGGGCTTGGGACACCCCTCTAAAGCCACAGGATCATGGGGGCTGCAGGACAGGGGGACAAACCCTCGTGTGGGAAAGGGGCAGGTGGACAAGCAAGGGTGCTCAGCTGGCCCCTGCCCTGCATCCCCACCTGTGCAGGCAGGGAGCATCCTCGGGTACCACATGGAGCCCCTGGGCTGGGCGCTGGGCTGGGCGCTGGGCAGAGCCCGGCCCCGTGCCGGCACCGGCACGGCTCTCGCCGGGAGGCTCCGGCGGGCAGCGGTGCGGCAGGATGAGCGCAGGGCTATATTTAGCCTCCCTTGACATTTACAGTATCTGTGCTAATTGTGCTGTGTGGCAGCCGCGGCGGCTGGGGCTGGTGCTGCTCCGGTGCATCCCTGCGGTCTCCTAGGAAACAGGTACCACGCTGCAGCGCCGGATACTGCCCAGAATAACCGGTCTGTAGCCAGCCCCGCCAGGAAAAGCTCAGCCTGACATTATCTGCTCCTCTGACGGGCCTGACAAGGGACCTGAATTAACGGGCATCTTGGCACAGAAAAACAACCTCCAAACCAGGCGTGCTCACTGCCAGGCACTGCTGCTCCCCAGGACGGCTGCATCCCCCCGCCCAGCCCTTCCCTGCCCACCCCTTCCCACACACCTTTACTCCTGGCCCCTTGCCTGCTCTAGCACAGGGATGCTAAGGAGATGGACCCCCGGGATGCAGGGGGCTTGCGGTGCTGCCAGGACCAGGAAACTGAGGCACAGACGGCCACCATTCCCTGACAATGCCGGTGCAGTCAACACAGACAGACAGACAGACAGACAGACGCCCATCTCCCCCGACCCAGCACTCCCTGGGCACCCGCTCCCAGCATCACCACAGTCCTGGCCCCGGGACACAATGGGCAAGGAAAACCCTTTCTGGGTCTCGGTGCCTCCAGGAGCTCCTGGTGTTGTGGGGCTGAACTGCCACTGTGTGCACCTTCCCTACACCGTGCTCCCCCAACACCAACTGCTGGAGCTCAGCCAAGCATCCAGGAAGAGCCAGAGCAGCCCCTGCGGCTCCCAGAGTGGCCCTGCCCTGCCCTTCCCAGGCACTGTGGGTCCTCCGGGACGATGCAGCACTGCAAGCCCTGCAGCCACAGGCATGGCGATGGGTGCAACCTCCCGGATCTCCCTGAGGGCCCCTCGGGAAAGGCAGCACCACACACAGCTCCAGGGCCTGTCGGATTTTCACAGCTGGGGAGGCCAAGCCTGTGGCAGTGACCGGGCAGGAACCAGGGATGGACACCCACCTGCCTCCCCCGCTTCGCCTGCCAGGCCCACTGAGGCAGCACGTCCCGAGACACCGGCACCAGGAGAGTTTTGCTGGGGGCTGCTGGCTCCTCCAGCCTAAACCTCTGGGCAGGGCCAGGCAGTGGGGGGCTGGAAGCTGCCCACTGCAGCGGCCTAACCGTGGCCCTGTGTGCGGTGAAGAGCCGGTGCCTGTGAGGCGCCTGCCGCGGCTCCCGCGCCACTGGTTTATCCCCGGACGGGCAGCGCTGGCAGGGAGGAAGTTATTTTATATCTGATTAATGAAACTCCCACCAGCTTTTATCTCCTCCTGAATGACGAGGATCCTGCTCTGCCATCGCGGTGACACGTCACACCGCGAGGGCTCCCGGCCCTGCTCCCAGAGTGGGGAAGCGGCTCGGCAGTGGCCGGGAGCGGGACAGGTCCAGAACAGCCCCTCACCAGCACTGGCACCGGCTGCTCCCCATCACCAGCCCCTCACCAGCACCAAGCGCAGAGAGGGGAGTGGGATCAGGCCCCACTGGCATCACCCTAGCCTAGACAGTGCTGCTGGCTCAGCCCAGCCCAGCACAGAGCACCAGTGACCCACAGCGTCCATTCACTCCCCCCACACAGGTCTTGCCCGTCTGAAGACCCCATTAACGCCCACAGAGGCAGGGACACGCCCAACTCAGACCCCCTTCACTCTGCTTCCTGACAAACCAAGTAGCTCATAGCATCTCACAGCTGGAAAGGCCCTTTGAGACCATCGAGTCCAACCACAGTCCTCATCTTGTCCTGACCCACATCACATCCCTGAGCACATCACCCACCCGCCTGTTAAATCCATCTGGGGTGGGTGACCCAGCCCCTCCCTGGGCAGCCTGTGCCAGTGCCCAGTGACCCTCTGGGTGGGGATCTTTTCCCTGATGTCCAGCCTCCCTGGCACAGCCTGAGGCCACACAATTCCTTGAGTAAGCCCCTCATTATGGGGTGCTTTCCAGTCCCCCCATTTCCACCGTGCTTCCTGAGCACTGGCTGCGGGACATGTCCCTCCACACACATCCCAGTGCAGAAGGATGCATGGGCCCCCAGTCCCCAGCACCATCTGGGTCCTATTTCAGGGGGACATGGTGGATCTGCCTGGAAGAGAGTTTCAAGCACGCTTTGGCAGAGGCTGTTGCTTCAGCTGCAGAGCCCCGGAGCTCTCCCGGAGACCCCAAGCTTTCCCAGAGCCCCCAAGCTCTCCCAGAGCCCTGGCATGGGCAGCTTGGCAAAGCTGCAGGCCCCCAGCACCGCAGTGCAGGGTGCAGGCAGGACAGGGCCCAGGCAGGGGCTGCTCCCCCAGCACCCCACAGCCCCATCAGCGACTCCAGAGACCATTTCCAGAACCTGGGGCTCAGCTCAAGGGACTGGGGCTGGCACCCACCATGGTCCTGGGCCCTGAGCTCACTCCCCAAACCCTGCTCCCTCCTCTCTCTGCCAAAAGCCCCTGGCACCAGCTTGGCTCTTTTTCCTGGAGCCAAATGCTCCTCAGGAGCTCCTTCTCCTTCCCAAACCTTGGCAGATGACTTTGAGGTAACAATACAGACGACCTGGGTGACCAAGGTGCAGGGATCACCTCCCCAGAGCCCCCCAGCATGTCTGACATCCCGGGGCTGGCACAGCCTGCTCTGTGATGGCTCTGCCCTCCTGCCACACTCAGTGCCAGAGCAAAGCCTCCCACGTGTGCACTCCAGATGAGTCCCTGCCCCCCCATCCCTGCACCCCTGGACACGGGTCCCTGGTGACCCCAAGGTGGGGGTCTGGCACAGCCAGGATGCGCTTTGCCCACTCCCCTGCCCATGTCCATCCAACGCTCACTCCCACTGACCGTGGCCGGGATGCTTGGCCTCCTCCCTCCTCCACATCCCCAGCAAAACCCCAGGAGATGATTCCAGCGCTCACTGGTGCTTCGGGGATTCCCAGGCCGGGGTCTGGCTGGGACACAGCTCGACGCAACAGGAAGGGTGGGGGAAGAGGATCCTGCTCTGGTTGCATGAGCCCACAGCCCACAGGACCACCCTGACCGTGATGGGGCGGATGGGTAGTCATGCAGCTCACTGGTTTGCTGACAATAAGGAACCCCCCAGAGCAGGAACATGCGTCCTCTGCTTCAGGATGCTCAGAGTCAGGCACAAGAGCCAAGCATCAGCTGGGCTGGGGGAGTGGGGGCACGGCTCATGGATGCCTTCAGCCACCTTGTCCCCAGATGCCCTCGTGGGGATTTACACGCCATGGAATAGTTCCTCATCCCAGGACAAGGTGGTTCTCGCAGAGGGAAGGTGTCCTGTGCTCAGATGGCCGCAGTCACATCATCATGGCTTGTTGCACTGATCCCAGCACAGCATCCCAGCCCTCTGCTCTGCATCCCGTCACCCTGCTCCGCATCCCAGCCCCCGCTTGGCACCCTGCGACTGACAGGCAGGACAATGGCCACGTCTCAGCGCCCAGAGGGACCCCAGCACAGAGCCAGACCCTCAGACAGACGATGAGCATGTTACCCCCTGTGCCCTGCACAGACCCACAGGCAACCGGACACATGGCCACTCACCATCTCCAGGCAGCCCCAACGCACCGACCAGCACCTCCTGACCTCCCTTTGCCACTCCTGTGCCGGACCCCAGCACCCTGCTCTGTGCACCCTGCCCCCCTCACTGCTCAGCCCAGGGCAGTGCAGGGGGTGCCCAGGGTGTCCATAGGCACACTGCTCACCCTGAAAAGGAGCTGCTCTGCGTGGGGGTCCCTGTCCCCTCCTGCCACCGGGGCCAGAGCTGCACCCCACTCCGAGTGCTCCCCTGCCTGCCCAACTCATGGGGGCTCTGCTGCCGCTCCCCTCACTGAGAGCCCTGGCTGGGTGCACTCAGGAGGGGAACCCATCATCTGCGGCTCCTGGCCATCACTGGAAACAGCTGGGGTCCCGGGGGTCCTGCACACACCACCCATTGCTGCCACAACGGCTGGGAGAGCAGCACCCAGAGGTCTGGGAAACCACCAACACCATCACCACCTTCCTTCCCAGAGGATCCCGCAGTGGGCGCCTGACCAGCCCCTCCACACAGCATCACCCGCAACAGCCCTGCCTGGAGGTATTGGGAGCCCTGTGCGGGTGAACCCCCTGTGCAGGGATGGGCACAGCCAGATCTGCATCCCTCGCTGCCGCACCACCAGAGAGCCACCCGAAGTCACTGGGATGGCTCCATCAGTGGGGTCTGGGGCTGGGCTCCAAGACGGGGCACGTTCCCCCCAAGCGAGGAGATGGGCCAGCTGTGCCCAGCACAGGCGTCCCTGGGGTGCACAAGCATCCCCCAGCTACACCCCCTTCAGCTCTTCCAGCGCTGTGAGGCTGGGTATCACTGCGCTCCGGCTCTGCCAGGCACCCACTGCCCTGTGCCAGTGGTGCTGGCCAGAGCTGTGGGGGGCTCCCGTCTCATGAGGCAGGAGACGTGACCACATGAAAGCACACAACCCCCTTCATTTCTGGTGGGGCCACATGGCTTGGACACCCCAATAGAATAAAAAGGAGGGTCCAACCTCCCCCCCTTGCACCCATCGCGCCCTCCTGGGCTGTGCAGGGAGAGGAGCAGGGCTGGGGCTGGGCACAGCTCCGGGACATGGGAGACAAACTCCTTCCCAATGTGCTGGTGGGAGCCGTATCCACAGCTCCTCTCCACGCACGCCCACCCACCGCCCACCCACCGGCCGCTCGCCCACAGCTCCCCTCCCCATGAGCCTCCCCTGACCCCCCACCCCCGAAAGCACAGCTGATCAAGGTGCCAGCCGGCCCTGGAAAACGCTTTGGAAATGGGAAGAAGCTCTGCAGCTCCCAGGAGCAGCCCCGGCTGCGTGGGAAGAGCCTCATCGCTCCCGAGAGCTCCCGAGTCTGAAGTCAAGGGCCTGGTGCAGCGCTGCCACTTGACTCGGCCGCGCCGGCTCTCACGCCGACACGGAGCGCGGCCGGTGAAGAGCCGCTCGAGGCTCAGGGCACGGGGCTGCGGGTGGGAGTCACGGCTGGAGCCCTGGAGCCAACCCAGCTGGGACTCCTACTGCCTGACCCGGGGCGATGGGGACCCCTGACCGAAGCCGGGGCCTCGCTGGGCACGGCACAGGCTCAGTTCCATCACCAGCAGTCCCACTGGGACCCCCCATGTCCCACCTGCCCTCCCGACAACACAGCAGGAATGGGGGGTCTCATAGCAGGAGACATGACCATGTGAAAGCACCCCTCCCATTTTTGGGGGGCTGCATGGCTTGGACACCCCAGCAGAATAAAAAGGAGGGTCCAACCCCCCTTGCACCCACCGTACCCGTCCCCAAGCAGCCCCACTGCCCACCTCCCGCGCGGAGCGGGACAGTGCTGGTGGTCCCATCAGACCCTTCTGCTCGGCCGCAGCCTGAAGCCCACCCAAAAATAAACCTTCTCCTGAATCAAAGTACTCTGAAGCAATTTCCTTTGCGGAAAAATGACACAAACGAGAAAATGAAGTTTCCAGATGCATCCACATCCCCCTGATGTGTTTTGGTGTTTCAAGTAACCGGGCTCCTCCATTCCCACCCGCACCCCAGCCCGGAAACACCCGGCATCCCCAGCAAAACAACCCCCATCGAACACGTGACTCAGAAAAAGAGGGGTCCACAAGGCCTCCCCTCCAAAATTTCCCCTTTGTGGACAATTCAAAGCCTTTTGGGAGGAATCCAAGCCCAGGGCGGCTCTGCTGTGAGAGCACCGACCTCACAGCACCGGGGATGCTGCCCAGGGACACAGACACAGACACCCACACGGCCATCCCAGGCAATGCTAGAAATTTCCTCAGCACCGTCCCCTCAAAGGCACTGCTGGGCACAGCTCAGTGCCAGGGGAGCCGGAGGAAACCGGGGCTGGTTCCCAGGGCTAGGACACTGTCCTTCCTGAGCTCGCCGTGCCGCCGGCCTCCGGCACAGACCCGGCTGCAGATGGGCACGGTGAATGTCCTGCCACTGCTCTCACACACCGTGTGGTTACTTGGCTTGCAGAGCAGCACGCCTGGGCGCTGGAGCTCTTCCACTCAAATCTGTCCTAACAAATTACATAAACCCACGGGCCAGACGCCCAACCAGCCTCGGCACATCGGCGCCATCAGCAGCTGGGTGAGCATGCGGCGGGGCAGGACCTCCCTGCGCCGAGGTGGCAGCCCCTCCTGCACACCGGGCATAAATGCTTCCAGGCGCCTTCTGAAATGGCAAGGGGGCTGCGGCATCCCACCCGTGACACCAATTTGGCAGAGAACCCCTCCCACACACACTCAGGAACCGGTGAGGAAGACTGGCTGAAGCCAAACCGGGATGGCACAACGACATCGCTTCCAACATCGCTACCCACGGGCTGGGAGGCCGCGGGCAGAGCAGGCCAGCCACAGGAGCACACGCAGCCCTGGCCATGCTGCCGTAGGGCTGGGTCTGGGCACACGCCGACGCTGGGCCCACCGCAGGAAAACCACCCACCAGGCACAGAGTATTGGAACCTGGACAGGGGAATATTCCCGGGATCGGTGCCGGGAGCCAGGAGAGGTGTCACAGGGCGCTGGTGCCTCCTTCCACCGTTCCGGCTCTCTGGAGTGCCAAGTGTGCCAGGATTAGCCAGGGGCAATGAAGGGGCTTGTGAGGGGCAGGGGGGTGCCCACGGGGCCTGTCCCGCAGTCTGCCGGCAGCGCTCCCACCACCTCCCCAGCAGCCGGCTCAGGCAGGAATTATGCAAGATCTGCAGAGCCAGACCCGAAACGCACCGTGCCTCCTGCAAGCACCCAGCCTGTGCCGGGAAACCAGCCCCCCTGCTCCTCAAGAGGGGCTCCCTGTGCCCCCTGTGCTGGGAAACCAGCCCCCGCTTCTCAAGAGGGGCTCCCTGTGCCCCCTGTGGCAGGAAACAAGCCCCCCGCTCCTCAAGAGGGGCTCCCCGTGCCTCCTGCGCTGGGAAAACCAGACCCCCAATCCTCATGAGGGGCTCCCTGTGCCCCCTGTGCCAGGAAAATCAGCCCCCCACTACTCGAGAGGGGCTCCCCCGGTGTCCCCCGTGACACAGGCACCCAACCAGGGGCACGGCCGCAGCCTACACACAGGGGTCAAGGGGCAAACTGACCCAGACAGGCTCCTCTCATGGGGCTGATGTGATTTTGGAGTGAGGGATGGGGATTTGCACCCCCCTCTCCCCAGTTTGGAGTGGAAGCCAGTTGTTCCTGTCCCCCTACCCAGCAGCAACCCCTTCCCAGCCCCTGGCATCTCCAGCACACCCTGAGCTCCAGCCACCAACACCAAACAAGCTCAAGGTTGCCAGCACCGCGCTGCTCTGTGCCACCCCGTGCGCCTGGGCAGGGTGCAGCCCAGGGTGGGGATAAACCCACGCCAGGGGCTGCCATCCCCGCAGCCGGGACCCCGGGTGCCGCCGGGGTGAGGGGGACACGACACCTCGAATCTGCCAGGGCCTCTCAACGGCTTGGAGAGCTGATCACCTGCATCTGGCTGGCGAGGGGCCCTGCTGCCAAGCAGCCACCCCGCGTGCAGCATGGGGGTCCCTGGGTCTGTATCACCCGACTGCCCGGGGGGCAACAGCATCACCGGAGGGGTCTGTGCCAGGAGCATGAGCCGTGGGCGTGGGAACGGGCTGAAATCCTGGGGGGATCAGGGCCCCGCAGCCCCCGCACCAGACGAGTTTGCCCCCCAGTACCCCAGCCAACCCACCCCGAACCCACACGGAGGGGGGCTGCGGGCCGGGCGATCCGGGCCCGAGCGGCAGAGCCACAGCGTGGGCGGAGCAGCCCCACGGGAGCCCCCATCCCCACCCCCGCCGAGCCCCGGAGCTCGGCCGCTCCGTGGACACGCGTGGGGCCGCCCTGCGCCAAGCGCAGCCCGCGGCCGCCGGGGGGAGCCCCCGCCGCAGCCCCACCGCCAATTACCGGCGGCTAATTACTAGCAAGGAGGGGGGAGGGGGATGCAGAGATGGGGGCTCCGGGCTGAGCCCGACACCTCCACAGTGGCCGTACCCGCGGCCCGGGCCAGCTTCGCCCCCCGCCACGGTCACGCGTGGGGCAGGTCCCGGGTCCGCTCGGCTGCGGGAGCCCCGGGGCTGCATGGAGGGGCCGGGGGCGGCCGCGGGGCATCCCCCCCCAACACCCCCACCGGCTGCCGGGGCAGGGGAGTATGGGGGGGCGAGGGGAGGCGATGGAAAGGGGCGGCGGGGGGCGGGGGAGGCCGTCCCCGGTTCCCCGTGGCTCCCACCTGCTTCTCCAGGGAGTCCTTGGCCGAGAGGGAGGGCTTGGGGGAGGGCGCCCGTTCGCAGACGCAGCCCTCGAGCAGGTAGAGCCCCGAGGGCCGGGAGCTGGAGTCGGTCTCGAAGTAGAAGAGCATGTTGTGCAGCAGCGCGAACCACTTGGTGTGCCATTTTGTGTTGTCGGAGCTCCGCTTGCTCAGGTAGCCCTTCCTGGCGCCGTCCTTCTTCGCCAGCAGCCCCAGGTAGGTGACGTGCCCGTCATTGAGCCGCATTCCCTTCTGCATGGTGGCGGCACCGCCAGCTCCTCACATGGTCCCCGCCGGGCGGGCGGCGGGCGGGTCCCTGGCGAGCAGCCGCAGCCCCCGCATCAGCGGCGCCCGCTGCCCCCGGAGAGCCGGCGGCCGCCGCGGAGCCTCATGCCGCGGCCGAGCCCCCCCCCCCGCCGCCCTGCCCGCGCAGCGAGCGCTCCTCTCCCTCCCTCCCTCCCGCCCGCCCGCGGCGGCGGCGGCGGCTCTGCCCGGGGAGCGCCGCGTCCCGGAGCCGCGTCTCCCGCAGACGGGCGAGTCATGTGATGCGGGAGCCGGCGGCGGCACCGGGAGCCCGTCAGCGCCGGGCCGGGCCGAACGGAGCCGAGCCTGGCCCAGCCGAGCCGCGCTGGCCCTGCCCCCGTCGCGGGGGTGGCCGCCGCGATGCTCCCCGGGGCCGCCCCCCGGGGACGCGGGATGCCGGGGCCGCTGCCGCCCCGCATCGTGCAGGAGCCCCCCGGCATGCGGGACCCCCGGAGCCCTGCCCGCAGCCCCGGACAGAAGACCCCCCACTTCCCGGGAGCCCCGGCACAACAGGAGGGAGCTCTGTGCCAAAAGAAACAGATGGGACCCCAAGGACAGATGGACACCCCAGGTGCAGGAAGCCCCGACCCTCAGACCCCACGGCAGACAGGGCCCCCCTGGGTGAAACAGGACCCCCAGGCCAAGTGGGGACCCCCAGTCAGATCAGCCCTGGCTCGCTTTTAGCCCCAGGCTGAGCAGCGCCCCCGGAGCAGGTGGGACCCCCCGATGTGGGGGTGCACTTGGATGGGCACCCACCCTGGACACCCACTCCAACCTCAGGTACCAACTGCCCCACGGTCCCAGAGGAGCCCCCCCCATCCAGCCCTGTGCTGTCTGTGGGGTGTCCCCGCTCGTGACCTTCCCTTTGGTGGGTCCCACATGCAGCCAGCACCCCCCACCCCGCAGCACGGAGTTGATCTAGTCTCTGCACGCTGCAGCCCTCCAGATTGCAGTCATGGGGACACAGAGCCCCAGCCCAGTGTGGGTGGGCAGGGCCCTCAGCCCCCCAGTGCCCCCCTGCCATGGGCATTGACACCCACCAGCCCAAGGTGCCCCAAGCCCCATCCAACCCGGCCTTGAGCCCTGCCAGGGATCCAGGGGCAGCCCCAGCTCCTCTGGATACCCTGTGCCAGGGCCACATCCCCACATGGCGAAGGATTTATCCCTAATATAAAGGAGTTTATCCCTAATATAGCAATTTATCCCTAATATAAGGATTTATCCCTCAAGCCAGGGTGGACCTTCCACTCACAGAGGTACCAGCACCACCAACACCATCTTCTCCCTTCCCACTCTCCACTTCCCATGAGGGCAACCCAGTAGCTGCACAACTGGTCCCCGATGTCACGCATGGGACAGAGCAGGACCCAGGTTCTCCCTTTGTTGCTGCTGCTCTCGCTCCTCAATCCCTCTGCTCCATCCCGCCCCGGTGTGCTGCACCGGGACAACACTGGGCAGAGGGTCCTGGTGTTCCCCATGTCCTGAGGGGCTCCCCGCAGCTGGGAGCGCTGGGCCAGTCAGACACCATGGTGATGGGCACGCAGGAGCCTGGGTTGGCTGCGAGGCGGCACGTGAACCCTGCTGTCCACATCAGCAGAGGAACCGGACCCGGCTCCGAGCATGCCCCAGCAGACAGGAGGGCATCAGAAAACCGTATTAATTAGTTTCATTTCCACCAAAAACGCTGGCAGATCTCCAAGGAATTCAGTGAGGTCACGGGTTGCCACGGCAACGGGAGGGAACTGGCTGGAATTGGGAAGGGTGATGGCATTTCCAGGATGGAGCCGCTTGGCCTGGATGCTCGTTGGGACTGGGATGTGCACCTGTCACTTCCATGAGGGACCTGGCCCGGGTGCCACATCAGTGTCGGGGAGGGACAGAGCAGCCGTGGCCAGGAGCAGGAAGTAGGGCCGCATGCTGCCCTGGGCACCAGGTGCTGGTGTTCTTCTGGCTGCTGGGACCCAAACTGCAAGCAGGACCTGAGCTCCAGGACCTTCACACTGCCACAGCCAGGGCTCGTCCCTCTCCCATAGTCCCAGCCTGACCAGTGAGGTCCCACATCCCGTAGCCAGGTCCCTGCAGCACAAGGTGCCTGGTCTCTGGGGGTCACAGGGCTGGTGGCACTCTGTGGTGTGGGGTTCTCCAGTGCAGCTCTGACAGGTTGCAGATGTAAAGACAAGCCGGAGGCTTCCCAGCAGCATTGGTGGGCAGAGACCAAGCAGGTACCTTTGGAAACACCAACCCGAAGGTTCAGTGTGCCACAGCTGGCACTGCAGCAACAGCTTAACCCACGGCATCGCCAGGTTTGGTGTCGCCAGCACAGCAGCCCTGGCACTGCCGATCCCCAACCCACACCGTGCCCTGTGCCTGGGAATAAACAATGGGATGAACATGGATTTGCTGGGTGGTTTTACCAGGAAAAACATCTTCCCTGCCCGTGGGGGAATCCCTCCACAGGGGCCGGCGCCACAAGCAAATGGCCCTGGAGTCCTGCCAGGGACTCCTCGGCTGGAGCATCGGTGGCTGGTGGAACCAGGGAACAAGAGCGGTGCCCCCCAAGCCCCATGGGCTTTAAGCCCCCCTCCTCCTGCTTCCAACCTGTAATATTATGTAAGAATGCAAATAGCAGGGTGCCCAGGAGGGGATGGGGTGCCCAGGAGGGATGCAGCACGCCATGCTGGAGCCACAAAACTCGGGTGGCTAAAATAAAAACGGGGCTGCAGCCGGAGCAGTGCCTGGGGCAGCTGCCACAGCCTCACCAGGACCACTGGCACAGATGTCCCCTCTCGATGTCCCCTCTCCTCCCACCCTGCGGCCCCAGCACCTGGCCACCGACACCCGAGCGGAGCGGATGGACAAGTGACATTAGCACTATGGGTGGGGAGAGGGATGGATAAATCAGGGCTCCTCACCCGCATGAGGATGCTGTGAGTTCATTAAGCTAATTAGTCGCTTAGAACTGAGCTCTGCATGTCAGGGGTGAGGATGGGGTGGCTGCACCTGCCCTGGTGCTGGCAGCTCAGCCCCGCTGCTGAAACCCTTCTTGTTTCCATGGAAAGTGCGAGGGCCGCTGTGATGCCGCGCGGTGCCGGCTGCCCCCTGAACCACCCAGCTCTTCCCTGGGAACCTCAGCGCCGCGGGTGACATCAGCTCTCACCCGCTCCCCAGCCCAGCAGAGGGGTGCTGGCACCGTGCCCCAGCGTGCAGCACCTGGGTGCCAGCTCCTTCACCCAAGGCATGGGTAGAGGAGGAAGAGGATTTGCCTTCCCACGTTTCACCAGGTCATGGCTCTCTGGGGTCCTTCCCCCCACCCTGGCACAACGTTCCGCACAGCAGCATTTGAGGGCTTCCCCAGTGTCGCCTGGCTGTGCCGGGGGTCTCATCCTCCCAGCACCAATGAGCTGGTTGTTGGGCCAATTACCTCGCCCCCTCCCCAGACCCGGTGGGTTTCCTGCCCCAGGATGCTCTTGTGGGCAGCCATGGTCCCAGCTGGAGCGTGGCCGGGCGCACGGAGCCCGCCACGGCATCGGGGACCATCCCTGCACGCCCTGCACCCCAAGGCCGGCAGCGCATCTCCCGGCAGCTCCGGTTACCGCGGGGGCCCTGGGCACACTGCCAGGCCTGCGGGCCCCGGCCAGCCTCAGCTGTCCCCAGTGCCGCTGTGCTGGGACCATGGCACGGCTCCCCTCCAGCCCGGGGGAGCAGTGAGTACCTGGGCACAGACAAACACCATCCCCATCCCGTGGCAGGCTGGGGTGGAGAGGGGAGCACCCAGCACCCCAGCGCAGCCCCCGAGCCGCTGCCCCCCGGGCGGGAGGATGCACACGGCTGGCGGCCGGGCCCCTCATCCTGCAGCCACACGATGTGAATCATTAAACCTCCATGGAGAGCTCCCGGGGGAGCGCAGCCGCCGCGGGGGCCGTGTGTGTCCTGCGTGGGGACCGTGGCTGCCACGCACACGGCACCGGGCACAGCGGGCACAGCGGGCAGGCTGCTGGCAGCGTGCGCTGCAGCACGCCGGGCAGCCCGAGCCGCCGCGGGAAGGTTCCCCCCGCGCAGGCGGCAGCGATGCGGTAACCCAGCGTTATTTTTAGACGCCTGCGAGGCAAACCCCAGCGCTTCCCCAGCCTCTCCCAGCGCACGGCCGCTAACCGGCATCCCACACGCCGCGGGCCGGGGTCCCTGCCGCCCGGCTGACTCGGCGGTACTGAACCCCCCAACAGCCGCGGCTGCAGCCCCTTTCCCGGCCCCACGGGTACCCAAACGCCTTTGAGGGGCATCTCCAGGCTGCGGCTCACGGTGCTGCCGGGCATTTGCTGCAGGAGAAGCTGGTGCTCAGCAGAGCAGCGGATAAGGCTCAAGGAGATCAGGCTCCTCTCAAGCCCAGAGCTTGTTCCCCCCTTTGAGCCTCCCTGGCCACTCGCAGCTGTGGGAGAGCCCAATCCCAGTGGGGTTCCCTGTCCATGCCCACACAGCAGCAAGAGCTGCCCATTTACCCCTGAGCCCACAGCCAGTGACACCTGGAGATGCAGTAACTCTGCACACTTTCCCTTATTAGGCTTCAGAGTTAACAGCACACTCGGGTGACAGGGAAGGGCTCACACTGCTCCCAGCAGCTGCAATATGAAACAGAGCCGTGCTATCCAGCCCAACTCACACAGCTCCACTACCACCCCCAGCACCCACCTGGGACCTGGTTCTGAGCATCTTCCCCAGGAAGCGCAGGGAATAAACCTGGCACTAACCCCCCCACCTCAGCCAGGTCTCCAAAGGAGGAGCGTGCTACTTTCTGTTCTCTAATTAAACTAATATTGCATCTCGCCAGCCAAGAACAAGTAAACAAACAATTAAAGACTTGATGAGGTGTTAAATGTGACACTGGCAGGAACAGGGACGAGGGAGGAGCCGGAGCCAGGCCTGTGCAGACGTGTGCGTGCACACGTGTGGGTGCCGTGTGTGGGAAGCCCGTGGCCCAACCAGAGCAGCACAGCTGAAGCTGCCCTGGGCAGGGAGGGGTCCTGGTGAGTCTCTGACACAGACCATCCTCCCTCTCCCAGTGGGCTCTGCACATCCCAAAATAAGGCACTGCCATACATGTGTATGAAGGAGGGATTCCACTTCAGTACCAGCGTGGAAGGGGCTTCAGCCCCTCCACCAGTCACTCAGGACCCCATCAGACCTGCATCCGGCAGCACTAAAAGCTGATCTGGCAAAGTCTGTTCCTGACATCCCCCCAACACCTTGGGAAGGGAGCGCTGCTCCCAGAGACAGGGGGCAGAAAAGGGCAAAGCCCTGCCCAGGGGGGCTTGGGGTGTTCCAGAGAGGGTTTAGGGTGCTCTAGAGTGCTGCCCTCTCCCACTGGGACAGAGGTGCAAGAGCAGAGCCCCAGCATCCCTCCTGGGCCTGCACATGGCCAGCTGATCCCAGAGCCACAGCTCAGGGTGCAACCTGGCCCCAGCTCTGCCACCTGGTGAGGGATCATCTCAGCCACCTCCGGGCCTGGGACAGACACGGGACATTAATGCTCTGAGAGATTTTGGCAGCCGGCTACCCAGGCAAAGCAGCCACTGAGCTGGGATGCTCCAAGCTTGGCCCCCGTGTGCTGGTGCAGAAGGTGCCGCACAGGCGGATCACCCTGGGCAATCCATCCCTGGGCTGGACACACCGTGCCCGGGGTGGGGGTGTGTAATCCCTGGGGATGGACATGCTGTGCCCCAGGGTGGGGGTGTGTAATCCCCGGGGCCAGAGGGATAAGCCTGAGGAAGCAAGGCCAGCATGGTGCCACAGGTGCTCCCTAGAACGGCCCTGCCCATGGTGAGCTCCCACCTAACAACACGGGACAATTTAGCCCATCTCTAATTAAGAATTTAATAACTGGATCTCTAGAAGCAATTAATTACTTCTTGCCAGGGAGAAATTGTTCCTCCTGCAACAGCTCTGAAAGACGGCAGCACAGTCCTGCCTGTGCTCTGAGGAGGCAGCTGGAGAGCACCGGGGATGCAGGTCGAGAGCCAGACAGCAGCAACACCATGAGTACACTGGGCAGGACCAGGGGCCATCGGCTCACTGGTGAGCTCCCCCTCACCACACAGCCAACGCCTCCAGCGACCGACCAACCAGCTCCACGTCAGCCCTTCCGTGGGCAGCATGATTATCTGCACCAAGGGCGCCGTGGGGACGTCCACAGCGTGGCCACCCCGCATCCCTCACGGCACCACGCGCTGCGGTGGGGTGTGTGCAGGCACCCGGGGGGTGTGGAGCCCAACACCCTGCTCCCAGCAGCACTGAGATAGCGACACTGCTGCATGATGAGCGCTGTGGGAGGGATGGGCTGTTCCGCCGCAGCCCAGCAGTGTGTGGGGAAGGGAACTGGGATAGACTGGAAGGACAGAGCATACCGACAGCAGGACACAGGGGGCATGAACGGCAGCGGGTGGCAGGAGGAAATCCCAGGGGATGGGGGCTGCTCCCACCCCTCTGGGTGCTGCAGCTCCCGAGATGGGAAGCCTGGGAAGCATCCGGGGTCGGCAGCACCATCCTCACCATCCAGAGCAAGCGGGGAGCAGGGGGTCCCACTCCCCAGTGCTGTGGATATGGGGTCACCCAGCTTCCCCATCCAGATCCATTCCCTCCCTGTCCTGGGATGCCCCTCAGCCCCGGGGACTGGGGGAACAGTCCTGAGAGTGCCAACATGCACAGCCCAAGCCCATGGCTCCAGCTCTCCTCCCCACACACTTCCTCTGCCACAGCCACAGGCAGCAAGGCCAAAGGCACCCACATCCCCAGCGCCCCCCCCCCACCCCAGGCGTCTCCCCTCACCCTGCCAGGACAGGGCCCCGCGGGTGACTGAGCATGGCTCCCGCCCCGGGCAGCGTGCCACCACCATACCTGGCTCCACAGTGCATCAGCGACACGCTGTGTCTGTGCCTCCTCTCCCGGATCCACCAGCCCAGAGGTGCTGACACAGTCCCTGGCCCTGGGAGCAGGGGTCTCACTGCCAGCTCACATGGCTGCTGTGCCGGAGGGGGATGGACAGCTCACAGGAGCGGGGTGCTGGGTGCTCACTGCTGTGCTGGGGAGAGGAATGAGTCTGGTTTTGGGAACCCACTGGATCCCAGGGATACAGCAACCTGACCCCCTCACCCCCCATCCCACAGGCAGGACCCCCAGGGCTGCCCCTCCCCAGCGCTGCAGCAGGGCCAAAGGCTTTGCCACCCTGATCCGAGTCCCTGCACATCTCCCATTCCTTGGAGCAGAAACAACCCCAGGCACATCCCCATCACACAGGGGGTAATTACCTGCTTCCCCCTCTGCTGCATCTGAAGGGAGGAACATGCTGGCCAGGCCTCCAGCCTCATTAGCTGCCATCATTAGCAGAAGGACTTTGGCCCCACTGCTCCCCAGCTCCCACCCATCAGCCCCCAGCACAGGCAGGGCTCCTGGCCTGCCCACGCAGCACCCCTGCTGTGGGGCTGCCCTGAGAGACACAACCCATGCCCGCAGTGCCCTCACACCACTCCCCCTCACACCCCAGCCACCCCTCCTGGCCACCCACCTTCATCACAGCAGGGCTGAGCCCCACATGCCGTTACAGACTCTCAGCAGCATGGGGGGTTTGGCTGCTGGACAGGGCTGGCTCAGGCCTGGGGGACCCTCCTGGTCTGTTGGCGAGTGCCCATCACTATCCTTGCACCCGTCACCATCCTGGCACTGCAGAGAAGGTGTGCAGATGGCAAAGCCACATGCCCGAGGTCCTATGGGGAGCCCCAGGCAGAGTGGGGAGAGAAGTGGGGTCCCTGTGCCCTCACAGGGCAGTACCAGGCATTAACCAACACACACAGAGGATGGGGAGTCCCTGGAGCTGTGCCAAGGGTCCCCAATCCCTTCCCTGGAGCTCAGGAGAGAAAGCACCTGAGTTTGGCAGGTGCTGCTCAGTCCCAGGGTACAAGGGGATTTGCTGTAACAGATTCCTGTCAGTCAGTCAGGGGAGACAGGTTTATTTTTAATCAGATTAAGCATCTGCTGCTGACAGAGCACATCTCCACAGCCCAGGCAGCACGGTGCCCGTGGGGCAGGAGCTCTGGGGAAGGCACCGGCTGAGCTCTGCTGGCTCATAGATGTGTTTTAAGGTCATTTTAAGCCAGATGCCAGAGTGTCCATCAGGGCTTGGCTGGCTCCAGGATGACCCCGGCCCCGCTTGCTGCTGGGGGCTGGCACCACCGCAGGTGCCAGGCTCTGTAGGATGTTTTCATGTTGGTTATAAAAACAACTACAACAAAACATTTGCTAATGCAGGGAGATTCTTCTGGATGAGGAGAGTTAATCAGATGTGATTCAGTCCTGCGCTTTCCCTGTGGGAGGATTAGGGAGCCGGACACGTGAACCCCGGATGCCCAAAGGCAGCAGCGGCTGGGCTGTGGCACATGGGGCTGCTCCGAGCATTGCTAGCAGCAGAGCAGCATCTATGGTCACCCTGATGAGCCCAGGAGGAGTCAGGAGCCTGTAGGAGCCCCTGGTTTAACTCCTGCACTGGCTCCTCCTGTCGCTGCCAGCTCAGGTGACCTGATGCCCATGGACAGTGTCCTCTGATGAGCTCAACCTACTCCTGTCCCTGTGTGAGGAGAGATCCAAACCTCTGCCTGCTGCCCTCAGGTCAGGCCCAAACCCCTTCTCCAAACTGTCCAGAGCCCAGAAGGAGACACTGGTCAGACAGGGCTCATGGCAGCAGTGGTGTGACACAACACTGTGACATCATGTGCTCTCCCATCACACACAAGGGCTCTCCAGCTCTGTAGGACTTGGCAGCACCACAGGCACCCGGCTCTGCCACATCCCCACCAGCCCCAGCCCCTCCAGCACAGGCTGGGCACCAGCCAGTGTCACCTCACTGCTTTAGTGACCAAACCCCCCGGGAAGCTCAGCCCAGCAGAGCCCCATGGAAAACAGGCCTCACATGGTGTTACACCACCACAGCCCAAAGCACGGCCTGTGCAGGGACCGGGCCTGCGCTCCTCTCCATGGCTGGCCCTGTTCCCCCGGCTCCACACACCTGGTGCCAGCCTCCAGCAGCATCTCCGTGGCGTTGGCAGGCTCAGCACCACTCTCACCAGCACGGAGGGCAGAGGTTTCCTCCCTGGGTAAGACCAGCATCCTCCTCAGCACGTGTCTGCCCGAGCAGACGTTGAGTCACACAGAGAGCTGGCAGTTAAAGCAGAGGGACTTCTCCTCATAGCAGAAACATTGCTCAGACCTGGGAAGAGTGCAGGGGATCTGCTCGTTGGTCTGGGGTGCTGGGGGGCTCCATCCCAAACAGGGGTGCCCAAAGCTCAACCACAGGACCCATGAAACCTGACCTGAGCCGAGTCTAAGCCTGAGCCATCCTGCTCTGACCAGGGGTGTGGTGCAGAGGCAGGTCCCATGCTGGGTGCTTCTCCTGTCCCAATCAGGCCAGACGCCCTTTAAGAAATCACAATAGCACGGTGCCAGCTACCAAAGCACACAGCACCCTCTTCTCAGGGTGCTGCTCACACAGGTCACTGGTCTCTGCCCTTGGTACCAACCATTCGGTGTTGCTCACCCAGTCCCACCGTAGGGACAGGTCCAGCTCACCCTGCATCACCTCATCAGCGCAGGGCACAGCTCTGGGAGAGGAGCAGGGCACAGCTCACCACACCTGGGAGGCCCTGGGCAGGCAGCATCACCCATGGATGCCCGGCGGGCACTGCAGGGTTCAGCCGCTGCCCCCACCCATGCCAGGGCTCGGGGGGATGCGTTGGGCCCTCCTCACCCCAGAGCCCACTCCCGGGGGGACAGAGACACCGCGGTGCTGCCACCCCCGCTGAACCCTGCCAGGGACCTGCCCCAGCCCCTCCCTGCTCATAGCCACCGTTTGCGAGGCCGAGGCACCCAAAAATAGGGCTGCTGTCCCCTCCATCCCTGCCCTCGTACACACCGGGCTGCCACCGCTCCCACCAGCGCAGCCCCCCGGCTCCACTCCCCCCAGCACGGCTTCCCGAGCTCCCAAAACCTCGCCGGCTGCGCAGCCCGGCCCCCGCCGGCACTCACCCAGCCCGGCAGCCTAAGCACGGGGACGGGCTTCCTCGAGCTGCTCATCAGATCAAGGACAGACGGATGGACAGACGGTCTGACCCAGCTGGCACCGGACGCTGACGCCCCAGACCCCCAGGACGAGCACCCTGCGCAGGGCGCTGCACCCCCACGTTTGTATCACTCGGGGGGTTTCCATGGGAGTCACTGGTGCTGGCTGGGGGTCCCTGAACAGCCCCCCAATATCACAGACGCGAACCAAGCCGCGTTTTCCCTTTTATCCCTGAAAATGGCCCAGAAACGCCCCCCTGCACCTGCCTTTTGTGGCGCTCAGCGCGCCCGCAGTCATTTGCTAATGAGGGCTAATTAGCCCCCGGCCTCCACCCTGTGGCTTCCCAAGAAGATGCTCTATCACCCCCTCCCCGGGGCTCCTGGCAAGAGCCGGGTCTCGCTGCTGGACCCCGCTAACCCCAACCCCCACCGAGGGACAGGCAGGGGGGCGGGCAGCCCCTCCCGGCCACCCCCGGCACGGACCCCGAGCGGGGGGCTGGGGGTAACGCCGGAGCGGGAGCCGGAGCCAGCTCCGGTTCCAAAATAGCTCCGACACGGCGCCCTGCGGGAGCGGCACCTCCTACGAGGCGTCCCGGGATTTGCCGGCTGCTCCCAGCCTTCGGAGAGGGTCCCCGGGCTGGGGGAGGCGAGGGCAGCCCGTCCCCACCGGCACCGTGTGTGTAATCACCGCGGGGAGCCGTGATGGGGTCTGTTGCATCCCCCCCATCTCCAGGCAGTGTTTTGGGGTGGGTTGGTGCCCCTTTCACCTCCTGGTTTATTACCCGGGTATGGGGGGAAGGGACAAGGGGAGGTCATGCAGTGGGGGGAAAGGGAAGGGGGTAGCAGGGGTGTGGGGGGCTGATGGGTTACAGCGAGTTCCCAGCATCCCTCTTGCTCTTGAACTGCATCCCACCGTGAGAATGAGTCCCAGGACAGGCAACGGGGTGACAGGCCAGGCTCTTGGTAGGGCCCGTCTCAGGAGGAGGGAGCTGGGCAGCATCCCGAGAACAGAGCCCTGATCCGTAGCATCCCTCCTGCTGCATCTTTTGGGCTGCATCCCTCCTGCTGCATCCCTCCTGCCACATCCCCCAGGCTGAACCCAGGGGGGCAAGCAGGAATGGACCCCGGGTGAGCCAATGCCCCTGGGCTGCCCAGTTTGAGGCACAGGGGGAGGAGAGACTAAGCCCAGTTCCCTTGCTGGAAGCTTCTGGATGTGGCAGTGTGCGAGCCCATGAGCATTCAACACACAGCATCCCATGGTGCCAGGGAAGGGGCCCTGTGTGTGCACGTGGTCGCTCTTCAGGGAGTGTTATTCAGCACATGAAGCAACCCTAAAGACCCAAACAGGGAGCAGCCCCTCAAAGCTCCACGTGTTTGGGGTGTTTGGACAGCGATGTGACTGCACTCACCCCCTGCACACACCCCCAAACACCACCCCCACCCACACCCCCCCATATCCCACTCCCGCCCAGTGCTGCTGGCTGCGGGCAGGGAACAGCGCAGGCGTGTGGGTATCCAAGAGCTCCCCCGGAGCCTGGAACCATGTGGACACACCAGATCTCTGTTATTTCCAAGCCAATTTCATTATTACAGCAGAGATTTATTTTATTTTCTATTATTTCCCCCTGATCTGGTCTGTTCCTAACGGTACAAAACCAGAAAACGTGGAATTCCTGTGCTGAGGAGGGGAAAATCCAGGATAAAGGCAGAAGGCTTTGCCTGGCAGGGGAATAAGTGAGTTTCAAATGTCAAGCCTGCTGGGTTTGCTGCATCCGAAGGAGCCTTTCCAAGCTGCTGAGATGCTGCAAACGTTGGATTTTTGTCTCCCTGTTCCAACTGACTTTGGTAAATGGCAAAAAATGCCAGTAAAGCACAGCGACTGGTAGTGCTGGTGCACAAACAAACAGGCTTCTCAGCAATGCAGGGGTGGGTTTTTTTCCCATTTTCCAAGTTAAAAATCTCCTGGATGCCAAACGCCGCCTGTCAGACCCATCCCCCTGTGTACACACAGTCAGTGGGAACAGGATGGGAACGGAGCTGGGGGAGGTGTAAATACAACTCTGCGCCTGGGATAATTAAAATGTGCTTGAGAAGAGAAGGGGAATGAGCCCCCCAAACTGATCAGTCAGGTGTTGTACAGAGAAAATATCTATGGGGAAACAGGGGGGCACACAAGGACCCGGCCACTGTGTCCCAGCGAGTGCTGGGTGAAAGACCCCAGAGTGTCCCGGGTTCATGTGTGGTGCATGGGGCAGCCCCCTGCTCCCACGGGGAACCCGACTGGTCCCCCCAGGCAGCTGCCATTCTCCCACAGCTGTGCTGGGTGCATGGGCACGGGGCCGCCTGCTGCTGCTCTTCCATGGATGTGCTGGATGTCTGGGCACGGGGCTGGAAGGGGGAAGCTGGGGAGCTTCTGCCACGTTTTATTGCTAATTCTGGGCTGTGGCTGGTGGCTGCTAATTAGACCCAGGTCTGTCTGCTGCCTGTGGTTCACGTTCTCCTGTACACACAAAGCTGGGAAGTGCCCTGATGGGGATGGGATGGGGATGGGAGTCATGCTGCGGTGTTGGTACCCATCCCAGTACTGCAGCCCTGCCCAGGGAGCGATGGCACCGCCGCAGGTGGCATCACCGGGTGCTCCAACCCAGCACAGCCCAGTTCCATGTCCAGCACAGCCCAGTCCCAGCTGTTCCCTGTCTCCCTGCGAGGGGTCTGTGGGTCCCCTCTGCCCCCAGGCAGGCCAGGCCCTGCCTGCTGGAGCCTGGGACCCGCAAGCATTTGGCACATCTCAATAGCCCCCCTGGCAGTGCCGATAGCCCCCCAGCAGTGCCCAGCTGTTTTAGGCTGAGGGGACCCCACTGCAGGTGACTGGGATGGGACCCTGCCCTAGCCCCCTGGACCGGGCTGGTCCTTTCTCTTCTCCCAGCACATCCTCACCCCCCTGCCCTTCTCCCGGTACAGGCGGCTGCCAGCTCCCCCGCCCACGTGCCGGTGGTGGCGAGGGCTGGGAAATGTTCCCGCACTGAATCACCGGTCTGACTCTGAGCCAAACCCGCCACGGCTGCGCCGCGCCTGGGGAGCCGCATCCGTCCCGGGGGCTGTGCGGGGGGTCGGGAGGGGAGGGACGGGGCTGGGGAACTTCTGCCCACCCCTGGGTCTCGCCCACACCTCTGCTTGCAGCAGGGCAGAGCGGGAGGCTGCGAGGAGCAGGGATGCTCCCGGGTGCTGGATCTGACCCGGGGAACGCCGGTCCCCGCAGCCGCGCATCCCTCGCCCGTCCCAGCGCCGGTGCCGGGCGGTTTGGTGTCTGCCAGGTGCTGAAGGGGCGTTTCTGGGCATCACTTCGCAGTGCCCGGTTCCAGCACAACGCTACCGCTCCGCCTCGGCCCAGCTCAGCCTCCCAGACCCCCCGCTCCCGGTGCCGGAGCTGGACCCAGAGCAGATGCAGCAGCAGATCAGACCCTGGTGAAGGTGGCACAGAGCTCCCAGGCCCCCCACCTCCCCGTGCGGGTGTCGAGAGGGGGTCTCACCCAGTGGTAAGAGCATCCCGGCTGTGGGGCACCCCAACACGGACAAGAGGCTGCCCCCATCTCCCAGACACCCTTCCCAGCCACAGCCTGTGCCGTGCCCTCTGTCCTCCGCCAGTGCCGGGGCAGACCGTGCCCCGTGCAGGTGGGAAGACCCATCACCCCTCTGGTTTTCCAATTGTTCCCTGGCCGAGCAACCAGCAGGGACCTGGGAGCGATCCCAGGGCTGCCCGCACGAGTGGGTGTCACGTCACTAATGAAGCTTTGTCAGGTGATGTGCTTTAAATTGGGAAGACCTCTCGGGGAGCGGCACCGCTCGGGCTGCCGGCACGGCTACTTCTCCTGCGCCTGAGTTTCTAAACCCATCCCCGAAACAAACAGCTCGGCGGCATCGACACCTGATCTGCTCTTCCCATCCGCCGGCGGGATCCGCTCTGACAATGTGCTAACGAGCTGCCACGCCAAGAGCCCTCGGCAGCCCGGGATGAGTGGCACTGACAGGCCCCGGGCACACCCCGAGCCCCCGCGCCGGGGCTACCGCAGCCTTTTCCTGGTGGAGACACGCTAAATATATTCGCCTCTCCGGGCTCTCCAACCTCCCTGCTCCCCATCCCCATCCCCAGCTCCATCCCATCCCCAGCTCCATCCCATCCCATCCCATCCCATCCCATCCCCATCACCACACTTCCCAGCTTTGTGTGTACAGGAGAACATGAACCACACGCACCAGACAGACCCGTGTCTAATTAGCAGCCGCCAGCCACAGCCCAGAATTAGCAATAAAACATGGCAATGGCTTAATTAAAGCTGCTGCTGGAGTGGCATTCTGATGAGCCGATGTAAGGTGGCACCGCAGCGAATCCCGGGAGCCGGAGTGACGGCGGAACCGGCGCAAATGGCTCACAAATTAATTTACGTTTTTGAAAGCAGGCGTGCTGCTCATTATTAGAGATTAATTACTCCTCGGGGAGGATCCCCAGCATAGGTCACAGCAGCACCGGCTGCCCAGGCAGCAGGAGGGTCTGGGTGCTGCTGGAGGGGTTCTGGAGCTGCAGTGCGTTCGTGTGCCAGGGATGCGCAGTAACCAGGGTCCCTCCGGGTGAGATGGAGGGAACCGGGGGGCTGAGCAACCCGGGGGGCTTCACTCTGGGTGGGCATAAAGCAAGATGGTGGCTCTGTCCAGCCGTGGCACCGCGGCAGCACCCAGCTGTGCCAAGCAGCTCTGGCCCTGCCGTGATTATGGGTCACTTGGGAGCACAGCATCCCTGCCCCACTGCAGCCCCCCGTCCCAGCGCCACATCCTGGGGGGCAGCAGCGGCACAGGGACTCATGGGGAGGGACTCCCAGAGCTGCGTCCCCGGGCACGGCCGGTGTGGAGGATAGAGCCGGGGTGCAGAGCAGCTCCGGTCTCTGGAACCCAGGTGTCCAGCCAGGCAGGACAGGACAGGGGGCAGCTCTGCTGGGACCCCCAGGAGAGCCAGGACCGGACCCACACCGCAAGCAGCAGGAGGAGGCTGAGCCGTTGTCCCGCATGGCCCCTGTGAGCGCACACAGGATCCATCCCCATCCCACCTCGTGTTGCTGTATTTTTTTCACTTCCCCGGGTTTGACACATTTTGGTGATGTTTCCATACCCCGTTGCCATGGCGACCCATGTTGGCCTCCCAGCTGCCGTGGCATCCTTTCCTCCACAGAGCACCCACAGCCACAGCGCCGGGCACGGGGACCCCGGGCTGTGCCACCCAGCTGGTCCTGGTACCGTGAGGGGCCCCCAAAGCCCCCAGCAGTCACCCGGCTCTGGGGGGGCTGCGGTCCTGGTGCAGCCCCACTGCCTTCCCTGGGGTCGCCTTCGTCATTGAAACCCCCTTGTCTTGCTCCATCCCCGCCAGCTGCAGCTCTCCTGGCCTGTGCTGCACCACAGGCAGCCAGACCCATCGCCCCACCGGCATTGCTGCCAGACCAGAGGTGGGGCAGTGGAGACACCAGACAGTGCTGGGAAGCGGGGCGAGGGTTCCCCTTCACCACCCAGCCCAGCTTCTTGTGGGACAGGTTTGAGGAGCACTGGATCTTCGAATGATCCAGCAGCCACCCAGGACTGTCACTGGTGAGGGCAGTGAGCCCTGTTCTGCTGCCGGTGCTCCCATACAGCCTGCACCCCTGCCAACCTCACTGCCAGCCCCACAGCCTGCCCCACTGCCAGCCTGTCCCCCCAGCAGCCCCAATACCTGGCACAGAGCTGCTGGAGATGTGCCCAGGGCCAGAGGAGCGACCCCTGACCCAAAGAGGGCCCATCCCACCGCCTGGTGCTAGCGGGACCTCCGCAGTGAGCAGGGCAGGCAGGACCTATCTGAGACCTCTCAAGCTCATCTCACAGGGACAGACAGAAGGGCTCCTGGGTGCATCTGGACTTGCCCTTCCCTCTCTGGCACCAGCCAACTTCCCCGCAGGTAGAAGAAGCTGGGATGGCACTGGGCTGCAGCCCTCCTGCTGCACCACAGCACCCTGGGCTTGGAGCATCAGCCAGGGAACAGCCACGCACCATGTCCCGCTCACACATGAGGTGCTGGAGCCAGCCGTCCCCACCATGTCCGTGGGGTGAGCTGGGCAGGACCCATCCAGCACGAGGAATGTGGTTGGGTTTGGGGGTGGCTGAGTGGCGGCTCCAGCTGGCTGCACTGGCTCTGCTGCAGATCACAGCGATGTTCCCAGGAAGACGGGCTGTCAGACCTCATCTCCTCACGCATCCCTGCCACAGCTGCCATGCCGCAGCAGCCCTCTCTGGCAGCGTGCCGGCACAGCCCGGCTGCTCCCATCAAAGAGTTAATGCATCCCAAGCGGGGGGAGCACCAGCCCCCCAGTCCCTGTCTCATCAGCAGCGACCACCCATTTATTGTGCTGGGAGATGCCACCAACGTTGCGGCTGCTTCAGCATCTCCAGGCCCACACCAGCTGCGAGGTCCCACTCCGGACACAACGTGCTGGCACTTTCCACCCTGGATGCTTGAGATGCAATGGGTCCCGGGCTCGGATGCACTTGGGAACCATCCTGCTGGGGAATCCCCCACGGCGAGCGAGGGGTGCAGCCCCCAGCCCTGCACATCCCCTTTCCCTCCTGCTTCTGGGGCTGGGAACTGGGGGGGGTCTGTCAGGAGGGGTGTTGGGTTGGGGGTTCACTGAGCACCCACCGTGCCCTTCCCGTGTTCCCGGCCAGTGTGTTCTCGCACCGGCAGCCGGGCTGGGCTGGGATGTGGGCTCAGGATGCAGGACGCCCAGGCTGTGGGGCTCGGTCCCCAGCGGGTTTCGGAGAACCCCACGGGCCGGTGCAGGTGCCACATCGATCTGTCAGCGCTGGGGTGACGGCTCAGAACATCTTCCGCTCGCATTCCGCTGTCTCTGCGGATCAGCCAACAGGCCGCAGCCGGGGCCTGTCCCTCTAATAACAACATCGGTCGTTAGCCGGTGATTCAGCCTGGAAATACCTCGTTATCACTCAGGCGTGTGCAGCCTGAGCTTACGAAAGAAAGCCTCTGAATTAGGACTAATTAAGTGCAGGCCGAAAATTATCCTGGAGCAGGGGCAGCATCACCCATGGGACGCAGCGCGTGAGGCCCCCCAGACCCCAGGCACGACGGTTTGGCTGCTCAGAGCACTGGGATGCTCAGCAGCACAGGCCTCTCGTTAACAGGAGGTTAAAACCCCTAATTAATTTCTGCATCAGTCACAGGGGCTGCGAGCGCTGAGCGCTGCCAGGTGCAAAGCCCCTTTGGACAAACCCCTCTTTGGCCCCCAAAAAGCCAGAACCCCACACTCTGTGCCTGCTCGGCTCCTCCCGGCCAAGCACCATGCAGCCAGGGGTCTGGCTGTGCCCCCCACCCGGCTGTGACACCCTCCCCCAGGACACTGCACCCCGGCAGCCCCAGAGGGATTTTAGGGTTCGTTGCTCTGGGAAGTGAGGGGGGGCTGAGCCTCTGGCGCTAAGAAAGGGTCTAAAAATAAGCGTTTGAGACACTCCTGCATCCTGTGGAGGCTTTAAATAGCTGCTGGGAGCTGGAGCCTTAAAAACTGTCGAGCTCAAATCACTGGTGACAACTTGAGAGCCAGAAATAAACAGGGGGAAGGGAAAAGGAGGAGCCCATTCCCCCCACAGCCCCCTCCCCCAAAAATGTCCAAAGGCTGAGCCTGCTCTGGGGCTGGGAGGGAGAGCAGAGTGTCCTAGGGGGTCACCCCAGGCAGGGAGTGTGTATGGGAGAGCCACTCTGATCCCACCGAGGCCCTGACACGCTGGAGGTGTGGACCCTGTGTGTGCCACCCCAGCTGGGTCCATCCCGTCTGACAGCTGGCATGGCTCTCAGGGTGCCACACACCGATGCTCACTGCGGCTGGCACCGGGCAAAACGTAAGGGCCACGGTCAGAGGGACCGGCCGTGGTTCCCTGGCAGGGCAGAGGGTGGGAAGGACACAGGGAGACTGAGTCAGGGTGATGGGCGAGCTGAGAAGTGTCTCTGGAACACACAGTCACCAGAGCCACCTTCTGACCGCGTCAGGTCTGGTGATTTTGGCCCCCTGTGAAGGCATTCCGCACCCTGTGAAGTGTCAGACCCCACTCCAGGACAGTCTGTACTCTGGAAGGTGGGGGGAGCGCTTGCCTGTCCACCCAAAGGGACATTGGCAGAGACCGAATGGAACTCTGCCATGGTTCAGAGCCACAGATTGGTGTGGGGTGCCCTGAGAAGCCACTTTGGCACCCAGCAATTCAGCAAACAGCCCGTCCGTGCCGTGGGGTGCCAGTCCCAGCCCGTGACAGGAGATGCCATGGCTCAGGGGGCTGTGGCTGTGGCTCGGGAGGCTGTGGCCATGGCTCGGGGGGCTGTACCCGTGGCCATGCCCGGCTCTCACAGCACATCCAGGCTCTGCTCTCTGGAGAAGCGGATCCTGGGGCCTCTCCTGGTGAGGAGACTCGGTGCTGGGAGCTCACGCTGTTGGAACCCTTGTCGTGCCGCGCTGGTACCCAGATCTGCTCTCACATCTTGTTCTCTACAAGACCACCCGAGGGCAGGGCCGACCCTGGCACGATGCAGGGCTGCTGCCATCACCAACAAGGCTGCCTGGCGTGGGGCAGCCCCATGTGTCCCCCCACATTGTGCCCAGCCCACGCTGCAGCCCGTGGTGTGCATCGGGCTGGAAGCAATTGCCGCTCTCGGGCTTTCCAGAAATACTCTGCTCTCCTGCTCACTGAACTTTGATCTTTTATTCAATCCTCATTCTTCTGGAAAGCTGAGGCACACAAAGGATGCCTGGCACTCCCCAGCAGGGAGGAGGCTGCACACCGAGATGGTGCTGCCAGCTGGGATGGGATGGCAAGGGGGCTGGTGGGGGGTGTGATTCAATGGGGCTTCAGGGGCTAGAGAGCACCAGGGTGACAATTCCACGTTTTTGGGGTCCTGCAATACCCCTGGGCAGGCACCATGCTTGGGCTGATGAGGAGGTGAAGCGTTCCCCTCACTCCCCCTGGGCTGGATCGTGGGGTTGCTGCTCTCAGGAGAAGGTTGAGCCACAGCTCCATCTCAGCTCCTCCATCAGCCAAGCGGGAGGTGATGGAAGAAACTTCTTTCCAAAGCCCTGGCTGCGGTGCCTGGCTCTGGCTCCACACGCAGCTCACCACACAGCCCCCCACGCTCCCCGCAGCTGGCCCAGCACCAATGGATCCCAAGGTGGGAATACGGCTGTGGCACTGCTCCCTTTCACCACGCAGCATCCACTCTGCCAGTGGCCCCTCGCTGGGGCAGGGTGCTGAGGCAGGGTGCTGGGGCAGGGTGCTGGAGCATGGCAGCAGCCATGGCCTCCCCAAAAAACGTCACCTCATCACCATGCTCCTGGCACGAGGCTCCAGCCACAGGCAGCTGCCTCCACCCCGGTGCTCAGCCAGCACATCAGCTGGGCAGGATGTGCTGCATGGTGGGCTGGGCAGCCCCCCAGCCCTCCCCCTGCCACCCCAGGCTGGGGTGACCCAGCACAGCACAGCACCATGCCAGGACTGCTGCGCAGCCTCCATGGGGACTGGAGGTGCACTTGGAGGTGGGACTGACACTGGTCCCTCTCAACACCTTCCCAAAAAGCACCAATGTAAAATTAGGAGCGACTTTGTGCCCATCCCTCCTCTACTGCCAGGGGGTGGGAGGCTGGGTGGATTGGGCCCCTCCACAGCGCTGGGTTCAGGTGCTGTGCCGAGGCGCTGGAGGCAGTCTGGTGCAGTGAAGAGGATGAGTCCCATGACAGCCCGACTGTGAGGATGTGACAATGACACTTAATAGGGAATAATTTGCTCCCGGGGGATTAATAAGCAAATCCAAGGGGAAGCATGTCGTGCTTGCTGTCGTGTCGCTCTGGATGACAGCGATTCCACGGCTCTTTCCAACCCCTCATGGAAACGTGGGTCCTGAGCAGCCCCCCAAGTGCCCGGGCAGGGTCCCTTGGGACTGCGCAGGGCTGAGCAGGGCCCGGAGCTCCCAGATCCATCCTCTCAGGCTCTTTTTCAAGGAGAAATGTTGGAATATTTGTGTCCACCTTCAACGCCCTGTTACCCACCTGCTGCTGCTGCCAGGACCCGGATCCATCCCCTGCATGGGGGGAGGCTGGGGCATGGACAGGGGCAGAGCTACAGGTGTCACCTATCCGGATCTCCGCACAGCCTTGAGCACAGTCCCCACAACACCCTTCTCCCTACGTTGGAGAGATCAGGATTTGATGGTTGGGCTGTCCAGTGGATGTGGATGCTGGATGCTGGGGTGGGGATGGGGATGCTGGTGGTCCCTGGACCCTCCCCAGCCAGCACCGTGAGCAGCCTGGGCTGCTGGGAAACAGCTGCTGCCGAAGTGGCTGAGCCCACAGTGACGGGCTCAGAGAGCCCCCAAAGCCCTATCATGGTGCCCTGAGCTGTCCTTGACAGGTTCCCACGGAACCCAGCTCGCTGCCCATCACCACACCCACGGGAAACACATGGGCAGCCGGGGAGCAGCGTCACTTAATGAATAAACCACACTCACAGGAGCTGCATCCACCACAAACACCCTCACTGGGCTCCTGTCATACGTTAACCTTTACTAGGGATCTCTCACCTGGAGTGAGCTGGGCTGAACACCCACGGCCGTGGGGCAGCGTGGGGCTGGGGCAGGGCCCTGAACAGGGGGACGTGTCCCAGCCAAGCCAGCCTGCGCGTCCCACGGGGGCCACGGCAGTCCAGGCTCATCCCTCCCAGTCCTCCCAGCCCTCCCAGCGCCCCCGCAGTAGCCGTGCAGCGCTGGCCACACACAGCCCATATTGCAGGTGACATCCAGCGGCTGTGGGGAGGGAATGCAGCCCCGCCGCACGCACCCCGCACCCTGCACCCCACACCGCACACCCCGCACCCCACATGCGGTTGGGCCCCACATCTCCTGGGGCTCGGCAGCATTCGGATGCTGCTGGATCCCGCTGCACTCGGAGGGCTGAGCAGATGTTGGGCGATTTGGTGGGGAACATCCTGTCCCCACACCGGCAGCATGGTGCTCTCACTCTCTGGGCATCGCTCCTGCTCCCCCACAGCCTCACCCTGAGCCGTGAGCGAGGATGGGACAGGGACTGAAGCGGGCAATGTCCTGACACAGCCCTGCCCGTGTCTGGCTGCTCCCCAGCAAGCTCCCTGCGAGCTGCCAGGAGAGCCCTTCCTCCTCCTCTGCCCGGCACCACATCCGGCTGCGCAGGGACAGGGGCAAGGACACCCTGCACCCCGATCCAGGGACAAGCGGGGTGCCCGCGCCAGGCTGGGACTGGTGAACACCAGTTAACAGCCATAAACTGGAGCTCTGAATCTATCCTGCAGCCAGCACAGCTCCCTGGCACGTCACCCCGAGCTGCCCGCGGGGTACGAGGCTGCCGCCATCTCTGGAGCCGGCTGGACGTGCCACGGCCCCTGGCAGCCGGAGCGCCCAGCGGCTCGGGAAGGGGGATGGGGCGGGAGGCACCGGGAGGTATTCGCAATTTCCTCCCCGCCCCGCGGGGATTCTGTGTCCCCTCTCCAAAGGGCAGCAGGAGTCAGCTCGCTCCCCGTGCTGCTCCCCGTGCCGCCGAGAGCGGCTTTAATAACACAAGTATGTGGGGGGAGGCCGGTAAGCACAAACATCTGCGGGCTGGAGCACCGGCGGAGGGGCTCACCTGGCACCCAGGGCCCTGACCGGAGCACGGACCAGGCCCCCATGGACCCCCACCCAGCCCTGGGGAGCGGGACCATACGGGACGCCCAGTCCTGGGGAGTGGGATCCCACAGGACACCCAGCCCCAGGAGCATCCCGGCCTTTTCCCTGGCCGCAGGATCGGCGTGTCAGCACCAGGGTGTCTGAATTCACTCGGGTCTCACCCAGCGCTGCCAGAGCCCCCCTTGCTGTCCAGCCCAAGGCTCATCCCAGCACGTCCAGCTCGGCACGGCTGGGGGACAGCGGGTCCCTTGTGCCCTCGCTCCCGTTTCCACCCCTCTGTTAGGGGCACCAGCCCCTCCGCATCCTGCCCGCACGGCTTGGGCCCCGCAGGGCGCGTTGGGAACGCGCCGTGTTTACTCTGAGCCAAATGTTCACATCCCTCCGAGCTGCTCAGCTACAAAATCATCAAAGCCCCCGGGCCGGGGCCGCCGGCTCCCTTTGTGTGTGTCCACTGCAGCTCCCAGGGATAAAAGCCTTGGCTCTGGCCAGCCGCAGCCATTCCCGGGGGCTCTGTCTGGCTGCACCCGCCGTGCGCTCCCACCGCGCCAGGCCGGTGGCACCCAGTCAAAGCACGACAGTGCTGGAGCAGGGGGGCACCATGAGAGCCCCCAGCATTGCCCGTGATGCCGCGGGACTCGAACCTCCCTTGCACAGGGCTGGAGCCTCCTGCCACCCCCGGAACACGGGGCTCTTCCCAAACAGCCCCACAGGAAAAGCTCTGCCTGGGTTGGGGGTGCTGCAGGGCAGCCTTTGGTGTGGAGTTGTCATACCTCACCCAAACCAGTGGGGACATGACTGTCGCTGTAACCCCCTCCCCCATCCAGGGAAGCGAGGTGGGGGAGGGGGGTGTGTGCAGTGGGGCAGGGTGGGGCAAGGGGTGAGGGCCAGGGTCCCAGCCCCAGGGGGGCACGAGGAGCGCACAGCCCACGTGTGCCAAGCTGTGACCATCCCATGGGACCCGGTGGGACACCATGAGCATGTGGACATGTGCCCGAGTGCAGCGGCTGGGCAGCAGCAGGAGCTTCCCCCGGCATCCCTGGCAGTGTGCAGCATCGCCGGCCCCACACATCTGCCCCATCCCCAGATGTGTGAAAGGGGCTGTTCGTACCTCCCAGACAAGCCCATCGCTGAGCGCAGCCTCAGCCGACAGCCAGAGCCCCGGAGAGCCATGTGCTCCCGGGGTGCTGCTGGGTGGGACTGAGGGTCTCCCCACATGTTGTGGGGTCCCTGGCTGGCAGCTGTGAACTCCCAGATGTGTTTTCCAGGCAGGGGAGGCTGGAACGCCACGGCCAGAGCCTGACTCAGCGGGATGTGCACGGGTTCCTGCGCGTGCCAGCGCCGGATGCCGGGAGCCCATGGCCAGCAGCAGATGCAGGAGGACTTACCATGGCTCTGGGCACTGCAGCAGGGGCCATTCCTGAGCTGAGGCCCCTGCACCCTGAGGTGACGGCCTCAGCCAAGCCCCCGCGATGAGCACAGACCCAGGGGCATGAGGGGCACGAGGGGCAGCACGGGCCGCAGCCACCTCCCCGTGCCACTCACCAGGCTTGCCAGCGCTGTTCCCAGCTCTGGTCCTCACAGGGGCAGATAAACCCCAACCCAGAGCAGGGTGAGCTGCAGACGGAGCCGCTCAGAGCTCACAGTGGTGGGGGGCACTGGCCTTGTAGGCTGTGCTGACCGGTGTGTGGAAGCTCCCCGAGCTCACTGCTCTCCCACTGAGGAACTACACCAGAGCTTTAGTTTGGAA
Source organism: Hypotaenidia okinawae (assembly GCA_027925045.1). NCBI lineage: Eukaryota > Metazoa > Chordata > Aves > Gruiformes > Rallidae > Hypotaenidia > Hypotaenidia okinawae. Next base: position 22,391,443 of record BSDF01000012.1, read on the forward strand.
AAGAGGCTATTTCCACCCAGAAGGTCACCCTGTGCCACACTGAGAAGTGGGGACAAAGCCCCTGGGGAAGTGTTGAGTGTGGGTACAGGGAGAGGACACAGGTGCTGGTTTACAGACTGCACCTGGCTGAGCAGAAGTGTCCCCACGTCATGAGGGTGCTCACTCCCACCCTGGGGACACCCAGGACCGAGACCGAAGGACGGGAGGATTCTGGCTGTGGGATGGTTGTGCCAGGAGCACCAGCTTGGCATCAGACTGCCAGAGGCTCCGGAGGAGTCCTGGGGGTTCCTCTGCCACTGACTGGTGCCGGGGAGGGTCTCCAGTTTAATCCCAGCAACCCCTGAGGTGTCTGTCCCAGCACCCTTCCCCACGGCGGCTCCACAGCCCTGACAAGCTCACACACGCCTAAACCAGGGAGCAGAGGCCGGGATTCCTGAGCTCCAGCCTCAGCCCCACTGGAGCTGAAAACAAGGGGGTCGGGGTGCTCTAGGGCTGGCAGACAGGGCTGGTCACCCCTCCCAGAATGTCTCTGCAGGGGAGACATGGTGACATGGGCCAAGGGGCCTGGGATGGGCACGGGGCTCAAATGGGCACTGGGGCAGGGCTCCAGGTCACGGTCTGTCCCAGCCCCCTGCAATAGGGTCCTCTCGCCTTAGGGACCGCCCCAGCCCCGGACTCCCCAGCAGGGCCTGGGCAGGGGGCTGGGGAGGGGGTGGCTGCTGGTGCCTTTCTGCAGCGTCAGACGAATGGGCCCGGCCGAAACCCCGCGATTTATACAGCTTAATCCGGGGCGGGCAGCCCCCACCCGCGCCCCGCCAGGCTGGGGTGCCGGGCCCAGCCCCGCCAGGCGTGGGGCCGAGGGGGGGACGGTCCCACCCCGCAGGGAGGGGACTGAGGTTATGAAATTTGTGAATGGGGAGTGTCCGGGGGGCCGGAGCCGAGCGAGACCCCGGGGCGCGGGCGCTGGCTGCGGGCAGCGCAGGCGGGACGGGGCTGCGGCGCGGGCTGAGGCCACGCGCAGCTCGGGACACGCCGGCCGTCCCATCGCCGCTCCCGCCCTCGCCAGCACAAAACCCCGGGGCCTTCCCGGGGCCGACAGACGATGCTGATGCCGAGCGGAGAGAGGAGGCGGCTGGTGATGTCCCATCCTTCACCTCACCATGTGCCCAGCGCGCCTCTGGCACTGCCGAAGGCTTTCCGGGGGGAACCTGGGGTAGGAGACGTCTCCTGAGGCCGCTCTCATCTCCTTATCACTTTTCCAGCCCAGCTTCTGCACTCGAACTGTTGGACGGAGAACTGATAAGGGTGTGCGGGTGACACGAGCGACCGGCACGGCACGGCACGGCACGGCACGGCACGGCACGGCAGCCCCCCCCCGGCTCTCCCCAGCTGCGGCAGGGACGCGGCAGGCTGGGTGGGTGGGTGGTGGGTGTGGATGAGGGCTCTAAGTGAAACCGTCTGTGAAGGGAGTGCAGGGGCTCTGTCCCTCAGGGCTGTTGGGGGTTTGTCCTTCTGGGCGGCTTCTCTTCCAGCGTCTGCAGCAGATTTTCTGCTCATTTCACTCGGGGGTCCCAAAATGAGTGTGTGAGGGGTCCTGAGGTGCCGTCCCAGCCGTGCCCCTGCGTCTCGGCGGAGTCAGCTCAGCGCTCCCTGGACCCTGGGACACTCACGGGTATCGGCCCCAACCGTTTGGTGATTTTCTAGGCTCGAGCTGCCGCCGGGGACGGGACCGCGCTGCCGGGAGGGCGGACGCCGAGCCAGGATTTGGGGGAGCAGAGCGGAGCAGCAGGTACGGGCTCGTTTGCGGGGTGCAGAGGCGAGCGGCAGAGCCCCGGGTGCAGGCGGGGATGTCAGGGGGCTGTGGATGTGGATGGGTCTGTCAGGGGGTCCTCCCACCTCCCAAACCGCTGCTCTAAAGCCCCTGGGGTTTACTTCTCATTTCCAGCCTCCTTCTTCCAGTTCTCCAGTTATTCCAGTTGGACAGATCTGCCCTGTCCCCTGCCAAGCAGGGAGCCGGAGAGGCTGTGTGGGGTGGTAAAGCCGGTGTTGGCACACCCAGGGCAGGAGGGGGTGGGATTGGGGGCGTCCTGGCCTGGCTGACCGGACACACAACCCGCAGCCCCTCAGGCTGCCCTGGTCCTGCCGGTGCCCCCGCAGATGGCTGCGTCCCATGGGATCATCCTCATCCCCATCCAAGACACCGGGGAAGGGGTGATGCCGGCGCAGTCAGCCCCTGCCCACAGCTCCCTGCACATCCCTTGGCTGATGGAGGCTGGAGGGGGTCCCACAGCTGCCCAGGTGGGTGCCCCAAATGCCTGCACTATCCAGGCACAGTCATTGGCGCAGGGGCTGAGGCAGATCCATGTCTGGCACCACCATCACTGGCTGGGCTGGGGAGGGGCTGTGCCCCCAAAGCCAGAGGCTGCACCCCCTTGCCCAGACTTCCCCACTCCCAGAGCCCCATCCTGACCCTCGAGACCCAGCCTGGCGCTGGAGCGTGCGTTGGAGGCGCAGCACCACTGGTGGGGGTCCCAGACCCCCGGGTTTGTCCTCCCATGTCTAGTGGCTGTGTCCATGCAGGGAGTGCCTGGGTGTGCCCCCAGCACTGGCAGCACAAGTGCAGCCCCCACCGACACCGGGGCATGGGCCATGGCTGCCACCTCGTGCTCATGTGGCACCTGGCCCTCCCCACTAGTGCAGGTGTTGCTTGGAGCTGAGTGGGACATGGCAGCACTTGGGACGGGCTCTGTCGCCCCTGGCTTTTGTCTCACCGGTGTCAGGAGCTGATAGCAGCGCTGTGCAGCCCCTCCACTGATGCAGACCCCAGGCGCAGGTGGCTGGATGGGGCCAGAGTGGGACACTGATTCTCAGGGCAGCAGACATCCCAAGCAGGCTGGCGTTAGCTGGCACTGGGCTTTTGGGGGTCCCGGGACACCTCCCCAGCCGGGGAGCAGGAGGGGCAGAGCGCAGCTCTACAGACACCCCCCACTTCCCAGCTGAGCTGGGCAGCTCCCCTCACTCGGGGGCAGGGGGGTGACCCCTGTGAGCCGGCCCTGGGCACCAAGCCCCGGTGCTCCCGGTGTCTCATCTCGGGGCACTGGGCTTTCCCGGGGAGACCTGAGAGCTGCCGGGAGCCACGAACCGCCCGGGCTGGAGCATCTGGGTTCTCACAGCTGCTTCTGCATGAGGGGTTCAGCGGCGGGACAGGCCTGGCCTGATCCCTCCACAAACAGCCGCCGGCGGCTCGTCAGGGCGCATCCGGCCCCGGCCGGGCAGGGCTGCGATGAGCCATGAAAAGCAGGCTTAGCGCCGGCTGGAAAACTACTGAGGCAGCCGAATTCTCCGCGCCAGCCCGGCCCAGCCATGGGCAGCGAGCAGGGGGAGTCATGGCCAGGGAGGGGGCACAGAGCAGAGGGGGAGCGATGGCTGAGCCAGCGCCGGCGCTGCCGCTTCTCTCCCTGAGCACGTCGCCCTGATATTAAACCCAGAAATAGGAAATTCCACTTCTGCAGAAAAAAGCTGAATCCGGATATTTCATAAGTGTCCCGGCCGACAGGAAAAGGGGGCAGGAAATTTCACTCAGCGGAGATATTAAAACTGCTGCTGACCTTCAGCCACAGCACAGCACCCACGGCACAGCACCTGTGGCACAGCAGCCATGGCACAGCACCCACGGCACAGCAAGGGGTGACCCCAGGTTCAAGAGAGCCACAGGAGAGAATTGCCTCACACCCCTGCTGCCCTGGCTGGGATGGCAGCTCTGGTGCCGGCACTGCCCTGGCTGGCATCTTCCCAGCACCACAGGACCACTCCAGGCTCAAGGGTCTCCTTGGGGTGGCTGGAGCAGAGCTGGCACTGGGCACACACTGATGTGCTCATCATGCCCCTCTGCTCACAAGCCACGAACTCCCCAGAGCAAAGCCCCCTGGCACAACCCCCTTTCCCATCCCCGAAGCGTTGCACAGGCTGGGGCAGCAGGATGGGACCATCCTCGGAGGAGGAAGACAAGCAATGGCTGTGCAGGCACTGGCCCCACTGCCACAGCCTGGTGAGGGGCTGGGGGACCCTGCGGGTGTGACAAGCAAAAGCACAGGCCGATGAGCCCCCTCACAGCACATGCCAGGCCAGGGGGGCTGGATTCACCTGCCCACTCCTGGCCTGTGCCAGAGCTGTCCTGCCCCCTCCCTCATGTCCTGCCAGCGGTGATGCCCATCGGCACCAGCCCTGCCAGCCATGGCTCTGCCAGCCACAGCTCTGCCAGCCACAGCCCCTCCAGCCACAGCCCCTCCACCCACGGCCCCACCAGCCATCGGGTCTCATGGCCCATCCTGGCAGGCGCTTGGCCACGTTTGGTGCCCATGGAGCAGAGTGCCCAGCTCCGTGCCCCTAAAGCACTGCACCAGGGAGGGAGGGTCTGTGCTGGAAGCAGCCACGTCGGTGCCGGCAGCACCCACGGCACAGGAGTGCTCCCCCCTCTCTGCCGGGGAAGGAGCCGCCCCCACGCGCGGCGCAGAGGTAATTGCGGGTTATTACTCGGCTCTGTTGTTAAATACCCATCAGTTCTCTTCCGACAGGCGCTCGCTGGAATGCAAACTCCAATCATCTCCCGCCTCCACCCAGCACCTCTTCTCACCTCCCCGGGGCCCTGACAAGTCCCTGCTGAGGCAGGGGACGCCATGCACACTGTGTCACCGCCGTGCTGGGGGACACCGTGTGCATGGGACACACCGCAGACACCACACCTCAAAGCACAATGGGGTCACCTGAACTCGGCACATTTGCCCAGAGAGTGGGGAGGGATTGGGGGTCCTCAGGCCAGTGAACGCTGTGCCACCGCGTTCCCAGCTCAGCCCTGGTCCCACAGCTCAGCCCCAGCCCCACAGCTCAGCCCCGGCCCCACAGATCAGCCCTGGCCCCATAGCTCGTCTCTGGCCCCACAGCTCAGCCCTGGCCCCACAGCACAGCCCAAAGCAGCCATGGTTGTACTTAGACACATGTAGCGATGAGGGAGGAAGGTCAGTGTCCTGGAAAGCCAAGGCCTCTGTGCAAATCACTGGGGGTGACACGTGCCCCCCCAGCCTGGGGTGACCCAGGACTTTGGCACAGCTGGAGACCCCCATCCCAGACCCCTGGAGTCGAGCACCTAAACCTCCCTCAGGCTGACCCCAAAAATCGTCCCCCCAGCCTCCCTGTGCCTCCAGGGGGTCCCAGCGGCTCCATGCTCACCCGAAGCTGGAGTGCTGAGCCCCCAGCTGCACCCACGCCAACACACAGGGTCAGGAGGTCTGATCTGAGCGCTGGGGTGCGGGTCTCTGCCAAAACTGGGCAGCCCAGGCACAGGGAGCTGTGGGGCCGATGGGACAGGCAGGGGGTCGGTGCTAGAGCAGCCAGGGGCTCTGCACTGCCACGCTCATGGCCTGAGCCCCACATCCCGAGCCCCACACCCTGCACCTTCCTCCCCTCAGCCCGGAGCAACCCCAGCACGGCGAGCGGCTCCCAGCAGCAGGGCGAGTCCCGCTCCCCCGCAAACCCCCGCCTCCCCCCCACCCCAGCACCGCATCCCAGCAGCTCTCCCCGCCGGGGCCCGACAGCTCCGAAAAAGCTGCCGCACTATTTTTACCCCGCGGTTGCTATGGAGACATCAGCCCCACGCGCCGTGAGGTGATGCATCCTCTTTGGGAAGCGCCGCATCCCCGGCTGCCTCCCGCCCCGGCGCAGGACCCGCTATTTCGGGCAGAGCCGCACCGGAGCTGGACACAACCCGGCCTGGCCCGGGAGGGGCCGTCGAGGCCGGGGAGACGGGGATGGGGCAGGACAGACGCACTTTGGAGCCTGTCCCTGCGGCCCACCCAGCCCCGACCCTCACCATCCTCTTCCTCCCTCGGGCAGCAGAGCCTTCGGCCCCAGCTGCCTGTAAAAGCGGGAAGGGAAAGGCTGAGGCTGTCTGACACGGGATGTGTCGGGGCTCAGGAGCTCAGGGAGCTGGAGATGAGGGAGCCCAGGCGCTGGATGTGGTGCCGGGTTCGGGAAGGAAGAGGCAGCAGCTTTCTGAAGGCATGAGGAGGGCTGGTGGGGTGCAGGTCCCCTGAACCTCCCTCCAACTCCCCCTGCGCTGCTGAGGGGTGATGTTGCAGGATGTGGGAGCAAACAGCCTGCTCACAGACCGCAGCCCAGCAGGGGCTGGCAGGGACTTCTGGGGGTCACCCAGCCCGACCCCTGCCAGAGCAGGATCTCCTCGAGACAGGAGCATGGGACGGCATCCAGGACCCCAGGGTCAGGGTCTTCCCAGAGAAGGAGACTCCCCAACCTCTCTGGGACCTCCTCAGAGACCATGGCTGAGGCCAGACCCTGAACTTCACAAACCCACCATCAGCCCAGGGCAGTAACACGCCCCTGCGGCATCCCTGGGGCAGCAAGGCGACATTCGGAGCTGGTGTCCCCTCCCCAAAATGCCAGCACTGAACCCCCCATCACCTGCACTCATGGGTCCCCCCAAAATGCCACCACTGAACCCCCCATCACCTGGGCTCATCCCCAGGGCAGTGTTGATAAGAAGCAGCTGTGCGTGGAGGCGCTGGCAGGAGGAGCCGCACACTGCGGCGTGCGAGAGGATCACCAGCTGCTCTACAGAACACCCAAAATAGAACCAGCCCCAGCAGCCCCCAGGGACATGGCCCCACTCACCCCCACCTTCCCCCCCACTGCTGGAGTGGCCGCCGCTCCCAGGGGGTCTCAAGGCAGTCGAGGGGATGGTGCTCTGGGAGAAGCCCCCTCTCCAGGAGACGGAGACGCCACGGGCTGCCTTTGCTGTGGCTCCTCCGGCACTTCTGAGGAGCTGGGATTGCTCCATCTGATCCCATCCCATCTCATCCCCATGTCCATCCCATCTTGTCCCATCCCATCCCATCCTGTCCCATCCCATCCCATCCCATCCCATCCCATCCCATGCCCTGCACCCCCAGCCTCAGCGCCCCCAGCACCACACGAACCAGTCAGGCCCTTGAGGGTCCCAGCAGCGCGTGGCTCCGATGGGCCATGCCAGGCCCCAGCCATGGCTTCAGAGTGGGACAGAGCTGCTGCCCAGCCTGCCTGCAGGGAGGTACCACTGAGGGGCCCGGTGAACACCCCACACCTCTGCTGTTCTCTGTGGTGTCCCAGCTGTGGCCCCCCACCTCTCCCTGCCCAGGAAGAAGGCTCCATGGGGGAGAAGGTGCCCCTCTGCCAGGGCAAGGGTTTGGAGATGGCATCACCCCGTGCCCAAAGCAGCACCCAGCCCTCGGCAGCCTGTCCAGCTGTTCCAGCCCCAGCACGTGTGGGGCGGCACCTCAGGCACCACAAAACCACCTCCCTCTCAGTCTCACCCCAAACTGGCCAGGCCTGGAGACCACCCATGGCCCCCCGAGCCTGCCCAGGGCATGACTGCAGTGCTGGGGAGCACTCACACCTGAGCTGTGGCTCCTCCAGCAGCCAGCCCTGCCGGTCCCGTTGCCATGGCATCCTCAGGGGTGGCAGGGATGCTGGTGAGGAAGATGAGGAGGATGAAGGTAGGTGGACGCATTGTCTCTGCATAGCCAGGACAGAGGAGATCTGGGGGGGGCCTTGGAGCAGATGTGGTCTGTTCCTGCCCTGGGTGGTCCCAGCTCTCCAAGATCATCAGCTGCTGACCCCAGGTCTGTCCCTGCCCCATCTCCCTCTCTGGGCCACCTGACTCTCCGGTGGAGCTCAGCCCAGGCTGGGTTTGGTCTCCAGAGCCCAGGGGCAGCTGCACCGTGCTGTCCCACAGCAGAGGCTGTCAGGATGCTTGGCCCAGATGAGTGCAGCACAGATGACACTTCCCTGCACCCTCACAGCTCAGGGGGAGCAGGGATCTTCAGCACATCCCCTGCTCCACCCATCGCCCATTTAACCACAATCCCCCTTGTTACATACCAGCTGGACCTCGGACTCAGAGCTTGGCAGGCTGGCACCGGGCCCCTGGGCTGCGGGCAGGGAGCAGGAAGGGTTCCTGGGGTCCCACAGCAGGTGGGCAGGGGGAAAACCCTGTCCCAGGGAGCAGCACAGACATTACTCAGCAAAGCAGCAGGAATGGCCCTGAAAAAGGGAACTGGTGATCGTATGCAAATGAAAACGGGGGGGGGGGGGCTGCTCATTAATCACTCTCTGTGAATTATTCAACAAGAGAGAAGCAGCAGGAGGCACAGAAACAATTGGTGTAGAAATGGAACAGGTTATCAGCCGTGCTCAGCCCCCTCAGCCCAGCCCAGCCAGGCTCCCCCCACCAAACAAGAGCAGCCCCTGTCCAGTCCCGCCTCTGGAGCCAACTGTGGGCAGCCTGGACCACGCATCCCTGACCGTGTATCTCTGCCCCCTGAGCATGGCCACCCGCCCCAGGGCTGGCTCTCCCTGGCTTGGGGCCATGGCTGCCATCCCAGGCTGCAGCCTTTGTCCTGGATGACCCTGCTGCGGGTCCCGAGGCACAGCAGGGCAGCCAGGCTGCTGCTTGGTACCCCAAAAATCACTCAGAAGCTGTTGGTCATCAACAGAAGCATTTGGTGAGAGGCCACAGGCAGCACCAGCCCCTCTCCTGAAGTGCCTCTGGGAGCACGTGGGTCCAGCACCCTTTCCCAACACCTCTGATGCCCCAGGACCTTCCCTCTTCCCCCTCCCTCGCCATGGCTGTCCCCGAGCGGTCCCTTGGCAGGTGAGCAAACCTCTCCCCAAGCACCGGTCACAGATGCATCCACACTGGGATGCTGCAGCAGCTTCCTCGGATGCTGAACAAACCCCTGCTCCAGGCAGAGCCGGTTCCATTCCCAGCCTGCCCAGGAAACGTCTCCACTGCTCGATCTGCCTCTGAAACGGGGCTTCCCTAGGAATGACCTGCCGTGCGAGCAGGCATCCAACAGCACCCAGACCAGCTGCCACGGCCAGCTCAGCCATCAGTGAGCAAGCAGCTGCCGTAGGGTTTTCCTGGATGGGTAACAAGAGCCGCTCCGTGTCCCCCCCAGCTCTGGTTATCATCACTATTATCACCTCTTACCAAGGAAGGCGACCACTCCCCATTATGTTTTAGTAACCACAAGAGAAGTTTCCCCCAGCACTGACCGAACCTCTGGGCGCCCCATGACAAACACCATCAGAGGCAGCGGCAGCTCAAGGACAGAGCCACTCGTGAGGCCGGGTTTATTGGGTGTTTATGGACAGTTCCTCCCCTTCCACCCCACCCTGTCTCTGCTGGAACCGCTCCTGAAGTAACCATCCTCTCCACGGAGCACCGTGGGCTGGGGGCAGGGATGTGGGTGGGATCTGAGTGGGATCTGGGTACCAGACCTGGGGCGGTGGGGAAGGGGATGAGATCTGGGTGGGATTTGGGTACCAGAGTTGCTCAGGGACAGCAGAAGGTCCTAGTGACCCCACTGATGGGGACTCTGTGTCCCGGGGAGCAGCATGAGGGGACTCCGGCTCCCCCAGAGTGGCACAGAGCACTTGGTACCCCAGATGTACAGACCGCTGGGCCAGCAGCATCTGAGGGGGCTTCAGGGGTCTCTGCTCTGACCCCCTGCTCGTGGGGTCGGCTGTGGGCTCAGGTGTCTGCTCAGAGCTGGGTCCCACCGGGCCCCGAACCTCTCCAGGGAGCCCACGGGTGGCCCCCACGGTGACACCCAGGCACCGTACCACCCACGGGGCACACGGCACCGCAGCGGGCACGGGGCCCTGGCAGCACACCCATGCCATCGCACGCCCACCCCCAGGGCACCCACGGGCACCCAGGAACACAGCGTGTCCCTCCCCGTGGGCACGCAGCCCCCTGGGACACGGGCACCTCGGTGCACGCGTGGGCACACACGTGTGCAAGGACATACGGACACGCAGGCAGGGATGCACCCAGCATGCCCCCCGTGTGCACACGCGCCTTGCACACTCACGGGGACATCCCCCCACCCGCCAAGCATGGACACGAACACCTCCGAGGTGCCCCCCTCCCCCCCCCCCGCGCCCCCCGCATACAGACACCCACGCGCGGCGGGCGCGGGCACTCCCACACCTCCCACCCCCCACCCACCCCCCGCCCACGGCCCGGCACCCACCCGGACACGCGCCCCCGCAACCCCGCCCGCCCCGCCGCTCCCCGCACCCACCGGGGGCGGACGCGCCGCCCCCCGCCGCCCCGCGCGGACCGGACAGCGGGGACCGGGCAGCGGCGGCGGGTGACGCAGCCGCCCGGAGCGACCGCGTAAGGAACGATGCGAGCGGGGGCGCCGGGGGGCCGGAGGGGTGAGCGCGGCACCGGGTCCCGGCGGCTGGGCACGGAGAGCCGGGCGGCAGGTACCGGGCAGGCACGGGGGCTGGGGGCGTCCCCCTATCAGCCTCCCCCCCCCATCAGCACCTCGGACAGGGGCCGGCGGCTGCGGGACGGGCCCGGGGTGGGGGTGAGGTAGGGGTTGGGGGGACACCTCCCCGGGCTCCCGTTGTGCCCCCCCCCGATGTCTCTGCAGCCCCCGGCGGGCGGCGGGAAGGGACGAGGCGGCACCGGGGCCGGGACCCCCCAGGCCGGGAGACGGAGGTGAGTGCGGGGGGGGGGATCGGGGGGCTCCCCGGGGGAGGGGGCTGGGGGCGGGGGACGCGGCCGCGTGGGGGGCTGGGGGACGCGGCCCCGTGCGAGCACTTACAGCGGGTGCCGGAGCCGCGGGGTCCAGCACCGCGGGCGCCGCGGGGGGTGGGGGGCTTTGGGGGCCGGGCCGAGCAGGAGACCCGCACAGCGAGAGCGTGGGGCGAGCGAAGGTCTGATCCTGAGCCTCCGGTGCCGAGCACCCGCCGGTCCCCGTCCCACCCCCCGCACAGCTCCGGGCTGCCGGGTGCCGAGGTCCATCCCTAGGGATGTGGGCGGGAGCGCTGCGGGGTCCCCGGGACGCGAGCCGGAGCCTCCCCGGGCCCAACAACCCCCCTCCCCCCGCAGCCATCCCACGCCAGGCAGCGCCCGGGGAGCCTGTTGATCCCTCGGAGCCGGTCCCGCTGCAGGCTGCCGGGGGGGTGAAGCTGCTCCCGCGGCCCACCCCTCGCCCCCCCGCACAGGGGGTCCCGGCCCAGCCCAGCAGCGCGGGGTCAGGGCCGGCATCACACCAGCGCTTCCTCCCGCAGCGCAGCAGCAGCGATGGTGGCTGCAGCCCCAGAAGCCGCGGGCGATGCTGGCGCTGGCTCCGGCGGGCTCCATGTCACAGCCCGGGGGACGTAGAGGATGCCCTGGAAACCACCTCGGCAGGGGGACCATCCTGGTGTCGCCGGCGCTGGGGGCCTTGGGCTGCATCCAGGCCAATGCCGGCACTACTGCTGGGGAAGCGGCGCCGGAGGAGAGCCAGGCAAGAGGAGCTGAGGCGTTATTGCCAGGCAGCAGCTCAAGCAGAGCTGCTCTGAGAGGGGGGACAAGCTGTAAGATGGGGGAGCCGGGCTGGGACGAGACCCCATCAGCCGGGCAGGGAAGAGGCAGCGACAGGTCCCAGCGATGGCAGTCACCAGGGCGAGGTGGGGGGGTCCCAGTCCCTCAAACAAGCCTGGTCAGTGGGGTTGGATGGAGCCTCAAGCACTCTCACAGCTCAACCCAGGCCTGGGGAGAGCCCCAGCCCAGGGTAAAGGTGGGCAGCTGGGTGGGGGTCTCTGGAGAGGCTGGTCAGGGTAATTAAGGCCAATTAGTGCATGCAGGCCCTGGCACGCCTGGAGCAGAGGAAGGCCTGAGGCTCCCTGGCCAGACAAGCACAGATCTTCTGAGAGGAGGTCGCTGAGGAGGCACAGCTCCCTAAATTAAGTAACCACACCATCTGGCCCTGAGACAGCAGGGCTGAGGCATCCCCCAGCCTGCAAAGTCCCGCTGTGCCCAGGAGGAGAACCCTTCCTGCCCCGCCCTGCCCTGCCCACACCTTGGGCACCCCGTGAGCAGCCAGAGCAGCCATGGGCAGAGATCTGGTGGGACACAGAGCAGCTGGGTGGGATGGCTCCGGGAAGGCAGGGGCAGGGCAAGGGGCAAACCTCACCTCTTCTTTGGGGTTCATTCCACAGCTGCTGGCTGGTGCTGCTCATGCCCACCAGTAAGCCCCAGCCGGTGCCATGGATGAGGTGACAGAGCTGGAGATGGGGGGCAACTGCCTCCTGAAGGCTGTCTGGCTCGGCCGGCTACGGCTGACCCGGCTGCTGCTGGAAGGGGGGCTTACATCAACGAGAGCAACGAGAAAGGGGAGACCGCCCTGATGGTGGCCTGCATCACCAAGCACGTCGACCAGCAGAGCATTAACAAGGCCAAGATGGTGAAGTACCTGCTGGACAACAGAGCCGACCCCAACATCCAGGACAAGTCTGGGAAAACAGCCCTCATGCACGCCTGCATCCACGGTGCTGGGGGGATGTGGTGTCCCTGCTGCTGGAGAACGGGGCAGACCCCAGCCTTGAGGACCGCTCCGGGGCATCAGCACTGGTCCACGCCATCAATGCTGAGGACAAGGACGTATTGCAGCACCTCCTGAACGCCTGCAAGGCCAAGGGGAAGGAGGTGATCATTATCACCATGGACAAGTCTGCCTCTGGCACCAAGACCGCCAAACAGTACCTCAACGTTCCCCCTCGCCGGAGCTCAAGGAGAGGGCAGCACCTGAGGCGGGCACGGCACCCTCCGGCGCCCACCCAAAAACACCCATCTCAGCACCTTCCCCCACCGAGAAGGAGAGCAGTGTCTTCAGCCCGCACCTGTCGCACCCCGGGGACAGCCCCTCTGCCAGGGGTGCCGACGAGCTGCCCTCCCCGGGCCAGAGAGCTGGCACAGCCAGGAGAGCCCGCCTGTCCCAGCTGAAGCGGCTGCGGTCAGAGCCCTGGGGTCTGGTCGCGCCCTCAGTGCTGGCATCCGCCGTGCTCCGTGATGACATGCGGGCCTGTGCGGATGACGAGGCCATCATGGGCATCGGCGACCTCTCCCTCTCCAAAAAGGGCCCCCTTGCCCGGATCGGCAGCAGCAAGAGCAGGGACCCCTCCCTCTTCCCCCCGGTAGACGAGCCAGCTCTGCGGCCGGCGCTGGGGCTGCTGGCAAGGAAAGCGGCCTATGAGAAGAGCCAGGCCGCCCACCAGCGCCTGCCCCGCAGGAGCACGGTGCCCGAAGAGCCCCAGAGCATCAGCTTGGCGGCCACAGGCTCTGCCGCAACCATGGATGCGCTGCACCGGCGGCGGCTGGGCACCGAGCACTACGACTGTGACCCCCAGCTCTCCGGCATCCCCAGCCCGGTGGGGGAGGTGGGGAAGGTGCCATCGGAGAGGAGGAAGCTCAGCGGGTCCCACCTGGCCTTGCTGGACGGCTCCTGGGAGTCCCTGGACAGCACCCCTGGCACATCGCCCCCTGGGACCGTCCGGCGCCGACCACCCGGTGTGCTGGAGAGGCGCGGCTCTGGCACCCTGCTGCTAGACCACATCTCCCACAAAAGGCCGGGATATCTGCCCCCCTGAACGTGAACCCTAACCCCCCCATCCCTGACATCGGCTCCAGCAGCAAAACCTCCTCCCCGCTTGCTGGGGGCCTGAAGTCCCTGGTGCCCGTGGCCCCCAGCTCGCCGCGGCGGGCTGACCTGCGAACCCAGAGGAAGCTGCTCCGCAGACACTCCATGCAAGCCGAGCAGATGCGGCAGCTCTCCGACTTCGAGGAGATCGTGGCCCAGTAGCCATCGCTGCTCCTTCCCCAGGGAGGTCACCAAACGGGATGGTTCCCACAGAGAGCGGGGGAGGGGGGGTCGCCCAGCTCCGGGGAGGCGCTGGCACAGGGTCAGAGCTGTGCCCTGGGGGGGTGATGGGGAGGTTCCCGCTCCCATATGCCTGAGCTGTAAGGAGAGACTGGGCACCCAGCCCGAACGGCTGACGTCTCTCCAGTCACTTCTGGACTTCTGCCCTGCAGTGAGCACCTGAGAGCGATCCCAGACCCCTAAGAGCGATCCTAGACCCCCGAGAGGGATCCCAGGCCCCCCAGGAGTGTCTGGCTTCTCACCAAGCCTCCAGCCTGCCATCCTCTCACTCCACATTATTTGCAATCCCTGTTTCTTCCATCGGCCTCTGTGCAGGGTCCGGCTGCCGAGGCCAGGGGCGAGTGTCAGGGCTCTGTCCTGGCAGGGGACAGCCGCCGGCGCAGCACCACACCCCAGCCACCCCTCTGCTGACCCTGGGGCAGTGACCCAGCCCAGCCCCGCACCACCGACCCGGCATTTCGGACCTGTGACCCGCCCCGGACATCGTGCCGGCCCTGGGAGGACCCCGCCGGGGGTCCATTCTGCAGACCCCCCGTGTGCTGGTGCCGCTGCTCGGGCGAGGAAGCGGCAGCTGATGTCGGGTCCTGGTCCCGCCTCCATCACCCCAGAAGCGCTTCCATCCGTCCGTCTGTCTGTCCGTCCGTCGGCGGGACGGCTCCGTGCCCGGGACGCTCACGGCCATTTTTGGGGCCGTTGCGGGGTCTGACACTCCCTGCCCCGGGCGGCGCCGCGTTTCGGCTCGGAGCGCGCAGGATTCTCCCCGGCCGTGCCGCGGGTTCGATACCCCGCTGGGGGCAGAGGGGGCTGTGCCCTTGGGAGCCTCAGAGCTCGGACTCGCCGCAGGCCGGACGCGGTGCGGGCCCTGTCACCGTGACGTGCGTCACGCGTCGGTCAAGCTCCCGCGCTTCTCCCTGTCCCGACATATCGCGCCGCAAAGCGCAGCATCCCGCGGAGCCGGGGGAAAGTTCGGAAGGGATCAGGAAGTTCGGGGGGTCGGGGGGTCGGGGGCTTCGTGCGGGGACCTCGCGCGCGCGTCCCGCCGCCAGCAGGTGCGGAGGATGACGTCACGCCGGGGCTCCCGGTGCGGGACCAGCCCCCCGCCCGCCCGGCTGCGGGCGGGGAGGGGCCGCGGCCGGGGCCGCCCCCAGCGGAAGCGGAGCCGGGGCCGGGGCCGGGCGCCACGTCAGGCGGGGCGGGGCCGGCCCGGAGCGGAGCGCGGGATGCTGGGCGCGGGGCGCGGGATGCGGGGTCCGGGGCGCGGGGTGCGGGTGGCGGCGCTGGCCGCGCTGCTGTGCGCGCTGCGGGCCGGCGGCACGGAGCTGACCTTCGAGCTGCCCGACAGCCGCAAGCAGTGCTTCCACCAGGAGCTGGAGCGCGGCCTCAAGTTCTCCCTGGACTACCAGGTACCCCCCTGACCCTCCCCGCAGGCAACCCCCCTTCCTCTCGCGGGACCCCACCTCGGGTATCCCCTTCCCCCCCGGACCTCTATCTTGGGTACCCCCTTCTTCTCCTGGCCCCCACCCCGGATACTCCCTTCCAGCCCCAGCCCCATGCCCAGCCTGGAGCTGGCACCAGCGTGTGCCCACCACAGCCCCCAGTCCCACCATCAGGGCTGGCTCTGGCTGTGCCATGTGCAGGCATCCCACCCGAGCCGTGGGCAGCGTGGGCACCGCTTCCCGGGGCCTTCCATCCCGGGGCCCTATCCCCTGGCAGGCAGCCCTGGGCACAGCACCTGGGTGCCGAGGGCACGGCTGCGCACACGGCGTGGGGCTGGGCAGAGCCGCTCTACCCCCTCCCTGGGGCTCTCCCCAGGCGGTTGGGTAGGTGCTGCCTCTGTGCCCTCGCACAGGTCATCGCCGGGGGACACTACGATGTTGACTGCTACGTGGAGGACCCCACGGGCAGGACCATCTACAAGGAGACCAAGAAGCAGTACGACAGCTTCCCGCACCGCACCGAGGTCGAGGGTGTCTACACCTTCTGCTTCAGCAACGAGTTCTCCACCTTCTCCCACAAAACCGTCTACTTCGACTTCCAGGTGGGCGACGAGCCGCCCATCCTGCCCGACATGGGCAGCCGCGTCACCGCCCTGACGCAGGTGGGTCACCGCACACGGGGGCTCCTGGCGCTGCTCCCGCCGGCAGTGGGACAGCTCTGCGGGACGGCGGTTGGGAGCTCGTCCCCCTTCCCCCTGCCAAATGCAGAAGTGCCAACCGCCAGCCGAGGCCACGTCCCTGGGTACCCCCTTCCAGCCCCATGCCCACTGTGCCTGTTCCGGTGCCAGCACCAGCATGTGCCCACCACAGCCCCCAGCCCTGCCGTCAGGGCTGGCTCAGGCTGTGCCACATGTGGGCATCCCACCCAAGCCATGGGCAGTGTGGGCACCACTTCCCGTGGCCCCATCCTGTGGCAGGCAGCCCTGGGCATGGTGCCTGGGTGCCAAGGGCACGGCATGGGCAGAGAGTGATGGGGGGACTGCTGTGAGCCTGAGCACTCAGGGTCTGTCCCACACAAGGGAAGCACAGTGAGGTTGTTGCACCCCTTGGTGTGAGCCTGTGGGGCTGGTGGCTCCCCAGGCTGGGAGCCAGACCCTGCCCTTGGTCTCCGGCGCTTCGGTGGGGCCCTTGGCTGTGCTCCTGGTGCTCCCTCTGCCAAAACATCCTGTTCCAGTAGAACCGCTCTCATGTCAGGGCTGGCAGAGACCCTGCAGCACAGGGAGCTGCTGCCCCCCAGCCCAGTCCTGGGGTCCCTCAGCCACAAGCCCCCATCCCAAGCTGTGCTGTGTCGGGATCAGTGGGGCTCTTGTGTCCCCAGATGGAGTCTGCCTGTGTCAGCATCCACGAGGTCCTGAAGACGGTGATTGACTCCCAGACTCACTACCGGCTGCGGGAAGCGCAGGACCGCAGCAGAGCTGAGGACCTCAACAGTCGCGTCTCCTACTGGTCCATGGGGGAGACCCTCATCCTCTTCGTGGTCAGCATCGGGCAGGTGATGCTGCTCAAGAGCTTCTTCACTGAGAAGAGACCCGGCAGCGGCAGCGCCGGCACCTAGAGCCACGGCCGCTCCGTGCCCGGACTCCTGGGTCGCGCTTTGCCTCTGGCTTCTGCGAGTGCTGCCGTGGGGAGGTGGCTGGGGGGAGCAGGGAATGACGTGATGCTGCTGAGCCCGGTGGAAAACGAACCCCAAAGCACGGGCCTCCCCCAGCCCACCCCCCTTGCTTTGCCTCCCACTCTGCCCTCGCCCGCCCTGCAGCCCCCTCCCCACACCTGGCCGCTCTGTCCCCACTTCCCAGCGGTGCCAAGGCAGCGGGTGGGTGCGCTGGGGTTTGGGATCGACACTCTGTCCCCATGTCCGGCTCTGGGGTCACTTCAGAGCCCAACGTGGTGGCAGAGCCCAGCCCAGCACCCAGCCCGGCCATGTGCTGCCTGTGCAGCTGGGCAGGGGTCTTCTCTGGGCTGGGGAGGGGCGGGGGCAGCGCTGACCCCCCTTCCCCAGCACTCCTGCAGCAAGCACAGTGCTACTCCCCTTTCTGCCCAGGGCGGGCAGGGTGCTCCCTGAAGTGGGGCTGAAGCATCCCAGGAGCCCCCGGCTCAGAAACGGAGGCAAAGCTTCAGCAGGCGCTTTTTTGGTGATTCCCCTTGCTTTGCCAAGCCCCCTCCCCACAGCCAGGCCTCTCCCAGACCCTTCCTTGCTCAGCACCGTGCCCCAGTGTTCCTGTACCCACACAAGCCCATGCCTGGGCCTTGGCTGTGCCGTGGGTCTCACTGTGCCTGGCAGGCAGTGGGCACAGGCACAGCTCTGCTCCACTGGTACCAAGGGAGCCCCATCTCTGCCCCAGGAGCACCCATGGGGGGCTGCAGCCCACTCTCCTGCTGTCCCAAAAACCAGAGACCCCCCATGAGAGCCCCTGGGCGGACGGGGGATCGCCCCTCTGGAGCCCCAGCAGCACCACTGGTGTTTTACTTTGCCACTTGATAATAAATCCCTGCGACTGTGGTTCACACAGCTCTTACTGGGCACTGGCCCTGGGTGGGAGAGAGCCAGGGGTGGGCACATCTGGCTGGCCCTGCCTGGGGTCCTCAATCTCCCCCAGCACCTTGCAGACACACCCCCCTAACCCTCAGCACACCGCTGCCCAAGGGGGAAGGTTTGGGTGCCTGCAGCCCCACCATGCACCTGCAGTGGCGTTGCCCAGTGTGCAGGCAGCGAGGGGCCCCGGCACCCCCAGCCCCTGCTCGAGGAGCAGGGCCGCAGCCCCCTCCCCGGCCTCTCTCGGTCCCGGCAGCTGCGGCAGCTCCCGCGGCAGCGCTGGCCTTGGGACAGTTGCCGGGCAGCCGGGAGCAGCCCGACCCCGGTGCCTCGCAACGACCTTCGGCAGGAGCCAAGAGCTGCCGCCTGGAGCGGGGCCAGCGGGGGTGCCAGGCTGCCGTAGGCAGCGCGGGGCCCGGGGAACAGCTCGATGCCGACAGCAGGGACCAGCCCTGCGCCCCTGGGAGCCCCCAGGACAGACAGCCCCAGTACCTGGCTCTGGCCAACGTGTGGGGCATCCCTGGGGTCCCGAGAGCACCCCACGGCAGGGGCAGGAGCAGCTGCCCCGGGGGACAGCGAGCCAGGGTTCCCATCCAGCCCATCCCCTGTCCCCAGCCACGCTGGCTCTGGGGACCCCCAGCCCAGCTCAGAGCCAGGGGCAGCACCGATGGCGGCTGCGGGACACTTTATTGCCTGGCTGGGGTCTGCTGGGCAGGAGGGGACCAGGGGCACCCACACCAGCCCCCCCACCCTGCCCACAGCCTGGGTGCCTGCTGAGCACCCCAGGGTGTCCCCATGGGCACAGGGCCATGCCCGGCTCACAGGGAGCTGTTCTGGCAGGAGCCAGCCCCGGCAGGCAGCTCCGGCACAGGGGGTGCCCGCGGCCCCCGCGCCCCCGGGACGCCCCGTCTGGGTGGCAGAGAGGAGGCCGAGCAGCGGAGGGAGCCAGTGGCTGGTGAGGGCGGCTGGGCCAGGGGGCTGTGCCCACAGGGACACCCCCAGCCCCTCTCCAAGGGGATGGTGAAGAGCCCGTAGGTGATGGGGTCCAGGCAGGCGTTGAAGAGGCCGAAGATGAAGAGGATGTGGGTGAGGGCCGGGGAGACCCTCTTCTCCATGGCCCGCGGGCAGAACCAGTACCAGAGCCCCAGCAGGTAGTAGGGGGTCCAGCAGAGGATGAAGGAGGAGACGATGACCAGGCTCATCTTCAGCATGCGCAGCCGTGCTCGCGGGATGTTGTTCCTGGAGCACCGCAGTGACACGTCCCGCGAGGAGACTGGGGGATAACGGCCCATGAGGGAGGGCTGGGGGAGGCTGCACAGCCCCATCCACGGCTCCTGCCCCTCCACCCTGCACCCCCCGTCCCTGGGTGTGTTGGCCGGTGTCCGGGCACTCACAGATGCTGGAGCCCATGCGCCGGGAGATCTCCAGGAGGATGCGGGTGTAGCAGCAGACCATGATGAGCAGCGGCAGCAGGAAGAGGCAGGAGAAGCCCAGCATGTTGTAGAGGGTCTCGTGCCAGGGCTGGGGGAAGCTGCCGCGTGTGGTGCACTGTGTGAAGTTGTGGGGGGGCCGCAGGGTCACCGTGCGGAAGAGGAAGAGCTGGAGGCAGAGCAGAGGGGTGAGAGGGGCTCCACATCTCCCGAAAGCAGGGCACCGGGGTCCCGGGGCAGGGACCTGCCCGTGGGAGTGGGACCCACAGTCACCCCCACGCCAGCTCCGCTCCCCATTCCTGGGGGGCCGGGACACGCAGCAGGGACCGGGGCAGAGCCAGGCTTGGGGGTGGGGGTCACGCTGGCAGGGGGGTCTGGAGAGCAGCGTGGCCCATGGGTACCTGCGGCAGCGAGAGTGTGGCGCTGAGCAGCCAGGCGGCGTGGAGCATGATGCGGTTCCTCCGGCGCGCCCGGGCGATGGCCAGCGGGCGCAGGATGGCGGCCTGCCGGTCCAGGCTGATGACCACGGTGACAAAGGCCGAGGCGTGCATGGCCAGCAGCCGCAGGTACATGAGGAGGCGGCAGGCCAGGTCGCCCGCCCGCCACTGCAGCGTGATGTTCCAGATGGCGTCCAGCGGCATCACCGCCACCGTCACCAGCAGGTCGGCAGCAGCCAGGTGCAGCAGCAGCAGGCGGATGTGGGACCGCCGGCCGCCCCGCCGCCCCCCGCCACCCGCAGCACTGCCAGGTTGCAGCCAGCAGCCAGGACAAAGAGGGCGAAGGTGACGGCCACCCGGGCCTGAGCGGCGGGGGAGAAGGTGGGCAGCCGTGGGGGCTCCGTGTCACCCTCTGCCTGGGGGCTCCAGGCACAGCCCCGGTCCGGGGAGGGGGACAGACTGCTGGTGTTCCAGAGCACGGGGTCTGGGTGTCCCTCTCCTGCTGTGACAGGCAGACGGGCAGCGGCAGGGGCCCTGGGATGGGGTCTCCGTGGGGGGGACGACAGGACACGCTCAGCATGGAAAGCCCTGTCCCCTGGAGCCCTGCTCCCTGCCCAGGCCTGGGGTGCCCAGACCAGGACCCTCACCACAGCTCACCGCTTTCCCATCTGTAGCTGCTCTCTCCATCCCCCCTACTTTTATAGAGCCCCCAGCAGCCCCCAGAGCCCCCAGTCCCCCACAAACCACAGCACAGGGTGACACGGTCTCAGCAGCCCCCCAACTCACTGCCTACCCCAGGCCATCCCCATCACCCATCCATTCCTCCCCAGAGCATCCTGCGTGAGGACAGAGACACCCCCCCCCAGCCCACCCAGGTGACCAAGCCCCCGCTCCCACCACCCACCTCACCTCCATCCAGCGCCTCCTGCCCATCACCACCCCATCGTCGGGCCATGTCGAGGGCTGCTGTTCACGCAGTGATGCTGAGAGCTCCTGCATCCACACCCTGCCTGGTGGCAGTGCCAGGGGAGGTAGGGGAGGGGGTGGGGGGGCAGTTGGGTGCCCTTGAGTAGCTCAGGCTGCTCCTTGACGTAGCCAACCCCCCTCTCTGGGAACAGCTTGGTCCTTCGTCCTCGCACCACCCACCCGCACAGACGCGGATGCGTCTGTGCGGGTGGGTGGTGCAGGGGCGAAGGACCCATGGAGGATGGGTCCCCAAAACCCCCATCCTTGGTGGGGGGGGGTCTGGTGGTGGTGGTGGTAGGTTGTTTTGCATCTCAAAGGCTTCGTCTCTCCCCAGCAGATGGAATTAACGTTATTAGCAAGTCATTTCACAGATAAGTGGGGCTCATTAGCCCCCAGACCCCCTGCCCCGGAGCCCCTGGAGTGGGTGGAGACACCCCCACCCCTACCCCCTCCCCATTCATTCACACTGGGCTGTCAGGCCCCCCACTAGCGTCTCTGTAATGGGCTCGGTGCCAGTCGTGGGTTCTGCACCCCTCAGGGTGCTGCTCGGGGCGGGGGTGAGGGGTAGAGGGGCCCCATCTGCAGGCCCCTCCGCCCCCCCCCCCCAAACACACGTGGGGTCTCCAGCCCGATGGGGCAGCCCCAGCCCTGTACAACCCAGTCCCTACCCTGTTGCTGGACTCCAGACCCCCAAACTGTCCCTGCACATGGGGGCTCTCACAGGCACTGGCCATGGGGCGCAGGCAACGCTCAGCTCCAACTGAGCTCCACGGCTGTATTCAGAGGGTGTTGGTGACCCCCCTCCTCATCCGGGCCCTGTGGCTGGAAGTGTCGCTCCCGATCCCTCCCAGCAATGGCTTTCCCAGATGCTGCAGGACCCCTGCCCATGGCAGCAGGATGCCCTGGGAGTTTCACACCGTGACACAGGCAGGAGAGGGCACAAGGGTTTATTTATGTACAGGCACAGACCCCCCAGCCCCCCCAGCACAGCTCCAGGCTCACACAGGTGGGGTCCTGGCCCCCCACCCAGCTGTCCCGAGGGGCACACACGTTCCCCAAGCTGCAGGCATCCAGATGCGGCATCGCAGGGCCTCCTGACACCAGGGGTACCGGGGAGCAGGGGGCTCGTCAGGGTCAGTCCTGGGGCTGTGGTGGGAGCAGAGCCTCCAAGAGAGAGAGCAGGTCTGCGGAGAGTTCCTGTGGGAAGGAGAGGGAGGGTGAGATGAGGGGCTGCGGGAGGATGGGGGGCTCAGGGGGAGCAGGAATGAGGCTGGCAGAGCCCACCTGTGGGGAGGGGTCCCAGACAGGGACAAGCAGGACCACAGCCCTGAGCTGGTGCAGCTGACGGGACCCCAAAGAATATGAGGGAGAGTGGTACTGGGGTGACTGGAGCAGGCTGAGGGGGATGCACCCACTGCAAGAGAGGGATACACCTCCCGCTTCCCAACCCCAACTTTTACCCCAAAACTGGTACTGACACTGCCCCACGCCAAGGACCCAGAACCGCCCTGATGCCCAGCGCCAGCACACGTACCTGTGTGACCATCCCAGCATCCACAAACTCTGGCAGCATCAGCCCCGCATCCAGGAGGGGGTCTCTGGGGAAGTCTGGGGGGGCTCCGGCCCCGGCCTCCACGTAGTGAGGAGGGGACGACCAGGAAGACGTGCTGGAGACTACATCCCCATGCAGCTCCGGGGGGTCCCCGCTGCAGGGATGTAGGGGTGACCCCCAGGCCCCCGTTCCCATGCTGGGAGCCCCATGCAGCTCCAGGGGGGTCACCGCAGCGGGGTCATAGGGGGGTGACCCCCAGGCCCCCGTTCCCACACCGTGCAGCTCTGGAGGGGGCCCCGCCACGGCAGGTGACCCCCAGCTCCACGGGCCGGGGGGTGAAGCATCCTGGGGGGCCGGCGGGTGCAGGCGCGGCTCCGGGGGCTGGCAGCACCCCAGGCCCTGCGGGCAGAGGGGGCAGTGCCGAGGGGCCGCCCCCCGCCGCCTGGCCAGCGCCTCCTCGCTGAGCCCCAGCAGGGACGAGAGGTGGGCGATGTAGCGGATGGCCAGGCGCAGGGTCTCGATCTTGGTCAGGCTCTGCCCCGTGGGTGCCAGCGCGGGCGGCAGGTAGTGCCTCAGCCGCAGCAGGGCCTGCGCCAGCCGCCGCATCCGCAGCTTCTCCCGCTCGCTGGCGCTCTGGCGAAGGCCACCCGCACCCCCACCCCGCACCCCCTTCCTGCCCCTGGGGCCCGGCCGCAGGCGAGGGGTGGCAGGGCCACGGCAGGGTCCCCGGGTGGCATTGGGGGACGAGAGGCCGCAGGAGTCAGGCGAGGCTGCGGGCGAGCTGCTGCTGTAGCCCTCGGGGTCCGGGAGTCCACGGCAGCCCCAGTCCTGCAGTAGGGCTGTGCTGGGCAGCGGGAGGCCAGGGGCTGTCGAGCTCTGGGCCATGGCTGCGGGCCCTGTGCTGGCGTCCCCCGGCCGCCCAGCTTTATGCGGAGCCGGAGGTGTGAAGTGGCACCTTCGTGGCCGCCACCAGCAGCACTTCAAAGGCCGGGGGCCGAGGGCGGCCACTTTGAACATGCGGGTGACGAATTTTACCCCGGCACTGTGAGGCGTCTCGGTGCTGCCCACCCCCCAGCCATCACCCCCAGCTCCCTCATGAGGCCTAGGCCCCACGCGCTGGCTGTATTGGGGACGATAACGGGGTCTGTGGGACGGTCTGCAGGGGGTCTGCAAGGGGGTTTATGGTGGGGTCTGCAGGGGGGCTGTGGTGGGGTCTGCAGCAAGGTCTGCACTGGGTCTACAGTGGGTTCTGCAGTGGGGTCTGTGGTGGGGTCTGCAGGAGGGTCTGCATTGGGTCTGCAGGGGGGCTCTGTGGTGGGTGTGCAGTGGGGTCTGCAAGGGGGTCTACAGTACGGTCCTCAGGAGGCCTGTGG
The DNA here is from genome assembly GCA_027925045.1 of Hypotaenidia okinawae. Lineage (NCBI taxonomy): Eukaryota > Metazoa > Chordata > Aves > Gruiformes > Rallidae > Hypotaenidia > Hypotaenidia okinawae. The sequence continues at coordinate 22,414,999 of BSDF01000012.1, forward strand.
TGGGGTCTGCACTGGGTCTGCAAGGGGGTCTACGGTGGGGTTCTCAAGGGGTCAGCACAGCCTCTGCAGTGGATCTACAGGAGGGTCCATGGTGGGGTCCACGGGGGGTCTGTGGGTAGATCTGCAGGGGGTGGGAGCAGCAGAAGCACCAGCTCTGGATGCCCGTCCCCTCCCCTCCCCGCGCAGCGTGGCCCTCGCCACACATGCCCAGTACCCGGTGGCTCTGCAGGCACCGACCCCGCACACGGTGCCTCGGGCAGGGGGGGTCTGGTCCCCCGCGGCCCCGCTAATGGCGTTTCACACGCCGCCCCTAATGAGCTGCGGGCGCTGCCCGGTGCCGGGGGTGCCGCGGGGGGCGGTGCGGGGGGCGGGGCTGGGAGGGGCCCCCCGCCGCGTTCCCAGGCCCCGCAGGTGTCGGTGCCGCCGGGTGCGAAGGTTTCCAGGGGAACCGGCCCCGCCGCGGGAAGGAAAATCCATCAGGCAGCGGGCGGGGGGCGGTGCCATGTGCCCCCCACCCCCGGTACCGGCGCCGGCACGGCCCCCCGCCCCGCCCCGCGGTACCTCGGGATACGTGGGCCCCGCACCGGGTGTGCGTGGCTCCGGGGATACGGCGGTGGGCACGGGACCCTTGTGCAAAGCCCTGGGGATACATAGGTGCACATGGGACCCCCCCCACACCAGGTGTGTGCAGCTGTGGGGGCACAGGGGTGGGCACGGGACCCACCCACCTCCCCCTGCACTGGGTGTGCAGAGCCCCAGGGGTACAGTGGTGGGCACGGAATCCCCCACTGAACTGGGTGTGCCTGGCTCTGGGGGTACAGCGGTGGGCACAGGACCCCCCACGCCAGGTGTGCAGAGCCCCAGGTGTACAGCGGTGGGCACGGGGCCCTTGCACTGGGTGTGCACTGTCCTGCTGTGCTCCCAGGCCGGTGCTGCAGAGCCGGCTGTGGGCACGGGGCCAGTGCTGGGGCACAGTGCTGGGCACAGGGTGCAGGTCTGACCCCTCACAGGGAGCTACGGGCCCCACAGTGGGTGAGCCAGCACCTTGTTCACTCTGGCTTATGTTTCCCAGTGTCACATGAAGCTTGCTCAGTTTCCCTTGGCAGCACTGTGACCCGGAGGTGACAGATATATCCTGCTTATTGCTCACCGCAGCCTGGCCGTGTCCCCAGAGCCAGGAATGCTGCTCAGCCTGGTGTGCCAGCCCTGCGAGGACGCTGGGCATCCAGCAGCACAGGGGCTGTGGGGACCTGGTGCTCCCCTGCCCTGGGTCACATCCTGCTGGGAATCGTGCCACGGCACCCGGCCCCAGTGCTGCGCGGAGCCACTTGCACCCCAAGACGTCATGCCCACGGCCCAGCCCTGATACCACACCGCCTGCCAGGCACCTGCAGGTAGTGACACCGGGCCGCGCCATTATCTCCCTGCAGAGATTGCTGACACGGCACAAAACCCCACAGTTAATTGCTGCTTATTTCCCCTTGCCCTCTCTGGAGGAAGTGCCCTGCCACTGCCCCATCCAAGGTCCGACCGTGCCGGTGCCAACCCAGAGCTGCGGCACACCGCCAAGGGCGTGGATGCTGGCATGTCCCTGGAGATGGGGTGTCAGAGGCTGGGGGTTGCACTGGGGGGCTGGCAGTGTACCGGGGTGCTCTGCACCCAATGGCGCAGCTTGAGACATGGCTCCTTCCCCACATGCCCCTTGGTGCTGCCCCAGCCCCACTGCCCCCCTTTCCCAGGCCCCCTCCTGGGTCTCATTAGCTGATGAGCTCCTGAGTAATGAGTTCTGCGGCCCCGCTGGGCAGCCACTTCCCACCTTCCCCCATGTTTAGACAAGTGCAGGAGCACGGCTGGGCTGTGACAGAGCTGGCCGAGGGGTCAGAGCCCCCCTGGGGACACCCCGCACCCCCTCGCTCCTTGGCGGAGAGGGAGTCCCCCCACATGGCTCCACTCTGTGTGGATGGAGGGTGGGTACAGGGCAGTGGGCTGGATGTGGTGAGGGTGCTGGGCGAGCTGTGGACCCCTTGAGTGTACCTCTGGTCACAGCTGGCCAAAGCCCCCACCCCGAGGCAGTCAGTGGACCCACACAGTCAGGACCCCCGGCCCTTGGGAGCTGTGCAGGGGGCAGAGGAGGTGTGGGGACACCCCTGGGTGCCGGGTTAGCTGCTCAGGGTCCTGGCTGTGGAAGGTCAAGTCCCCGGTGCCGTGCAGAGCTGCGGTGCTGGGCAGCGTGGGCAGCGGCAGGGCTGGTGGGCGCATTAGCATCTCTCACGGGCGTGTGAATTGGTCCCTGCACACTTCCCAGCGCTGGGCAGCGCCAATTAAGGGCCGGAGGAGTCAGAACTGACACCTCTGCAAATGGGCCCGGCATTCCCAGGCTCCTGGCCAGCCCCAGCCCGGCTCTGTGGGCTTTGACACCTCCGGGCGGTCACTGAGGTGTCGCCGAGCACCCTGGACTCACATAAAGCCGGGGCTTGCCCTGAGCACCCCCAGACATAGGCAGCAGATCAGCCCCTGGCCATGGCCAGACCCTCATCACTGCTCCTGCCCCAGGTCCTCCAGCGCCCCACGAGCTGTGCCTGTCTCCAGGACTCGGTCAAGGCCTTAGTGGACACCACCTCCTCAGCCCCTTCTGCGAAGCCCCCTCCAACATCCCCGTGCCCCCCACGGAACCGACAGCCAGGCCTGGGAGGGCGGCAGGGCACTAGGGGCAAGCCGGGGCGGTGTGGGGGTGTGGGGGGCCCTCGCCAGAGCGCCAGCGAGCGGGAGAAGCTGCGGATGCGGCGGCTGGCGCAGGCCCTGCTGCGGCTGCGGCACTACCTGCCGCCCGCGCTGGCACCCGCGGGGCAGAGCCTGACCAAGATCGAGACCCTGCGCCTGGCCATCCGCTACATCGCCCACCTCTCGTCCCTGCTGGGGCTCAGCGAGGAGGCGCTGGCCAGGCGGCGGGGGGCGGCCCCCTGGCACTGCCCCCTCTGCCCACAGGGCCTGGGGTGCTGCCAGCTCCCGGAGCTGCGCCTGCACCCGCCGGCCCCCCGGGATGCTTCGCCCCCGGCCCCGGGAGCTGGGGGTCACCTGCCGTGGCGGGGCCCCCTCCAGAGCTGCACGGTGTGGGGATGGGGGCCTGGGGGTCACCCCCTACATCTCTGCAGCAGGGACCCCCCGGAGCTGCACAGGATCCCTGGCTCTGCCTGTGTGTCATGGTTGACACCGCCATGCAGGCTTGGAGCAGGGACCCCACCGGAGACCCCCCAGAGATGTGCCGCAGCCACAGGCATTGGGATGACTTCCTGCTGCTGCTCAGTGCCTGCAGCCCCCCTGCAGCCTCCTGGGGCAGGACTGATGGACACAGACCCCCCAGGACTCCCACTTGTGGCTCCCAGCTGCCTGCGCACCATCAGGTATGCACAGCCCCCTCCCCAGCCCCTGCTCCCACACCCTCCCCTTGTGGTGGGGGGATTATACCCAAGGATGGGTAGGAAGGGGATGGGGGGCAGAGGGTCCTTGCGGGGTGTGGGCATGGCCACCTGCACACTGTGGCTGAGGCATCTGCATGGGCTGGGGGCTCAGTGTGAGCTGGAGGGGCAGCTCGGGTGGGGGGCACAGGGTGCGGAGTGGGGGGCACAGTACCGGCCTGCAGCCGCCTGCCTGAGCCCGCACTCTCTGCACAGCTCGGCAGCCCACCAGCCTCAGACAGGCCTGTCTCCCCAACCCCCTGCGCAGCCCCCCGCCTGCCCAGCTGCACCCCAGCATGGCACTGGGGGTGGTGGAGCTGAACCCCCGCCCCCGGCTGGAGAGGCAGCGTGGGGATGACAGCACGGACCACCAGAGCCACGTGGGATGGACGCCAGAGAAGGGCCCCTCATTAAAGCTGCTGAGCTCCACTACACCCTGACTCATCTCTGCGGGAGCCCCGCATTGCGCTCCTGCCCCACACAGCCAGGCGCTGCCCCTGGGCTGGGGGCTCAGAGCCCCCTCCCAGCCCACCCCACAGCTCAGGGTGACGCAGGTGGGACCCACCACCTGGGGGGCTCCCTGGCCCCCTGACCACTGAGAGGGTGGCTCCCACCCACCCGCAGGGTCCTGACCCACCCTGGTGTTCTACACCCCTGTGGGGTCCCAGGCAGCCCTGAGGACAGTCCCCGAGGGGCCAGCTGCCAGCCCCCCACAGCAGGGCAGCGCAGGGAAGCCATGGCTGCCCCAGCGCCTCTGGAGGGATCCCTGGGCCCAGCGGGGGGTCGCACGCAGCCGTCAGACGGAGGGGCTGGGGGCTGGCGTCAGCAAAGCCCCCAGAGCCACTTAGCACTAGGCTCTGAACGGCCCTGGGGGCTCTGCACCCCCAGCCCCTCCCCACCCCCAGCTCACAGGCACTTCCTGCCCGAGCCCCAGTGCAGCCCCCATAAGCTGCTCCCCAAGCCGCCCCTCAAGCTGCCCCATGCCCCCCAGTATCCCGTGAAAGCTGCTGTGCAAGTATTTATTTACACTCCCCGGGCCTTGCACAGGGCCCAGCCCTGCCCAGGGCAGCTGAGGGCAGCAGGGCCCTCACCAGCCCAAAGCCCCCCAGGCCCCTCACCACTGCCCATCATACAGGCGCCAGGCTCTGCCCACCAGCAGCGGCCTCTGCCCCTCACGAGCAGCGAAGGACCCATCCGGGGTGGGGGTCACCATGGGAGAGAGCGTTTGGTGCCGGAGGGGCTGGAGTGACTGTGGCTGGGGAGTGGGTGAGGGTCCAGGCCGGCCCCAGTGCAGGTGGGCTGCGGGGGTGTCTGGCTTGGCCCCCGTCAGCCCATCCCACGCCAGCCGGTCCCACGGCCCGGTCAGGAGGAGAGCACGGCGCCGGGGCCGTGATTAGCTGTGCTTGGTCTCATTCTGGAACCAGCTCAGCACCACGGCCTGGTTCTCCTTCACCCAGTTGATGTTGGCGCGAGTCCTCTCCAGCGCCTGCTCCAGCGCCCGCGTCCCTGACCCAAACCCGATGTCCTGGTTGTCTTCCTTGAACTGCTGCAGCTGTGGGGAGAGGCTGGAGTGAGGGGCAGCCCCCAGCAGCTCCCCAGCAGCTGTCTGACAGCCCTCAGCAGCCCCCAGCAGCCTCCAGCAGCCACCTGACAGCACCTCGACAGCCCCCCGGCAGCCTGGGACAGGGCCAGAGGCTGCCCAGAGCCTTGTGCAGATGAGGGGCAGGGGCACAAACCCCCTTCCCTAGGGTGGCACACAGAGCCTGGCCCCTGCTCCTGCCAGGGCTGGGGTCCCTGGGCCTCGCCCTGCCAGGGTCCAGCCTCACCTGCTGCAGCTCAAACTCTGTGGAGAAGCGCTGGGTGACGGATAAAATGAGCCGGGAGAAGGAGAAGGAGCCGCCGCCATACCTGGCAGAGAGGAGGGATGGCTGAGCCGGGACCCAGGCCCGATGCCACACATCCAGGGAGGGGACGGTGCCACCCCCAGCCCCGCACAACCCCCTCCCCACGCGGTGCTCACTGTGTGAAGAGTATCCTCCAGTTGCTGCGGATGAAGTCCCAGGCCAGGGGCTGCCCCACCACGTTGCTGGCAATGCTGTTGATGGTGGCGGTGGCATCCTGCTTCCGGATCTTGCTGGGGTCGAGGGTGTACTGCAGGTACCTGCAGCGGGGGGTCACACCGCTGGGTGAGGGGCTGGCAGAGGCAGAGCCGTGGTGCCCTCCCAGGGCCCCCGCACCCACCGTTGGAGGATCCAGGGAACACGGCTGCAGGCAAGGGCCGTGCGGAGCTTGTCCGCCTCGGACACCACGGTGGCTTCTTTGAACCTTTCCCAGATGAAGTCCCAGGCCTCCTCCCCGCCCGTGGCCACAATGCTGCAGTAGATGGAGGAGCGCAGGTTCGGGGTGATCCTGTGGGAGAGAAGAGCCATCTCAGCATGGAGCCCTGTGTGGTACCCAGCCCAGACACCCCCAGGCCATGCCGGGCACTCACGGGTTTTTACTGGTGTCATTCTTCCACTGCTGGTAGTAGCTGGTGGCCAGCTCCTGGCACTCAGTGATGCCGTAGGAACAGGCTGTGCTGATGGCATTGATCTGGTTGTACCTGGGGAGAGAGGGGCTGTGGCGCTGGGGACCTGCACGCCACGGTCGGGCAGCTACTGGCCGGTGCCAGCCTGTGAGGGGGCTGTGCCCTCTCCCCAGCACACCCCAAAGGGGCCGTGTCCTCTCCACGAAGGCTGGGCAAACACCAGGGGAAGGGCCTGGAACTCACTGGTCCATCAGGCCCTCGGGGAGTTCAGTCCAGTTGCCGGTGGCGTTCTTGTAGTACAAGAAGAGGGGCATCACCTGCCTCTGCATGTATATCTGGGGGGGCAAAGGGGACAGTCAGCACCCAGCAGCACCATCATCGGCCCCTCACCCCCATTTCCCCCCTCAGCACGGGGCTCTGCCCAGCAGCAGGACCCAGGGTGGGGGCCAGGACTCACCGTCATCACCCCGAAGACCTCGGTGCGGTCAAACATCAGCTGGAAGTACTGGAGGCTGCTGAGCGCCGCCTCCCAGGGCATGTAGGCTGTCTCGTTGCGCAGGAACCGCGTGGTGCTCAGCGCCAGGGTCACGTTCACGTACTTGGCCCTGTGAGGGGTGAGAGAGGCCTCAGACCCCTGCTCCGCAGCCGCTACCCCCCTTCAGCTTTTCCGTCCCCCCAGCTCACCTGGCCAGGTTAAAGGCGTCATCGATGATCTGGGCACGGTTGATCACGGGGATGATCTGGGTGGGGGCAGAGTTGGCGGCTCAGGGCAGCTCTGCATGGAGGTGCAGGGCTGCAGACCCCTGCCCACGGCCCTACAGACACCTACCCACAGCCCCACAGACCCCTCCCCACAGCCCCACAGCCCCCCACCCACAGCCCCATGTACCTCATGGTCAGTGGAGAGCTGGTTGAGGAGCTTGTTCCAGTTCTCAGGGTTGTAGTTGACACGGAAGTACCCGGTGACGTTCAGGTTCAGCAGGAGCCAGTTGTTCCCTTCCACCTTGAACCGGCTGTCAGTTGCTGGGAGAGGGACATGAGGGGCTGATGGAGCTGCCCCCCAGTGCGAGGGGGGCAGGCTCAGCCTGTGCCCCCTAGGGTCCTCAACCTCTGCCATGGCAGGGGAGGGAGCAGCGAGCCCCTGCCCTGAGCAGAGAGCACCGTACCTGAGGCACTGGTCAGCCAGGAATCACCCATCACGTTTTCTGCTGTCATCCAGGTGAGGGGGACGATCCAGGTGTAGCTGTGCCGAGACAGGCAGGTAGTGGGGCCGTCTGTCTGTCTGTCCCTCTCCCCACACCCCCCGTGGTGCTGCCAGCCCCCCCACCCCACTCACTTGAACTTGGAGGGTCTGTCCACTGTGGAGTTGGGGTCCAGCAGGAAGTGGGCCTGGTTGATGGTGCCGTTGAGGGTGTTGACTGTCACCACGGGGAAGCCCATCTGCAGTGTCCAGGTGTCCATGATGTTGCTGATGCTGTCAGGCAGCGTGACTTGATTCTTGCTAACCGCCTGCCGGGGGGAGCACCATGGATCACCCGTGCCGGGGGTTCGGGAGGGTCACGGGGCTCAGCCGGCACCGCACCTCTCACACAGTGTGTGTGGGGTGGGGGTGGCCAGGACCCCGTCCTACCAGCAGCCCCCCAGAGCCGGGACAGCGATGGGGAAGGCGCTGGGTTGGGGGGAGCACTGGGAACAACCAGCCCCCTCCTACCTCTTGCAGATGAGTCCAGAGGTCGGTGTAGACGGTGTTGCTGTAGGCGAAGGTGTGGAGGTAGGACTGCAGGAGAACACCAGGAGAGGGGTGGGCAGGGGCAGGTCCTGGGGGCAGGACCCCCGCAGAGCGCCTGGGAGAGGCCCCTGCTGTAGGCCACCCACCCCACGCTGGGGCTTGGAGCCCCCCGTCATGGGCAGAGCCTCACCTGCAGTCCCTCCAGGAACACGTTCTCGGTGAGGAAGTTGGAGAGCATCCGCAGCACTGACGCACCCTGGGGAGACAGTGGGTGAGACCCACAGGGCACCCGGCAGCCCCGGGACCCCTGTGCCCCAGGACCCCCCTGCCCCAGGACCCTACTGCCCTGAGACCCCCACGCCCACCTTGCTGTAGGCGATGCTGTCGAAGACCTCGCTGATCTGGGCCGGGGTGTTGATCTCATCCTCGCGGAAGGAGAGTGGGTGGGAGGTGGCCAGGGCATCCGTCGCCATCACCGCGTGCAGCTCGTTCAGCACCATCAGGTCTTTCTGCAGGGGGAGCCCCAGCACCCGCCTCAGCCCCCTGGCAGTGGGGGCAGCCCCGGGGGTGCCAGGGCAGGGAGGATGCTGTGGTCCCTGCCCTGCTCCCCCCCCAGCCCCAGCACTCACAATGTTCCATGAGGGCTCAGCGGAGTCGGCACCCAGATACTCCACGTAGGAAGCGAAGCCCTCGTTCAGCCACAGGTCGTTCCACCAGCGCAGCGTCACCAGGTTCCCGAACCACTGTGGGGGGACACGGACCCCCTGTCAGCCAGGCCCAGGCCGGGTGGGGGAGTGGGCAGGGGGTCCCGGCTGGTACCTGGTGGGCCAGCTCATGGGCGATGACGGTGACCACCCGCTCCTTGTTGCCGATGGAGGAGTACTGCGTGTCGAAGAGCAGCGAGTTCTCCCGGTACGTCACCAGCCCCCAGTTCTCCATCGCACCGGCGTTGAAGTCGGGGAGGCCGACCTGGTCTGGTGGGGGGTGGAAAGGGTCCCGTTGGCACGCTGCTGCCAGGGTGCGGCACTGCCCGCCCCTCCAGCCCTCCCCCCATGGCTGGCGGTGCCTCCCAGGGACCCCGCAGCACCCACCGGACTTGGGCAGCGGGTAGGAGGTGTTGTAGTGCTGCTCGAAGAACTCGAGGATGGGGCCAGTCACCTGGAGCGCGTACGCGCCCTGGCTGCCATTGATGATGGCATTGGGGCGGCCACAGATGCGGATCTGGAGGGAGAGAGTTGAGGCTCAGGCACTGCCCAGGATCAGACCCCCAGGCGGGTGGGGGTGCCCCCCCAGCTTACCTCCACTTCCCCTGACATGTTGCTCACACAGCGGAACTCGCTGACGATGAAGGCCAGCAGGTAGGTGGACATTTTGGGGGTGGTCTCGAACTTGGTGATGTTCCAGCTCTCCCCATCTATCTGCTGCTGGTGGGTACCTGTGGGGAGCAGAGGGAGGGGGTCACCCCGCAGCCCCACTGGAACCCCCGACCCCCCTACGAGTGTCCCCCAGGCCACTCACTCTCAACGGGCATGTTGGACATGGCACTGTGGCTGGAGGGGTGGATCAGCGTCACCGAGAAGTTGGCTTTCATGGCCGGCTCGTCAAAGCAGGGGAAGGCTTTCCGGGCATCGGGCGCCTGCATCTGCGTGGTGGCCACCACCCTGCAGGACAGTCCCATCAGCTGCAGGGCCTTTGTGGGGCCGGCACCCCAGGGCCCTCCACTCGCCCCACGCCCCAGTCCCCCTCTCACCAGGCTGGCACAGAGCCTCCCCGTACCCAGGCAACCATCCCGGTGCAAGAGGAACCCCAAACCTGCCCCATGCCCTCCACCAGCCCCACATCCCCCCTGGCCCTCCACCCACTTCTTCCCGGACTCGTCCGTGTATTCGCTGCGGTAGAAGCCGGCCAGGTCGTCAGCCAGCTCCCCGGTGAAGATGCTGAAGAGCCGGTAGCGCTGGCCCTGCTGCAACGGACTGTCCAGCTGCACCACCAGGTACTGGGTGAGGGTCTCCAGCCAGGTCTTGGTGATACTGGGCACGTTGGAGCTGTTCACCGCCTGCAGCGAGGCGAGGAAGGAGTTCTGCGTGGTGTAGTTGAGCTTGTTGCTGTGGATGAGGATGAGGTCGGTGGCTTCCATGCAGAGGAACTCCACGGTGCTGTTGCCGTTGAAGATGTACATGTTGTTTTCATTGGGCTTCAGGAAGGGCTGCAGGGTCACCTCGTACAGCTCCGGCTTCAGCGCCGTCGGCAGCCGCCACCGGTTCCAGGGGTTGTTGGGGGCGGCGGTGGGGTTGGTGGCAGTGGCGGTGGTGGTGGTGTCGGTGATGCCAGGATCTGTCCCCTTGTTCTTCTCCTGGGCGTAGACCACCGAGAGCGCGATGATGGTGGCCACGGCCCCCAGGCCCAGCACGATGGCCACGATTCCCACGGTCTTGCTGATGAAGAAGCCGGCCGCCATAGCGAGGGGCAGGAGCTGTGCCAGTGAGAGAGGCGCTGTCCGGCTGGCACGGCTTTTAGCCTCTGGCTCCCACGGGGTTTATTAGTCCAAGTTAATGGGTGAAGGATTAAACGACCGTGAGGCCTGGGGCGGTGACAGCCCCTGGGGTGGCTTTCCACCCGCCCACCTCCCAGCCTCGCTGGAGCACTAACACCCCTGACACCCCGTGCTGCTGCGCCCAGGGGTGAAACCGGCACCTGGGGATTGCAGCATCGGGGATGGGCAGCGTGGGAGAGGGCAGCGTGGGAGAGGGCAGCGTGGGAGAGGGCACGGCCTGTGGGCCAGGACTCCTGGGTCCCTCCCGAATGCCTGCCAGGCCCTGCGAAAGGAGGGACAGTGTGGGGGGGTCACAGCTGGCAGCCGTGTCCCCACCCTGCCACAAGCACCTGAGCCCAGCCTCTGGCTCCATGTTGCCCTGTTTGCCCCCAGTTGACAGGGTCTGCCCTGCTACCAGGGAAGAGAGGGTCCCAGGCACCCCTTTGCCTGCAAGGGACCTGCTGCTGGGGCTGAGGGTACAGTGGGTGGGAGCCAGAGCAGCACCCTGGCAGGGTCACAGCACCAGCTGCCCCCACACTGGGGGGCACCATGAGGGTGAGGGGTGCAGCCCTGAGGGGGCATATTGGCACGGGTGGGGCCTGGGGCATGCTGGGGAGGGGCTGGCACTACTCGCCCTGCCCGCAGCCATCTCAAAGTCCCAGGGTTGTGTCCCCCGCTCTCACTCCAGGTCCCACAAGCCCAGCTCAGGCGGGTCGTACCTGCTGCCACCAGACATGGGGCACCCCATAGCCCACCCGTGCCCAGGGATCTCCCACCACTCACAGCCCGGGCAAGCTGGGGCTCCCACCCGGCACAGCACACGGCCAGGACAGGGTGAGTCGTGCGGGCAGGGCTGCACCTGACGGCATAACCCCCCCAGCCGGGACCTGGCTGGAACCCAGCAAACGTGACAGGTTCAGAGTGCGGGTACACAGGGCACGGGCACATGCTGCCCCGTGAGAGCTGTGCCCCACGGCCCCGGGGCAGCCCCGGGAGCTCTGCCCGAGGCTCCTCCAGCCAGGTAGTGGAGCCGGCGCAGCAGAGAGCCACGGATCCCCGAGCAGGGCAGGGCAGGGAGGTGCCACCTCTTGTCCCAGGAAAAAATGCCTTTTCCCAGGACCCAGTGTCTCCGTCACGGGCACGTCCTGCCAGGAGGCACCACTCTGGGACAAGGATCAGGCGAGGGGCTGAGCCCTTGGAGAACCGTGCCCTGACCCTGGCAGCACCCGGCTGCACCCGCAGGCATCACCGAGCCGGGCAGAGCAGCCCCGGGATGCTGCGGCGTCCCCGGCACCCCCGGTACAGCCCGTCCGGCCCCGCTGCCTGTCCAGCGCTGCTGCGTGTGGGGCTGCAGCGTGGCCCCGGGTGCGGGGCCAGGGCGTGGGGAATGCCGAGCATCCCATGGCGGCTGGGCCACGACGGGGCCACTCCAGCTGGGAGAGTGCCCGGCGCCCCGCAGCTGCGCTGCCCCTCCCCACGCAGCCCCCCGTGGGCACGGCGTGCGGGCACAACCTGCCTCAGCCCCCCCGCACTCCTCTCCCACTGACATCGGCGGCTCCCGCGCCCCTCCCCGCGCCCCCTCCCCAGGCTGCCTGCACCGCCCCGTGCTGCCCACGCCCCGAGCCCTGGTGCTCCTGCACCCCCCGCCCAACGCCCCCCTTCCAGGGAGCCCGTGCCGACGGCGCACACGCGTGTCCCACGTCCCGCACGCCGACACCCGGGGCGCAGGCGTGGGGTGGGTGTCACACGCAGCTCCCTTCAGCCTGTACACCCCATGACCTCGCACACACACCCCACGGCACTCCACGGCCTCTCGCGCCCCGTGGACCCCCCGGGCCCTCCCCTTTCCCCCACGTGGGCTCTACAACCCCCATGCACACCAACCGCGCGGCCCCGCCGCCAGTCCCGCTCCCCGCATCCCCACGCCGGTCCCCGCACAGCCCCTTCCCCGCCCGTCCCGAGCCCACGATCCCCCGGGGACCCCCAGGACCCCCGGCCCGGGGTCCGCTCCCCCAACCAGCGGGGTCCGGGCGGCGGCCTCGTCCCCCACTCACCTTCCTGCGCTCAGCAGCGGGAAGCGGGGGGCGGGGGGCTGGGGGCTGCGGGGCTGCGGCCCGTCCCCAGCGCGGGGTCTGCGCCCCGCCCGCACCCGGCTCCCGGCTCTGCGGCTCCGCCGGCCCGGCCGCCCGCGGGAACGAAAGTTTCCTCGGAAGCTCCGGGGGAAGTAACCCGAACCTCCCTCGCCCCCTTAACCCCTGGGCTGCTGGCCGGGTAGGGGGGCTCTGCTGGGGGAAGGCGCCTCCGGCCCGGGGCAGACCAGGACCCCCGGGGCTGCGGGACCCCCTCCCTAAGGGTGCCGCGCTGAGGGGGACTGAGCCCCCCGTTCTCCCGACCCGCCGGAGCGCCCCCGGGGTCCTGCCGGGGGTCCCCTCCCTCGCAGCAGCCTCGGCCGGGCCCGGTGGGTGCGGGAAGCGGACGAACCGTGGCCCCGCGGCTGCCAGGAGCGCGCAGGCACAGCGGGAAGGGGTCCCTGCTCGGGGGGTCCCTGCTGTGCCCCCCGGCCCGGCACGCCGTTCCCCAGCCTCGCCTGGCACCCCTCGCCCGGCGATGCCCGGTCCCTGCGGGGCTGCGGCCGGGCCGCGGGGGGTTCGCTGGGTGCAGCCCCCGGGCCGGGGTCTCTCCGGGTCTCCCTGGCACGGGAGGGGCTGAGGCTTGGCAGGGCCAAGGCAAACAGGTACCTGCTGGGCCCGGGCCAGGCTCCAGCGCCGGCGGGGCAGGGAGGACACACAAGCTCGGGCAGGCAGAGCCCAGCCGGGCTCAGCCAAACCCAGCGCCCAGCACAGAGCCTGGCTGGGACCGGGGTGCGACGGGGCCAGGGGCCGGGCACAAGACCAGCCGTGTGCCCCACGCAGGGAGCCAGGGCCACAGAGCACCGAGCCCCCGGGCAGCGTCTGCCCATGGCCAGGGCTCTGGTGACCCGGCCCTGGCCCCTGGGGGTGTGACACCGGCCCGTTGGCAGAGCCGGTGCCACAGCCCTGGCCCGGGCAGGAACGCAGCTGCCTGCAGCAAGAGCCACGTATCGGATTCAGTGTGGCCTCCACCCCGATGTGGCACACGGGGCTCCCAGTCAGCACCCCGGGGTCCCTGGGCACCCAGAGCACTAGCCCCGAGGAGCTGGGGCTGCCAGCCAGGCTGGGGCTGCTCCCGCACAGCGCCGGGGGCATCGCGGCCCTCCCAGGTCACCACGGCTCATCCTGGGGTGAACCACACCATGACCTCTGCCTTCTTCCCCACGGGACAGGAGAGAGGGAGCAGCCGGGAGCGGGACGGGGACTCACCCTGTCCCAGCACAGTCCTCGGCCTCCCACAGACCCCTGGGGCTGAGGCTGCGGCAGGACACAGGACAGAGCTGGTACCGGAGGCGGCTGTGCCCACGGGGAGCACCGTGCCACGGCGTGGGGCTGAGCACCAGCAGGGCCCACGGCAGCCCGGGCTGACCCCTCCAGACCCCTGTTTCCAGGCCAGTAGCAGAGCACAACGTGGGTGCCACACACAGACAAGCCGCAGTTTTCCCCTCCGGCTGCTCCAGCGGCTGCAGCGGGAGGAGGAGGAGGAGGATGAAGAGAGCTGGTGGGGATGTGGCTCCTTGACCCCCAGCAGTGGCTCTGCGCCAGCTGGGGAAGGGTTAAACTGCAGGGAGGGGAAGAAGGCAGGAAAATTCCTTCCAGGCAGAGTCACCGTTTCCCTGCCAGGGGAAGTGGAGGCAGAGCTGGGGGAGGCAGCGGCCAGGAGGGGAAGCAGAGGAAGGGGCCCCCAGCCAGCCCCGAGGTTGGTGGCCAGATGGAGCTGGGACAGAGCCCCCTGCTCTAGGACCTCGCTGCCTGCCCTGACCCCCGGCACAAGCCCCACTCCCCCACACCTGAGGGGGACAGAGCCCCAGCCCCACAGCCGCCCCGGGAGAAGGCAGGAAGGCTGGGAGGAGGGTGGGGGGCAGTGGCTGCCTCCTTGGGCCCAGGGCAGGGGCCACCGCTGCCACAGCCCACCCCCTGCCCCCTTCGGAGAGGAGGGCATGATGCAGGCAGGGACCCTGCCCCTGGGCTACCCCAGCCCTCCCGGGATAGGGCCCTGGGCCCCATTTTGCACCTCCATGCAGCAGCCCAGGCACCAGCCCCTGCCAGCCAAGAGCCCCCCAGGGCTGCAGCCACCCCCCGGGAGCTGCCCAGAGACCCAAGGCCCCCACAGCCGCCTCCCAGTGTGCCCCCCAGGCTGGGACAGCAGCACCACAGCAGATAGACACAGGCTGAAACGTGTTTATTAGGACACAGGGACATGTTGGGGGGGGGTCAGCCTGCAGCAGGTGCTGCCCCCGGGGGTCCCAGCTCCAGAGCCTGCAGCAGCCCCCAGGCACAGGACACAGGGACATGGGGCAACCTGTCCCAGGGAGAAGGGAGAGGACACGGCACAGCAGATGTGCACTGGGACCCCTGGGAACCCCAGAAGTGCAGGGAGAGGGGGAGCCGGCTCTTCCCTGGCAGCGAGGGGAGGGGGTGCACATCCCCAGGGCTGGGGGGAGCCGGAAAAGAAGACCACCCGTGTTGTGAGAGAGGCTGAGCCCAGGGTCAAGGTGAGGGGGTGGGCGGCACCACCCCATTCCTGCTGAGCCCCATCACCCAGCCCCCCGCGTCCCCCCGTGGGGCAGGGGGTGCCCAGGCTCACATGAACTGCGACAGGTTGGGCACCTTGATGTTGATGTCGCCGATGTTGATGTTCCGGGGGATCTCGGGCAGGTTGATGCTCTTCACGGCCGACACCGCGCGGGACGGAGCGGCCGAGAGGCCTCCCTGCGGTGGGGGCACCGCTGACCCCCCCAAACCCCCAGACCCCTGACAGGGGCTCCTGGCTGCTCCCCACTTTGCCACAGGAGCACCCCCAAACCGAGCCCTACCCCGAGCCGCCCTGCCTGCCCCGAGCCCTGGGGTGTCACCCCACACGTCCCCGCACAGCGGTCCCCTGCCCGCCTCCCACCCTGCACAGGGACACCCCCTCCCTGCAGCAGCCTGGGAGCAGCAGCTCAGTGCTTTCATGCTGCAGGTTCAGCACCAAGGGGCGATAACCCCGCCCCTGCCCTGGGGTAGGAACCTCTGCAGCCACCCCCAGCCAACCCCCCAGGACTGGGCACACTGGGGGTGCCCCCTGTGCCCCAGCTGCAGCCCCCCCAGGGCCGCCCCCTCGCAGCGGGGAGAGCTGCAGCGTCACCTCTCACCTCTGCCTTCTCCAGCTTGCTCTGGGCCTCCACCTGCGCCACGATCTCGCTCATGTTGGTCTCCAGCACCATCCCACCTATCACCACCTCCTGCAAGATGTGATGAACCTGCATGGGGGGAGGGGGTGTGGGAAAGGAAAGGGGAACCCAGCTCACGGCACCTGGAGCAGTAGTGGCCACGCCAATCCATCCCTGTCCTACCCACAGCCCAGAGAGCAAAGGGATGGCCACAGCCCTGGCATGGGGGGAGCCCAGCAGCCCCACCGGTTGCTCTGGAGGACACCAACCATCATCACCCACCGCAGCACTGGGCAGCCCCCGGCAAGGGCAGCTCCCACCCGGCCAGTGGGCACACCCTGTGCCAGCTCTGGCTCCTTGTCTGATCCTTGAGCCCCCCTGGCATGTGGCACATCCAGAACAGCTCCCTGCCTGGGGAGTGTGGAGAGGGGCTGGGAAGGGACCAGGACACTTCTTCCCTCAAGCAGCCAGAGCCCAAGTGCTTTGCTTTCCCTTAGGAAAGACAAGGCTGTGACACCCAGGAAAAGCACGAGACCTACAGGAGGGTCTGCTCCCTTCCCTGCACCCCCCAGTGCGGGGCTGACACCGGTGAGGGGGGCTGGCAGTGCCTCACATCCAGGACCCATCCTGGTTTGCAGCCCAGGTGAACCCCAACCACCCCAGGGCTGCACGGGGTCGCACCGGGCAGCAGGGACACGCGCCTGGCCCAGCACAGGCTGCTTTGCTGAGTCAGCAGCTCCCAACAACCGATAATGAGTTTATGGGGCTCTGTTACCTCCATAAAACGGGTTATTACTGGAGGATGGTTGAGTTATTACATCGATTTATGGCTTGGGGAGGGCAGGCTGTGCTTGTAAACACTGCCAGATACTGTCCAGGCAGCACCGTGCAGGGACAGCCAGGCAGAGGACCCACCAAAGGGGAAACCAGCATTCCAGCCCGCCCCTCCAGCCCACTGTCCCATCCTGCAGCCCCCCTGGGCTCCCCACGGGCCCTGTCCTGCTCTGGCAGCACTGGGAGCCGCAGGACCCGCACCACACGGGGTGAGCCGGAGGCGACGCGGCACGTTCCCGGCACAGCCCCGGCACAGCCCTGGCACACAGGGCGCCAGCTCACAGCTCCCCGCAGCAGGAGAGCACTGGAGCTGCAGGAAGGGTTGTTCCTCTGCGGTCTGGCTCCCACCCGAGCTGGACCCAGACCAGCTGGGCAGGGATCCCGAGCCAGCTTTGTTTTCCAAACCCAAACACAGCATTTCCCGGACACGCCATGCCCTCCCCGGGACCTCACAGCTGCTGAGCAAACCCCACCATCCCTCCCAAGGCACCAAGTGCAAGAGGGGCTGGGCACGACCCCCCTGGGCCTCCCCACGGCTCCATCAGGGATCCCCATCTGCAGCTCCGAGGCTGCTGCATCCAAAGCTGGGGGCTGACAAGCTCCGGGGACACCGGTGCCAGAGAACCTCAGCCTCTTCAGCCCCATCCAGCTGCCCCCTGCAAGAGGAAGGATCCCAAAACCCACAGCACCTCTCGTTTCACGGCCCCAGCACTGCACAGGGGCACAAGGGGCATTTCGGGGTGGGGACAGAACATCGCAGGGCTGCACCCAAGTCCCAGCCTGCGGCCTGGGGTTGTCCACAGCCGAGTCCCTGCTCAACAAACCAGCCCTTTCCCATTGACACTGGCATCCTCACTCCTGTCCTGGCCAGGAACTCGCAAGCTCCATGATCCACCTTCCACACAGAGCCCTGCCCAGGCACCCAAGGGGCAAAAGCCAGGGAGCAGGAGGATGCTCCTGCCCATCCCCAGCACCCTGGCACCGCGGGCACCAGACACGAAGGCGTGAGAGAAACACATCCAGCCAAAAATAGAATGAGGGGCAGGGGCCAAGGTCTGGAGTCAAGGCTGGGATGTGTTGGGAGCAGAGGAAGTAGACAAGCTGGGCTGGTGGGAGTGCCGCGGCGTGACCAGCCCAGCGCCTCCCCTATCAGGGACCTGTCAGCTCCCGTCCCCTTTGAACCCTTACCCTGGCAAGAGAGTTCAGGGAAGGGCCATGGGTGCTGCACACCAGCCCAGCACCCAGGTAACCTCCTCTGCCCAGGGCTGGGGATTAAGGGTGAAGCCGCTGGGCTCAGGCACGCCAGAGGCCGTCACGGAGAGCAAACCCTCCCCAGGTGTGGCCAGAGGGGAGCTGGGTGGCTGCCATCACCTCTCCTGCACGGGGGACTCCTTCCCTCAGGCCTCTGCTCCTCTCCTCTTGCTTGGGGAGTGGGTTTGTGTGGCAGTAGTTGGCTGGAGGGGTGGCAGCTGCCCCAGGCTCCCCCCATGTCTGACACAGACCCGCTGGCCAAGGCCAAGCCCGGCAGCACCGGGAGATCAGAGAAAAAACCCCCAGGAGTGGCCCAGCCAGGGAAAGAGCGAGGTGTGGGACCAACCCCTGCCAGCCCAGGAGCAGGGCAGCAGCAGAGGTTCCCCTCCAGCCCTGGAGAAGCCCCCAGGGAGCCAGGCTGTCCCTGTGGCCATGGAGGATGATGATGGAGCAGAGATCCCACCCGCAGCCCACGGAGGGAGAGGCCAGCACTGGAGCAGGGTGGCTGGGGAGGGACTTGCGACCCCAAGGGGGACCAGGCTGGGGCAGCCCAGGCCTGAGGGGCTGTGCCCCATGGAAAGACCCAGGCTGGGGCAGCTGGGGAAGAGCTGCAGCCAATGGAAGGGACCCAGGTTCGACTGGGGTTTGTTTCTCTGGCAATAAACAAACCCCATTCCCTCAGGCGAGGCCGTTCTGCCCACAACAGCCACTGGTGAGAGAGAGATCTCTCCTTGCCCTGATCCTGACCCACAAATCCACCGAGCCAAAATGCACTGAGCCTCTGGATGCACCACCTCCTCTGTGCCGTGCTGCTGAGGGGGTGCCAGAGCAGCTGGGGAGGGCCCCTGGCCCCCAGCCAGGCTCAGCTCTTTGGTAAGAACCCTTTTGCTGATGAGATAATCGACCCCAGAGCATTTCTGGGAATTTACAGCCAGTTATGAAATCAAAGTCTTATTCCAGCCATGGCTAGGACGTTCAGCTGATCCAAATCCTTCCATAAGATTTGCTCACTCCCTTTCCCTGCCATTGACCCCCAGTCACCCACAGAAAGGCAAGAGTTTTTTACAGCCTTACTGATTCTTTTTCCCATTCCTCTTTTTTTTTTTCCTTGGCATGTTTTTGTTTTCAACAGAGCAAGATAACCCTTATCAACAGCAGCACAAGTCCTGCACACGTCAGCTAGGTCACTCCTTCCTCTCAGCACAGCCCCAGCTATCTTCAGCCCCATCTAGGAGACGATCAAAGAGGACAGGTTTCCGCCCAGAAACTGGGTCCAGCTCAAGAGGAAGCGTTAGAGGCTGTGGCTCAAGCAAAGTTTGGCCAAGACTCTGTATTCCAAACACTCCCATTGTTCCCTCCTTTTGTTTTCCTGCAGCTCCAGTGAAACATTAACAGGCTCCTGGAGGAGCAGGGGGAGCCCAGGACCCACCTTGTCCATGTGGAAGATGAGGTCCAGCTCGCAGACGTTCTCGAAGCACTTGTCCAGCGTCTCCACAAACACCTGAGGGGACAGGACAGGGGGGTCAGTTCCCATGGGCAGCACAAGCTGCTTCCCATACACAGCCCCGGGGTCCTCAGTCCAGAGAGACACAACCCCAGAGGGATCAGGAACCCTCCCTGCGCCCCAGGCTGCCCCCTCAGCAGGGACAGAGCCCCCCTGCAGCTCCCATCCCCTTTCCATGGCAGTAAAGTGCCTCCTCCTGGGGCAAACACAGGCAGCCCCAGCACAGGGACTGCCCAGAACCCCCAGCACGACAGCAGGGTTATGTGAGCACTGGTGCCAGCCCTCACCACGCCACAGAAACTCAATGGAGAAGCCCAGGGCTGCCCAGGAGGGTGCTCAGCCTGGCACGGGGCCCGTGGCTGGCAGCAGAGCCGGTACGGCAAGGCCGTGGCCAGGGGCACAGCCAGAGCCTCTCGCTGTGGGACACGGCCCCAGCTCAGGGCACCAGGCCGAGCTCAGGGGTGCCGAATATGCAGCCATTCAGCAGGACATGGCCTCAGGAGCCGCTGGGCCAAGGGCTGGGCATGGGGCAGGGCCACGGCCTGGCAGGGGCTGAGGTAGGGACCCGGGTGACCGCCCCGAGCCAGGCAAGCGGCTCCTGTCACCTCCTGTGCTGGCACCAGCCCGGCTCAGCAGAGGGGCCTCTGGAAGCACACAGCACTCAGGTTTCAAAGGGCACTCGTGGCTTTAAGCACCTCCAGAGAGGCAGGGAGGTGCTGAAGGGTGTCCAGGGAAGGGCAGGGAGCAGAGATGGGTCTGGAGCACACAGGTCTTGGGAGGAACGGCTGAGGGGACTGCGGTGCTGAGCAAGGGAGGCTGAGGGCAACCTCCAGCACTGGAAGGGGGGCTGTGACAGCGACACAGGGAGTCACAGGGAGGGGTGACAGGGCTGAGTTACTCCTGGGAAGACTACACTTGTACACAAGAGGATTTTCTACCCTGTGACCAGTCAGCTGTTGGGACAACGTCCCCAGGGCAGTGGTGGATTCCCCAACACCAGACACGCCTCTGAACTGGTTAGACTGGGTGCTGGGCCACCTTGCCAAGCCCGTGTCTTTGCCAAGAGTGGGTGAACACAGTGATCCTCGAGGTCCCTTCCAACCTGGTGTTGACCTTAAGGATCTTTTCCAACAGAAATGACCCTGACTTTTAAAGAGATCCGTTCGGATTGGCTTCCCCCGCTGCTTCCAGGTGGAGGAGCTGTGTCTCAGCTCACACATGGGCAGCCCCCAGCCCAGTCCGCCCGCATAGAGAGGCTGTGGGCATGAACTGGGACCAGAGGGTTCTGGGTCAGGCCAGGCTGGGCTGGGGGAAGGTACAGACTGTGCAGACACCGACCTGGATGAGGTCCAGGATGCCCAGCTCGCTCTCAGAGGAGTCCACGCAGAACACGAAGTACAGCGTGGCGTAGTGCCGGTAGATCAGCTTGTAGTCTGAGCCGCCGAACAAGCTGCGGGGACAGGAGGGGACCGGGGGGGATGGAGTGGGGGCACAGGGCGGGGGGCCCGGCCTGCACCCCTCCCCTGGCCGCAGGGCCGGGGGTACCTGCCGCACTCCAGGAAGTTGCAGATGTGGTCGTCCCGCTTCAGCACCAGGTGGAAGGTCTCCCGGATGATCTGCTGCTGGGCCTCCTCCGCCTGCCGGGACAGGGGCGGGCGCCCGTGGGTGCGGGGCCGGCGGGCACCCCGAGGGCCGGGGCTGCGGCAGGCGGCCCCCGGCCCCGCAGCGACCACCCCGCGCCCCCGGCTCGGCCCCGGAGCCCCCGGCGCCCCCGGCCCCGCACCAGGTGCTGGTAGAAGCGGACGAGCCGCGGCTTGCCGTGGTTGTTGAACACCAGGATGGCGTTGATCATCCCGGCGGCTGGGCGGGCCGGGCCCCGCGACCCCCGCGCAGGGAGCCCCCCCTCACCCGCCCCGGGCGGTCCTGCGGGGACCCCGCGCCCCGGTGCCGGCGCTCGGAGCCTCCCCCGGCGGTGCCCGGGCGGGGCCGCTGCAGAGGCCGCGGGGGCTCCCGGCGCCGGGAACGGGAGGGGAGGGGGCAGCTCCGAGGGCCGGTTCCGCAGCGCCCACGCCGCCAGGGGGCGCCCCAGCCCGCTGCGGCGCGACGGAAGCCGCGCGGGGTCAGGCCGCGGAGGGGACGGGGCCGTTCGCGGGAGCGGGGCTAAGGTTCAGGCTCCGCCCCCTCTCCCTAGCGCCCCCTGCCGGGGCCGTGCGCGGCGCCGGAGGCACCGGCCGGGCCGGTCCCTCCGAGCGGACCCAGCGCGGGGCCACCGACGGCACCGGGGCGTCGGGAGCCTTGGGGAGGGGCCGCGGGGTCTCCCGCCGCACGGACACTCCGGACACAAGGTGCGGCCTCCGCGGGCGGCAACGATTGGCTGAGCCGCGCATCTGCCTGCTCCTGATTGGCTGAACCCTCCACAAGCGCCCGGCGCCGCCACTGTCATGGGCTGGGGGCGCTGATTGGCTATTGCGGCTGCAGCCTGGCAACTGCTCATCCTGATTGGTCGCGGCGCCTGCAGCCTTGTGTCTGCAGATTCTGATTGGCTGCGGCGGCTGCAGGCTCATCTCTCCTCCCTCTGATTGGCTGAGGGAGCACCAGTTTTGTGTCTTGCCGCTCTGATTGGCTGGCGTGTGGCTCCAGCCTCACGTCTCCAGGCCCCGATTGGCTGCGGGGCCGCTCCCCGCCTCGCCTCGCCCGGCCAGGGCCGCGTGCACCGGGCGCCCTGGGAGCCCGTCAGCCCCAGGAGCTCGACGGGGCGACTTTGCCCCAGCCCCGGGTCTGGGCTGCAGCGCCAAGATGGTGCTGGGTGCTGGGTGCTGGGTGCTGGGCCTGGGGCGGCTGCGGCCACGAGGAGGGAAACCTGCGTCAGGCGCGGGTCAGGTCAGGTCGGCCCCGGCCTGGTGGGTGGTGGCAGACAGAGGTGCCGGGGCAGCGTATGTCACCACGGAACAAACACCAGCACCAGCTGGGGAGGAGACGGCGTCTGTCAGACAAAGGACAGACTCCTCGGTCTGTCCAGCTGCACCTGCTGCCGTGGAGACGGGACCCGGAGGAGTCCCGACCCCTTCGCGTGTGTCCCATCCATGAGGACGAGCCCCCCTCCCGCTTGTGCCCCATTGTAGGACATGGGGCAGCTGCCAACTGCTCTGTTACCATCCCACATCACCGCCCCGTCCCCGCCTTCGGGACCCATCCTGCCTTCCCACCGCTACCTTGCCCTCTCCCCTCACTGCTGCCTCCGGCCTCCCTGGCTGGGGGGCAAACAGCACCCCTCCACCCCCGAACCTCCTGTTTCTGGGCCATCCCAAATTCCATTCATCCCATTTTTGGGGTGAGGGGGGGCCTCGCCATCATCCCACAGCAGGTTTCTGGGGTGCAGACGGTCCATCCCCCGTTGCCACGGAGCAGGCTGATGCCCGTCAGCCAACCAGGGGAAACGGGGTCCTGTCACCCTGCGGACACAGCTCCTCCCCCAGCATCGATCTATGGGGTGACGAGCCCCCCAAAAAGCAAGGGATATTCCTCCCCAGGTCCGGGGGGATGCTGCAGGGAGGGGGTCGGGATGGAGAAGACCACTGGTCGCACTATGCGACCAGTGGTCTTCTCCATCCCGACCCCCTCCCTGCAGCATCCCCACATAGCGTGGGGATGGGGGGGGAGCCCATCGGACCCCCCCCCCATCCCCATTCCTACACACGAGCCGCGCCCCGCAGCTTTGTTCCCCGCAACCGGTACCAAGGGCGGACCCAACCCCGGGGAAGGAGGCGGGGGAGAGGGGTGGGGGGTGCGGGGGGTATTGGGGGGCGGTGGGGGGGGCCGAGATGTTTCTCGGTGCTCGGGGAAACTTGGTGGGGGGGTACGCGGGGAGCACACGGCGGGGAGATAAAGGGCGGCCGCCGGCGGCCGAGTTAGGAGGAGCTGTTTTGCATCCCTTCACGTCAGCCCTGCCTCATTCCCTCCTTCTTCCTTCCTGCGCACCCAGCGCCGGGCCCGGAGCTGCTGGAGCCGGAGCCGGAGCTGGAGCTGGAGCCGCCGCCGCCGGAGCCGCCCCGCGCCCTGCGGAGCCGCCGCGGGAGCGCACGGTGAGTCCCGTGTCCCCCCCGGAACGAGGGGCACACCGCTCCCCCCTCCAAACACCTCCCTACCCCCCCCACTCCCCGTCCCCGCTGCTACCGGTACGCCGCCGCCTTCTCTTTCGCTTCCCCCCGCGACGGAGACGGGAGCGATGGCGGCGGGAGGGACGGGGCGGGGGGGGGAAGGAAGGGAAGGGGGGTGCCCGCTCCGCACGTGGGTCCCCCATCCCCCCCCTCATCCCTCCCCTCCGATAAGTTTCCCCGTCGCCTCTCGCAAACTTTTCTCCGAGGAAGTTGCGGGGAGCGCGGCCCGGCCCGGCCCGGCCCGGGGTCGGTACCTGTTGAGGGGGGAGCGCGGCGGCCCCCGGGGGCAGCGTCAGGCTCCGCGGCACCGGGCGGGGGACGAGGGGCGAGGGACGGGACCCCCGCGCGGGTGGGAGTCCCCGAGGGGGAAGGGGCGGGTTGGGTGTTGAGCAGCACCCCGGGGTGCCTCGACCCGGCGCATCCCGGCGGGGGGCGGGGAGGGCTGAGGGGCAGCAGGTTCACGGTGCTGCTGGGAGCCGGGACCGACTGGAAGCGCGGGAGGGGGGTGGGGTGTCCCCGCGGGCCGCGCCCCAAGTTTGGGGACAGTTTCGAGGCGCCGGGTGGTAACGGCAGAGCAGGAACGTGTCCGGGGGGGCTGAAGGGAAACGGGGAGGGGGGCGACGGCGTGGAACCGGTGTCAGGGTCCCGGCTGCCCCGTCCCGGAGGTGCCCCCCCACGCCCCGGTGCCGGGACCCCCGGTGGCACCGTGAAGGGTCGGGGGCCGCTTTGTCTCGGGCCCCCCGGTAGGGACAGGCTCGGCGGGATGCCCCGGGTGCGCAGCCCCTGGGTAGCTCCCCGCTCGTCAACAGGATGCGGTGGTTGAATTAGTTCTAATTAATTACTTAGTCAATCATTAGTAGTTTCTTTGTAAGCAGCCTGTGTGGGCAGAGCAGGGGGAGTGATGAGAGTGGAAGGCGGCATCCCGGAGCCCCCGACCTCCCTGCGGCTCACGACCTGCCAGCATTGCCAACTCCTCGGGGCTCCCAGAGCAGCCCCTGGAGCCAAGCGTGGCTCCCATGGGTGCAGGTGTTGGAGCAAACACAGTTCAGGTTGTAGGGAAACCCCAGACCCACGTCCTGCCCCCAGAGCAGCAGCAGCAGCGTTTGCCTTGGCATCCCCTTTGGGGTAACCGGCTCCTTGATGCCCGCTGTGGCAGCCAACACCCTCTGCACCCAGTGCCCCCCGCTCCCACCCATGCGTGATGCTTCAGCACCCATGGAGCAGCCATGAGAGCCAAGCATCCCTCTGAGAGCTGCTGTGGGCAGAGCCCAGATCAGGACCTGGCTGAGCCAGGCTCCTCCCCAGTGAGAGGCTTCCACTCTCCAAATGGCCTTATCCCCCTCTGAAAAGTGAACTGGAGCTCTGCCCCTCACGAGACATCCCCAACCTCAGCCTGGGCAGTGACTCGGGGGTGGGATGTGGTACCTGCTGCAGAGGGAGCAGGAGCATCCCCCCAGTGCCCAGCACCATGTCTCCTCCTGGCCCCTTTGGCCCTGGCAGGGCTTGGCTCAGCCTCAGCCTGCACGGGTTGGCCGGGGTTGCTTGGTGTGAAAAAGGTCTTTAATTTCTAAATGAGCTCAGGAGGCAGCGAAGGGGAGCGCAGACAGCCTCCTGCTCTCCAGGGCAGCTGGAGATGGGAAGGAGCCGGTGGCTCCGTACGGCACAGAACGTGCTGGGGTTCAGTCCTGACTGCACCTCGCGAGGAACCCGGCACTGCTCAGCACCCCGTGCTCACTGTCCCCCGTGCCAGCGCCGCCGTCACATCCCCAGTGCTCTGCAAGGGACCGGGGCTTCCTGGCGGTTTTGCTGCTGTTGCTCCCCCTTCCCACAGCGGGTTTTGGGTCCCCAGGACTGGTCATGGCTCCTCCTGTGAAACAGGTGCTGGGATGTGGGAGCACAACTCCCATCACTGCAGAACACGTCCTGCCTGGCTGTGGGTACCCCGGCAGTGCGCGGAGGCTCCCAGAGCCCTGTTCCAGGTGTGTTTGCCATTGGGGTGCCACAGGTTTGGAGCTGCAGTCCCATCCCTGTGCCGTCCCTCGGGACAAGTCCCAGGCCCCACTGAGCTGTCCCAGCCCTTCCCTCAGGGCCTGACCTTGGGGACCAAGGCCTGGGATGGGTGATGAGCCCCAAGGGAAACGTTTTCCCTTTGTCCCACATTTCTCTCCTCCCGCCCCACACAGCTCCCCCTCCCCAGCCCTCACCAGCAGCAGCACGTGGGGCGTGAGGGGAGAGGGACCCGGCTCAGCCCACCCATGTCCTGGTGTGGCTCCCCCTAAAAACGCCTGTCCCCCGCTGGAGTGACAGCAAAGCTCTGACAGAACCACACAGAAACAAGGTGTGAGCATCCCCTGTAATCCCTCCATGGAGCCTGTCGCTGCCACGACGCCCTCACGATGGCCTCCTGCTTCTCTGGGCCTGTGTGGTGTCCCCACGAAGCGCCGTGGGGTTTGGTGGGGAAGGGTCTGCTGAGCTGGGGGCTGCTTGGCTTTCGGCTGCCAGGATCTCTGCGAGTGTTCTCCAGCGGGGACAGGAGCCATCGGCCACCCTTCCCTCCTTGGCCCCTCTGATCCCGCGGCACAGGCAGAAGGGGACGGGCAGTGTGGTGCCCTCTGCGCGCAGGATCGATGTGGTCTGCTGGGGCTGCAGTGGGTGAGGGAGGACGGGGGCTCTGGCTATTTGGTGAGGGGCAGCTGGCTGCTGGCACAACGAGGACCAGGAGCAAGGGGGTTTCTCCCAGGCCCAACGGGAAGTCAGCGGGGTCCTGTCTGGCCCTGGAGAGCCACCGGTGCCGGCTGTCCGGGGGGAGCGGGCAGCACGGCTGGAGCACGGTGACCGTGACACGGCGCCCGTGCAGCTGACATGTCGCGTGGTGCCCTGCTGAGGAGCAGAGCTGTTCCTCGCCCTGCCAGCTTGGCAGTTAGATGAATTAACCAGGAATGGGAGCCCAGCGCTGCCACCAGCAGCTCAGGGAATGAGCTTTGGGGTGCAGCTCTGCCAGGGAGTGCTGAGGGTGGGGGTGCTGCCCCAGTGTGCACCGAAGGAGAGACAATGCCCTGAGTTTTTGGCAGAGGCGGCCCTGTGCCTGAAGGAGGTCAGCGCGGCAGCATGGGGTCAGATGGGAATTGGGGGTTGGTGTGGGTCACACTGGTGCCAAACACAGCACGGCTCAAACACTGTCCCAAAAGGGGCTCAGCAGGTCCCACTGCATCACTTCCCCTCACCTTGGGCCGGGGCTCTCGGTGACACAAGTGCTGCTGCGGCGCCTGGCGGAGCTGTACTCAGCACGGTGCTGGTGGCTCCGGTACTGCGGCGAGAAACGCGGCCTCCAGCGCCAGCAGGGCCAGAGCACTCGAAACACCTGGATTTGGGTAAAATCCAAACTCTTCCTTCACGGCCCCTTGCTCTGCATCCCCAGGCCCGATAGACATCATGCTCCCTCGCGCACACGCGTGGCTCCCGTGCTGAGCGACAGGCACAGAGAGGTTTGTGCAGAGGGGGAGATACCAGTCAGGCTACTCAGGGCTCTGTCTCGGCACGTGGGCTTGGGGAGGGATGTGTTTTATCTGGGAAGTGGCACACGGACGTGCTCTTGTTTTACTTCCATGTCTGGTGTCTGTGGATCCGTATTTGGGACACGCTGTGGGCAGTGTGGGAGGAAGGGGAATTTCCTGGGGGTCTCAGGCTGAGGCTGTGAGCGCTCGATGCAGGAATGAGCCCGTGGGACCTGCTGTGCGCTGTCCATCCTCCCCGGAGAAGTGCCACCGTCTCCCAATGCAGCCAGGCTGGGATTGCTCCTCGGGTAGGTCTGCTTGGAGCCTGCGTGCTGCCCCCGGCCCTGAGCGACCCGGGGAGGGAGAGGAGGGGGAGGAAGGATGGGCAGAGCTGCAGGAGGAAGAGTGCTTGCCGGCTGCCTCTAAATTTATCCTTCCTGTTTCTCAGCAGGGGCCGTGCCTCGTGCCCGCACCCCGAGCGCCGGGTCACTTCTCCCCTCCCCACTGGGTCTCCTGACGTGTCATTGCTCCCCCGTGTTACCCATCCCCACCTTCCCATCCTGCCCGTGCCCCCTGATAGCTGAACTCCAGGCCAGGGGGGTCTTGGGGGTCTCAGTGCCAGTGGGCTCAGCGCTGTGGGGCTGGAAGTAAAGGCACGAGCAGGGGGTCGGTGCTGGGGTGTTTCCCTTTGTTTCACACTGAGCACACCGTTCTCTCCCAAAGCAGGGGCCGTGGGTGCTGCTCCCCAACCTGCTGCTGCTTCGGCTCCGTCTCTCCCCTCACTGGGTTCCCCCGGTGTTGGCTCTGGGTTTAACTCAGGACTGTCTGAGTGGAGATTCCAGCCATGCCCTGTGTGCCAGAGCGGAGCTGGCAGAGGCAGCGGGTGGGTGCCTGGCTGTGGGCAGCCCGGGCGTCCCCCTGGGCCTTGGGGGAAGATGCTGAGCAGGTCGGGGTCATCGGCACTGGCCTGGCTGGCTGCCGCTCCGAGGAACCATTTGGGACGGGCGTTCCCAGGAGCTGAGCCCCTTCCCAGCCAGGACACGCATCCACGGTGGTTGTTCCTTGTAGGGGACCTGTACTCTTGAGTACCAACCATCACCCATCCAAAACAGAGGCCTGATGACACCATGCTCCAGGCCAGAGCACCTGAGCCATCGCTGAGCGACTCCCCCTCCATCCTGTGCCCCTCGATGTCGCCCCAGCAGGGTTTGGTGGCACAGGTGCCCTCAGGTGACAAACGCCTTCCCAGGAGCCCCAACAGAGAGACCCAAAAGAGCCTTTTCAGTGGGTGGTGCCCAGCCCCTTGGCCAAACTTCCTCTCATCCTTACCCTTGTGCTCCAGCCGTTCCCATGCAGGGTGCAGCCCCAGGTGATCTCAGGACTCGTGAGCCCTGACTTACGGGGGTCTGAGGGGTCTGGGTTCGGTTGATGATTACCAACGAGGGACACAGCTCAGCAAAGGACTTTGGCAGCTGAATGTTCCCTGTATTTATCGGAGAGTGAGCGTGAAACACGGCGATTACACGAGTTGTGATGGAAATGGGGACCAGGGGGTTCAACGGACCCGGCCCTTGGCAAGGCCGTGGCCATGGCAGAGCCACAGACACCCCTGGCTTGGGATGAGTGATAAAGTGTTTGTTAAGGCCAGTAAAAAGTAGGAACATCCCCACGCCCCAACCATGGCCAGCGGCTTGCCCACTGTGGCTTCCATCAGACTCAGCAGCACAGCTTTCTGAGTGGGAGCTTTGTCCCCTCCAGCGCTCACAGCAGCTCCGGGGTCTGCTCAGGGCCTGGGAGCTGCGGGGCCGTGGGCATCGCGTGGGCCTTGCGCCAGGCCAAGCCTTTCTGTGGCAACGGCCCTGGTGGGTTCTGACTGACCTGGAGTCAGGACCAGCTCAGCTTAGAACTCAATCAGTCCCCAGATTTGCTCTCCCAGACTCTGTCAGTCCCAAATGATGGATGTGGGGCTGTGTTGGGCAGCCCCTGGCACTGCTCTCCTCACCCTTCCTCAGGGCAGGCACAGTGCCTCTGGCACAAGGAGGCGTTGGCCGGATCCGTGGCTCCGGCTCCACCAGCTGCCCTGTGACGTGTCGGTGTTTCCGGCTTCGCTCCCGGCTGGCTCCGTGCTGGAGTGTTCCGCCCTTCAGTGACCCGGTTTGGCACTGAGAGCCATGCCCCTGTGCTCCCACTGGGCCTCTGCTCAGGGATGGGGCCTGGGGACAAGCCACTGTCCCCAGCGAGGGGTGCGGGGGTAGCTGTGGATGGGGCTGGTGTGCACTGCCAGAGCAGGTGCCATAACGGGCAGAACCGGCCTCGCTGCGGCCGGGAACACGGGAGGAGCCCTTGTGCTGCCGGGTACCGCCGGGATGGAGTGGGGCAGCACCGGTGGCTACCATGGCCCTGTTTGTTGGGACAAGGTTTTGGCTCCCGTGGCCAACAGCTGGATGGGCCTGATGCACCTGCTGCACCAGCACAGGGTGGGCTGCCCACACCGGCCATACCTCTGATGAGGAGGAAGAGGAGGAGGAAGGCAGCACTGTGGGGCAGGGATGGAGCCCTGGAGCTGGGCAGAGCTCCCATGATGCCCATCCCATCCCCTGCCCACACATCCACCCACGCTGCCTGTGCCCCACCAGCAGCCCCTGGGGTGCCCATGTCCGGCTCTGCCCCGCCCCCAGGGAGGCACTGCCAGGGGTTGTATTTCCCATGTCAGACTCGGTGCCATCGGTTCCTGGGGCCAGCCCCCTGCTGAGATTTCACCCTCCAGCCGGTCCCTCCCGCTCCCAGCACTCTCGTCACGCCGGGCTCTCAGAAGAGGATCCGAAACACGTCTCTCCCTGTGGCTCTGCGGGCAGCTGGGCTGGCTCCCAGCACGGTGCAGCAGCCTCGTCCTCAGAGGAAGGAGAAGTTCCCCAGGGGCTGCACTGGCTGCAGCTGGGAGGGGTCCAGGGGCTCCCCAGCCCAAACCTCAGCCTTCCCGTGGTGGGACAGCCCCGTGCTCCCTCCTTTCCCTGTGCACTGTTGTGTCTGTGATTTAACATCTGCCCCTGCAGCTGGTGCTTGCTGGGGGGTTGTACTATGGGTAGTTCCGTGAGATGCTGAGCTGGGGGGTTAATTAACACGCTCAATTACACCCTCTTGGCCACAGCCATCGCGTTACCTGGCCCATCAGAGGTGACGGTGGATACAGTGGGAGACGCGGTCAAAAGCAGCCCTGGCTCGCTGGGCGCCGGTGCCCATCCAGTGCCCGTCCTGGGCTGTGTGGCAGAGGCAGAGCTTGGCTCCTGGCTGGCTGTGGTGGGCGACTCGTGCCCACTCTGGACCCTCAGCCTCCGGACAGCCTTGCAGTTCAGGCTCCAGTGTGGTGCCCGCAGGAACCGGGTGTGCCTGAGGCCCCTTGTTGGCTCCTGTCCCGGGGGCTCCACCTCCCATATCCCCTCTCCGCACTCTCACTTGCCCGCTGCCCCACACCACGGTGCCTCCTCACTGTGCTTCTTGGCTCAGCCCCACACGTAAGGGTCTGTTGACCCCCCTGCCCCAGCTAAAGGTGCTGAGCAGGATGGGGCCATGCTGGGGTCTGCAGACCCACAGAATGAGCTGGGCTCTCCTGGCAGGGGTGTCCCCACTGCTTTTGGTGCAGGGGGCTGCACTGCCCAGCCACCCTTCGCCCCCTCCCTGACACCCAGGCTCAGGTCCTGCGCCGCTCACCAGCACCCCTCTTCCAGCCTGGCACGGTTTGGGGGTGCCCTCAGCTGCCGTTGATGGCCACGCTCATTCCCACAGCTCTGCTTTCTCGGGGCATTTGCTCCAGGGAGGGCACGGGAGCTTTTTGTCTGGGGGACCCTCTGCGTGTGGACAGCCCTTCCCAGGCTCAGCTCAGTGCTTTGCATCCTTTTCTCTGGCTCTTTTCCCTTTCCCTCTTTATTTTCCCTGTCTCCATGCGTGGTCGCCGGGCGAGGGGTTTCTCAAAGTGGCTTGGGGAGTTCGCACAGAGCAGATTTATTTTCTGCTGTGCTGAGAATTAACTCCCCTTTCCCCCTCTTCCCTCTGCCCCCGCTGGAAAGAGAGAGAATGCAGGAAAGAAGAAAGGATTTACATTGTGGTGGTGATTGGCACAGGCTCTGAATGAGAGGTCATTTCATCTGGCTGTTTCTTTTCAAGCCTCTTTTTTTCATGCACACTGTATTCAGGCTGGGAGCATTCTTTCCTTTCAAAGCTCCTCTGTCTGTCTCTCTCTTCCCCCTCCTTTATTTTTCATCCCTTTTCTTTACTTTTGCTGTCTTTTCACTCTGTTTTTCCCCACCCCCTTGGGGCTCCATTTTTTTCTTCCCTCTTTCCTCTATTCAGTTCCTTTTTTCTCCCCTTGCATCCTTTCTGAATAGCTCTTCTATTTTCGGAGAGGGAAGGGAGTATGTCGGAGAGAAGTCGTTGCAGCAAGGAGGAACTTGAAAGTCTTTCTCTCCCTGTTTATTTCACTTAAAAGCAAGAAAAAAAAAAGCCCCAACCAGCCCTGTTTTCGGGGGGGAGTGGAAGGAGGTTTCTGTGCGCAGCCCTTGACGTGAGGCCGGGACAGTGGCAGGGTGGCTGGGGTGGGATCCCTCCCTCCCAGCTCCTCGCCACACCGCCAGCACCGTGGGTCCCAAGGACACCCAGAGCCTGCGGAGCACCAGGAGGTGTGTGGGGCCGGTGTGGGGCTGGCTGGGTGCTGTGAGAAGGGGGTCTGGTCCCCTCTGCCCTTCCCTGCCCAGGCTCGCCCGGACACTGCTCGCCCCGCGCCGTTGGACACTGGCCGCTCGCGTCCCCTCGCCGGCAGCGGTGCCAGTGCCGCCATGCACGCGGACAGGAGCGCTCGCAGCATGACGTGACAGTAAGCCCAGAGAGCCCCAGCGCTCCCCACCGCGCGGCGCTGGGAGGAGACTGGCTGGTGGGGACGGAGGGGCCGCGTCGCGGCAGTCCGGAGGGTGATGGTGGTGCTGGCCGGGCCAGAGCGCTGTGCCGGGCCGGGGGCAGCTGTTGGCTGTGGGGTGCCGGCGTTACCACATGCTTGGGCCCATCCGCAGTGGAAGGTCTTGTTGGGGGTCTGTAAGACCCCCCAGTTCCAGCTGGGACTGTGGTAATGTCCTCACCCAGCAGCATGGATCTGGTCCCTGCGCTGCTGGTCCTCGAGGACAGCCTGGTCCCTTGGTGTGATCCCAGTGGCTCCAGCGTCTTGCTTCAATCCTGGGGTAAAGCCTGGCCGCTTTGGTCTGCTGAAGCAGGGGGGTCTGGTACTGAGCAGCAAAGTGATAGGAGCTCCTCAAGGGGGGCAGTTGCGGGAGTGATAAGCATCCCCCTCGACAAGCATCCCCCCCCAGCGCCCCGGCGCTGCTCCAGGCGGTACCCATCAGCAGGTTTTGTGGGGAGCAAAGGTTTCATGACCCCTTGGCAGCAGCATCTGCCTTGGCTATTGGAGGAGACTTTCCTGGTGTAGGGGGAAGCGTTTGTGGCAAGGGACCTGCTCGGAGGACCCAAGAGTGTGTCCTCCCCCACTAAAACAGGGCACTGGGTGAACAGTGAGAGAGCACAGGGGAAGGGGGAGAGCGCAGGGGAAGGGAGGCAGCTTGTGCCCCAGCCATGGCAAAGAGCGGGCAGCCGGGGCTGTGGGCACTCACGGGGTCTGATTGCCCAGATCCTGAAGATCTCCAAGCACGAGAGGAGAATTCTGCATCTCCTTTGTTTGAAGGGCTTTGGGGGACGGTTGGCAGGGCCTGGCTGGAGCTTGGTAGCGTCGGTGTCCACTGTCAGAGAGGCAGACAGGGGCTCAGGCATGGGCGGGGGTCCTGGGTGGGCTGCAGGAGCAGAGCTGGTGGCGCGGCGGTTAATGAAGGAGATGGGTTTGTTTAAAGTGGGATTCAAACAATTGTGACCCCGATGGATGGAGAGGAGCTGGGAGATGAAAAGGGAGAGAAGGGAAGGGAGCGAGGACAGAGGTTTGGAGCAGGGAGGGAGATGAGGGGAGAGATGAAAGAGGAAGGAGAAAGATAAGAGGGAGAGAGGGGACAGATCTGTGCGCGAGATGGGCGTTGCCAGGGAAACGGGAAGAATGAGGGAGCGGAGGGATGGAGGATGCTGGGGGCGGGGAGCAGGGATGGAGGGATGGAGGCTCAATCTGGACGGAGGAGGGAGGTGGGTTCCAGGCAGAAGGAGAACCAGGAGCAGCGTGTCCCAGGTCGGGGCATCAGCAAGTCAGCACCTGGGCTCGCTGTGTCCCCCCTGTGAGCAGCCGCCGCTGCTCCGGGCAGGCTGAGCCCTCTGTCCCCGGGTTCCCACCGGCTGGCACAGGCCCTGCCCACCGCAGGGACAGGGACACTTGGGACACTTCTCTTGGGAACGGAAATGGGTCACGCTGTGCCTGTACCTGGTGACACCTGTGGATCTTCCAGGGGCTGGCAGGAGGTGGGAGCGGATCCCTGGCCCCCTGTTTGTGTCCCAGCCCCAGCTGGTGCCTTTCAAAGATAAGGAAAGGTGACAGCGAGGCCGAGACCAGCGCGGGGGATGACGGGCACCCAGGGGCCATGCCCGCTGTGCCAGCCGGCGAGGGCAGCGCCAGAGCTTGGCTGGTGCCACAGCAGCCCGGTGGGTCCCCACCTCACAGGATGGCGGCTCCCCAGCGCTGGGCCCCCACATGAACCCCCAACTCCCATCCCAGGGAGCGAAGGTTCCCCAGCAGAAACCAAGTGCCGGGTGGGGATCCCTCCCAGTGTGATTGGTGGTGGTGGGCGGAGCGGGGGGTCCCGCACCCCGGGACGTCACACGCGTGTCTCCCTGCGGGAAGCACGGCCGAGGCCGAAGGAGGCAGCTCAGCTCCCCCACCCGCTCTGTCCCTTCCTAGGGAGGTTCTCCTGGAGAAGCCGAGTTCAGTCGTGCTGATGGGGAGATGGAGACTGTTCCGGGTCCCTTGGACACACGGAGCTTCCGCAGCAGCACCCGGCCGGCACCCCGTGTCCCCTCATTTACCTGTGAGCCGCAGCCCCGGCAGAGTGCAGGAGACACCCCCCGAGCCCCCGAATTCATCCTTCCCTCGCTCAGCCCCAGCTCAGCCAAAGACCAGCTCATAACCCCTCCGGGCAGGGCCCATCCCGGGTGGGTCTGAGGAGGGATTTCGGTTGTCGTGGTTTCCAGGACACAGATATTTTCCTCGTGGAGTTTTTGTGGGTGCTCTGAGTAGCACTGGGTGAGCAGCACAGGGGAGATGAAAGGCTGAGCTTTTCCTTTATTCAATTTAAATGAGAGCTGCTTTTAAGGAAGGAAGGAAAATAAAATCAAAGGTATCCCCACCAGTATGGCAGAGCTGGTCACCAGCAGTTTCCCATTAAGAACTGTCAGGGAGTTTTAACACCTCTCCTCCCTGCACATACCCTCCCTGCCCAGCTTCATCCCATTGTATTCAGCCCCAGTTTAGGGGGGTTTAGAACCAGGTTTAAACCCCCAATTTAGAACCCTCAGGTTTCCCCCCAGCACCCCAGGAGTTTTGCACGGTTCCACTGTCACTGCGCCCACCCCAAGTGCTGACCTGTGATGGGGAGGGCTCCGCAGAGGGGTCCTGCACAGGGTGCTGTCGTGGGGGTCCCACAAAGGGGTCCGGCAGCCACTCAGCCCTGCAGCCCACTGGAGTTAAGGTGGAACTTGGGGGAGCAGGGGGTCCTTCTGCTCTGGCTCCTCTGCTCAGATCTGGGATGCTGCAGGGAAGCCTCGTGTGTGTGTGTGTGGGGGGGGGGGAGGTGAGGTCTTTGTGACCCCCACAGCTTTATTTTGGGGCTGCCCCATGTAGGGTCATCAGGGTCCTGTCCCCAGAGCAGTGCCATTGGAGGGTTGTGGCTCGGTGGGTGGAATGCAGGGTGAGGTGTCTGAGCAGCTCCAGAGCATCCTTGTGAGACCCAGGGAGTTAAAGCAGCAAAGGGAAAGGGAGATATGGCCAGAGAGGGCTCTTGGTCTGGGGGCTCTTGGTGCAGGGCAGTGGCTGGGAAGTCTGGAATCCCTCAGGAAGTGCACCAGGGATGAGGAAGAGGTGAAGTGGAGCCGTGGTGAGGGGCAGGGGGGCACAGGTGAGAGCTGTTTGGTGCCTGATGGTGGAGCACAGGATGTAAAATTACATAAAGAAGAGAAAGCTGCATAAACCCAGCTATTTTCTGTGCCTAAAGACCGGGGGATGGGTGAAGGGCTGGGGGGGGGGGCTGGTGCCGGGGCGGGCGCTGTGGGGATGTGCTGGAGCAGAGCTGGTGCTTCCTGGCTGCGTGGAGGAGAAGAGATTGCACAGAGGAGAGACAAATCTCAGGGAGTGGGAGGAAAATGCCGAAAGAAACCCAAATTTCACAGCCCCCTGGGGAGCAAGGACCCCCAGCCGCCGGCCCCAGGTGCCTCAGAGAGGGAGACCCGGAGCACAGCACGTGCAGCTTCCAAGGGGACACCAGCGAGTGCCAACATGTGCTGCTGCGTGCGGGACAGGTGCGGGCACGCGTCCTATCCGGGAACAGGCTGGAGGACAGGGAACCCCCCAGGGGGTTTGGGTCCAGCCCAGGGTTGGGTTCCCAGCTCGGGGTGCGGGTGGGCACCTGCGCGGTGCAGCCACGGGAAGGATCCAGAGCTGGGGAGGATGGGGAGTCGCACCAGTGCTGCGCTGGGATCTCCCTGGAGACATGTTTGGTTCATTCTCTGTGGTTTTCCTGGTCTGGGAGGTAGGACAGGGTGATGAGCTGAGCCAGAGATGGGAAGGGGGTTCAGAAGCCAGTGCAGAGCGGTGCAGGGGTGATGGGAGGAGCGGGCGATGGGGCAGAGCAGAGCAGACCCCCTCCCCAGTGCTGCCTGCCCCGTGTGGGAAGTGTCCTCGCTGGTGGGTTGGTTGTTGACAGCCAGGCAGAGGTGGGATGAGGGGGCTGCAAAGGCCGGGAGCTCCAGGCAGAGCCAGAGGAGGGGGCGAGAAACAACGGGGTCACTGCGAGAAGTCAGCACTGCGAGTTGTCCGTCTGTCTGTCTGTCTGTCCGACAGGAGCGGGATGCTGCCAGCCAGAGCGGTGCAGAGCTCTGTGCTGAGCGCGGTGGTTACAGCGACTGAGGAGCTCGGTTTGTGGGCATGGAAGGGAAGGGCAGGGCTTGGATCACAGAAGGAACCTGGCACGGAGCTGGGGGGCTGGGGGAGAGTGGGGCTTTGTCGTGGTGCAGCCCTTTGTGCAGCTTGGACAGGTCTGTGCTGTGGAGAGACCGATGGTTGGAGCCTCCTCACAGCTCCCGGACACCTAGCCTGGTGCAGACAGATGGACAGACTCCTCTCCTGTCCGTGCCTCTTGCCCGTGCTCTTCCAGGCGTGCCCAGTGCCATGTGTCCTGAGACCCCAGCCACAGAGGGATGGGGCTGTGGCACAGCTCAGCTGGTGGCACTTAGCCCATGCCAGCAGCAGATCCCAGCCCTGGGCTCCCTGGCACTGCTGTGCCGGGGTCATGGGGCTCAGGCACAGGGGGGCTGTGGGATGCTTTGGGAGGATGAGATCTCTGCCCGGGTTTTAGTTTGGGGTGTGATGCTTTACCCCAGCTTGCATCGCCTCTCTTCACCTGTGGGATGGGTTGTGGCACATCAGCGCTCGGCTGCGCCCCAGACCCCAGACCCCTCAGCCGACACTTTGGCTTGGGGAGCGGGACGGGAAGCAGCTCCCTCGAGAGCAGAAGTTTGGCCAGAGCTCTACACCCTGAGGGGTTTCAGGGTGTTTCCTGGTGAAGCTTAAATCCCTGACCTGACTTCACTTGTGTGTTGGGAAACAGCGTTTCCAGCCGGCTCCGCAAGCGCCGGGGGGCTGGATGGGGAAGTGGGAGTGGGAAGTGAAACAGCAACATCGGCCCAGGCCCCACGCCGTGGCAGGGCAGCTGCACCCCACGTCGGCAGGGAAGGGGGCAGGGAGCCTTGTGTGGGACACGGAGCCTCTATCCCCATACCTGGGGCGCAGAGCAGTGGACCCCATCCCTTTTCAGGGGGATCCACCACGTTCGGGCCTCCTGCAGCCCCCGGTCTGGGGTGGCTCCTCTCACACCGTCGCGATGGCGGCTGCGGGCGCATGTTGTTCCTTCGGCTCCTTTGTCTCCCGGTGCCTGTACGTGGAGCAGAGACCCAGAGCTGTGCCAGGGGGGTCCTGCTGACCCTTCACGGTGCTGCAGGCGTGGGGGTCCCATCCCGTACCCTGCTCCCTGTTCCCATCCCGTGGCTGCCTTAGGCGCCGTCCAGGTCCTGCACGTCCCTTGCATGGCGCATCCGGCACCTGCGTGGGGAGCGGGACTCGGCCGTGCCCTCCTGGGGATGACGTGGGGGGGTCTGTGGGGGTGTGTGGGGTGCCCATGGTCAGCGGAGAAGCCCTGGGAGAAACCAAATCTCACCTGCTGGGCGAGCAGCCCAGCCAAAGCCGGATGCCTTCCCGCTTCCCAGCGCCCCCAGCTCCGGGCAGGGCAGGGCAGGGCAGGGCAGGGGGTCCCTGCTGAGACCCCGGGGCTCTCGGGTTCAGCTCCCCCATCTCCAGCG
The DNA here is from genome assembly GCA_027925045.1 of Hypotaenidia okinawae. Taxonomy (NCBI): domain Eukaryota; kingdom Metazoa; phylum Chordata; class Aves; order Gruiformes; family Rallidae; genus Hypotaenidia; species Hypotaenidia okinawae. The sequence continues at coordinate 22,452,303 of BSDF01000012.1, forward strand.
GGTCCCTGACAGCCACACACTCGCCTCTGCCCCCCCCCCCCCGAGGCCCCGCTTCGCACTGCCCATCACCCAGGCACCTGGCCTGCAGCTGCTTGGCACCTGGCTTGGGATGGGGGCTGCCGGGGCGGGGCGGGGCGGGGCGGGGCGGGGCGGGGGGGGGGGGGAGTCGGGACCGGGGGCTGCCGGGGCGGAGGGCCGCAGGGATGCTGCTTTCCCCGGCTCCCCGCGGGGATGCTCCAATGCCCCGTGAGCTCCATGGGCAGCCCGCGGCGGGGGAGGGGGCACCGCGGCTCCGCAGGGCCCCCCCCGGGAGGAAGAGGAGGAGGAGAACCCGCTTGGTACCGCAGCAGCCCGGGCGGTGGGTGAGGGGTGAAGGGAGCCCCCGGCGCCTCCCGGGGCGGGGGTGGGGGGGGTGTCCCGGCCGGCGACGGACGGCCCCGGGGCCGGGCTCTGTGCCGGTAGCCGCCTCCCCAGCTGCTCCCTCCTCTTCCTCCCCACCCTTCCTCCCACCCCTCCTCCTCCTCCTCCCGCCACTACCCTCCCCCGCTTCTCGCTTTGTTTTGCTGCCTCCGCGCTCGCCCTCCCCCTCTCCTTCCCAGCATCCTCCCCCCATCCTCTTCCTCCTCTTCCCTCCCTTCCTCCTCTTCCTCTCCATATCTGCCCAGCCTCACAGGGTTTCTCCCAGCCCACGCAGGGGGCTGGAGGTATGAGGGGCTGGAGGTGCCCCCCATGTCGCCCCTCCCCTGGGCTCTGACCAGCAACCAGTGCTGGATCCAGTCAGCAGGGACTGAGCCCCCCTCCCCGTGCTGCCCACACCAGTGGATGCCCGCTGCAGAAGTACCCCCAGGCTGAACCCCCGGCCAGCAGACCCCACATAGTCTGTGTCTCAGTGCCTGCCCCCCTTCTTTGGCCCTTCCTCTTTCCACCAGATGTTTTCCCCATCACTTCCCCTTCCCCATCCCTTGCTCATCCCTCCCCCAACACTTCCTCTTCCCCATCCCTTGCTCATCCCTTCCCCTTCCCTCCTCCATCACTTCACCCATCACCTCCTCACCAGCCACCCCAGGCCTGCCGCACCCCCCGCCCCCTGATGGGGGTCCAGCTCAGCCAGGGCTGTCAGGCAGCACCATGCTCTGCCAGGAGCCACAGCATCGCCCCCCCTCCCTCCCCCCGGGTCCCTCTCTGGGGTGGGTGCGGGGCTGTTGAGCCCCCGGGCGCAGGCGAGCCAAGCGTGGGCACCTTCTCAAGGTGTTTTAATCCGAAAGCTGAGCACAGGAACCACCCCAGGGCTGAGGGGAGTGTTTTGGCAGCTGGTGGGGAAGCAGTAAGCCTGCCCAAGCCACTACACCTCGCTTGGCTTGGGACGATGCTCTCTGCTCCCCCTGTCCCAGCCTGAATGGAGGAGGGGGCTGCGGCTCCTTGGCCATTCAGGATGGGACACAGCGAGACAAGAGATGGCTCTGGGCTCTCCAGAACAGAAAGGGTGCTTGGTGAGGACCCCTGGCTCCTCAGATGTGCCTTGTCCCCATCACACCATTTCAGTGGCATCACACCCCATGCTGTGCCCTCCCCACAGACCCCAGAGCTCTGGGAGCTCCTGGTTTGTCCAGACTCAGGAGCGGAGCTGCCATCCCCGGGGTGCTGCAGGCTGGGTGCTGCCGTGGTGCTGGTGGCCTGGTTGGTATCTCCACAACCTTTTGGGTCTGTGGTCCCCAACTGGGATCTGCTGCTCCTGGTGCTGGTTCCCTGGAGTCGCTTGTGGGGGGCTTGGGCATGAGGGGAGCCAGACCTCAGCCTTAGGGCTCAGTAGCCTGGTCAGGAGGGTGGACATAGAGCCCAACTCCCCCTCCATACCCCCCTACAGCCAAGACCCCTGGTACCAGGCTGTCCCTTGTCGCATGGTGCCAGGCTGCCTGTGTTGGTCTGAGGGCTGCTGGGAAGGGGGTGGTGTGAGCGAGCCCCTTGCGTGGCGGCTGCACGGCGCAGGGGTGCCAGGGGGGCTGACATCCGTCTCTTTCCCTTCCCAGCCATGACAGTGTAGGCCGGTGGCGAGAGATGGATCGCTTCACCGAGTGCGGGACGCAGACGGACGCGGTGGTGGTGCTGTCCCTGGCGCAGGCTGCGGTCCTGGGCCTGGTGTCTGAGAATGAGCTGCTGGGGGCCACTGTCAGCCCCGCCGGCTTCTTCCCCGGGCTGGGAGGGGAGCTGCCAGATGTGGCCACCATGGAGCCTGCTGAGCCGGAGGGCGAGTGCCAGGCGGAGGGCGAGGGGCAGGCGCCTGGGGACGGGCAGGAGGAGGACGTCTTGGAGGCAGAGTCCTCCCTGGAGAAGCACGCCCGGAGGAGGAAGCGGCCTCCGGTGAGGTTGGTGCCCAAGGTCAAGAGCGAGAAGGCGGAGGCGGAGGAGCTGTTCGAAGGGTCCGTCCCTGGCGACGAGGAGGCCGAGCGGCAGCGCAGCCACCCGCCGGCCCTCCGGGACCCCGGCGGGGAGCAGACGGTGCAGAGCAGCGCTGTGAAGATGATCGACCTGGGTGCCATTGGCAGGAAGCCCCGGCGCCTGCGGCACCTGCGCCGGCACACACGCCAGGAGCCGGAGGGCACCCAGAGCCCCCTGGGCACCGGCGCGGCGGAGGGCGGCACCGCCGACGGGGCCCCGCAGACCCAGGGCACCTTCGAGGCGGCCGCCCCGTCCCCCAGCGAGGTGGAGCCCCCCCCGCCGGCGTCCCCCGAGCCGGTGAAGAGCGAGCAGGGCTTCTCCTGGCAGGAGCCGGGGGAGCTGGAGCCGGAGGCGGCCCCGAGCGAGCGCAGCAAGAAGGCGCAGCTGGACCGGCTGGACATCAACGTGCAGATCGACGACTCGTACCTGGTGGAGGCCGGCGACCGGCAGAAGCGCTGGCAGTGCCGCATGTGTGAGAAGTCCTACACCTCCAAGTACAACCTGGTGACACACATCCTGGGCCACAACGGCATCAAGCCCCACTCCTGCCCGCACTGCAACAAGCTGTTCAAGCAGCCCAGCCACCTGCAGACCCACCTGCTGACGCACCAGGGCACCCGGCCCCACAAGTGCGAGGTGTGCAGCAAGGCCTTCACCCAGACCAGCCACCTGAAGCGGCACATGCTGCTGCACACCGACATCAAGCCCTACAGCTGCCGCTTCTGCGGCCGGGGCTTCGCCTACCCCAGCGAGCTGAAGGCGCACGAGGTGAAGCACGAGAGCGGCCGCTGCCACGTCTGCGTGGAGTGCGGGCTGGACTTCTCCACGCTCACCCAGCTGAAGCGGCACCTCTCCACGCACCAGGGCCCCACGCTCTACCAGTGCCTGGAGTGCAGCAAGTCCTTCCACTACCGCAGCCAGCTGCAGAACCACATGCTCAAGCATCAGAACGTCCGGCCCTTTGTCTGCACAGAGTGCGGGATGGAGTTCAGCCAGATCCACCACCTCAAGCAGCACTCCCTCACACACAAGGTAGGGACGTCCGAGCCGTGCCACCCATCACATGGCTGGAGCAGATGTGGTGGATGAGGGTGCTGGGGGTGAGGGGGGTCCCAGCGCACTGCCGAGCCCCGGGTGCTGTGAGAGGGCTGAGGTGCCAGCGGTCAGTGTTCATTAGCAGCCCTAATGAGCTGTGAAGGGGCATTAAGAGAAGCTGAGGAAGCTGGGCTGGTTCAGCCTGGAGAAGAGAAGGCTGTGGGGGGACCTCATTGCAGCCTGCCAGTCCCTGAAGGGAGCAGAGGAACAGGAGGGGAATCAGCTTGTTCAAGGGCAGAGCCTGGCAGGACAAGGGGGCTGGAGTGAAGCTGGAGGAGGGAAGGGTGAGAGGAGAGATGGGGGGAAGTTCTTTGCAGAGAGAGTGGGGAGGGGCTGGCAGGGGCTGCCCAGAGAGGGGGTGGGTGCCCTGTCCCTGGGGGTGTCCAAGGCCAGGTTGGCTGGGGCCCTGGGCAGCCTTGTGTAGCTCCAGGCCTGGAGGTTGGTGTCCCTGCCTGTGGCAGGGGGTTGGAGCTCTGTGACCCTTGGGGTCCCTTCCAGCCCAGTCTGTGATTCTGTGATCACTGTGGGCAGCATCTGGGGGTCCCCAGCAGGTGCTGTGGCAGTGTGACCTGGGGGTCTCCCAGCAATCCCAGGGCTCTTCTGAGGGTGAGCTGCTGGCCAGAGCCAGAGCAGAGCTGGCCGCCTCCAGGATTGGGGCAGGGGCAGCATCCTGCCTGCTGTGGGACCAGGCAGCCAGACTCATCCCCCGGGGCAGTGTGAGGACGGCCCCAGGCCCTACACCCACAGAAGGGGTTGAGGCAGCTCTGAGGAGGGGGAAGACGAGCTGGTGAGGGTGAATCTCCAATCCAGTTCCTGTGGCCCAACCTGCCCCCAGTCCCCAGCGCTCCGCTTGGCATGGGGATGCTGCCCCACACCCCTTGGGGAGCACAGGACCCTGCTCTGTTCCATGCCCAGCACCACTCCTGTGCTACCAGCTCTTGGCAGGGGAGTCCATTCGGAGACCCCAGGCCCATGATGCTGCGACCCCCTTGCAGGGTGTGAAGGAGTTCAAGTGCGAGGTGTGTGGGCGGGAGTTCACGCTGCAGGCCAACATGAAGCGGCACATGCTGATCCACACCAGCGTCCGGCCCTACCAGTGCCACATCTGCTTCAAGACCTTCGTGCAGAAGCAGACACTCAAGACCCACATGATTGTGCACTCGCCGGTGAAGCCGTTCAAATGCAAGGTACAGGGTGGTAGGGGGTGTCTGGGCAGGGGGCTCAGTGAGTGTGGGGAGGGGGGTTAGAGCACCATGCTCTGGGGGAGCGCATCCAGGCTGGGTCGAGTCCTGAGGGATGGAGAGCGGTTTGGCGATGCCTCTGTCTGCGGCACGTGCGGAGCGGCACCGCTGACGAAGGAGGACAATTAGTACCGCTCCCTGCCCAGCGCTGGATGTGCCAGCGGGTCCCAGCAGTGCCCCTTGGCATCCCTGAGGCCCCCACCACAGGGCAGGGAGCAGCCTGGTTACTTTTGGGAGCCAGTGGGAGCACACAGGGCGAGGTCCACTCTGGACAGCTGGCATCCCCGCGGCGGCACCGGCCGTGCCGGGAGCGGCGTTGGGAGAGCCCCCTCTGACCCGGGCACGCTGCTGTAGGTCTGCGGGAAGTCCTTCAACCGCATGTACAACCTGCTGGGCCACATGCACCTGCACGCGGGGAGCAAGCCCTTCAAATGCCCCTACTGCTCCAGCAAGTTCAACCTCAAGGGCAACCTCAGCCGGCACATGAAGGTCAAGCACGGGGTGATGGACATCAGCCTGGACAGCCAAGGTGGGTGCAGGCGGCTGCCAGACCCCGTGGCACGCTGCGCCGCCGTGTTCCTGGCTCTCAGGAGTGGGGCTGTGCCGTGACAGCATGGGCAGTGCCTTTGGGCAAGCTCCAGTCCTGGCACCACTCAGCTGCCCTCAGCTTGTTGGTCCCGCCGTGCCACCCGCCTCCCACCCAGGACGGCACTGTGCGGAGCCCGGGGGAGGTTTGGTGACTGCGTGACAAATACATCCATCTCATTTCAAAGAGCAGTGAATGGCCCCTCCAGGAGCCGTTGGGGCTTCGGCCCCGGCACAGCCCGGTCCGTGTTGTGGTGACAACGCAACTTTGGTCTCAGTTGAAGGGTTTTGGGTGCCAGGGGATGGGGTTGCTCCTGCCCTGATCTCTGCCACTGCATAGGGATAGGGCTGGAGGTGAGCTCTGGCCCTCCAGTCCCTGCCGTGTCCCCAGCAGCCTGATGCCGACCTCCAGCACACCCCAGGGACACCAGGCAGGACCCCCCACCCCATTCGCTGAGCTCCCAGCCTGTCCGAGCCTCAGCCAGTGCCCAGCACCAGGACACAGGCAGGGGGTGTGGGCACAGGGGTGACACAGGGAGGATGCCTCTGCTGCGCTGCCGTCCCTGCTCTCCTCCCACAGCAGGATGGGTGCCACAGACCCGCCCCCCGGCATGTGGCACTTGTCTGAGATTAGCATACCCAACCTGGCACTCTGCTCTGGCAGCGCTTTGCTGGTGAGCTGTGCTGGCCACGCCGTGTGGCTGAGGGTGGCCTGAGTGGGCCTGCAGCTCCCAGAGAACATGGGGCTTGAGGCCCGGGGTGCTGGGGCAGGACAGGTGCCATCGGCCGCGAACTCTGATCGCCGCGAAGGCCGGTCTGGCATCGCGTGTCGCTGTGCTGAATCCTAGATCCCATGATGGACCTGGCCGGGGCTGACCACGCTGAGCTGGACGGGCAGCAGGAGATGGACGACTTCGAGGAGGAGAACTCTTACGGCTACGGGGGAGTGGGCAACCCTCCGGATGAGCACGCGCTGGCCGAGCAGGCCATGAAGGAGATGGCGTACTACAACATGTTGTAGCCCAGGCTGGGGGAGGCTGCCGGGGCCCTGCGTGGACTCTGTGTGGTGAGAAGAGCTGCGGCTGGCGGGGTGCAGCACCAGCCAGGCCTGCACCTCCGCCCCTGGAGATGGGGGACGGGGTGGGGGCCTCCTGCTGAGCTTGGTGAAGAAGAAAACAGGGATAGCGAAGCACCTTTGCCAGGACCAAGGCAGCATGGGGCAGTGGTTGCTGCCTGCCACAGGCGTGCCGATCCAGTGTGGCCAGGGCTCAGCGCTGCCAGACCCCTGCAGAGCCTCGGCAGAGCTCTCACCATTGCTGGGGTCCTTCCCCCTTGGCCCCCACCCCAGCGAGGGAGCGAGGAGCGGTGCTCTGTCTGCTTGCAGCCCCCTGCCCGCTGCAAGCCAGGCTCCGTGTCTCCCCACCAGTGCCGGGCCGTGGGCGCTGCCGGCAGGACAGGATAGGGCCCGTCCTAGAAGACGATGAGCATTATGAATTATTCTACCTCCTGGGTCCTCCCCACGCCTGCGCTGGGGCTGCGGCCTGGCCGGCCCCCCAGTTTCCCCGGGGAAGCCCCTCAGCCCGTGGGACCCAGGGTGGGGGGTCACGGTCCTGGCTCTCCCCCCTGTCTTGCAGGCAGGCGAGAGGCCGTCCCACTCGCTGCGGGGTGCCACGGGCGCAGCCACGGTGAGGGGCGCCAGACCGCACGGCCCGTATGAAGCAGAGTATTTTCTTAGGGCCCCCGGTGAAGCTCGGGGCCTGGTGTGGCTGTGCGGGGGGCGGCCCCGACCCCCTTCCCCTTGAGCAAATGATGGTATTTTGAAAGTAATTTATTTTTTCCAGACGTGCCGCGTGGTTGGGTTTATCTTGGGTTTATCTTTTGCTGAGTTCAGTTTCCTTCAACCAATGAGCTTTGTAAACCGGTGTGCCGTGTGTGGTCTGTGCGCCGCAGGGCAGGGGGCAAGGGGTCCTGTGGATGGGGGGTCCTACAGATTGGGGGTCCTACAGCCAGGGGGTCCTGCAGATGAGAGGTCCCATGGCCAGGGGATCCCACAGCCAGGGGATCTCACAGCTGGGGGGTTCCAAGGACAGGGGTCCCGTGGATGGAGGATCCTGTGGACTGGGGGTCCCATGGATGGAGGGCAGCTGCGCACTGTTGGGTCCATTAAGGATCCGCAGCCACTCCAACACTGCAGCTCCTGCTGCTCCAGCACAGGCTGGGCTGGGAAGCTGTGGTGCTAGCACAGAGGCTGGGAACCCCAACCTGGTCTTCTCCCATGGGTGCCCATCCTGTCCATCCCATCCACCCCACCCCCAAAAGCCCCAGCCTGGCTCGGGGTGGGAGAGATGGGGACAGGGGGCACCATGCTCCCCTCTGGGCTGCTGGCCTCCAGCAAGGTCGCGGGGTCCCCAGCCTTGCCATCACCTCCCCCCAGGCACCTCCAGCTGGGGGCAGGATGGGGACAGCCACAGCCAGGACCCTCCCTCCCCACAGCCCCCCATGCTCCAGCCAATGCAGTCCATCCCCCCAGTATCTCAGTTGGTGCTGCCAAAAAGCTGTGCTGCGTGTTGTGTGTACCCTCCACAGTGCCCGGTGAGGATGGGCTGGTGAGGCTGAGCCCAGGGGGCTCTTCACTGCTGGGAGGCTGGAGGCAGCCCTGGGTGGCCACAGCACTGGGCTCTGCACTGTGACACCAGCTGGGACAGGGAGGGTCTCATGTTGGTGGCACAGGGAGTACCGAGGCCACACAGGTCCCTAGCATCACTCCTCGTGCAGGCAGGGGGCTCAGGCCCCCATGCCAAGCCTTGCTGTGCCCGGGTTAGTTCTCACCTCCGCTGGGTCATTGGCACTGGCAGCCCCCCACGTCCCCTGCGACAGACATGCCACCACCACCACCATGCACCGTGGGCCGCTCAGGGATTTAATGGCACCGCGGGGTGGGAGGGGACATGAAGGGGTGTGGGATGGGCCCCCCAATCCTACACCCCCTGCTAGAAAAACACTCGTAAGAAAACTGCTTATAAAAATTGTTGAACTATTCCTGAGCCGTGCGGGTGAGCTGAAGGCGGCACAGAGGCCTGTCGGTCAGGGTGACGTCCAGCCCCCCCCATGTCCCTACTGCTTGCCCAGAGCCTTGTCCAGGTTGTTCTTGATGGCATCCAGGAAGTCGGTCGTGTTCACGAAGTGCTCATTCAGCTTCACGCTGCGGGGTGCAGAGAGGGGCTTGGAGGGGTCCCACACCCCAGGGGGTCCCTGCCTGCCCCCTGTTACAGGCAGCAGCCAGCCCGGATCGGGGGCTCAGGGCTGGCAGCGCAACCCTGGGCACAGGATGTGGCCCCTGCCTGGCCACAGGCACCATCTGACCCCACCAGCCGTAAAGAGACACCCCGAGTTCCCGTGGAGAGGCCAGTGGCCACCCCCCGCTCCTCCCCAGCACAGCCACCCTGCTGTCACGGTGTGTGGCTGCCCCACACCGCCCCGTCGGCCACACGTACTTGGCGAGGCCGTGGATGCAGCCGGCAAGGTCCTTGGTCATTGTCCCGCTCTCCACTGTCTGGACACAGACCTTCTCCAGTGTCTGGGCAAACCTGGGGACGGCAGCAGCACCCACGGCTCCGGTAAAGCCGGCACCCGGCCAGCACCGCAGCCTGCACCGCAGCTGGGCCCGGCGTGTCCCCCACCCCGGGGTGTCCCCACCCCTCACTTGATCAGGTCAGGGTTACTGTCCAGCTTGCCCCGGTGCTCCAGGCCACGCGTCCAGGCGAAGATGCTGGCAATGGGGTTGGTGCTGGTGGGTCGGCCCTGCAAGGCGAGAGAGAGCTCAGCCCCATGCCACAGGCCCCTCACCACCCCTCACCGCAGGCAGAGCACCACGGGCAGAGCCCACCCACCTTCTGGTGCTCCCGATAGTGGCGGGTGACGGTGCCGTGAGCTGCCTCAGCTTCGATGGTCTTCCCATCCGGGCACACCAGCACCGAGGTCATCAGCCCCAGGGAACCAAAGCCTGTGGCGGGGTGAGGGTCAGTGCAGCCCCGGGAGGGTGACTGCGTGAGCCCACCCCACTGCACCCCACACAGCCCCCACCCCACCGCACCCCACCTTGGGCCAGGATGTCTGACTGGACGTCCCCGTCGTAGTTCTTGCAGGCCCAGACGAAGCCGCCAGAGGACTTGAGCACCTGGGCCACCATGTCGTCGATGAGCCGGTGCTCGTACCAGATCTTCAGCTTGTCAAACTCCGTCTTGTAATGCCTGGGAGCCCAGAGGGTCATCAGTTGTGCCCCCCCAGGCAGCAGCCCCCTCCCTCACCCTCTCCCTAGGAGCAGCCAGGGCTCCTCCGAGCCCATACTTTTCAAAGATCTCCTGGAAGATGTCCTTGAAGCGCCCGTCGTAGGCCTTGAGGATGGTGTTCTTCGTGCTCATGTAGAGGGGCCACTTCTTCTGGATGGCATACTGGAAGCAGCTGTGAGCGAAGCCCGAGATGGACTGCAAGGGAAGTGCATGGACTCCCATGGGACCCCCATCTCGCCGGCATGGCCAGAGCCACCATGGGGACCCCCAGCCCCCCATTACCTCGTCCGTGTTGTACATGCCCATGCCCACGCCACCGCCGGGGAAGTTATACACCTCCCACTCCTGGGCCCCGCTGCCGTCCTTCGGCGTGAACACCATCTTGAAGGTCCCGGACTTGCCCACCACAAAGTCGGTGGCTTTGTACTGCCAAGGGGAGGGCAGAGCATGGGGCAGGGCCCGGTGGGAGCCACTGGCCACCCCCCTGTGCCACACGAGGGGCTCACCTGGTCGCCATGGGCATGCCTGCCAATGGTGATGGGCTTGGTCCAGCCGGGCACCAGGCGTGGGATGTTCTGGCAGATGATGGGCTCCCGGAACACCGTGCCTCCCAGGATATTTCGGATGGTGCCGTTGGGGCTCTTCCACATCTTCTTCAGCTTAAACTCTGGGGTGCAGAGGTGAGGTCCTCCAGGCACCCCCCCACCAGCCCCGGCAGTCACCCCAGCCCAGTGCCCAGCCCCTGCCAGACCCCCCACCTCCCTCATGCTATGCTGTGGGCTGCTGCCAGAGCCCAGCTGCCGGCCAGCCAAGGAGGGACAGCCAGCACGGGCTCGTGACCAGCACTGGGCAGCAGCCGGTCTGTCCCCAGCCCTGCACCCTTGGTGTACCCGCAGCACCTCCGAGCACCCCAGGATGGGAGGGAGGGGGCACAGCACTGCGCACCAGGCCCCCAGCCCAGAGAAAGCAGAGCTGACAGGGGAGGCATTGGCTGACTCCGAGGGGCCGGGCACTTGGGGGGCTCAGCTCCACGCCCCTGCCCTCACCCCCTTCCCACCTTCCACCCGGGCTTCGTCCGGCGTGATGGTGGCACACTTCACGGCCACGCTGTACTTCTGGGTGGCCAGCGCCGAGTCGATGGTGACCTGGTCATCCGTCTTGTCCCGGTGCGGCAGGCCCAGGTCAAAATACTTGAGCTGGACATCCACATTGGGCAGGATGAGCTGGGGGGTGGGGAGAGCGTCAAGGGCCGGGGACACAAACACAGAGTGCGGGGTGCCAAAGGAGCAGTGCCGTGCACTGCGGCACAGCCAGCCTCAGCCCACAGCCCAGCCGCAGCTGGGATCCCGCCTGGGATGGTCCCCCCTGCCCGGGACCTCCTCGCTTCCAGGTTCTGCCGGAAGCCGTGCTGATCTCACCACCTGCTTCCTGCGGACGGACGGATGGACAGGACAGGACGGACAGGACAACATGCAGGGACTGCCTGCCCCCCAGACAACCGCCACCTGCTCCCCCATTCCTCTCCCACCCCCTCCCAGACGGGACCCCGTTACCTTCTCCTTGATGAAGGCCCAGATGATCCGTGTCATCTCGTCTCCATCCATCTCCACCACCGGGTTGGCCACCTTGATCCGCTTGTTGGCATCTGGGCAGGGTGCTGGGGTGTCAGGGGGCACAGCCAGCCTCGCCAGCACCTCCACAGCTCAGCACCCCGGCACAGGACCAGGAGGTGTCCCAAGGGGACCGTGAGGCCCCATCTGGCAGGGTCCGGGCGCAGGTTCAAGCCCTGCTCAGGCGCAGGTCGGGGACCACCAGCCCCACGGGACTCTGGGGCTCAGGTTCGCAGCACCAATCCTGCCTGGGGCTGGGCCCAGGTCAGGGTGCAAAACTCCACGTGGGAGCAGGACAGGGACCAGCTGCACCCCATGCCTGGGCAGGCAGGAACTGGGCGGCAGAGCCCCCCCAGCCCCGGCCCAGAGGGCACAGACCTCATGGGGCCAGGCCTGAGCTGCAAAGCCCCCATGGGGCCGGGCTGGGGGCAAACCCTCCCCTGCACCCTGCGTGGGGCCCAGCCGGCAGCAGGTCCGGCGCCAAAGTGAGACCAGGAGCGGGGCCAACCGGGGTGGGACGGAGAGAGCTGGAGACTCCCCGCGGGGCTAGGGGCGGCTGGGACCCCCCGGGGCGGGTCCCCGGGCGGCAGCGGAACCCGCGTGGGGCCGGACCAGGGACCGGCAGCGCCGGGGTCAAAGCGGGCAGGGCCGAGGGGCGCAGCACCGGCACCGGGCAGAGACCCCCCTGGGGGACCCGAACCTGGCCGAACCCCCTCGCGCGGGGCCGGCACCAGGCACAGACCCCGCGGGACCGGACGCGCGTGAAAACCCCGCGTGGGACCGGGCGCAGAGTCCCGGGACCGGCTGTAACCGCGGGGGGGGGGCGTGTGCACCCCGTTACAGCCTCCCTCCCCCCAAAAGAGCACACCCACCCAGCGTCAAATCCCCCGGGGCCGGGCCTGGTGCACACCCCGGTCAGGGCACAGCAGCCCCAAGGACACGGGGGCTTCTCTCCCTCCGCCCCCCCAAACAATCCCAAGGTCTCCCCCTCCCACGCCCCACTCACAGTGCCGGCGCTGCCCCACGGAGGCGGCGGGGAGGGGACCGCGGACCAGGCGGCTGAGCGCCGGGGTGGCGCGGAGGCAGCGGGCGGCCATGGCGGGGCGCGACGGGGAGGACACGACGGCGGCAGCGGCGGCGGCGGGGACGCGATAGCTCCGCCCCGGGGCGGTGCGTGGCCGCGCACCCCCCTCCCGTGGGGCCCCGGAGGGGCTCTCGTGTGGTTCCACCGCGGAAGGGGGGTGGGGGTCCGGCTCATCGTTTCATTCCTGCCCATCACACAGTGCACCCCATGTGCAGAACACCCACGGCGGGGGGAAGTGGGGGGTGGTGATGCCCTCCCGGGTGTCCCACAGGGTGCAGGGTGCCCCTTATCGGTTGGGGGGGATGCCACTTGCTGGGCGCAGCCGGTGCCAAGGCACAAGGTGACCGGCGAGCCCCGGGATCAGCTTTCAGCGGGGTCCTTGGGACCAGCGGCAAGGGCGGGCGAGGGGCACTGCACCCCCACGTGCGTCGCACACGCGGCTCTGCACTGTGTGGGGCATGACGAGCTGGGGGGCTGGCAGTGGTCCCCTTCCCGAGCAGAGGGGACCCCCCTCACCGCTGGGCTGGGACACAGCGCAGGCTGAGCCGGGGACGGCAGGTTCGGCTTTCCCTACATACACACGAGCAGCTCAGTGCGTCGCCCGCATGTGACATGAGGCTGACGGGACCCGGCAGGCCGGGGGGGGCTGCTATTTCCCTGGGATACTATCACCTTGCCTGTCCCTGGGACAACCCGCACCTCAGGGGCACCCCGAGGGTGTGCAGGGGTGTCGGGGGCTGTGCTGGGGGCGGCTGGGAGGCCGCTCGGCCAGGGAAGTTGGCCGGGCCTCTGCACCGGCCAAGCCAAGGGCTTTTTTAGCCACAGGGGACGGGCAGATCCCGTTCTGGGAGGTTAAACAGTCCCGGGGGAGCTGCGGGCAGAGGGGCCGGGCGCTGACGTCGGCCTGGCTTTAACATTAACCAGAGCAGAGGCCTGAGGAACTGCTGGCCATGGCGGGGGTGTGGCACCCCCTGCTCCGGGCAGCGCTGGGCTTTTGGGCGTCCCCGCTCCTGCTGCCCTCCCATGGCACCCCACCCTGAGCTGGGGGCTGCCCCGTGGCTGGACAGGTGGTGACATTGCCCCTCCTGAGGGTCTGGGGGGCTGCCCAGTTGCACCCTGGCCCCAGCACTGCCCACAGCCCCCCCATTCCCCCCAGCTGCCCTGGCCCTGGCCCTGTGGTCAGAGCCACCCAGTGACCGCGGCTCTCACAGGGCCGAGGTCACGCCAGCACTGCAGCCGTCCCCCCATGCAGCATGGTCTATGCTGGCCCTGCCGGGAGCAGCCATGTGGCACCGGCCCAGGGCCGGGCTGCCTCCAGACAAAGGAGCGCATCCCTGGCCAGAGCCCAGTCCCCACGCCCCAGGCTGCTGCCAAAACCGCTTTCCCCCCTCGGCGAGTTGCGGCTTGTCCTTCGCAGGGTCCCCAGAGGCTGGCGGGGCTGGCTGCCCACAGCCCGGCCTCAGCTCCGGGAGCAACGTGTCCCATTGGGCTGTGTCTCTGGGGGGTTGGGGCACCCGGAGCCCAGGCAGAGGGGAAGGACCTGGGAGGGGGTGTCTGTCCACAGGTGCTGCAGGCCGCCTCATGTCCGCCATGGGGGGTCTGGAGGGAGCCATGTGCCCCACAGGGCAATGCATGGCGTTCCCTTGTGCAAGTGGCACTGCCCCCAAACATGGGCCTCCCTGGCTGGCACCGCTCGAGCTGTGCCTGTGGGCTGGGGGGCTGCACCTCCATCATCAGCAGTCTGCTCCCCCCAGGGCTGCGGGGTAGCACCGTGGGGCAGAGGAGATGCAGGCAGTGGGGCAGGGGTACAGCCTCAACCAGGAACACCACATCACACACCCCTAATACAACATCTCCCCCTCACACGCACTCCCCGGGCTCAGGGGTGCAGAGTGGGCAGGGCCTGTGGCAGAGCCTCTGTGTGTGCCTGTGGCACAGCACTACACTGCCAGTGCCACACAGGGCACGGTGACACGGTCACTCTGGGGACACAGTGCAATGGCACACAGAGAGGCCGTGGGCTCGGTGGCCCATCGGGCACAAAGATGGCAGCATTCGGGGACAGGACAGATGGGAGCTGCATGCTGCCTGGCCAGGTGGAGGGCACTCAGGAAGGGGCTTGTGGGGCCACAGCTGGCTGGCACAACGACCCGCCCCAGGACCCCAGCCCAGCACCAGCAGGTCAGTGCCATGACACCGGATCCATGCCCAGGCTGGCACAGCTGTGCCAGCAGCTCTGTGCCCAGCTGGCAGGGGCGCTTTTGGGCCAGACCCCCACACGGCTCTGTGCCCTGCCCTGCCCACACCCCAGGGCACAGCCCCCACCCCACTCACCTGCCTGGTGCCCCCCCACCCTGCCCAGCACGCGCCAGCCCCTGCCCTAGCTGTTCCTCCAGCTCCTCCAGTGCAGCCCCCCAGCTCTCAGCAGACCCTGCCAGCAGCATCCAGCTCTGTGCACGTGGCCATGGGGGCACCTAGAGCCACCAGTCACCCCAAACCCAGGGAGCGTGTGTGACAGCAGGGTGCCTGGCGCTGTGCATCACCCAAAGCTGGGGCGTCCCCATCCTGGGCCTCGCCGTGAGGCCTAAAGCACATGCACCCACACCCTGTGTCCCCGGGGCTGGGGGCACCCCGGCTGCGGGGCGGAGGCACCCCCACCCCCCGCGGGCCACACGCCGACCCCCAGGCACCCCTCCTGTGACGTCCCGCGGACCCGGGGCAGCCTCGAGGTGGGAAACCCGGCCGACCCCCCCGGCTACCCTCCCCCCACATCGACACCCCCCCCAACTCCCGCACCCCACAACCGGCACAGCAGCACACACACACCCACACACCCACACACACACACACACACACACACACCATCCCTCCACCCCCACCCCCCGCCTTCCCCGCCCGGGCTCCGGCCCCCAGACCCCCGGCGGGCGGAGCGGTGCCGCCGGCGGTGGCTGAGCCGGGGCGGCGGCGGCCGGGCGGGGCGGCCCTTTGTTGCGAGAGGCGGGCGGAGCAGCCGGAGCCGCCCGCAGCCGCCCCGCGCCCCGCCGCGGGCGGGGACCCCGGACCGCCCCCGCTGCCGGCGGGTCCCGCCGCCGAGCCGGTGAGAGCAGCGGGCGGGCGGCAGCGCCGGGCCGGGGGGGGCGGGGGGGTCGCACCGGGTACCGGGCGGGGCGGGGGGCTGCGGGGGGCGGGGGGGGGGTGGGGGTAGCGCGTCCGGGCAGGGGGCTCGCGCGGGAAGCGCGTGAGCGTGCGCGGGGGCTGCGCGAGGGGTGCGGGTTGGGGGGAGGAGGGGGCGGAGGGGGGTGGGGGTTGTGAGTGCACACGTGTGTGAGTGCACACGTGTGTGAGTGCGTGTGAGTGCACACGTGTGTACACGCGTGTGCGGGCGTGTCGGTGGCCGCAGCGCCCGGGGCTGCTCCCGGGGGTGTTTCCCGGGGCGTGTTTGCTGTCTCCGGTGTGTACGTGGGGCCCCCGCGTGTGCTCACGCGTGACGGGTGCGCTGTGCTCCCCGGGGTGCACAGGCTCCCGCACGGGGCATGGGACGGGTGTCCGGGCTGCTGGTGGGGAGGGGGGTGTGTGCACACCCGCTGCCAGCCATCGGGTGCACATGTGTGCAGCATGTCCCACATGTGTTGATGTGCCCTGGGCACACATGTCACACGTCCTGGGCGTGTGGGCGCTGTGCCTGACGATGGCGGCAGGTGCCAAAGCGGCCCCCTGGGCCAGGGGCACGGGGACAGTTGTGGGGTCTCCCCACTGGCCCCCCCACATCTGCTGCAGCTGCTGCCATGGATGCTTTGGGGGTCTGGCACCCCCTCCTCCCCCAGGCAGCACCACAGTGTGGGCGCTGAGGGTGAGTGGGATCAAGGAGACTGGCACTGGTTTGGGCTCTCTCAGGCCAGTAATGGCTGGGAGGGAGTCACACATCCCAGAGCCAGGACCCCCAGTTTCTGCACCGTGGGGTGCAGAAGTGCCTGAGCTCAGAACCCACCAGGTCCCTGCCCTCCCAGGGATGCTCACCATCTCTGCTTCGCCCGGTGCCAGGGGTGCCTTAACCAGCATCAGGGAACCCAGGGCAGCACCCTGTGTGGTCCTCCCTGTGCTCGCAGCGTGTGGGTGCAGGCAGGATGCGTGCGGGTGCTGGCACTGAGGGAGGGAGCTGGGCTGTGGGGATACCCTGTAATCCTCAGAGCGAAGTTCAGTGTCATGCAGGAGCGTGGGGCGAGGAGTGATGGGGCTGGTGTCTGCGGAGCGGTGCCCGGCAAGCTGGGCCCAGGGCCACATCCAACAGCACTGGCACCCCAGCAGGAAGGTCTGGTGGTGGGCCCAGAGCTGGCCGGGGGGCACGAGGCAGGTGGGCTTTGGGGGCAGAGGGCAGCTGGGCTGCAGCCCTGGGGGACCACGGCTCGAGCAAGGTGGCACTGCCAGCACCAGGGAGGATGCCCTGGGGCCCCATGGGGAGCCCTGCAGTACCCTGTCCGTGGGCTGCAGGATGCCCCAGCCCGGTCCCTGAGCCAGGGCCTCTCCCCAGGGGCTGCTAGCTGCCGGGGTGCAGCAAAGCACAGCAGTGGTGTCTGCGCCCTGCTCCTCCCCGACGGGCTCTGGCGGGATGTGCGAGCTGCTGGTGCGGAGCAGCTGGGTCTGGGAGCATCTGTGCGTGAATCAGCAGGGCCCCTGCCTGTGCTGCTGCAGGTGTGTGTGTGAGCGCTCACCCAGTGCGCCTGTGCACGTCCAGAGGCGGCTGCGGGTGGGCGGGGGGCTTGGTGGGCCTGCTGGGTGTTGTCTGGCAGTCTGCAGGAGAGAGCCGAGCCGGGGGCGTGCGTGTGAGCCCCGGGAGGTGTGGGTCGGAAGGAAGAGCCTGGACGCGTGGGCGCTGTGTGAGGCGGCTGCAGGTCTCTGAGGGGGGACGTGCTGCGCTGGGCCGGCTGCAGGCACAGGGCGTGAGCACGCAGGCGGCAGCAAGGCACATGCAGCCCCCTCCCAGCTCCTCACAGGCAGCAGCATCCAGCTCCACAGCTGCTTTCACAGGCACCCACAGGGACGTGGTGCAGGACGGCAGTATGGGAATTTGGTGCAGGAACCACCGCCCCACCTGCCTGGTGACCCCAGGACATGGGTGACCCCAGGCCACAGGCTTTGGTGCCACCTGGGTCCGGCACCCCCAGCAGTTTGCCCATGGCCAACCGCCAGCCGCTGGGACGGCGGCGCAGCTCACGCATGTGGCGGCCTGCGGAGCCACGCAGGGCATACACATGGCGGGCACTGGGCCTGCGCGGGTGTGCGAGCAGGGCAGGGTGCTGCTGGGTGCCCCCGGCACTGCCCCGCGCTGGCAGGCTGCGTGGGCAGGCCGAGGAGATAAATGGGAGTTTGTGGTAAACAGGCCTGGCTGCCAGCAGCCGTGGGGAGTGCCTGTGGCCCGCGCTTAAAGGCACAGGCTCTGGCCTCGCTCCGCTGCCTGCTCACTGCCCAGCCTGGCCCAGGGCAGCCTGCCCTGCCCTGCCCTGCCCTGCCCTGCCCTGCCCTGCCAGCCTGTCCTCCTTCCCTCCCCTCCCTCCCTGCCCTCCTTCCCATCCCTGCCCTCCCACCCCAGCACAGCTGGTGTCCCGGTGGGGGTTGCCACCACTGCATGCCATCACACCATGGCACTCCCACAGCCACAAGCAGGCGATGGCCAGGTCCCCAGAGCCCCCCTCTGCAAGGACCCCCGGGCTGCACCCAGCCCACGCAGGCTGCATGAAGGAGGAAGCCCTGTCTCGTCTGGGGCCTTAACCAGGCCAAGGGTGCCGATAACAGAGAGGTGGAGCCGTCGGGGCTCTCCCCAGCTCAGGAAGGGCTGTCAGCTGCCGGCAAGCACAGCGGGAGCAGGAAGGGAGCTGAGCCACAGGGGAGGCAGGGACACCCCCAGACCCTGGGTGCCAGGCACAGCCCAGGGAGTGGGCAGCACCTGGCATTGCTGGGTTGGCAGAGCACGGGGCCTTGGGTGCAGCTGTCCCAGGAGTGTGGGGAGCCCTTCTGTGGGGTGGGGGCTGGCAGGGGGCCCTGACAGTGGGGTGGCAATGGCCTGGGGGGCCGGTGGGGCAGCGCAGTGTGGGGCTATGCCCCACATGTAGAGGGCAGTGGGGGTGGGGGGAAGCCCCAGGAGAGCTGCCTGCTGTGAGGAGAGACCCTCTCCCCCTGTTGCCATGGTGAAACGAGCAGCTGTCATTAATAACACATTGCCATGGAGACTGCTGGACGAGCAGCCGTTCTCTGGGGTCTGCATCGGCGTCTACAGGGGGCTGCAAGCCCCTCCCCGAACCCTGGCCAGGGCGTGGAGCCCCCCACAGCCCCAGACAGAGGATCTTGCCCAGCTCTGCCTGCTTGCCCGTGTGCCCACTGCCCCCTGCCCATGTTGGGGCCCTGCTGGGGCCCCACTTATCCCAGGTCCCTGGTCCTTTGGGGGTGATAAGGGCTGTGTACCATGCCCCTGGGTGCTGCCGCCCCATGGGGTGGGCTGGGACGGGCATCCCACTGCCGGGCAGTGCTGTGTCCCGTGGGAGCCCTGTGTCCCCAAGGGAGCTGCGGAGGGCAGGGGGCTCTGACCCCCCAGAGACCAGGAAAGGCTCTACAGTGATGGAGCAGGGATGGAGCTGAGGGTGTGGGAGCAGCAGCTCCGTGGGACCGAGCTGTCCCCCAGACAGACACCCTTGGGACAGACAGACACCCCTGGGATGGACATCCTCCAGCCAGCCCTCCCGGGCCAGGTGGTCCTCGGAGAGCCGTACGGGTGCGGGGGAGACCCCGCTGCAGAGCCCGCGGCTGCGGTTAGCGCCGGGGACAAAGCACCGGCCGCTCCGCGGCGGGCCCGGGGAGGGGGCACAGCCGGTATCCCGGCCGCGGCAATGCGGAGGAGCCCGCAGCACCGGGAGCCCCGGCCGCGGGTCCCGTCGGGGCGTGGCGGGGGCGGTCCCGCCGGGGAACCCTCCACCCCCTCTTCCGAGCCGCCCGCCCCGCCCGGGGCCGCCGGCACGGCTCGGTACAGCTCGGACTGGCACCGGGCGGCCGCCTCGGCTCGGTACGGCTGGGCTGGGCTGGGCTCGGCGCCCCGCCCCGTCCCGCCTCCGCCCGTCCCGGCCCGTCCCGGCCCGTCCCGGCCCGTCCCGGTGCCCAGGCGGGCGGGAAGCCCCGGGGCCGGGGCGGGTGGGGGCGGTGCGGGGCCGAGCCGAGCGGAGCGGCCGCTGAGCCCCTCTCTCCCCGCAGGTCTGCAGCGCCCGGGCGGCTTCGCGGGAGGCGGCGGAGGCCCGGCCCGGCCCGGGATGGCGGCGCTGCCCGTCCTGGCGCACTCGGTGCTGGCGGCGGTGCTGCTGGCGGCGGCGCAGGAGCCGGTGCCGCGGGTCAGCCTGCCCTATGGTGAGTGTCCGGGGGCTCTGGGGGTCGCGTCGTGTGTGCTCGTGCCCCCCACCTCCCGTGGGAGCGTCCCGCCCGGCTCCCCACGCCGCGGGACAGGGTGGCCCCGCGGGGAAACGCCTTGTGCCAGCCGAGGGCACCCCGCACCCCGCCCGGCGAGCCGGGGCTTGTGTTTCGCCGAGGGGGATGCGGGGGGACGCGGGGCCGGGGCCGCGCTGCTCGGACGGGCTGAGTCCGGGGCCGCACGCAGTGGTGGGGTGAGGAGGGGTGACGACCCCCCGCGTCAGGACGGCGCGAGGGGTCTGGGGTGCCCGGGGGGAAGGTGGAGGTGTCCCCGCACCCGGGGCAGCGCATCCCGTGGGAGCGTGGGACAGGGTGAGCCGGCCGTGGGAGCTTTGGCCCGCGGTTACATCCTCCTCCGGGGCCCCCTTCCGTCCTAGCTGTGTCCCTGGGGCTCTGCACAGCCCCTTCCTCTGCTGTGCCCGGCTTGGGGCAGTGCCCAGACCCACTGCAGCCTGCCCCCCCTTCCCCCCTCCCGCATCAGGGCTCGGGCTGCACTTGGGGGAGGGGCCAGGACAGGACAGGCTGGAGGCTGTTTGGCCAGGCAGAGCTCTTCACAGGTGGGGGGCCTGTCCTGCAGACCCCTCTCACCCTTCAGAGCCCCCTCCCCCAGCGTCTGGCGTGGGGTGGGTGAGCAGCAGGGCACCCTGCATGGCAGCTCGGGCTTGGCGCTGCTGGGCCCAGCTGGCTTGTCCAGTGCTGGTGCCGTGGCACAGCAGGAGCTGCCCGCACGCCTCTGCGCTGGCTGCGCTGCTGGGGGAAGGTGGCTGAATCCAGCTGCTGCTGGCCAGTGGAGCCTGTCTCGTGCCGGCTGCCAGCTGGGCAGCCTGGGAGGGTGCAGTGGTTTGGGCCGGGCCGGCTCTGGCAGCGGGGTGCGGGCGGCTGGGAGCGCTCCCTGGCTCAGCGTGCTGCAGTTCTGCCATGTGGACGTGGCCCCACCACGTGCTCCCATGACCACCAGCCACAGCTGTGGTGGCACCAGCACATCTGGGACCTGCTGAGCTGGCCGGGAGCCCTGGGAGCTGTCAGGATGGCCCAATTCGGTGTCGTGCCACGCCGTGCCACACCGCGTCGAGCCGCGCTGCCCGGCCCTGCCTGTACAGACCGGTTCTGGCTGAGTTCTGCCCACCCGCTGACGCTGCTCTGGCTGCTGGGGCTGTACCTCAC
The DNA here is from genome assembly GCA_027925045.1 of Hypotaenidia okinawae. Lineage (NCBI taxonomy): Eukaryota > Metazoa > Chordata > Aves > Gruiformes > Rallidae > Hypotaenidia > Hypotaenidia okinawae. The sequence goes on from BSDF01000012.1 coordinate 22,473,253, forward strand.
AGGTGGTACCCAGGGTCCCCAGCTTGGACCCCCAGCGTGGTCAGGTGGAAGCTGGCTAGGGAATACAGCGTGTGCCTGGCAGTGGCTCCCGTGGGACTGGGGAGTGTGGCTGTGGGGGGCTTGCAGTTGGCAGAAGGGAGGAGCTGGGAGCTGCTCCCCTGGGAGCGCTGGATGTGCCTCCAGCAGGTTTGTCTGGAAGAAGCAGGTCTTGTCCTAACAGGTCCCCTGGCAGCTTGCACCAGCTCCTGCAGTTTCCTGGGCCGGAAGAGCTCCGTGGGGCACAGGGGCCCACACTGCCCCTCTGCTGCCTGTGCCGAGCCCTACTCCTCATGGGCAGCATCACCCCAGTGCCAGGATGTGTGACCCCTCGCTGGAGGATCCTCCAGGGGGTTCAGCATCCCTCACTCAGCACTGCCACCGGAGAGCCAGGCTGGGTGCTGGGCCAGGGGCCAGCTGAGCCCCTGGGTTTGGGGGAGATGCCACACTGTCTGGCAGCAGCTGGGGGCTTGAGGAGCCACGGAGGAGCGGGGTCCAGCCGCACGTCACTGCTGGCACTGCGACATCTTGAGCCCCCATGCTCACTGGGGCTGATTGTGGGCTGGCAGGACCCCTGGCACTGCCCAGACAGGGTCTGGGAGCAGTCAGGCAGGGGGTCGTGGCAGGTCAGGGCGTCCCCGGGGCACGAGGGGTCAGCGGTGAGGGTGTCGGCAGCGTGAGTCAGTCCAACGTGTCCCGCAGACGCAGCCAGGCCCGTCTGATTCAGCGTGGTGCAGGAGAGGAAGGGCTTCCGGGGCCAGGCCACCTATGCAGGACGGGCACACCAGGCTCCGTGACTCAGCTGGCAGCCTCTGCCCCAGGTCTGGCCAGGGGTCCCCGCGGGGCCACCGAGCCACCTGCACTGCAGGGCCCATACCTGGGGGCTGTGTTGCAGCCAGGCGAGTGCAGGCCAGTGCCTGGGGCCATCCTCGGGGCCGTCGCAGGGCAGCGGCTGGTGCTGGCGGCAGGGCGGGTGCTGCCCTCGGCGCTATGGCGGCCACGAGCAGTTCCCTGCGGCAGGGGGCCATGTGTGTCCGACCTTGTGGGTGAGCAAGCTCCAGCCATGGCGGCTCCGTGAGGCCAGGGCAGAGGGGCCGGGAACGGGCTGTCCCGTGGGGTCGGGGTGTTCGGGTGCCCCCACAGGGGTGACACCCATCCCTGTCCCCCCCAGACTCCTCTGAGCGGGTGGTGCGGCGGTTTGAGGTGCCCGGCGTGTCCAACTACACGGCGCTGCTGCTGAGCCCCGACGGCGGCACCCTGTACCTGGGGGCACGTGAGCTGCTCATCGCCGTCAACACCAGCCACTTCGGGCCCGGGGCACCGGCTCGCAGGGTGAGCCACCCACAGGATCAGGCCTCAGGGGGTGGGAAGGGGGCACGGGGCACAGTGCCGGCACAGGGCTGGGAGGTCCCATCCCTGGTAACATTTGGGGTCTGTGCAAGCCAAGCCAGTCAGAAGAGCGTGGAGCCAGCTTCCGCTCAGCCAGGCAGGGGCTGCTCAGCCCCACGACTGGGGTGGGAAGGATGGGGATGCTGGGGGCAAGTGGGGAGGGGTGTGGGGACCAGCCGGTGATGGGGTGGGGATGGCTTCCGCTGACCATCCCCTCCCCACAGCTGCCGTGGGGTGCAGATGAGGAGAAGAAGAGGCAGTGCGTGTTCAAGGGCAAGGACCCCCAGGTGAGCCCCCATGCTAGCGGGTGTCCAGGAGCAGCCGTGGGGCGGGCAGGGCCCTGTGCTGGGCTGAGCCGGGTCCTCTCCCCCTGCAGAGAGACTGCCACAACTACGTCAAGATGCTGCTGCAGCTGAACAGCACCCACCTGTACACCTGCGGGACCTGCGCCTTCAGTCCCGCCTGCACCTACATCGTGAGCATGGGGGGCGGTCTGGGGGCTGGGGGTCCCACTTGTGGTGTGGACTCTCCCTGCTCTGCCGTTGGGACCCTGGGGTGGGGGTCCCAGGCGCTGTTGGTGCATCCAGCTCACAGCCCAGTTCTCTTGCAGAATGTGCAGCGCTTCAGCCTGGAGCGGGATGCGACGGGGAGGGTGCTGCTGGAGGATGGGAAGGGGCGCTGCCCCTTCGACCCCGAGTACCGCTCCACGGCCGTCATGGTCGGTAAGGGCCCCGGGACCCTCGCTGCTGCGCCAGGGAGGGGGCTGTGCGCCTAGCGCTGCCGGGTCCCAGCAGGAGCATCTCTTTGTCAGATGGTGAGCTCTATGCCGGGACTGTCAGCAACTTCCAGGGCAACGAGCCCACCATCTCCCGCAGCCAGGAGAGCCGCATCGGCCTCAAGACTGAGAACTCCCTCAGCTGGCTGCAGGGTGAGAGCCGGGGTGCAGGGTATTCCCCATCCCCAGTGATGAGGAAGGTGAGGGGCTGGGGCTGGCCGTGGCAGGGGGTGATGCTGAGGGTGCCACTGTCCCCAGACCCCATCTTCGTGGGCTCAGCCTACCTGCGGGAGAGCCTGCCCGCTGGCAACCCAGAGGGCGACGACGACAAGGTCTACTTCTTCTTCAGTGAGACTGGCAAGGAGTTCGACTACTTCGAGAACACCATCGTCTCACGCATCGCACGCGTGTGCAAGGTGGGCAGGGGAGGGTATGTGGGACCACTCTGGCTCCCCTGTTCCTGGATACTCCAGGAGGGGACCAGCACCCGCAGGAGACCGCCCCAGGGCAGCTGTGGCTCCATAGTGCCCAACCTGGGGCTACAGCTCAATAGAGGAGCCCACGGGAGCGGTGACCCCTCCCCATCTCCTCCACTCCCTTGCTGGAAGGGCCTTGAGCCCCCTCCTCTTCTTGGGTTGTGTTTCCCATCCCCCGGGCACCTCCAGCGCTGCTGCACTTGTGCCTCCCCAACACCGGGGCTGCTGCACGGGGGCCTCGGCACTGCAGCATGGATGGACAGATGGACACCATCTCTGCTCACCCAGCCCCATGGGGATGGCCGTGGCATCACTCCCTGACACGCTGTGCCACACAGGGGGACCAGGGCGGGGAGCGTGTGCTGCAGCGGCGCTGGACGACCTTCCTGAAGGCGCAGCTGCTCTGCTCGCACCCCGAGGACGGCTTCCCCTTCAACGTGCTGCAGGACGTCTTTGTGCTCACCCTGGGGGAGCCGCGCTGGAGCGAGACCCTCTTCTACGGGGTCTTCACCTCGCAGTGGTGAGCAGCAGTTGGGGGCTGCCAGGGGCCCAGGGAGCATCACCCAGGTGCAGCTCGTGGTGAGGGGGCTGGGCAGAGACGGAGTTCCTGACCCTGCCGCTGGCTTTGCCTCTCCCCTGCCAGGAACAAGGGTGGCCTGGGCAGCTCAGCCGTGTGCGCCTTCCCCATGCGCAGTGTGCAGCAGGCCTTCGGCGGGCTCTACAAGGAGGTGAACCGTGAGACGCAGCAGTGGTACACGGACACCGGCCCCGTGCCAGAGCCCCGTCCGGGCACGGTATGCCTCGGCCCCTGCCTGGGTGTGGGACAGCCCCTCGCCCTCCCCAGGTCCTGGTGGTCCTGGAGCCTTTGCAGCACAGGCGCTCACCCCCTCAAAACTGCTCCATGCCCAGGCTGAGCCCCCTCCTCTCTCCCCTCCTCAGTGCATCACCAGCCGCACACGGCACCTGAAGATCAACTCGTCCCTGCAGATGCCCGACCGGGTGCTGAACTTCATCAAGGACCATTTCCTGATGGACAGCCCGGTGCGCAGCCAGCCGCTGCTGCTGCAGAGCCACCTCCGCTACCAGCAGATCGGCGTCCACCGCGCACAAGGCCTCCACGGCACCCATGACGTCCTCTTCCTGGGCACAGGTGGGTGCAGCCGATGGAGGGTCACAGGCACCCCGCGTGCCCCCAGCCCCGCTCAGCACGGCCCTTTGTCTTTGCAGATGATGGGCGGTTGCACAAGGCCGTGTGCCTGGAGCTCGGGGTGCACATCATCGAGGAGATCCGCCTCTTCCCCACTGGCCAGCCCGTCCTCCAGCTGCTGCTTGACCAGCACCAGGCATGGCCACCGGCGTGTGCTGGGACTGGGGCGAGGGGGCTCAGCTGGTGTGGGGCAGGTCCTGCTCTGGGGCTGGGAGCTGGGGAGGGCTGGGGAGCACCGGAACCGCCCCTGCCACGGGACTCCAGTGCCAGGACTGTGGTGCTGATGCCGCTGTGTCCCCTCCCACAGGGCCTGGTCTATGCAGCCACCTACGCGGCAGTGGCCCAGGTGCCCTTTGCCAACTGCAGCCTGTACCGCAGCTGTGGGGAGTGTGTGCTGGCGCGGGACCCCTTCTGTGCCTGGAGCCGGGGCGCCTGCCGCAGGACCCCCCTGCACCCTCCGACACACCCCCAGTAAGTTCTGTGCCCTCTCCCCACCCAGCTCCCTGCGGGACCCCACCGCCCTGACCCCTCTCTGTCCCCAGGCTCTGGGCACAGGACGTCAAGGGCGCAGACACAGAGCGTCTCTGCCGGCTGCCCAACGTCTCCCAGCCGCGTCCCCGCATCTTCATGCCCCCAGGTGAGCTCCTGTGGGTTCTGCCCCCGGGGATGGGGCCGCTGACACCCTTGGGCTTCTCAAGGGCTCCTACATGCCCCAGGCTCCTCCCCAGAACCCCCCGTCACCCTCATGCCCACCGCTGGGGTCCCCACGGCCTCGCTGACATCCCCACATGTTGTCTCCCAGCAGCCTCAGTTGCTCCGTGCCAGCGGATCCAGCTGCCGCCCAACGCGGTGCAGCCACTGCCATGCCAGCTGCTCTCCAATCTGGCCACGCGGCGCTGGCTGCACAACGGGGCGCCCGTCAACGCCTCCTACCTGGTGCTGCCGGATGGAGCCCTCATCCTGGTGGGCAGCCCTGAGCATGCTGGCACCTACGAGTGCTGGTCGCTGGAGGAAGGCTTCCGCAAGCTGATGGCCAGCTACTGCGTGGGGACGCCGGAGCCAGCCCGTGGACCACTGGAGCCCGGCAGGAAGGTGGTGGCCAGCCGGGATGCCCTTCAGACCGTCAGCACGTCCCGGAGCACCTCGGCTGTGGGCAGTGCCGCAGCCCAGCTGGATGGCAAGACCTACTGGACTGAGTTCCTGGTGATGTGCGTGCTCTTTGCCGCCGCTGTCCTCGCGCTGTTCATCTTCCTCCTGCACCGGCACCGCGATGGCATGAAGGCCTTGCTAGAGCCCGGTGAGCCCGGCCGGCACCAGAAGCCACCCCGCAAGCCAGTGGAGAGCCTACCCCTGAATGGCAGCAGCCTGCCCAGCGCAGCGCCCGAACACAAGGGCTACCAGGCTCTGCAGGACAACTACATCGTCAGCACCCCCATGCACGAGCCCCTGGGCCCCCCACGCGCCTTCTCCGAATCAGAGAAGAGGCCCCTCCACGTCCGGGACAGCTTTGTGGAGGTGTCTCCTGCCTGCCAAAGACCCCGGGTGCGCCTGGGCTCTGAGATCCAGGACTCGGTGGTGTGATGGGGAGGAGAGCCGAGCCCTCGCCTGCACCCCCGTCTGCTCTGCTGAGCCTCGCCAGACCATGGCGCCGCGGCTGGGGTCCGTGTTTTCTGTGTGTGCATGCCCGGACTCGCCCTCTGCTGCAGCACCCACCCAGCCAGCGGGGATGGACCCACGTCTCCCCATCAGGGCTTGGTTTCCCTGGGAGCTCCCTGGGCATTGCCTCGGCAGCTCCGGCCGTGCTGCTCAGGACCATGCTGGTGGTGAGAGCTATGAGGGGTGCTGCGTGCCTTCCGGAGATGTGAGGGGCTTCTCTGCCACCGCGGGGATGGATGTGGTGCCCAGCTCGGGCTGCCAGTGCGGCCCTGGCCCCCTCTATGCAGAGGGCAGGAGGCGGGGGCCGCAGCCCCCTTGTGCCCCGACTCACTGTGACGTCCCACTGTGGGACCCGGAGCCACATGTGCGGCCGGGCGGTGCCGGCGCAGCGACCCTGTGGCATGTGCTGTGTGTCTGTGCTTGGTTTGTTTTTCATACGTTGAAAATGTGAATTGTGTCCCCAGGAGGGAGCGTGGCACAGGCCTGTCCCCGAGCCGGGCTGGGCAGGGATGCGCTCCCCACAGCCCCCCTGCGTGTGCAGAACCTCCCATGTTTTTTACATAAAGTCCAAGTGTCTCCTTTGGATGGTGTGAGCAGGGACCCTGTGTGAGCTGCTGCCCCTGGGAACCTGCCTGTGGCCGGGATCTGCGAGAGCCAGGGGTGTTTGGCTGAGCGCTGGGCCGGGGGTGCCCCGTGTGCCCTTGCAGGGGTGCTGCTGGCCTGATGTCAGGGGGTCCCTGTGGGTCTGTGGCTGGGGTGTTGTGTGTGGAGGGAGGTGGGGACAGAGCTGTGGGGCAAGGGGGTGATGTGACAAGCCGAGGAAGGCAGGCAGGTGCCTGGGAGCAGGGCAGCTTCTGGCGGGTGAGGGGCTGCAGCAGCCCCCTCCCCCAGGACCCTGGGGGGCAGACAGGTCCCCATCCCACACAGCTGCAGGGAGACCCCTGGCCCTTCGTCGGTGTGACCTGGCTCTGAGTTGGCCGGGACCTGGGCCTGCAGTGCCGCTGCTGAGCCCTGGTGCCTGGGAAGCACCAGCAGCATGAGTATGTGGCTGGGGAAGCTGTGAGCTCCACACGGAGCTGGCGTGTCTGGGCAGCCTCCCCCACCCCGGGCACCAGTGCTGCCTGGCTCCCGGCTGGACCAGGGCTCCCAACTTCCTGCCCAGCCTGTTCTGGGACATCAAAAAAGCCACCGGAGGCGTTGGCTGGTGCTGTGCCAGCAGACACAACCCCCGGCCGCAGGCAGATACCATCGGCACCCAGGGCACCAAGCTGGAAGGGCCGGCACCCCGCAGCCAGGAGGTACGTGAGAAACAGCAGCACTGGCGCCCTGAGACAGCCGCCACCCCGTGTGGGTGCTCCAGTGGGGCTGGCAGAGCCCAGGCCCCTCACCGGCCCTGGCACAGGGGTCCCACAGCCAGGACACGGCCTCACGGGGTGACTCCAGCTTGCTGGTACGATGGGAGTGGTGCCGAGCCCGGCCAGGGCGCGCTGGGAAGCACGGGCAGAGCCGTTGCTGCATCTGGCCACAGTCCAGGCCAAAGCCTGATGGATGAACAGACACAAAGGGCTTGGCGCTGCCCGCAGCAAAGGTAGCTGCTGCCCTGGATTCCCCTTTGTGCCTCTCGCTGGAGAGCCCAGCTCTTTGTGCACTGCCTGCTGAGAACAGGCCCGAGGAGGGAGGTGTCCCACGGAAAGGGCTGTCACCGAGCGGGACATGGGACCTGACCCTCGGAGCTGCGGCTGGCACAGGAGCAGAGGGGCTGGCAGGAGCCCACAGCCCCAGCACCCCGCATGGCACTGGTCCCGCGGTGCTGGGAGCAGCCCCCTCCGTCCCCACGGGCAGACAAAGGCAGCACAGAGCAGAGGGTGAAACCAGAGCCCTTTATTTGTGTCCTTGCAGGAGCAGGGGGGAAGAGGCCAGAGAAGGAAGAGACCAGGGCAGCAGAGCCGCTGCTGAGCCTGCGCCAGGGGACAAGCAGAGGGAGAGGAGAGTGGCCCCGAGCATGGGCAGGGCCAGGGCGGTGCAGGAGGGAGAGAGGTGTTTGGGGTCTTGGGCTGCGGGGGGAGGGACAGCATTGCAGCTGGGGTGGCACTTCTGCAGTGGCACCTGGGTTATTGCTGAGGGACGGGGACCCTCATCGGGTTATTGCTGAGGGACGGGAACCCTCATCGGGTTATTGCTGAGGGAGAGGGACCCTTGTTGGGTTATTGCTGAGGGACAGGGACCCTTGTTCCAGCCCAGAGCCTCCTTGGGAAGATGGGAGAGCTGGGCAGGGGCTTGGACAGAACTGGCAGGTCCCACCCTGCGAGCAGAAGGCACAAATTGGTACAGAGAGCGGGGGCTGTGCTTGGGGCTGTGCAGGCCCCAGACAGGAGCAGGTCTCTGTGCATCCCCCTGCCCCGGAGCTGCCTGTGGCTTCCAGGAGTTACAGCCCTGTCTTAGGAGAGGAGAGCGGCCACAGGCAAAGCTGCATCTTGGGAACCTCTGTGGGCTCAGAGATGCCTGTGTCACATCGTGGGTGTGGAAGGGGAGTAGGAGGGCTCCTGCCTAAGGCACTGTAGGGAGCGGGGCCCTGAGGAGGAAATGTCTGGGACCACCAAGCGCTGCAGCAGCCGGAAGAGCAGATCTCCCCAGAGCTACCCGGCTCAGAGGATGATCTTGAAGGAGCTGCAAGACAAAGGACAGGTGCTCACCCTCCTTGCTGGGTCACACACAAGGGGTCTGTGAGCGCCCAGCAGTGTCACCCCAGCCGGGAGATGCTGGCTGCAGTCAGCATGGGATGCTGCTCCTGCTGCTGTCATGGGAGAGCTCATACAGGACAGCGCTGCCACTGAGCTCTGCTCCAGCCCCAGCATGGCCCGGGCAGACACACACACACACACCCCACCCCACCCCTGACAAGCTGTGCCACTGGAGACATGGTACCTGGCAAAGTCTGGGGAACGGGACACAACGTGCTGGAACTCAGAGAGGTTGATGGTGCCATCCTTGTCAATGTCAGACTCCTCCAGGATCTGGGGGGTGGGAAGGGTGAGGGGTGAGCTCCATGTACAGGACCAGGCAGCAGCCCCTGCCCAGACCATGAGGCAGGACTCACATTTTCAATGAGCTGCTCCATCTCGGCATCGCTCAGCCGCGACTCCTTGTCCGGCCCTGTCAGGCAGTTCACCAGCGTCTCCAGGTCCTTTCTGTTCAGCATCCCATCATCATCAAAGTCTTTGGGGAGAGAAAAGTTATGTTTCAGCATAGCAGAGAGCTGCAAGCACCCATGCTGGGCAAGGAGAGGGTCAGGATGCCTGAGGACACAGCAGCTTCAGGCAGTGCTGCTGGGTGCATGTTGTGGCACCAAACCCACAGTCCCACGGGGAGTCCCTAAAGCCACTGTCCCTGTGCTTCCTGAGGACACTGCCAGCCCTGGCAAACAGGGGTTTGTCCCTGCCCTGGGGCACAGCTCCCCAGGCTGGGGGTTGGCCTTACCAAAGATGCGGAAGGCGTAATGGGACTTGATGTCGGCGGTGGCAGCGTCGCTGAAGACGCTCAGCATGTCCAGGAAGTCCTCAAAGGACATGCTGTCGTCCTCATTGTTGGAGGTGGAGAACACATGGCAGATCCGGTGCTGGAAGGGGTTGGCCTGGCAACACAGAACAGCTCAGGGCAGCGCTGGGCCAGCTCCCTCGCGGCAGACACGGGCTCCAGGCCCCGTGCACTGAAGCAGGTACCCCAGGCACAGTGTGACTATCCCCAGGCCTCCCCAGGACAGCAGGGATCCCCTGCAGCACGGCGGGGATGAGGATGCCAAAGAGCTTCCCCACTGCCCGCAGGAGCAGCCCCTTGCGGGCAGAGCCCCGGCTCCGTGTCTGGTGAAGGGGGCCCGGCCCGGACACGCGGCAGCAGGGGTACGGTGTGTCCCGCTGTCCGTACCCGCAGCTCCGGCAGCGTCAGGATCTGGCTCTTGGGCACCCGCGCGGAGCAGACGTTGTCCCTCTCCTGCCTTGGCAGCAGCTCGCTGAACTTCTTGTAGGCACTTGAGGAGGCAAAGAACAAGAACTGCTCTGTGGCGCGGGAGCAGCCCCGGCCCGGCAGCGCGGGCGGCTCTTCCCAGCGCCCGAGGGTCCGTGTCCCACCGCTCCCACCACCCGGGCCAGGGCTGTGTCCCCCCCGTCCCCAGGGCGGTGCCGGTGCGGGGGGCTCGGGGCCGACCGGCTGCCAGCGCCCCGCTGGCGGTGACACCGGCCCGGCAGCGCCCGCGGACCTTCACCTCGCAGCCGCCGTAGGGGAGCGGCACCTCCCGTCCCGCGGCGGCGCCGGGGGGAGCGTGGGGCACACACACACACGGTACGCGGGGCACTTACAGCAGGATCTCCTGCTTGCTCAGGAAGGTCAGCTCCTGTGGGAGAGCGCGGCTCAGCACCGGCACCGCTGACGGGGCCCCTGGACACCCCAGGAACTCACCACCCCCCGCTCCGGTCCCGGTGCCGTTCCCGCACCTCTCTGCCACCCCGCGGTCCGGCTGCCGCCTCCGGACTCCCTCCCCCGCCTGTCCCGCTGTCTCCCCACCCCAAGAACTCCCCTCCCGAGCCACTCCCGCTCTCCCCGGACATCCCCGGCCGGTGCCGCTCTCCCCCCACCCCCGGGACTCCCCTCTGCTACCACTCCCGTTCTCCTCCGCCCCCATACGGCTCTTCCGCCCAGGACTGCCCCCGCTGCCGCCCGCCCCGAACATCACCTCCCGGTGCCGCTCTCCCCTCACGCCCGGACATTCCACCGGTACCGGTGCCGGTGCCGCCTCCGGGGATTCCCCCGGTGCCGTCCCACAGACACCCCCCCGGTGCCGCCCCCCGGGCTCCCCCGCACCTGGAGCTCGCCCAGCACCTCGGCCGGCAGCAGGCTAGCCGAACCCCCCATGGCTGCGCGGGTCCCTTCCGCCTCTCCGCCGCTCCCGCGGCAGCGCCCCGCCCCGGCCCCGCCCGCCACGCCGCACGGCCCCGCCCCTCAGTAACGGGGAGCAGCGGCCCCGGCCCGGCATGGCGGAGGTGCCGGGCGAGCCCAGCCCTCAGGACTTCGAGTACCGGGAGGAGGACTTCGTGCTGCGGGCGGCCGAGTGGGGGGACGAGCCGGGCTCCGCGCCGTCCCGCTTCGACCGGGCACTTCTGGAGAGCTGGAACGACAGGATGGAGCGCGGCTTGTTCCGGTACCGGCTGGGGCCGCTGCCAGCCCGCCTCCTGCCCGGCCCCATGCGGCTGGTGGCCCAGCTCAACGTGCAGCGCGGCTCCGAGCGCCGCCCGCCGCAGGCCGTGCACAGCCTCCGGCAGCCCTTCGACCCCCGCGCCTTCAACTTCACCCGCATCCGCCCCGGCGAGGTGCTGCTCCGCCTGCGCAGGGCGGGCGGCGGCCCCGAGCGCCCCGAGCCGCTGCTGGTGGCCATCAACGCCAGCCCGCTGGAGCGGGGCCATGTCCTGCTGCTGCCGGAGCCGGCGCGGGGGCTGCCGCAGGCGCTGACAGCCCCGCTGCTGCTCGCCGGGCTGGAGGCGGCGCTGCTCAGCGCCCACCCCGGCTTCCGCGTGGGCTTCAACGGACTGGGCGCCTGCGCTTCCGTCAACCACCTGCACCTGCACGGCCTCTACCTGGCCCGGCCGCTGCCGGTGGAGGCGGCGCCCGCCCGGCCGCTCAGCCCGCGCCTCGGCCTCAGCCTCCTGCGGGACGTCCCGGCGCCCGCCTTCCTCTTCTACGCCGCCGGCCCCGCCGCGCTGGGCGCGCTGGCCCGGGACGTGTGCCGGGCGGCCGAGCACCTGACCGGCGCCGGCCTGGCCTGCAACCTCTTCGCTACGCGGGGCGACCCGCCGGAGGGGCCGGCGGCCGGCGGCGGCCGCGGGCTGCGGGTGCTGCTGTGGGCGCGCCGGCCCCGCTTCGGCGCCAAGGCGGGCGAGGCTTTCAACGTGGCGCTGTGCGAGCTGGCCGGGTACTTGCCGCTGCCGGCGGCCGCGCTCTACCGGAACATCACCGAGGCCGAGGCGCTGAGCGCCATCCGCGAGGACCTGCTGCCCGAACCGCAGCTGCTGCGCCTGGCTGGGGAACTGGTGCGGCTGCTGGAGAGCTGACCGGGGCCGGGCCGGGAGCTGGGGCTGCGCCCGACCGAGCCCGGCATGCGGCTGTCGGGGCCGAGGCTGAGCCTGGGCGGGGCCCGGGCCCCCCGCCGTTCGCTAGGCGGCGCTGTGCGACGGAGAGAGTGAGAGGCTGCCGCACGCGTGACCGCCGGGGGCCGCTCTGGCCGACGGCGTGTGGCTGTCTGTGGCACTGGGACCGCGGGCAGGCGGCGGGTCGGGCTCGCCAGCGCCGGGCGGAGACGGCCGAGCAGCCGCGTTTCCCTCCACGGGCCTCGGGGACTCTGCCCGTGCCGCGCCGGTCCGCGGGAGCACCTCTCGTGCTGGTCCCGGGCCGCGGAGAGGTCCCCGGTGACCGCCCCGAGTCGTCCCGCTCATCCCAGGGCAGGGCCAGCGATCGGGGCCCCGGAGCGGGAGGACCGAGGTGACGGGCGCTCCCCACGCCCGCTCGCCGAGGAACCTCAGCTGCTGGCCGGGAGGGGGACGCGGCCGGTGGCGACTCGTGGGTCCCCGTGTTCTGCTCAGCACCTAATGCTTTCCCGGTAACCGGCAGGACCGAGTCCTCCGGGTGTAAGGGCGGCAGGTGCGGAGTCCTGGGCAGGTCACTCGGGAGAGCCCAGCGCAGCCCCATGGGCCAGGCTGCGGCCGTGTGACTGAACGCGAGGCGGAGCTGGTGCTCACACACGTAACGATGCGAGAGGCCCCGAGAGGCGGAAGAGTTCTTCGTGCCCCCGGCGCCGAATAAAGCTACGCCGGCCCGTCACCGCATCCCGTGTCCGGGAGTTTTACTCCCCAGCTCGGTGGCGCCGGGACCCCGCCGACCCCCCGCCTCTCCCGCCGGGCACGCCCCGCTGCCGGCCCCGCCCGGCTCCCGGGTCTCGGCCATGGCGGCGCTGCTGCGTCGGGGACTATGGGCGGCCGCGATCCTCGCCGGGATCCCGCGGCGGGCGGCGGCGGCGTGGCCCGGGAACCCGGAGGCGCCGGACCTGGCGCTGGAAGAGGCCGAGAGGTGCGGGGCAGCCGGGCAGGGGGCGGGAGCCGAGGCCGGGCCGGGCCGCGCCGCTCACGTCTCTGCCCCACAGGGCCCGGCGGCGGCGGCGGGCGGCGCGGGAGCAGCGGCTACGGCGGGAGCTGGGCGGGGGGCGCGGCGCCCCTGAGCGCACCCTGACCTGGCAGGCGATGGAGCAGATGCGGTGAGCGGCGGAGCCGGGGACGAGCGGGGGTAGGTGGGGGGGTAGCGCCGGGCCGCCGTGACCGCGCCGCCGGTGCCCGCAGGTTCCTGCGGCAGGAGCTGCCCGAGGAGTGGCCCCTGGAACGCCTGGCCCGGGGCTTCGGCGTCGACACCGACGTGGTGCGGCGGGTGCTGCGGAGCCGGAGCTGCCCCCCGCCGAACCGCCGCCTGCGGCAGGACGAGAAGGCGCTGAGCGCCGCACCGGAACCGGCTAGGTTCCCCCCGCACCGCACGCTGCTGGGGCGGCCGCCGCGGGGCCGGGGCGGGCCGGGGGCCGGCGCGCAATAAACGGCCCGAGGGGACCCGCCTCCGCCCGCGCCGCTTCCGCCGCGCCGACCATGGGCTCGGAGGCGGCCCGGCTGCTGGAGGCGGCGGATTTCGCGGCCAGGAAGCACAAGGAGCAGCGGAGGAAGGACCCCGAGGGCACCCCCTTCATCAACCACCCCATCGGTACCGGCACCCGCGCCCCGGGATGCCCGAGACCTCTCCGCAGCCCGGCCCCCTGGGAATACCAGGGCCTCCCCCTCCTGCATCGTCCCTGCTGCGCGAGCGTGGCGGGGGGGGGGGGGAACCCCCAGGCACCGCCACATTTCTCCGGCCCCTTCCCCTTCCCCCGCGTTGCCCTGCCCGTCCCGGGGCTCCCGGACGCCTCCGGCCCGGGGACAGCCCCGGCCCCTCACTCCGCAGGGTCCGCCCTGCCCCCGGGACCCCCCCCCAACCTCTCCGCTCTGCGCCGCAGGCGTCGCCTGGATCTTGGCCCACGAGGCCGGCGTGACGGACATCGTGGTGCTGCAGGTACCGCCCTGCCCGGCCCTAAACTGCCCGCCGCGCCCCCGGCCGGCCCCGCACCGCCCTGACCCTCCTCGCCGCAGGCCGCCCTGCTGCACGACACGGTGGAGGACACGGACACCAGCCTCCCGGAGATCGAGGAGCGGTTCGGGGCGGAGGTGAGGCGCGTGGTGGAGGAGGTGACGGACGACAAGGCGCTGCCCAAGGCGGAGCGGAAGCGGCTGCAGGTGGAGAGGGCGGCCGGCAGCAGCCCCCGCGCTAAACTGGTCAAGCTGGCGGACAAGCTGCACAACCTGCGGGACCTCAACCGCTGCGTCCCCCGAGGTACCGGCCCCGCCTGCCCCCGGCACGGCGGGGGGACGATGTCCGGTCCCTGCGCCCCGCCCGAGGCCGGGGGAGACACGAGCCCTCGGGACCGACTGCGGCCGCCCCAGTGCGGGGCCCGGGGACCGGAGCGGCCCCGGTTGGGGGCGGGAGATGGAGGATGGGTATGGGGGTTGCGATGCCCGGGGGACTCTCCGGGCCGGGCGTGACGCGCGTGTCCCCGCAGGGTGGTCGCCGGAGCGCGTGCAGGAGTACTTCCGGTGGGCGGCGGAGGTGGTGGCCGGTCTGCGCGGGACCAGCGCAGCGCTGGAGGCAGAGCTGGAGCGGCTCTTCCGGGAGCGCGGCCTGGCCCCGTGACCGCGGGCGGCGGGAGCTGCGGGGGGCGGGGACACGGGCAGCCAATAAACGCGCTGAAGCTGAGCTCAGGCCCCGCCTCCTTCCTTGCGCCGCGCGCTCCGCCCGCTGGTGCCCGCGGGGTTCCGGCGGCGCCGGGCTCGGGTGTCCCGGGGCTCCCGCCATGGCCTCGGCCGCCCGCCGCGACGTGCCCGAGGCGCCCGACTTCGGCATCCTGAAGCGGCTGGCGCGGGACCAGCTCATCTACCTGCTGGAGCAGGTGCGGGACGGGGCCGGGGAGGGGATGGGGGCGAGGCCGGGCCCGGCCCCGGAGGGTTCCCGCACAGCGGGCGGGGGATGGGGAGGGCGCGGAGCCGGTAGCGGAGGGCGCTGGTCCCACGCCTCGCTGCCCGCAGCTCCCCGGGAAGAAAGACCTGTTCATCGAGGTGGACCTGATGAGCCCCCTGGACCGCATCGCCAACGTCTCCATCCTGAAGGTACGGCCGGGGTGGACGGCTGCCCGGCCCCCCACTGCTCTGTGCTGCCCCTCACGCCCCTGCCTGCTCTGTCCTGCCCCACGCACCCTGCCTGCGCTGTACGGCCCCCTCTGCACTGCCCACCCTGCCATGCCAGCCCTGCCCGCTCACGCCCCAGTCTCTCCCCGCAGGAGCACGAGGTGGACAAGCTGTACAAGATGGACAGCCGCCCGTCCCACAGTGCCAGCGACCAGTGAGTCCCCAGCCCCGCGGCTGCCCTGTGCCCAGGCTCCCCAGAGACAATGGCAGGACGGGCCAGCCAGGGGCAGGCCCCTCTTCCAGCTGCCCGTGCAGAGTTTCCCCATACTGGAGCAGAGGGTCCCGGGCAGAGCTCTCACCTCCCCTCCATCACTCTGTTGGCAGGTTCTGCTTCCTCGTCCGCCCACGGGTCAAGTCGATGAGGTACATCGCTGGTGAGCACAAGTGTCTGGGGGGTGGTGGGCTGGCAGGGTTGGGGTCAGCAGGGTGCTCCTCGGTCCCACGCTGAGCGTGCAGCTGCCTCATGGGGAGGGTCCCATGCTGTGGGGCTGGAGTCGGTGCTCTGGGCTGCCCGTGCCCAGTGGGCTTGAGAAGGATTTTTGGCAGAGCCTTGGCCCTGGCAGGTGGGGTCTGCACCCACATTCTGCCTTCTGTCCAAGGTGTTTGGGGTCCTGTGGGCCCCTGGGCCTCACCCCACATGAGGATCTGTGCTGGGTCGGGGGTGGGCAGCTCAGCAGAGCCAGCACCGTCTTTGTCCACAGATATTATCAATGCTGACAAGATGTCAGGGAGAAGCAGGAAGTACAAGATCATCTTCAGCCCCCAGAAGGTGGGTCTGACCACGCTGCTGTCGCTCCGTGTCCGTCCAGCCCCTGTGATTCCTCCCCTTCTGCACATGGCAGTGGTTCTTAGTTTCTACCTGAATCCTTTAACTCAATCAAAACGCTGTGGTGCCTGGGAGCCAGCTGGTCCCTCCACCGCCAGCTTTCTCCTTCTCTTCCAGTTCTACGCTTGTGAGATGGTGCTGGAGGAAGAGGGAGTCTTTGGCGGTGAGTGGGGCTGAGCCCCCTGCCCTTCCCAAGAGCTGACTTGGGGTAGTGCTGATGCTGCGGGATCCCAGTTGCATCCCAGTACTGGGATCCCTACACCAGCAGGGACAGGAGTGTGGGAGTGTCGGGGAGGGGAGAGGGTCCCACTACAAAGCCCTGCGGAGGGGCCCCCCAGCTCCCAATGTCCCTGTGTGTGGGATCCCTGGAGCCATCCCTGCCGAGTGCTGGGTAACTCTGGCCTTGCCCCACACTCAGATGTCACCTGCGACGAGTGGTCCTTCTACCTGCTGCCCCTGGACGAGGACATCATCAGCATGGAGCTGCCTGAGTTCTTCCGCGACTACTTCTTGGTCAGTGGGGGGATGCTGCTGGGATGCTGCCTGGTGGGGTGGGGTCTTTCCCTCCCTCATCCCAGAGCTGATGGGTGATGTCCTGCTCGGTCGCCTCAGCCCTCGCCACAGGCCTTTGTCTTCTGTCCTGGGGTGGCCTTTGCCAAGGCAGCTGGGCTGCGGTGCCTCCCCACCTCGTAGGCAGCCCCTGCGCTGGCCTCGCCTCTGCTCCCTGCAGAGCAGCTCTGGGGCATTGTTCCCTGGGAAGGGCTGAGCCCAGGGCCCACCCCAGCCCTGGTCCATCTCCAGCTGAGTCCCGGCCTGGCAGTGGTTTCCCAGCCCACCCTGACTCGCTCCCCAGCGTCTCCTGGTCTCTGCAGGAAGGAGATCACCGCTGGATCAATGCCGTGGCTCGGGCACTGCAGCTACTAAACTCCCTGTATGGACCTTTCGGCAGAGCCTACGGCATCGGCCGGTGTGCCAAGGTACAGGCCAGGCGTGGCTGGGTCAGGGAGGCCTCTGGTCCCCAAAATGGGGGCAGCTCACAGGGAATCACTGCGTCACCCACAGGGCAGCGGGTCACCCTGTGGGCACCTCACCCTGTGTCGTGGCTGGTGCTGGGGCAGGCTGCAGGCCTTGGGGGAGCCTGGGGTGGCTCCTGGGCCCTGGCACGCTCTGCCCACTGCAGATGAGCTACGAGCTGTGGCGGGACCTGGAGGAGGAGAGCGAGGGAGACAGCCAGGGCAGGAAGCCCGAGATCGGCAACATCTTCTTCATGGACAGAGGTAGGCTGGGCCCAGAGGCAGCAAAGGAGGAGCGGTTTGGGCCCACAGCTCACTTGGAGAAGGATCAGTGGGGCAGGGAGCCCCTGTACCTGGAGCAGCAGGAGGTGTGGGGCGGCTGGCTGTGGCAGTCAGCAGGCAGGGCCGTGGTGGGCAGGGGAGGCACGGGGAGTGTGAACCAGCCTGGACATTGTCTCTCCTTGCAGACACAGACTACGTGACAGCGCTGTGCTCCCAGGTGGTGTACGAGGGGCTGGTGGACGACACCTTCCGCATCAAGTGTGGTAGGTGGAGGCACAGCAGGAGCTGCTGGGGTTTGCACCCTGTGTGCCAAGGCTGAAGGGTCTCCCTGGGTGCCTGGGGGACATCACGTCTCCACTGCCTTTGGCAGTGCCAGCACACAGGGGCCCTGTGGCTGCTGGGGCAATGCAGCTCTGCATCCTTCTGCGCAGGGAGTGTGGATTTCGGGCCAGACGTCACCTCGTCTGACAAGAGCATTAAGGTGCTGCTCAATGCTCAGGACAAAGTGAGTGCTGCTCGGATGCTCTGGGAGAGGCGGGTGCTCCCCTGCGCTGGGGGGAGGCCAAGGGGGACGTTTCTTCTGTAAGCCTGAGCAAGGGGTGGCCAGGGGCTGCTGGGCCTTAGCACAGACTGGAATGAGCTGGGGCACAGGGGCCACAGTCTGCAGGTGCAAGTCGGCTTCTGCCCCTGTGCGCAGGGGTGCGTCAGTCCAGGCAGTCGGTATTTTGGGGTGCTCACTGCCCTGATCTGCACACCGCCTCATCTCGCTGCTGAGGCCACTGGCAAGAGGCAGCACTGGGGACTGTGGTGCTGGGGGCTGTGTCTGGGTGGGCCCTGCGCTGGCACAGGAGCACAGGGTGTAGTGCCCAGCACTGGCTGACGTGGGGCTCTCTGCAGGTCTTCAACCAGATTCGGAACGAGCACTTCTCCAGCGTGTTTGGCTTCCTCAGCCAGAAGTCACGTAACCTGCAGGCACAGTATGATGTGAGCGCTGCCCCCTGTGCAGGACGCCTGCGGTGTCACCTCCCCACGGCCTGGTCACCTCCCTGCAGCTGGGTCACTTCCCCACAGCTGGGTCACCCCTCCACCTCTTTCCTCTGCAGCGGCGCCGTGACATGGACATCAAGCAAATGAAGGACTTTGTGTCCCAGGAACTGAAGGGACTGAAGCAGGAGCATCGCCTGCTGAGCCTGCGTAGGGGCCAGGGTGGTGGGAGGGGGAGCCCCTTGGCTGCTGCAGTGGCTGCTGGGGCCCTGGGGGAAGAGTGGGGCTTCGGGGCCCTGCCTTGAGGCAGGGTAGCCCACCTGAGCAGAGCCAGGGGCTGTGCCGAGCTCATCACTCCCCCACAGTGGCTGCCCCTCTGCTCCACAGATATCGGTGCCTGTGAGTCCATCATGAAAAAGAAAACCAAGCAGGACTTCCAGGAGATGATCAAGGCTGAACACTGTGAGTGCAGCTCCCTGGCTCAAGCCTCACCCCCACCCCTCCTCTCAGGCAGCCCACACCCGGGTGTCCTTTGCATGACCATGGTCTTCCTAGACCCGTAGTCCCAGGGTGGGGTGTGAAGCCACATCCATGGAGGGCTGGTGTGTGGTGTGGGAGGCCCAGCATCACAGGCCTGCCCCATTTCCTTGCCCCACGGCCTGAGGAGGAGGCCAGGCTGGGTGAAGCCAGCTCTTCTCCCCCACCACAGCGCTGCTGGAGGGCTTCGACATCCGCGAGAGCACCAGCTTCATCGAGGAGCACATCGACCGGCAGGTGAGACCCGTGCCCAGCTGGCGGCTCCAGGCACCCCATCCTGCTGTGGGGACATGGGGGGTGCAGGTGACCCACAGCCCGCTCCCCCCAGGTATCCCCCATCGAGAGCCTGCGCCTGATGTGCCTCCTGTCCATCACGGAGAACGGTGAGGCGCCTGGCTGCACAGGGCAGGGCAGGGAGGGGTGGCATGGGGCCCCCGGCCTTGGCGCACAGCTCTCTGTGGTGCTCCCCACAGGTCTGGTCCCCAAGGACTACCGCTCCCTGAAAACCCAGTACCTGCAGGTGAGGCTCTGGCGGCTGTGGGGAGCAAGCCTTGCATGGGACAGGGTGCTCGGGCCATGGGCTCCGCACAGGCCCCAAGCTCTGCCTGCCCCTGCCCTTTGCCTGTCCCACTGCTCTAAGCAGCCTCCCTCCACCGAGGTGGCACCCTACAGCTGGGGCTCAGTGCTTATCCAGCTGCCCCCTTCCCAGAGCTACGGCCCCGAGCACTTGCTCACCTTCCACAACCTCAAGCGCATGGGGCTGCTGACCGAGCAGTCGGCTGGGGAGACGCTGACTGCCATGGAGAACAAAGTCAGCAAGCTGGTGACAGACCGAGCCGCAGGTGAGAGCCAGCATGCTGCTCCCTGTGTCTGGGGAGCCCAGGCTGTGGGAAGCCCGGGTCAGAGCCTTGCCGGTGGGAGCTGCAGCTTCAGGGCTGCCTGGAAGCACTAGGCACACAGGGACACTGCAGGCACAGGGCCCATCCCTGAAGCTGGTGCCACGGCTAGGGCAGTGGGCTCTGCTGGCACGGGCAGCAGGCACCCAGCTCCCTTCCAGAGCCAGCAGCTCCACACATCCCAGCCTGCAGCTGCCAGCAATACAGGTGTTTCTCCGCATCTTCTTTTCCAGGCAAGATCACGGATGCATTTAATTCTCTGGCCAGGAAGAGCAATTTCCGAGCACTGAGCAAGAAGCTGGGGTTGGTAGGTACTCATGGGGCTGCCAGCTTGCCACTCAGCACAGGGCCTGCTGCTGCCAGAGGAACTCTGCTCAGTCTGTGCCTGTGCCCAGCTCTCTGGGCTTGGCACTGCCATAAACACTGCATGGGGGCCAGAGTGGCTGCTGCTGCTTTAGACAAGGGCAGGGGACTTCTCCCCTGGCCGAGGCAGGGTGATGGTGTCACTGGGGGGTTCCCAGTCTGCCCTGCCAGCACAACATAGGGCCTGCAGTGCTGGGGCTCATCTCACCGTGCACCTGCCTAGCACTGGGGAGCAGATCTGCAGCTGCCATCCTGGGGCAGGGGAGAGGTGACACTTCACCCCTCCGAGCTGCAGCCCCCAGGCTGTGTGTTTGCCAGCCTTGGCCCTAAACCTGTGGGGCAGAGGCTTGCTCTGAGCATCCGTCCCTCCTCTGCTGGGGTGGGTGAAGCCCTGAGCAGGCTCGTCCCATACCCTGAGCATTGCCTGTCTCTGCAGATCCCCCGGGTGGATGGAGAGTATGACCTGAAGATGCCTCGGGACATGGCTTATGTTTTCAGTGGCGCCTACACCCCCTGAGCTGCAAGATCATCGAGCAGGTGGGGCTGGCTGCCGCTGGGGAACACTCTGTGTGTACCCCACACCCTGGCTGCATTATGGGGGGTCTAAGCAGGGATCCCTCCAGCCGGGGCTGGGGGGCAGCATTGGTCCCTTGTGGGTGTCAGCTGGGGGGCTTTTCCCGATCCCCACCCCATCCTGTCTCACAGGTGCTGGAGCGCCGGGGCTGGCTGGGGCTGGAGGAGGTCGTGCGGCTGCTCAACGGCAACGAGTTCTCGGTCTCAGGTAGCGGCAGCGCCGGGTGGGGGGGCAGGCGGGGGGGCAGGTGGGTCCGACAGCACTCTGCCCGCTCCAGACAGCGCCGCGGAGGAGAACCCCGGCTGGGACTGCCAGCGCGTCGTCCTCGCCGTCTTCCTGGGGGGCTGCACCTTCTCCGAGATGGCTGCGCTCCGGTTCCTGGGCAAGGAGCGAGGTAGGAGCGGGGCTGGGGGCTCGGAGCCCCCGGGGAGCGGAGGGTGGGGGGCGGTGTCCAGCCGCCCGAGCACTGGCGCGGCCTCTCCCGTAGGGCTCAGGTTCATCTTCCTCACCACGGCCGTCACCAGCAGCGCCCGCGTCATGGAGGCGGCCATGGAGGCCCGGACCTGAGGCGGGGCGGGGCCCGGCCGACAATAAACGTCTCTCCTGGCACGGCTCCGGCAGTGGCTGCGGCGGGGGCGGGCGGGGCGGCGGGCGGAGCGGGATCCCCGTGCGCATGCGCAGTGCCGCTCGAGCCCCGCCCGAGTGTCGGCGGCGGGGCACGCTCCCGGCGTCTCGCGACAGGGTGCTATTAAGGCGCAACGACCCCCGCGGTGCCGGTCTCGCTCGCGATTGGTCAGAAGCTCCAGAGGGGTTTTGCTGCTATTGGCTGGAGGCGAGTTTGGGGCGGGGCCGGCCAACAAGAGCGGCCGTTGTGGGTGGGGTCTGCGGTGACTCGCGTCGCGTCCGGCAGCCAATCGGCGCGACTGGGGCTCGGGTTTGAATCGTCCGAGAGCGGCGGAGGGAGCGGGGCCGGTGGCTGCCATGAGGAAGAGGTGCGGGGGACGGGGACGGGGACGGGACGGGGGGCTGCAGGGCCGGCCCGCGGCTGCAGAGTGAGCGGCCCGGGACACCGGCTGCGGGGAGGGGCCGGGCCGGGACGTGGGTGCGGAGCCGGAGCGGTGGGACCGGTACAGGGGCTGTGGGGTGACCGTGTCGGGTCACCGGCTGCGGGGCTGGGCCGGGGTGGGGGCTGCGGGGCCGGGAGCGGTGGGGGCCGGGCTGCGGGGTGACCGTGTCAGGACACGGGCTGCGGGGCCCGGGCGGCCCCGGCCCTGCGGCTGCTGACGTCCGTCGGGCCCCGGTGCCCTCAGCGAGGTGATGGCGGCCGAGGCCGTGTCGTGCCTGAACCGCGCCATGGCGGCGCTGCGCGACATCTGGGAGGAGATCGGGATCCCCGAGGAGCAGCGCCTGGAGCGCACCTGCACGGTCAAGAAACACATCAAGGTGAGGGCTTGGCGCGGCCCAGGAGGCGGCTGCACAGAGAGCTGGGGCTGGGCATGGGCTCGGGGCTGGTCTAGTGGGAGCCCCGGAGCGCCCAGGGGCGTCGCTGGGTGTCCGCTCCTTCCCCAGGCAGCGGCCAGGCTGCTTCTCTGGCTGAGGTGCTGTGGGTGATCCCTGTGTTCCTCTCTCACCTTCCATCTTTCTCCTCCCGCTACAGGGTCTCCTGGACATGATGGTGGCAGAGGAGGAAAACCTGAAGCAGCGTCTCCTGAAGAGCATTGCCTTGTGCAGGAAGGAGCTGGACACCCTCTGCAAGGAGCTCCAGCTGGACCCCTTCGAGGTAACGGATCGCTTCTGATCCCCAGGATCCCACTGGTAACAGCCTCTGGCCAGGTGCCTTGGCTGTGGAGCGGCCAGAGCCTGCTCAAAACCTCCTTTTGGGATACCTGGTAGAGCCGGTGGCTCTGTGGTTGCTCTGGGCTGGGCACTCGGAGGTGGCTGAGGAGGCTGGGCGCCCTACCACTGCATTTCCACCGTCCTGGGCAGTGTCTCACACAGCACCAGGGCTCCTGTCCCAGGTCTGTGTTTGTGAAGTCGGGTCAGTGAGACCTGCAGAGAGGAGAGCTGATTTCTGGGCTTTTCTAGGCAGAGGAAGAAACAACTATTCTGCAGATGGAGAAGAACTTGCGCACCCGCGTGGAAGTGCTGCTGAAGCAGAAGAAGGACAGGAAGCAGGAGCTGAAAACCCTGCAAGAGCAGGACCGGGACTTGTGTGACATCCTCTGCACGACCCCCTTCTGCATCGACAGCAGCGCCGTGCCCAGCCTGGAGGAGCTGGATCGCTACAGGCGCCACTTGGCCTCCCTGACGGCTGAGAAGGTGCGTGGAGGGGTGAGGGTCTCGGGGAGGGTGGTGGGCAAAGGTCACACCAGTGTCTATCCCTGCTCGTCCCCTCCAGGAGCAAAGGCGACAGGAATTTGTCAGCAGCAAGCGGCAGATCATCCTTCTCATGGAGGAGCTGGACCACACTCCAGACACCAGCTTTGAGCAGGATGTGGTGTGTGAGGATGAGGAAGCCTTCTGCTTGTCCAAGGAGAACATCTCTGCCCTCCACAGCCTGCTGCAGCAGGTGAGCTGGCACCCCAAGGCAGTGCTATGAATTACTGGCTGTGGAGGCTGTCGGTGCAGCCCAGCGGCCGCTGGTGTTGGGATGTGATGGGTGACTGCCTGGTTCCAGCAAGCCTGGGTGTCCAAAGGCCCTTCCAGGAGCTGTGCAAGGTGGTCTGGGGGGATGAGTGGGTGGGTTTGGTGGAGCAGTCATCCTGCTTGTGCCCATCGTGGCCCAGCCACGCTGACGCTGTGCTCCCCCCTTGCAGCTGGAAGCCCGTCGGTCCCTGAACGAGGCAGTGTGTGCAGAGCTGCGCTCCAGGGTCACTGCACTCTGGGAAAGGCTGCAGGTTCCTGAGGAGGAGAGAGCCTCTTCTGCGGTGCACGTGGCTGGCTGCAGAGCCAAAACCAGGAAAGCTGTAAGGCCCCTCCTGTGCCCCTGGAGAGGGAGGGAAGGGGAGCAGCGGCTCTGGGTTCTGCACCCCTCTTTGCTCAGACAGACCAGAGGGGTGGGAGCTGGTGCTGGCAGCTGCCACGCGCCATGAGAAGCAGAAGTTAAGTCCTCTTCCCATTCTCTCCCTCTCACGCTGCCTTCTCTGTGCTCTGGCCTGCAGCTGCAGCTGGAAGTGGACCACCTGGAGGAGCTGAAGCTGCAGAACATCAAATCTGTGATTCAGGCAATCCGGACAGAGCTGGCCAGCTACTGGGACAAGTGTTTCTACAGTCAGGAGCAGAGGGAAGGTTTCAGCCCCTATTATGATGGTGGGTGCTGGCTCACCGGCTGCCTGTGGGTCGTAGAGATGTTGAGGGGGGATACTAGCTGCCTCCCGAACATGATGCTGTGTCCCTTGCAGAGGACTATACTGAGACCCTTCTTGAGCTCCACGATGCTGAGGTGGAGAAGATGAAGAGCTACTACGAAATGCACAAAGACCTTTTCAGGTCCGTCCAGAAATGGGAGGAGAACTGGCAGCTGTTCCTGGAGCTGGAGGTACTGTCTGGGCAGGAACATCCTGTGCTGGGAAATGTCAGGGTCACAGAGCCACCTCTGCTCCCCCCGTCCCAGCCTCCTGTTGGGAAGGATGGGGGGATAACTGGGGGGATGTTGAGGGGGTGGGGTGCCGCATCCAGAGCACTGCTGTGGTTTGTGATGGGGCTGTGCCAGGGATGGCTTTCTCCAGGGTCTCAGTCCTGGGGGTCTGGGGGTCTCTGGGGTCTCTCCTGATCTCCCTTCTGTGCTAGAGGAAAGCATCTGACCCCAGTCGCTTTGCCAACCGTGGTGGGAACCTGCTGAAGGAGGAGAAGCAGCGAGTGAAGCTGCAGAAGACCCTTTCCAAGGTAGGGAAGCAGCACTAGTCCCTCAGGGTGAGTGTATGTGGTGCTGCGGGGGAGCAGCACAGCCCCCCGTGTCACCCAGGGCAGCCCCCCTACTCCTTGTGTCCTCCCTAGCTGCAGGAGGAGCTGGAGAGCAGCATCCAGGCCTGGGAGCAGGAGCATGAAGGGCCTTTCCTGGTGAAGGGGCAGCAGTTCATGGAGTATGTGGGAGAGCAGTGGCAGCTGTACCACCTGGAGAAGGAGAAGGAGAAGCAGGAGCGGGTGAGTGTGAAGCTGAGCCACTCTTGGGGCTCTGTCCCCTAGCTCTGCTGGGCAGCAGCTCTGGGGCCATACCCTCTTTCCTGAGAGCCAGTCAGGTATCAGCATCTCTGCACCTCAAGCCCCTTTCCTGGCCGCAGCCTGGCTCTGTGTACCACAAAACCTTTGCTGGGGCTTGGTGCTGCTCCTCTGCCCTGGTTTCAGCCCTGGTCTCTCATAGCACCTGAAGAAGAGCCAGCAGATGGAGGCGGAGATGCTGTATGGGAGCTCCCCCGCACGCCCAGCAAGCGGCGGGTGCTTGGCCCACACAGGCCCAGCAAAGTAAGGAAGGTAAAATGTCCACACGTGGGTGTGCTGGGGCCCTGTGGGGCTGCCGTGGGGCAGGAGCCCTGCCCTGCCTGGTGCTGCTCTCAGCCCCATGGGGAGGTGTGAGGAAGGTTTGGGGCTGTGGCAGCATACTGGAAGCAGGGACAGGGCCCAGGCCGCCTCTGCGCTCCCTGAGCCTGCAGCTGCCTGCTCATCCCTGGGTGACACCTGCTCTGGTTTCCCCCCAGCTCAACGGCACCTCCCTCTCCAGCACCACCCCCAACACCACCGTCCGCTCGGTTTTTGGGAGAACCATCTGCCACTCGCCGAGGTCTCGCCTGCCACCTTCCGGAGGGAAGGTGAGTGAGGAGCTTTGCTGGGCTGGGGTGGAGGTGGACGAGCGCTGGGCCGTGCTCCTGTGTGGCTGCAGCACGCCCTGTGGCACTGACAGGAGCCTGGTGGGGAACTGGGAGACCGGAATGGGGAATTGGGGGACCTGGGTGGGGAGGAGCAGGAGGGTCACAGCAGCATTCAGATTTTTCTCCAGCCCAGATTTGTAGTGTACTCTGTTCCTCTGCTTCACTCACAGCTCAGGTGGGCTGTGGTGCGGGGCTGGGGTCTTTGCTGAGCCCTGGGCAGCAGAGCTTGGCCCCATCGAGCGAGGGCAGCGGGGCCAGCGCAGCGCTCCTGGCTCCAGGCTGTTCCTGTGTCCCCTCTAACCCCTGCTTCCCCCCACAGTTTGGCCAGGCTCGCACCCCCGGCCGCGTGGCGGCGAAGCCCTCCCGTCCCACCCCCAGGGAGCGGAACAAGGAGAACATGCCCCAGCTGCACGGAACCCCCTGAGCGGTGGGTGCACCCCCACAGCCCCTGCCCAGCGTAACCACAGCATTAACTCTGTTGCCAGCACCTATTCAGAGTTTGCGGTAATTCACCTCTTCTCAACCCACCCCCCTTGCTGGGCAGTGCAGGGGCTGTGCCCCCCTCCCCGTGCACCCTGGGGTGCAGCTCTGCACCCCACCATCCCCCTGCAGAGGGGCTGCTCCTGCCAGTGCCCACGGCACCAGACAGGTGGGCTCAGGCCCTGCACGGTGATGTCCCCCTGACACGCAGCCCCCAGCCCTGTGCAGGGGCAAAGCTGTACACGGCCCAGACCCCGCCGTGCAGCCCCGCTGGGTCTGTGCCCACTGCTTGGGCAAAGCCTTAGCCCTGCACCCCCAGTCCCAGTCGCTTGTTGCTGTGTGTTGGGGTGAAGGTACCTGGGCAGCTGGCAGCAGCGGCGCTCTGTCACCATTCTCACCCAGCCCTGGGAGGGGAGGGAGACTCTATGGACCCCTCCAGCGGGAAGCCTTGTCCCCCTACCCACATGGACACGCACTGGTTGCTGTCCTCCCCCAGCCTGTGAAGGGACCCGGCCCCCTTCTCCTTTCCCTGGAGTGAGCAGTGGCTGGGGAGCTTAGCTGCAGGATGGGCTCAGCTTGCTCAGGCTGCTGGAGGTCCATCCCCCTTCCCCTCTGGCACCCAAAAGCATCCCTTGTTGAGGTGCGATGACCTGCCCCACAGCCTTGGGGCAGGGGGGTGAGGTTTGGGACAGGACAGGCTCCCTTCTTCCAGCACAGGCACAGCTCCCTGTCCTCCCCTTCCCTCCACCCAGGGTAGCTCTGTGGCTTCCCACAGATCCCATAGTGCTTCCCAGGCTCTGCTGCAGGAGGGAGGGATGCAGCCCCCAGGCAGGGCTCTTTGGGGAACAGGTTCCCTTACCTCCCAGGGCCCCTGGTTCCCTCAGCTACTCCTGCCATCGCTTTCCTGTCCTCTCCTGGGGTGGGAGCTCAACCAGCTGCCCAGGAGCTGCCTGGCCTGGAGCTCCCTCATTCCATCTCCTGCTGCTTCCTTCCACAGCGCGAACTTTCAAAGGCTTCCAGGTCTGAGAGCAGCTCCTGCATCCTGAACTCCACCACCATGGCCCCGACCCTCCCCTGAGGTGCTGCCTGCCCGGCCCTGTAGCCGTAGCATGTCGCTGTTGGGCAGGTCCCATCGCTCCCGAGGCCACCCCTGCCCCAGGGTTTGCTCAGATGCTTTTAAACACTTGCTTTTAGTCTGGGGAACTTTTTCAACTATTTGTGAATAAAGGGGTTTGAGTGGTGTTAGCGATGGGAGCGCAGCCCTGGGGCTGCCTTCTGCTGCCCTGCTCCTGGGGCTCAAGCTGTGGGGGGCCTGGGGCAGAGCGCTGGGACAGGGCCTTTGTCATGGGCTCCCCTTTTCCCCCCAGTCACTGCAGCTGTCCTCTGGCAGCTTCAGCTGTGGGTTCCTGGACTCAGCCCGGGGCCCAGGCTGGGTGCAGTGCTGGGGGTCTCACCTCTCCCCAGCGGCTAGGGGGCAGGGGGTGGCTCTGCACCCCTGCCTGGTTCATCCCCTGTGCCTGCTCTGCCCTACTTCCCCTGCCCAGTCCCTGAGTGGCAGAGCCAGGGGCTGCTGCTCCCTGAGCACATCTTACTGACCCGGTGCCCAGCTGTGGTGGGCCCAGGCAGCTCATCCTCCCCCAGGCCCTGCTCCATGGCCTCCAGCACTTCCTGCTCATGCCCTGGGCAGGCTGCCCCCTTGCACCTTGGTTAAGGAAGCTGGGGGGTCCCAGCCCTCAGCGTGACCCGATTGCACCTTGATAACACTACCCCTGCCCGCTGTTATTTATTCTGCGGGTCTGTCCCCTCTCTACCTGTATCTGTACATATGTTGTTTGTGGGAATATTAAATGGACATTGTACATAGCCCCTGCTGTGTGTCTGTCTGGGATGAGGGGGGCAGGCAGGGCCTGAGGGAGAGGTGGGGAAGCTGGGACCCTTCTCCATACCCAAAATGAAGCACCACAACCACTGTTATGGAAAAATATATCTAATAATAACCACGGTTAGACCATCCCCAGGTGCCTTTAGCCTGGGGGCTGGGCACCAGCACAGACTCAGCCCGGCCCCATCCTGTCTGGGCAGGCAGCTGGCCCTGGCTCCAGGGGCTGAGCGGGGCCAGGGCTGGACACGGTGACAGGGGTAGAGGAGGGGTCATCTCCATCTTCCTCTGTGGAGGCAGCTGCGGTGTGTGGGGGCTGTGGGGGCCTTGGGGTTCTATCACACAGACGTACGTTGTCCAGGGCCCGCACACCACCTCCTCTGCCTGCAGTCCCTCCGACACCAGGTGCTGGACACGACGGGGCTGGTCGGAGCTGGTGTTGTCCTCGTGTCCCAGCTGCCCATATTTACCTGCAGACACCATGCTCACCAGGACGGGTCCTGTGTGGGGTGACCACAAGAGCTCCCAGGGCTGGGGGTGTGAGGGCACCCCCCTCAATTGGGCTGTGAGATCCCCTGGGATAACTGACTGGTGTAAGCAGTACCAGCTGAGGAAGCAGAGCCCAAACTGGGCCTGGGATGTCCCACCGCCCCACAGCAGAGCCATCACTCACCCCAGCCCCAGGTGTAGAGCTCACCACCTCCTGCAAATAGGACAGCACCCATCAGCCAGCACCCACATGCTGCACGGGGGGCTGCAGCTCCCCAGGACCCCGCGGGCAAAGAGGCCTCTTGTCCCAGGCCTCTGGTCCCAAGGAGCCACAGACCCCAGCAGCCAGGCCTGATTCACTGAAGTGTGATCATACTGAATAGATGGACAATTAATATAACTTTAATATAAGAATTTTCATGGTTTTAAGAATAGATTAGTTTTGGATTTCAGTAGAATTTGGCTGTGATCACATGAGCTGTTTTGTGACAGCAGCTACAAAACTGAGCCAGAACAGTGCAACAGCCTTGAAACTAGAGAAAGTGAAGATGGGGAGTCACAAATAATGAGACTAATGACCAATTAAGAGACAGAGTATATCTTACTTTCAGCTAAAAGGGCTTCCTAACTGTTTCGTGTAGGAATGTGTTTTGAGCTCAGGAATGTGTTTTGGTAACTATGGAGGAAACCACACAGAGCATGTGCTGAGACAGAGGAAGACATCCAGCCTTCATCCCTGAAAACCAGTGGAAGACCCCTTGAGTGTCACTGAGCATGCTCTGTCTGGGAGGAGTTAATATAAATGGCTTCCTGGAAATAATCTGCATAACCCTGCCTTTTCTTAGAAATGATAATGAATATGTAGAGTTAATCTGTATAAATATGAGAGATTTGGCTTTAAAGGGCACACACATTGGGAGGAGCGATCGATCCCTTGTGTGCCTGGTGCTGCAGTAAAGGATCCTGCTTCAATCACCAAGGCTGGTGAATTCCAGCTTTGCAAGACAACACTGCCCACCCAAAAACCAGGGGGCACTGGGGAGACCAAGGCACTCACGTGTGACCACAGCAGTGTGCCGGGACCCGCAGCTGACGCTGCTGACCCCCAGGTCCTGCGGCAGGTCCAGCAGTGCCGGGAATGCCTGGATGGAGATGAACTCGGTGTCTTCAGCAGCCGGCTGTTCCTGGCATGGCGTCAGCCCAGTGTCACCTGGGGAAGAGCTGACCCTCAGTGACAGGGAGAGACCAGGCCATGCCAGCACCATCAGCATCATCTGCAGCACCAGCCCCACACTGAGCTGCTTGTGGCTGTGCTGGGACCTGGCACCATCTGCCACCCCTGGCCCTGCCAGCCTCACCCTCGCCAGCAGCATCCTCACCAGCAGCATCCCCACCAGCATCCATGCCCTCTGCCTGCCCTTCCACCAGCGCTTTGGAGGGCAGAGCCAGCTGCCCTGATTCATTCCAGCCCCACATGTAGAGGTCTCCATCCTCTGCCAGGGGGAAGCACATCAGGGGTGACCCTGGGGCAGCGCTCAGCCTCAGACCCCTGGCAGCACCAGCCACGTTTGGCACATCACCGGGCACCGGGCTCCCCCTGGGAGCCGGGACACGGGACAATGGCAGTGCGGGGTGTGAGTCCTGCCAGGCTGGATGCTGCCACCTGCACCCAGCCCAGCCCCTCACCGCTCACGCTGGCTGAATGCCACCCGCCCGCCGCCAGCACCCGCATCGGCACGCCAGCCAGCGCCTCCACCAGCCGTGGCTGCAGCTCCGACTCCAGTGTCCCGTGGCCGAGCTGCCCGTGCCTGTGGGGAGACAGAGACATGGACAGACAGACAGACAGTCTTGGGGCTGCCAGCGCAGGAGGGATGTGCGACACACTAGAGCTGTCCCTGAACTAACAGGAGCCCTTTTAAGAGATTAAACTGAACGATGCTCCTGGTTCTTCCTGTGCCCACATACAGCTGCTGGGACACGAAAGAGGGAGTCAGGGGTCAGAGGCTTTTCCCAAGGGATTCCCTCCTCTCCAACAGAGCTGCACCAGAGGGATCTGGTGTGTCAACAGGCAGGTGGCCCTGGCCTCCAGCTCTGACACAAACAGATCTCTGATGGGGTTTGTGCTTCTGTGAGTCACAGGAACAGCGGGAGCTGCACCTGGCACTGACGTGCAGCAGCTGGGTGAGGGATGAGGCAAGACACAGACCCAGTGCCCGGCCAGCATGTGCCCACAGATTGGAGTTTGTGCTACACTGAGCAGCCAAGAACTTCAGGCTGGGGGCCCTGGGCGACTGGGCCCGACACATCCAGGCATCGCTGCATCACCCGGAGAGAAGCTGAGCGCCCGACGAGTCACCAGGCTGACCCAGGGCCTCACAGGATAAAGGTCTTCTCACTGGGGACCAAGGGAACTGCCAGGGGCATCACTGGGCGCTGGGCACATGGGACAGTCCCTGCAGCTGTTTTACCCCCAATACTGGGTCCTGTGGCTATATCAACAACCAACTCTGTTGTCCTACATGTGGCAGCAGGTGCCACAGGAGCAGCACCCCAGGGCTGGCCAGGAGGGTGACATGCCAGGGTACCCTGAAAACCACAGCCAGACCCATCAGCGTGGGGTGAGCACGGTGGAGCGGGGAGGAAGGCACCGGGGAAGGGGCTGGCAGTGCCCTCCATGTACGCTGGCAGCCAGGTACGAGGCTGCAATCACTCAGTGCAAGTTGTGCCAAAACTGGGTATGAGCAGCAAAACTGGACTGACAGGGAACTGTGTCAGGGACGATCCCCCACCCCGTCTCCCGGCACCCCCAGTAGCCTGAGGTGAGAGGGACAGGCTCGCACCCTAACATTAAATGATGCTGGAGAGTAAGAAGGGATGCGCTTGCCCCCCAGTGCCTCTGTCCCAGCTACACCCCCTGTTCCCCCACAGCCCCCCTGCACCCCCATCCCCAGCACTGGAGGGAAAGGAGACGGGGCTGGAACTCACAGCATTGTGAGCAATCAAGGTTACTCAAGAGTTATTAATTGTAGCCCAATAATTATGTGCAACAGCAGGAAGAACAACAGGACCGTGAGGTAATCAGCAGTGTGTTTCCTACTCAAACTGGTCGTGTAATCACTTTATTAGATAATTTTGCTGTGCTGACTAATCAGTGATCATTCCAAAGGCTGGAACCAGCCTGCCCTGAGCCTGTAATCTGACTGGGCTTGGACCCTGAGGTGACCCCCCACCCCGATATCCTCTCATCCGCATCCCCAGCATCCCTTCTGCACATCCCTCCCTCCCCAGCATCCCTTCTGCACCTCCAACCCGGTCTCTCTGCCCCCGCAAGCCTCTCCTGCCCGCGCCCTCGTCCCGCAAGCCCCCTGCCCGCCGGCGCCCCTCGCACCCCGCTCACCTCCCGCCGCCCCAGGCGTAGGTCTCCCCGGCGGCGCCCAGCGCCAGGACGTGCTCGTAGCCCAGGGCCAGCCCGCGGGCCCGCACCCCCCGGGCAGCGCGGCGAAGAACGGCGGCCGCGGCGCGACGAAGCCTCCGGGCAGCAGCGGCAGCGGCAGCGGGCGGCGGGGCCCCGGCGGCAGATCCCGGCTCCAGGCAGGCGCGTCCCGCAGCTCTCCCCGCACCGCCTCCGCCCGCGGCCAGGCCCGGGCCGCCGCCGCGCTCCGCAGCACCAGGTGGGTCTCGGAGGGCAGCGCCTCGGCCCAGCCCGGCAGCCGCCGCCGCAGCCCCGCGCTCCGCACCTCCAGCCCCGCACCTGCGCCCCGGGACCGTCAGCCCCGCAGCCGGGACTCCGCGGGCTGGGGCACGGGGGCAGGGGACACAGGGCATCCAGGGGAAGCCGGGAGGGGAGACGGGGACATCCCGGGGGGACCGGTACGGGGCTGGGGGGACGGACACGGGGACATCCCCGGGGAACCGGAAGGGGAGACGGGGACATCGCGGTGGGACCAGTACGGGGGACAGGACGGGAGACGGGGACATCCCGGGGGACCAGCGCCGCCGAGGGGACACGAGCATCCTGGGGGTGACGGGCACGGGGAGGACAGGCCATCCTGGGGGGACCTGTACGGGGTGGGTGGGGAAGGCGCACACGTCCCGGGGAAAACCGGCATCCTCGCGGGGGGATCCCGGGAGAACCGGGTTGGGGAGAGACGTGACGGAGCATCCCGGAGGACGGGACATCCCACTGGGCAAGGGGACTCCCCGGGATGACCCGGTCGGGAGGGGGGTGGGATCCATCCCGGGAGTGCGGGATCAGGGGACGGGGCGCGCGAGGCAGAAGGGGACCCGGCGCCCCGGGAGCGGAGGGGGGAGTTGGGCAGCGAGCCGGGCTCCCGGGCGCTCACCGGTCTCTACGACCACGTAGCTCCAAGCGGGCCACACGCGGCGAATCCCCCCGGGGCCCGGCTCCAGCCGCCGCGGGCCCGGGCCCGGGCCCTGCTCCCCCGCCGCCTCCTCGGTGCTGAAGCCGAACACGATCCAGGCGCGGCCCGGGGCCGCCATGGCGGAAAGGGCGAGTGGGGGCGGGCGGGGGGCGGAACGGGGAGGGGAACGGGGCGGCGCGGTGGGCGGGCGGACGTACAGAGGGACGGACGAAGGCGGGAGTGTGGTCCAAGAGCAGCTTTAGTGCGGTGGCACCGGGCGGGCCCGGGCCCGGGTAGCCCTCCCGGTTAAGGCAGACGGCGGCAGCGGCGAGCTCCGTCCTGCCCCGCGCCCCAGGCAGCAGCAGTGAGCCGGCCCCGGGCAGCAGCCACAGCCCCGGGCAGCAGCAGTGACTCGGCCCCAGGCAGCCCCATCCCCGTCCAGGGACAGCTGTCCTGGGGCAGCGGTGAGCGGCACCCTAAGCAGTGTGTGGGCAGCCCCCTCCTCACCATCACCCCTGCCCGGGACTGGGCGCGATGAGGCCGTGGCGCACAGCCTGTGCCAGGCTCTCCTGCGCCGCCTCCGCCACGCGCGGCTTGTCCTTGTCCTTGGCGAGCACCGAGAGGATCTCCAGCATCTCGCTGGCGATGAGCTGCTCTGCCACCTCCCGCTCCACCATCATGTTCATCACCACGATCACCCCGCGGTGCTGCAGCTCGGTGCTGGGGCTCAGCAGCAGTGACTGCAGGATCTCCAGCCAGTGCACGGTCTGCAGGGGGAACAGGGCTGTGAGAGGGGGACAGCTCCCCACCGACCCCAACACCCCCAGCCCTGGGCCAGAGCCAGGCTGTACCATTCCTGGGGCCAGCGCTGGGACACCGCTCAGGATGCCAGGACTTGGACTGTGGGACACAGCCCCAGGGGGTCCTAGGTGCGCCCCCAGTCGGGCACTCACCACCTGGGGAATGCGCTTGCAGATGGCAGGGTGCATGGCAGCCAGCATGGCCAGGGTCCCTGAGGCTGCCAGCCGTAGCTTCTCGTCCTCCTCCCCGCTGTACAGCACCATCAGCTTCAGGCGGTCGCTGCCCTCAGCCAGGAAGAGCTCCTGCACCTGCAGAGGCGGCAGAGGGGGCAGTGAGGGGGCTGTGAGCCTGGCCCAGGCCCGCAGCCCACCCCAGCCTCTCCCTTACCTCTCTGCTCATGGCCATGTTGCACATGCACTCAGTCGCCGCCAGCCGGATCAGCTCATGCTCCTCAAACATGTACCCCTCAATCATGGGCACTGCCTTCTCCTTCAGGATCTTCTGCCTGGGGGTTGGTGGGTGTGAGCACTCCCTGCCCAGGGCAGCACCCCTCCCTCCCAGGTGCCCCCCTGCGCCCCCAGCCCGGCCCAACTCCTACCGCAGCCTCTCGCTGATGCCAGCCAGGTTGGTTAACGCCATCAGCCCCTCGAAGTTCTCTAGGCCCGTGCGCTGCAGGTGTAGCAGGCTCACCAGGGGCCGCACTACCTCGTAGATCTGTGGGCACAGCGGCGCAAGGGTCAAGCCCGGAGTGAGGGGCAGGCACGCTGCACCCCACGGAGCTGGGAGCCTAGCCCCCAGCCCGAAGGCTGAGCTGCTCCTCCGGCCAGGCCAAGGCCATCAGGCCCTTGGGGTGGACACTGGGGGCCTTGCCCCCTCCTGCCCCCCAGGGAAGGGACCCCCAGGGCTGCTGTGCCCTTTCCAGATGGGTGAGAAGGAGCAGAAGCCCTCCTGCCCAACACTGCACAGGGACCAGGGCAGCCCCTCCTGGTGCTGTTCAGAGCGACACCCATTCCTTCAGCAGGTGGTCAAGAGCCGGCAGCAGGCCAGGCACACACAATGGTCCCCACCACTCCCTGTCCCAACAGGGTCCCAGGCCAGGCACCCCACCAAGCCCCCTGCCCACACAGGGTCCCTGTGCTGCAGCGGCGCCACTCACCCGCTCCCCAGGGAACACCATCTCAGGGTTGGAGGTGATGGTGATCTTCGCCAGGGCCTGAGCCGCCTTGGTCTGCCCCACCTCGGTGCCCTCCAGGGACAGCGGGATGAGAGCCTGCGGCAGAGACATGGCAGACAGTCTGGCAGCTGGGCTGCCACAGCACCAGCTTCCCCAAATCCCATGTACGAGGGATCTTGTGGGGTCCCCTGCCAAACCACAGCCACCCCATGGAGCCCCACTGGGGCAGGAGGCGGGGGTGCTGCTGGCACAGGGGAACCTGTCCCCTCACCTTGCCTCCTCCTTGTGCGACCACACCACCCCGGTCCTCTGCCTGCTCCACCAGCGCTAGGAACACCCTGGGGACAGCACAGGAGCAGCCGGAGTCAGGACCTGCCACACGGAGCCCCACGGCAGGCCCAGGCTACGCCAGGCCCCCAGACACCCCCTCCTCCTCAGGGCTTGCGCTCACCACCAGCAGCCTCGGGCCCCAGCTGCCTCTCTGGGGCTGCCCGGCCCAGCCTCACCTGGAAATCAGCTCCCGGCAGGAATTGGTGAGTGCCGGGTTCTCGCTCTTCACCATGCAGGACAGTGCTGACACCACGCCAGCCGACAGCAGCTTCCGCACCCGGCGCCGCACAAACTCTGGCTTGTCCTGTGCCAGAGGCAGGGTCACCGCTGGGTGTGGGGCTGCCGGCACTGCAGAGTCTCTGCCCTCACCCCCAAAGACCCCCCGGCCCCACTCAGAACCCCGGGGCTCTGCTCACCCACACGCTCCATGATCATGGCTCCTGGCAGCTCTGGAGAGGGGCCATGCCCTGCTCACCTTGGGGTGCTGCTCCGGAATGTGCTGCTTGGCGTACTTGGCCAGCTCCAACATCTGGGGGTCCGGCTCCTCGTGGTCATAGCTGTTGGTGCAGTTCACCAGTGTGGAGGCCACGGCGTAGAGCACACTCCTGTCCTCTGACTGCAGCAAAGCAGGACCCCATCACACCCACAGCGGGAGGACGGGCCAGGGCTCAAGCCCACCCAGCCGCACCGGGCTCGAGCTCCAATGCCCCGGTGCTGGGGGCCCGGCAGCACCTCAGGCCCTGCCCCGCACAGACCTTGGCCAGGAGGAACATGGCCTGCATGGCCGCCTTGTCCTCCACAAACTCCTCCTTCACATCCGCGTCGAAGGTGAGGTAGGCCAGCCCCTCCACTGCCCAGCGCCGCGTGCCTGCATCGATGGCTTCGTTGCACAGCCACCTAGGAGAGGAGGGAGCAGCGTGAGCCCCAGCTGGGGACCCTCACCTGCCCCCTGCCCGCCCCCTCCCTCGAGCACTCACTTGCGGCACTGCTTGGCCAGTTTCATGGTGGAGCCCTCAGCAAACTGCTTCATGCTGAAGTCGGTGCCACCGGCAGAGCCCAGCTTGCAGAGCCCCTGCAGCCAGGAGTGGGGTGTCACAGCAGGAAGGGGCACCCTGATGCACCTCCCAGAGCCCCCCCACAGGGAGGGGAGAGCGTTGGGGTCCCGCTGCCACAGCCCACCCAACACCTGCGGGCCCGGCCCAGCCAGGGGTCTTCCCGCCCTCCACGCTCACCACCAGCGCACGGATGCGGATGCTATCCCTCTCGCTGTGCTTGTAGATCTCCTTGAGCAGGCTGACGCCGTTGGCGGTGATGAAGGAGGCGCGCTTGGCCTTGTCGGCGGCGTGGATCAGCGCCTCCACTGCCACCAGCTGGTGGGCCTCGGAGACCGAGGCGCAGAGCGACAGCACGCTCTCCATGATGCCCTCCAGCTCCAGCACCCTGTTCCCGGCGTCTGCGGGGCCCTGCAGCAGGCACGACACCGCCTGGATGGCTCGCAGCTTCCCGGACAGCTCCTGACCCTCGAACCAGCTCCTGCAAGGGAAGATCACCGGGAAGGGTAAGGCTGATGGCACCCACCATGCCCAGCCACACACAGCCCTGCCTGCTGAGCGCCAGTGCCTTGGGTCCCCAGGGAGCCTGTGATCTGCTTTGGTCACCAAGGGCAGAAGGGTCTGGGGACAGGGGTGCTTCTGGGGACATGGCTGACCCCCACCTCCACCCCAGGGACGCCCGGGCTCACCTCACATAGTCCTCACACAAGTGGTGGAAGTTCTCCCGCTCAGCATCGCACTTCAGGTCGTCGTAGAGCTTGCTCAGCAGAACCGAGGCACTCATCCGGCTGTTCTCTGTCACAGGCAGGCTGCCCAGGGCACCACACACTGTGCTCCCCACCTCCAGGATCTTCTTCAGGCCTGGCAAGACATAGAGATTCAGCGAGGAGCAAAAGACGGTGTGGGGTCAGAGCCGAGGGGCAGAGGGCCTGGCGCGGTGCTGCAGCCCCTTTGGCTCACCCTGGTCGATCACCCAGAGGCTCATGCTGTTGCTCTCCTTGGGAGACTTCCTGGGCACCACCTTGATGAGCAGGTTGAGGGCGTTGTCACGCCCATGGGCAGAGGCCCCCTCCAGCGCCAGCAGCTCCAGGAGGTGCTTGATCAGCAGTTTCAGGTCCTTGGAGGAGTCTTGCAGAAGAGATGAGGCTCAGCAGTCAGTGCCCCAGGCACAGGCCTTGGCTCCCACCACCCAGCCCAGCCTCAGTTAACCCTGTCCAGAGCCCCAGCTCTATGGCAGGGAGCAGTGAGGATGTGGGCACTGGAAGACCCCACCCTGGAAGACCTCACCGCAGCTCAGTGCTCCCCACGGTGCTCTCCCCACCCCGCAGGGGCAGCGGGCACTCACCCAGCACCACGGCATCCTCCTTGCCGCGGAAGTCCTTCTGCAGCCCCTCCTTCAGAGACTCGAACATGACGTGCAGGAGGTTGCAGGCAGCCAGGGAGACCTGCTCGTGCTCCACACCCAGCACCGCCGAGAGACGAGGAGCCTCCAGCTCTGCCAGGATGGCTGTGGTCTGCAGGTACAAGCACAGCTCAGGGACTGCAGGGAAGCCTGAGCTCTTTCCAGCATCTGATCCAGATGGTTCCCTGCTGCAGCCTGGCAGGTGACAGCCCAGAACCCCTGCGCTGGGCCACAGGCAGATGCCAGCAGCGCTCCCCTGCCCCCCGTGGAGGGACCTACCCGGGAGCGGTGGCTGGAGCACAGCCCCACCAAGGTGCGCAGGGCCGCCAGCATCAGTTCCGCCTTGGCAGTGTCCAGCAGCCGTGTCAGCAGCCGCACACCGTCGCTCTGGAAGATCTTCTCTGCCCCGGCCTCTTCCCGCGCCAGCACAATCAGGTTCTGTGCAGCCTGGGAAGGGAGAGGCACGGATGGGCCTCCTGCCTGGCGGAACACAGACCCCCCAGAACACAGCCCCCCAGGAATGCAGCCCCCCTGGAACACTGCCCACCATGTGCAAGTACCCTGCCCAGTGGGAGCCAGACAGGGCAGCCCCATGCACCTGCCTTCCATCTCTGGTTTACAGGGAGCATGTTCTGCCCAGCCCTTTCTGGCCAGCAGTGCTGACCCGTCTCCCCTCCTCGCCTTCCAGCCAAGCCCGCTGCTCCCCAGAGCTCAGACCTTCTGCTTCTTGTCCGCATCTTTCTCTTCAGGATCCAACAAGATCTGGAACATCTGCTCCACCTTTGAGTCCGTGCAGGACATGGTCTTCATCTGAGACAGAGCAGAAAGAGGGCTTAGCCCTCCCTGCCTCCCTGAGCCCACTGAACCCACAGGAAGTGCCCCCAGCAGGCCCTGCCCCACGTGTGGCCACCCCGCTCACCTTCTCATGCATGCTGCTCCCCAGGGCGCGCAGGGCCTCCTGGAAGGCCTTATTCTTGGGCTCCAGGCTGACGCACCGCTGCAGGTCGCTGACAGCCTGGTCCAGGCGGCCCAGCTTCTGCAGAGCCTGGCTCCGGCGGAACAGCGCTTTCATGTCCCGACCATCGGCTTCAATGGCTGTGGAGGAGCAGGGTATCGATCGCACAGCCCCTGGACAGCTCCAGTCTGCCTGCACAGGCAGTGCACAGGGGCCAGTCCCTGCCACCCACCACTGACAGTACCTTTAGAAGCATCAGCCTCTGCCTTGGCATAGTCCTCCTGCAGACAGAGTGTGAGCTGGTGAGCAGGAAACACCTGACAGACACGCTGCCTGTGCCCAACTCAGCCCAACCAGCTGCAGGCAAGGTAAAACCTGCTGCTTCTGAGAGTAGGGAAAGGACTGTGAAGTTTGAGGATGGGAACAGCGTCAGTGAAGGGAGCGAGCCAGCCTGGCAGGGCAGCCCATCCTTCCCAGAGCCCCTCACGGGGTCCCAAGGAGCCTTAGGGCCCCTTGATGTTTTACAAGTGCTCCTGGTCCACCCGAGCCCTGAAGCCCCTTGTGTTCCCCCTCTCCTCACAGCTTCACAGTGGGGCATGAGACCTTATGACTGCCTGGGAATTGCTCCAGAGCATTCACAGGGCCTAGGCACAGATGGAAGCCCCCTGCCCAGGCCCTGACAGCCCACCCAGGATGGAGGAGACAGCTTGGGGCAGCAGGCAGGGCCAGAAGAAAAGGCAGGAGAGGGAAAGCCCAGGCAGGGTCTTGCCTGGCACCAAGCAGCCTCCTGGTGCAGGCGTGCAGGTGGAGCAGCTGGGACAGCCGCCAGCAGCTCAGCCCCAGCAGGCCCAGGCGGCCGGGCAGGTTTGAGTGACGCACCCACCCAGCTCTCACCAGCTTCAGGTAGCAGGCGGCCCGGTTTCGGTGAAGCACGGCTTGCTCTGGCCCGGCGTCGCAGAGGCTCAGCGCCTGCGTGTAGGCAGCCAGGGCCGCGGTGTGGTCTCCTGCCTGGAAGAGCGCATTGCCCCGCTCCCGCAGCTGCTGCGCTGTCACCTGCTGAACGGCACCGGTTGGGGCGGGCGCGCCGGGGGATGGGGCAGCTCCGAGCCCCGCCACGGGCTGCTGCCCCGGAGGTGAGGCCGGGCCGGGGTCCCGCCGGCCGCAATCACGCCGGACCCCGGCCCGGCCCCGGCAGCCTCGGCCCGACATAGACCCAGATCCAGATCCTGACTCGATCCGGCCCCGGCCCAACTCAGAGCCAGCCCAGCCCCAGCCTCGGCCCCGGCATGCCCGGTCCGGCCACCGCAGCCGCGGCACGGCCCAGACTCGATCCACATCCAGCCCCAGACCCGGCCCAGCCTCAGACTCGATCCATCCCCGGCGCCGGTCTCGGCACCAGCCCCAGCCCAGCCCCAGCCCCGGCCCGGCCCGGCCTAGCCCAGCCCAGCCCAGCCCAGCCCAGCCCAGCCCCGCCCAGCCCGGCCCTGCTCACCTCCTGCTCCTCCATCGCTCCGCTCCCCGTGACGCCACCACCGATCGCCAGGGGAACCCGGACACCACCCACCGCCCGCATCACGTGAGAGGGGGAGCGGCGGAAGGGGCGGAGCCGCCGCGAGGCTCCGGCGCCCCCCGCGGCCCGGCGCCGGCCACGTGCGGCCTTCGTGCGCGCCCCTCAGCGCGGCGGGGCCGGGGGCGGGCAGCTGGGCGCGCGGGGCCGGGGGCGGGGCCGGGAGCGGGGCCTCCCCGGGGCGCGGCGGGGCGGGGGGCGGGAGCGCCGGGCCCGGCAAAAGTGGAGGAGGTCGGCGGCCAGGAGCAGAAGGACGAGTAGCCCGTAGAGCCCCACGAAGGGCAGCGCCAGCGGGTTCCTGCGGGGGAACAGCGCGGGGGCAACTCAGGACCCGCCGCCCGCCCCGGCCCGCCCCGCCCGCCCCAGGCCCGGCGCCCCGCTCACCGCAGGAGGCCCGGCCCGGCCTCGCTGGAGGCGTTTCCGCCGGTGAGGGCCTGCAGGGCCCGCCGGGAGCAGCAGGCCTTGAGGGCACCGGGGCCGGGCTGGCAGCAGTAGCGGTGGCCTTCGGGGTCGGTCAGCCGTGGGCAGTAGAAGCCGGAGTGGTACCGGCCGTCGGGGCTGGCGTAGCCCTCGCAGAGGTGCGGGTTCTGCGCCCCGGCTGCGGCGAGGAGTGGGTGTCAGGCAGGGGCAGGTACTGGCATTCGCCCCCCGTGTCACGGTGCATCCTGTGCCAGTGGGTTGGGCCGACAGCCACAGCCCCGTACGGGGATGCTGCAGACAGAGCCTTGCCCAGCCCCAGCTGGGAGCACCCCAGACCCCGGGGTCTCATCCCCACGACACAGCAGCCCCCGCTCAGCCCTTGGGGAGGCTCCAGCCCCACCGGCAGCACTGGCTGCTGAGCACAGCCCCCAGGAGCGCTGCCGGGCTGGTGGCCCTGGCCCCACTTGTGCCATGACATCCAGCATTCACCATTGCCCCGGCAAGGGCAAACACAGGTGAGGAGTGTGATGGCCGCAGCAGGGAGGAGAAAGCCCCTGGGCCAGCCCCAGCCTCCTCATTCCCCATCCCCCTGTCCCCCCAGGGATGGCACTTTGCCCCACAGACTGCTGCAGTGACACCAGCCCCAGCACTGCCACACCCGGGCCACCCCCAGGCCACCCCCAGCATCATGGACCACTGCCTCCCCCAGCCTCCACCGGTGCCCCGAGGGGAGCAGCCCCAAGGGGATGAGGCCCCTGGAAGGGGCAGGGAGGACGGGCTTAGGGAGCAGGAGGGGTGGGAGCAGAGCTGTACCTGTCCCGAGGAGACCGGTGCACAGCGCTGTGGCAAGGAGCAGCCAGAGCAGGAACCCACCCAGCATCTTCCCAGCCGACCCTTAGGCTGAGGCAGCTCCGATGGAGGCAGAAACCACAGCCCCTCCTGCTCCCGCCTCCATCACGGCCCATCAAGAGCCGCAAGGAGCCATTAGAGCCTCCTGCACTCGCTGCCCGCTCCACAGGGACCGGGCTGGGAGGCGGGAGCATCACTAATGAGCTGCTCAGGGCCAAGTTGCAGGGTACCAGCTACTGGGTCCGTAGGGCGGGACACTGGGACCGGCCAAGATGCCCAACGTAGGCCCCAGTTGGGCATCTCGACCTGTTCCAGTGTCCCAGTGCCATGGGCGAGGGCTGCAGGCCTCTGTCCCAACACAGGACCATCCTGCCCTGCTCCCCCAGCTCAGCCCCACAGCATGCCCCCGGGCCTGGGGTCCTGCTCTGCAGCACTGCCCCAGCGTGAGGGGTTGAGGTGCTGGGGCATAATGGGCACACCAGCTCTGCCCATTCCTGGGGCCATGGCCGAGCTGGGGGGCTGTGAGGGAAACTCAGCCTGAGTTCAGCCAGCAGCAGCCCTTTCTGCCATCACCCCTTCACAGTAATTAGTCCCAGGGGGGCATGGCCACTCCTGGGTCCCCACAGCAACCAGGAGGATGTTCCTGGCAACACAAACGCAGTCCCCTGGGGTACTGAAGAGCAGCTGGCTGGGCTCCTCCGTGCTGGAGCATCGCTGGGGCCAGGGAGTGTCACACCATTCTGCCTGGGCAGCTAGGCACAGCTGGCAGCACCCCACAGCAGCAGCCCCTGGCCCCATGTACAGGAGCGGGGGCTGGCTCCCCAAAACACTGCAGGCTTTGCAGTCCTGATTGTGGCTGGGCCTGCCTGCCCCATGCCTGCCCCAGCCCCACAGCCAGCTCAGCCCCAGGAGCAGAAGAGGGGCAGGGACCCCACAGCGTGGCACAGCCCTAGCAGCCCACCCACCACACCCAGACCAGCCCTAGCCTCCCCCTGCCTCGGGGGCTGCCCGGCCGCCCCAAAGCATCTTCAGTGCACGA
Source organism: Hypotaenidia okinawae (assembly GCA_027925045.1). Taxonomy (NCBI): domain Eukaryota; kingdom Metazoa; phylum Chordata; class Aves; order Gruiformes; family Rallidae; genus Hypotaenidia; species Hypotaenidia okinawae. The sequence goes on from BSDF01000012.1 coordinate 22,515,283, forward strand.
GCCACAAAACACATCAGACCAGGGCCCTTGGAAAGAGCCTCATGTTTCCTACAAGCTCCAGGCGAGTTCAGTCTCCAGTCCATCCTCCAGCTGCCCTGCTAGGCTCCTGGCAGCCCCATGGGTTGAGGGGAGCCCAGCACAGCCCCTGCCCCACAACACTGCGGTGGGTATGCTCCTGGGGCAGCCAAGCAGGTGCAGCAGGGCAGCTGTGCCCATCCTGCTGCCCTGCCCTGCGTGGAGCAGTGACCAGCCCCTGCCCGCTACACTCAGGCAGCACCCGGCAGCCTCTGCAGTTCGCTCCCGACATCTCTCTGAGCACACAGGGCTAATCAGTTAGAAGGCAGCAGCCTCTGCAAGTCCAGCACCTCCTGCCCAGTGCCCGCCTGCTGCCCCAGGCCCACTGACCCAGCCTCTCCCGGGCTGTGCTGGTGCTGTGGGGCTCCCACACTGCCCAGCCAGTCTGCTCCTCTGCCTCCCCGGGAGACGCTACCCCAGGTGAACGCGGAAGGTGGCGATTTCCATGGGCTCCAGGTGGATGTTGGTGCTGTTGGAGGCTGCGGCCAGGGGGTACATCAAAGTCAGTGAGGTGGGCTGCACAGAGCCTAGCTCCAGCCCCTGGAACAGGCTGCCCAGGGCCAGCTATAGAGAGAGGAAGGGGAAGGTTTGGTGAGGGGGATGTGGCGTCTAGCAGTGTGGCACCAGGCATAGGGCAGCCCCAGATGCGCCATGACAGCATCTGGGTCAAAGGTCCCCCAGAGTACTTGGGGCACCATGCTAGCCCAGGCTCTGCCCTTCCTTGCTAGGTGACATGGTGCTCGCCCAGGCTCCAGCCCCGCTGCCTCCAGCCTTGCCAGGGTGAGGGGCAGAGGGGGCTGTGCACCACACCACGGGACTCGGGACCGGCCACCATTCCTGGAACACTGGTGCTGGGGGATGCAGGGACCCTTCCAGCCTCTCCGGCTTAGGACAAGCACAGGACGTGCCAGAGGCCCCAGCCTGGCTCTGACCTAATAGTGGGAGGGGGCGGCAGCTGGGTCCTACCTTGCCCTGGCTGGTGGTGCAGTTAAACCCCAGGTTCTTGGCCTCCAGGCTGCAGTCAAAGCCTTTGCGGTGCAGGATCAGGGCTGCCTCGGCCGAGGGTAGCGAGTCGTCCTGCGAGCCGGGGGTGAGGTGTGAGACTGGGCAGTGGGTACCAGAGCACCCAGCTCCTGCTGCCCCGCTCACTGGGCACAGCTTACCTCCGCCTGCAGCGTCCGCAGGTTGAGGATGTGGAAGTCGCAGGGGACGGTGGTGGCAAGGGGTGCGAAGGAGCGCAGGGCTGGCGGGGCTGGCTGCTCTGGGCCCACGGGCAGGACCAGCGCCTCGGCGTTCAGGTGCATGGAGGTGATGTGGCTCAGCAGTGAGGGGAAGCTGACTGGGCGCCTGTCCTGCACCTGCCCAAGAGCACAGGGGTCAGCGCGGGCCCAGGCAGCGGTGGGACCCCCGCTCCTCACAGCCTTCCAGCAGTGCTCCAAGAACAGGCACCCGCAGCACAGGGCGCCCCAAGCAGCCCCCACCCAGGCACAAGCCTCCTCCCCAGTGCCCAAATAGGGGGGACGGCTGCCAGCCAGGCAGCCTACACCGACCCCAGCTAGACAGACAGACTACCTGCTACAGGGCCTGGCTAGGCTAGTCGCTAGCACCTAGAGCACGAGACAGGGAGACAGCAGGGCCAGGCCAGGCCAGCTGTTACCTCTGGGCTGCCAGTCCTGGTGCCAGGGAGGCCCAAGGCTTTAAACACGGAGGTCAGTTTGGAAAAGAAGCTGGAGCTCTGAATGGGTGACACAGTGCCCACAGAGAGCAGCAAGGGGATGGGACAGAACACTGTGAGTATGAGGGCAGAGTGGCTGTGCAGGGACAGGCCCCACTGCACGGTCCCACTGCCCCCATGTCTGTGCCCCTGTTCCAGGCCCGTCCCTGTGCAGTGCCAGCATGATGGCCAGGAGAGCCATGGGGCAGCGAGGAGCCAACCCTGCACCCAGTCACATGCAGGGCTTTCTGCAGACACCTCCACCCAGTTCCAAACCAGGGCAGGGCCGGACTCGGTGGGACAGTGGGCCCGTGCCCCACCGCTGCCCCACAGCCTCACAGCCCACGCACCTTGCTGGCAGTGGTTCGACGCTCCAGGAGCAGGCGGAACCGGTTGCAGGTCCGCTTATTGTCCTTCAGCCCCTGGCCCAGGCCCCGGTTGTCATCCTGCATGAGGCGCCGGTCCAAGATCACCTCCAGTTGGCCTGCAGAGATGGGTCCCAGAGCCCCAGGTTTACCCAGAGCTTTACCCCAGCTTTACCCTTTACCACCCCGCATGGCTTCTCTGCTGCCGCACATGGGACCATTCCCCCAGGGCCAGGGGCAGCCAGGCAGCTCCCAGAGACAGGACAGGACAGGGGCATCCTGCACCCAGCCTGCATCCCTTCTTCCCAGCACCCCTCACTGAGGGCAGCCCCCGAGTCACAGCCCCACGGCCCCAGCTCACCGCTGCCAAGGCTGGAGACGCCCAGGGCCTGGGCTGTGTGCAGTGTCAGGCGGCTCTGCATGTCCTGGATGTATGCCATGGCAGGCATGGGGTAGAAGTTGGCCTGGAGCGGCAGCTTCTGCTGGTACCTGCGGGGCTGAATCTGCCAAGGGACAGAGGTCAGTGGCTGGAGGCAGTGCCCGCGGTGCCGGGTACCGGGGCACAGCACATCAAGGGCAGCAGCTGCCCCTTCCCAGGCTGCCGGGTACCTGGAAACCATTGAGGTCTGTGAAGAAGGTGTCGTCACTCTCGATGTCGGTGCTGAAGCGCAGGGCCAGCTCCTTGTTGACATGGTCACGGATGTCCACCAAGCAGGACACGTCCAGGGACAGGCCCTCCACCCCTGCAGGCAGGCAGTGAGGGGCTGGTCCCTGCCAGCAGTGTTGCCCAGCAGCCCGAGTCAGCAGCCTCCCCACCACAGCTGCATGTCGTGGTCTCACCTGGCACATTGTAAAGCCGCACCACGGTCTGGACGTGCTGGTAGTAGCTGGCGACCTCTGAGAAGAGAGGTCCCTCTGTCACCCGCACGACTGGGGGGTCCTTGGGAGTGTAGGGCTGTGGAGGAAGCAGGGCTGCGCTGAGGCTGCTGCCAGCATGGCCGGTGTGCCAGCACGGCTGACAGCGGCCCCTCAGAGACAGCACCTGTACCTTGGCCTCGCCGTCCGGTAGGAAGAGGTAGGCTCCGCTCTTGTCCTTGGAGGTCCTGGTGCCATAGACAAGGAACTCGCTGCTCACCCTCTGCTCCCGCTCCTCCCCAGCACGCCGGATGCTCTGTGGGGCACAGGCCGGCACAGCGCTAAGCAGACCTCAGGGGAGGCTGTGCCACGTCCCCATCCCCTCCCTCAGCCCCCCGCTCACCTGCAGCAGGCCTGAGTGCCCCGAGAAGCAGGCCCGGAGGTGCTGGTTCTCCAGGCAGAAGTCCTCTGCGACAGCCGGGAAGACGTGCAGGGGTATGGCCTCCTGCCTACGCACGGGCAGGTCCCGGCCGTGCAGATAGAGGCGCACGGAGGGCCGGAGTGCAGCACGGCCATCCACAGACCTGCGCAGCTGCAGCACACGCAGCCCCAGCGCGGGCAGGCGGGCCAGGACGGACACCTGTGGGCAGCACCCAGGCTGACCAGCCCTGGCCCAGGAGCGCCACTGGCATGTGGGGACAGGTTGGCTGGCAGCAGGGCTGGGGGGCTGCCGACAGCACAGGAGCACCGGGGCCTGGGGGTCTGTGCTGGGACACAGGGTGCTGGCTGCCCCAGAGGGCTCATAGCACAGTGTCCCGGCCAAGGGAGCAGCATGTGGGGATGGGGCTGAGCATGGGGGTGGGCAGCGGGACCCCCCTACCTGGTAGACATCGGGCACCATGTTGGTGGCTGTGGCCCATTGGGCACTGAGCTGGGAAGGCAGGGGCTGCCCCTCCTCGGACAGCACGCGCACGTGTGGGGAGTCCACCAGCACCGGCACCATGCTCAGGCGCTCCTGCTCCAGAGGGTTGAACACCACCAGGAACCTGCGAGAGGGATCAGGCTGGGATGGCCCCCAGCCCCACAGCGGGCCGGATGCCCCTGCCCCACACCACCCATGGGTCCTGTGCACACACATACTGCCTCACAGAGACCCCCGAACGCCATGTCCCCCTGTGCCCCCACGCCCGCCCTAAGCAGTCCCTACCGGGGCAAGGAGTCCAGCCTGACCACCGTTCTCTCCGGGAGGGAGTCCTGGCTGGGCCTTGTCTCATCCTGGGGAGAGGAGCGGTCAGAGCCCCCGCATGCCCAGCACTGAGCAGCAGCAGGGCCGTACTCCCTGCGGCACGGGGACAGCGCGCTGGGGACAAGGGAGCAGCTCACCATGCCAAGGAAGGGTGCGGTGGGGTCGTGGCGGTAGGTGTCCTTGTCACCCAGCACGAGGTAATGAGCGGCATTGATGATGACACGCTTGAGGTTTGCGAGGGAGTGCAGCAGCCTGGGGCAGAATGGGACACTTGGCACCATCCCACTGTCCCCAAGCACCCCCCAGCACCCCAACCCTGCTCCCAGCCCTGTGCTCATCCCCACCAGCCCTGCGCCCTGGCGCCTGCACGCACCGGACTCCATAGTCAACTGCCACAGCCTCCTTGGCGGTGCCGGCAATGGCGTCGTGGTGCTGGAAGAGGCCCAGGTTGCGGCGGGCGTTGCTAAGCAGGGCGTAGTCTGAGAGTGGGTACCTGCCATCGGCACCGGCGCGGCGGGTGTGGGCGAGTGCCAGGCTGTACAGGATCTCCGCTCCCCTGCACAGGGACAGAGTCACCGGGGCCCCTGTCCCAGCAGTGCCAGGACAGAGCCAGTGCCAGGCCACAGGGGCAGGCAGGGGCCACATGCTGCCCAGAGCCAGGTGAGGGGTCTGAGGCTGAGCTTGGGCCACCTTTGGTGTGCTGGCAGCTGGGCGCAGACCCAGGGGCCAGCCAGGATTGTGGGTACTGCCTGTGCCCCCCAGTGCCTGCCCCACAGCCCCGTGCTTCCCCTCACCGGAGGTGTGCCTCCAGCACGCGGTCCAGGCTCTTGTAGAAGGGCCGGGAGGTGAAGTAGCCCGTCCAGTAGTGATCCTCCCGGTCCGCATAGGAGAAGAAATCCCCACTCAGCACTGGGAACCCCGGCGGCCTCATCCCCGGCACAATGCCCACCTTCTTGTACAGGGCGTCAAAGTAGTCGGAGAGTGTCCCAAACTGAGCCTGGGGGACAGCCCGGGCAGCCCTGAGCACAGGGGGAGCTGCCATGGCTCCCACAGCCAGGAATCCCACCAGGTCCCAGCACTGCCCGCCCTCCGGCTACACTCTGCATGTGGCCTCCCCTCAGTCCTCATGTGTGGGGCCCCGCTCCCCCAGCCCCCCCGCCACCGCCCCACGGTCCCCTGCACATACCTGGACGTGGAGGTTGGGCCGGGAGTTGAGGAAGTCGAAGATGCGCTGGTAGTTGAGGAACTGGGCATCCCACTCCTGCGGCTTGTCGTAGCGGAAGTCATCTCCCAGGGGCACCAGCAGCACCTTGCTGCGGTACAGCTTGGACTTCTTGCGGTACTGGTCCAGCAGCAGCTGGGCTCTGCCGGGGGTACAGTGTGTGAGGGGCCGGGGCATGAGGGGCCCAGGGGGGTGAGGCTGGCTCCCAGCACAGGGCCTGCGGCACTCACCGCTCGGCCACATTGGCATCTGTGATGGCTCGGGGAGGCACCTTCCAGGGGCAGTTGATGCGGCCGCCCGGCAGGCGCTTGAAGTCAAACTGGCAGCAGATCTTGGGGTCTGGCCCACAGGTGTGGGGCACATCGTAGCTGTAGAAGGGCATCATGTGGCAGAAGATGTCGGTGCTGCCCTCCAGATCTGCAGGACGGGATGAGCATCAGCCGTGGCTCTCCCTTGCCACTCCCCAAGTTGGGGCGGGGGGCCCACGGACATGTGGGTACAGGGATGGCTGCTGGGGCACAGCAGGCCTGACACACAGGCTCACCCGCTCGGAGCCCAGCAGCCCCCCAGAGCACTGGGGGTGGTGGGGGTTCAGCCTGGGGCTGTCCCACCACAGCCACAGCCTGCTGGTGCTCAGCTCACTGCCTGCACAGCAGTCGGTAGCTGTTCCCTGCACTACCCATCCCGGTGGGGACCCCTCCCCAGCAGCCCCTCACCCCATGTCTGTCTCCACATGAACTCCAGATTCTGGGTGGCAGCGAAGTGTTTCTTGATGGCGTAGTGCACGCGCTGGATAAGCATCCCCGTCAGGTTGGAGCGCCTCAGCAGGTAGGGCATGGTGGAGCTGTACCCAAAGGGGTCCACAGCCCAGCCCGACCGGGGTGTCACACCTGGGGGGCACACAGACCTGTCAGCCCCACAGCGACTCCCATGAGTGGGGTCCTGTCAGGGATGGGGGTGCCCAGATCCCCAGCCAGCCCCCTGGCCCAGCATCCCGCCCCGCTCTCACCAATGTTCTTCTCCAGCCACTGGTGCCCCTCGATCAGCTGGTCGATCATGGCGAAGTAGTGGGAGTTGGCCTCATCTGGCATCACCCAGCCGCCCGTCACCATCTCTAGCTGCCCGTTGCCAACCAGTCTGCATGGGGGGACAGGCCAGACATGGTGGCTGAGCCCTGCAGCAAGCTGTGTGCCCGTGGCACAGCCTCCACTTGCCTTGGGGCCACTGAGTCCCTCCATAAGCCCCGTCTCTGTGCCCCACAGCCCCCACTGTCCCCACACACACATTCTTCCACAGCACCATGCTGGTTGAGGCCCCAGCCAGAGCCTGGCCCCACACAGGGCAATGCCCTCCCCTGTCCACCACAGCCCCTGTTCCTTCTGTCCTCCACTCCAGCGCTCCTGGGGACAGGGGAGCTGGCAAGGCGGACATCTCCCACCTCCCAGTCCTGTTCTCCAGGTCTCCACCCTGTTGAGGGTACCCTGGGCCTTGTGAGGCTCTGGCATATCACGGGCTCTGCGGCAGTGCCTGGTGTTACAGTGCCAAGAGGGAGAGTCCCAGCTCAAAGAGCATGGGGCAAGACCAGCTTCCCCCAGCCCCTCAAGGCCCTGCTGTGGGGCAGGCAGTGGGGCCAGGTAGGCAGCCCTACCTCCTCACCGCAGCCCGCTTCTGGGCGCTGATGTTGTCCCACCACTTGGAAAAGAAGGAGATCTCGGACCAAATGAAGCGCCGGCGTGGGTCCTCCTGCATCTTCAGCACCATGCTGTTGAGGATGTGCTGCGTCTGGTCATAGTAGTACTTGTCAAAGGTCTTGATCCAGCCTGCCAGCACATGTCAGGGGTCACGGCGTGGGGCCCAGCCCTGCCCTGCCAGCAGCGTGGAGTGGCAGGGGTCGGGGCAGCCCTTCCCCTCCCCTGCCCACGTCCTCCTGCAGCTCACCCGGGTCGTTGTGGGAGTGCGGCACCACGAACACCTGCAGAGGCTCAGTGTCCCACTCATTGGGCTCATAGGTGATATCAAAGCCCTGCTTCCAAACACCGCCGTCCTGGTTGTCGAAGGGCAGCAGGGAATACACTGCCAGCATCTGCCAGGTGGGAGGCAGGACTCAGGGAGGACCCCAACAGAGCAGGACCTGCTCCGGACCCCCTTGCGCTATGGGAGATGGGTGCTGACCTGTGGCTGGGCCAAGAAACCAGGTCCTCACCTGCAGGTCTGGACTCTGGCCCTTGCCCCCCAGGGCAAACTGGCAGTCCTGCGGCGAGACGGAGAGGAAGCTGGGGCGACTCTCTGGGGGCAGCACCCAGGAGCCATTGGGAGCGTGGTGAGGCAGCGCTGGCTGGCCTTCCGTGTGTGCCGTCAGCTCCAGCACCGAGTCCTTGATGTGGCTGATGATCTCGTGGTTCTCCTCCAGCAGCTGCTCCAGCTGCTCGATGCGGTTCTGCAGCACCGAGATCTGACTCTGGGGATGGGGACGGGGCGGTGAGAACCTTTGCCGGGTGGCTCCCAGCCCCCGCGGGCAGTGACAGGGAACGAGCTCTGGCCACCGTCCGGCCGCAGCTGCCCCGCTCCCCCGGCCCCTGCCCGCCCCCGGCTCCCCCCAGCCGCTCACCCTGGGGAAGTTGCCCCCGCTCTGGTGCCGCGCAGGGTCGTGCTGCACCCGGTCCAGCATCAAGTAGAGGGAGAAGACGGCCACGCAGAAGATGGCAGCTCCGCACACCGTCACCTGCTTCTTCAGCTTCATCTCGGCGGGCCGCGGGGACGGACCTGCATCGGGCAGACCAGCGCCGCTGCCCCCACAGCCGCGGGCCGGGCAGCCGGGCGACACGGCGGGGACACCGGGGACACGCACCGGGACACAGTGGGGGGACACGGCGGGGACGGCGCCTCCTGCGCTCGCCCTGGGCTGAGCCGCGCCATGGGTCTGGGCTCGGGCAGCCCGGGCCGGTGCTCCGGGCCCCGCCGCCACCTGCCCCCCTCCCCCGCCACCTGCCGCCTCCGCCCGCCCGGCTCACCTGCCCCTCGCCTGGCTCCCGCCCGGCCCCCCCGCCCTACTTCGCTTAATCCGGTGCCGGGTATTTATAGCCCGGGCTGGAGCTGCCCGGGCCCGGAGCCGCCTCAGGCCCGGCCGCCGCGGGGCTGGGGCCGGGGGCCGGGCCCGGGGGCCGGGCCGGGCCAGGCCAGGCCAAGCCAAGCCGCCAAGCCAAGCCGCGGCGGCCCCACCGAGCCGGACAGCCCGGGGCCTCTGCGCCGCGGCTCGGCGCGGGGAGGGAGCCGGGGCAGGTCGGGGCCGCCCACCGCAGGACAGCTCCGGGGGCGGGGGCGCGACCGCTTCGCTCTTACCCTGGGCGGCTCCGCGGCTCGGCCCGGCTCCTTACATCACATCGCCCGCCCCGGGCCCGCCGGCTGCCACGGCCGGGATGGGCCAGGCCCCGCCCACCGCCCCGCTCGCCCGACTCCGGCCCCGGCCCCGGCGTCCGCCCGCCCCGCCGGGAGGCGGCTCCGCCGCGCAGCGCAGCGGGGCGGCCCTTGGGGCGGGACCGACCCGGCCGGGACCCCCCAGCTCCCGCAGCCCGGCCGTGAAGGCAGTGCAGGAGCCCCAGGCCCCGCGGGCAGCGCCGCCGCCCCCCGCCCCGCCCCGCCCGGCCCGGCCCCCGCTGGTGCGCACATGGAGACAGCGCTGCCGTGCTCCTCGCTTGTTTATTGCACAGTATGAGCCCGCCGGAGCCGTTGGTGCCCCCCGGAGCGCCCGGCCTGACTGCGGGGTCGTCCGAGGGCGGGGGGAACCGAGGAGGAGGGGGCCGGGGCCGCGCTGCCCGGAGCGGGGCCGGCGGGGGCTCCCCTCGCGCCGGAGGCCCCTCACCGGTGTCTCTTGCGGATGCCGATGAGGTCCTGGTGGATGGAGCTGAAGCTGGGCCGCTTGCGGGGGTCGTACTCCCAGCAGCGCTGCATCAGGCGGTACACCTCCTCGGGGCACTGCTCGGGGGCTCCAGCCGCACGCCTGGGGCAGCAGGGATGGGACGTGGCAGCTGGGCCACCGGCCCCCAGTCCCCCACGGCCCCACCGAGGCCCCATCCCTTACCCTGCTCCACTGCCTCTCGCGTCTGCTGGTTGCTGAGGTTGGTGTAGGGGACAGCGCCCAGGCTGAAGGCTTCCCACAGCAGGATCCCAAAGCTCCAGACATCGCTCTCAGAGCTGTATCGGCCTGGGGACATGGGGTGGGATGGATGCTGGCTGTGGGGGACACCTGTGGCATTCCAGTGTGCCTCAAGTCTCTCTGCCAGCCTGCCCTGGACCAGATGCATGGGAGCAGGATGGCGTTCCCCGGGATCCCAGCTCCCAGCCGAGCTGTGGGGCCACTGGGCCATGCCCAGCGCCATCCCTTACCATAATTGAGTGCTTCGGGGGCCGTCCACTTGACAGGGATCTGCTTCATGCCCCCCGTGGAGGCGTAGACACCATCCTCCTCCTCCCGTGACATCCCAAAGTCGCTGATCTTCAGAGTGTTTTTCTCTGTCACCAGGCAGTTGCGAGCGGCCAGGTCCCTGGGACGGCCCAGAGCCATCAGCCACACACCCCTCCCTGCTCCCAGGGACCCCCACCTGGCATGGGACACGGCCAGCAAGGGCTCCAGCACTTGCCTGCCCTGCCCGGCTCCTGCCGCAGCCCACCTGTGGATGCAGTGCTTGCTCTCCAGGTACTCCATGCCGGCAGCGGCGTTCTCCGTCATCTTGATGAGGTCCTTCACCCGCAGGTGGGGCCCCTCGCTGCGCAGGAAGCTCAGGAAGTCTCCCCCTGCACCCAGGATTGCCGAGCTGGCAGGTGGCTGCCCTGGCACACCATGGCAAGCTCACACACATGTGCTCCGGCAGTGCCGGGGCCGCTCACCCTGCACCAGCTCCATGACGATGTAAATGGGCTGTTTCTGGGTGCAGACCCCGATGAGCCGGACGATGTTGGGATGGTTGTACTGCTTGAGGATCCTGTACAGACAAGAGCAGCACCGTGAGCATATGGGGCCACCTCCATCCTGTCCCCAGGATGCTCTGCCCCACCAGCCCAGGGACACATCCCTCTGTGCACAGACGCTGCAGTCCCAGCAGAGCTGGAACAGCCCCAAAGTCCCGGGGACTGACAGACAGACAGGCAGACTCAAGGGACACAGCAGCACAGACCTGGCTTCCTGCAGGAACTTGGCCTTGAGCTCAGGTGGGAGGGTTTCCCGGCAGGACTTCACAGCCACGGGGGTGTTGTCAGCTCGCAGGCGCCCGCTGAACACCTCCCCAAAGTTGCCCTGTGCAGACACAGGTGAACTGGCCCAGCTCGGCACGGCACAGCCCCCGGCAGCCCCTGCCCCCTGCAGACCCTGCACCCCAACTCACCCGGCCAATGCGCTCCCCCAGCAGCACATCCTCATGGTTGAGCACCCACTTGTCCTGTGTCGAGCAGACACGGAGGGTGGTGAGCTGTCACCCAGCCTGCCCCAGGCCCTCGTCCCCCCCAGCCCCCTGTCATTCCTCCTGCCCGGGGATAAGTCATGCACCATGGCTGAAGGAGCAGGTTGGGGCTCCCAGCCCAGCTGTGGGCAGAAGGACCAGGGCTGCCCCATACACGGGGGGCTCACCCCCCTCCCCACTGTCACCTTGGGCACAGCCCGGGCCAGGATGACACCGCTCTTGCGGGTGATGGGCTGCTGGCTCTGCAGGAGGTGCTCGATGAGCAGTGGGATGGTGGGGAAGCCGTCCCCCTCCAGCCGGTACAAGCTCTGTGTGGAGGAGACGCTGACATGTTCCCTGCGCTCATGAGGGCTGGTGTGCACAGGTCTGCACGCATGGATCAGTGTGCACACACACACACGTGCACACACAGGCAGGGCAGGCACACACGACAGGGCATTTGCACATGTGGCACAGGGCTGCACCCCACGCCGGGCCCATGCCAGGATGGGGGCACATAGCTCCTCCTGTGTGCTCACAGCCCTGGCTGTGCCCAGGCAGGGACCCCCGGCTGTCCCCTCGCCCCCGTGGTCACTCACGTCAGCAGCCTGGATGATGAAATGCCGGGGCTGCCCATCCCACAGCACACTCAACACATACTCCTGCTTGCCCTGGCTCTCCCGCACCAGGAAGTCCCCGCTGCAGCTCAGCAGCTCCTGGACCTCCGAGCGCGGAATGGCCCCATGGTACCAGGCCTGCTGGCACAGCGGCTTCTGCACCTCCGGGATCAGGGGCACGGGGGGTGGCAGCTGGATGGAGACAGGGGTGAACATGAGACCCTGGCCCCTGCTCGGGGCAGGGTGCAGCAGGCAGGGGAGCGGGGCTGGAGCACAGAGGGGAGGGGGCTGCAGGGGTGGACAGGTGAGGAGAAGGCATGCTGGGGGGCCAGGAGGTTCGGCGAGGCAGCTGGGCAGGAGGACGAGGGGTGAGGGCTGGAGGTGCCTGGGCACTCACGGAGAACTTGGGGCTGAAGATGCCTGAGATGTGGTTCTTGAGGGTTTCCAGTGCGCTGGCCCCGCTCCGCTCCTGCTCCTGGGGGGAGGCGTGAGCTGGGGGGGGCGAGGTGCGACACGACCCCAGGACACCCCGGCTCCACGGCGGGGCAGGACTCACCGTGGAGGAGACGGAGGCCCGGTCCTCCTGCAGCGGCAGGGCGGGCAGGGGCTCCCCAGCCCCCAGCTCCGCCAGCTTCCCAGCCAGCATGTCCCGCTGTGCCCGCAGCTTGGCCTGGGCGCAGAGGCAGCCCTCCAGCTGCTGCTGGGCCTCCTGCAGCCCCTGCCGCTTGCCCAGCAAGTGCACCCTAGGGATGGGATGGGGCGGTCAGGCCCCGCCGCCCCTAGCCCCTCACCCCCTGCCTGCCAAACCTCACCGCTCCACGGGGCTTCGGCCCTGCTCCTCCACCCGGATCTCTGCCTGCAGCTCCCGCACCCGCTGCTCCTTGCTGCTCACGGCCTCGGTGGAGGCTGCCAGCTCCTCCTCAACTGACGTCAGGCTGCAAAAGACAGGGGTGCGGGCGGTGCTGAGCCGCGGTGCTGGCAGCCGTGACCCCTGCTCGCGGCCCGGCTCCGCTCACGAGTGCTGGACGCTCTCGATGGTCAGCTCGTTCAGCTGCAGCTCCCCGGGCGCCAGGCTCTCTGTCTCCTCCAGCAAGCTCTCGTCGAAGGACACGGCCGGCGGCACCTCGGTGACATACCTGCGGGCACCCGGCACAGCTCTACCTTCCACTGGCCCCATCCGTGCCGCGGGGCCACCACGGCAGAGGGGTGCAGCCATGGCAGAGGGGTGCAGCCATGCCGGGCCATACCTGTGGCTCTGGATGAAGCTGCTGTACTCGGTGGCCGGGTCGATAGCGTCAATAGCCCCAGCAATTTCCTGGTGCACAGCCAGCACGTCCTCCTGCACCAGGCTGCTGATGCTGTAGTACTCCCCCAGGATCTCCTTCCTGTGGGGATGCAGCGCTGAGACCCTGTGTGCCCCAGCCCCGGGATCCTGTGCCCCCCAGCACTGCCACCCACCCTGGTGGGGTGCTGGCAGGAGTTGGGGGGCACTGCCATTTCTCAGGGCCACAGGGTGCTCAGGGACAGGCAGCGGGATGTGGGGCAGGCTGGGCTCTTACAGGATGAGGACCATCTCCTGCTGCAGGTTGTAGAGGGACTGGTGGAGGCTGGGCAGTGCCCGCTGGTAGTGGTGTTGGTGATGGAGCGCGGCTGCCTGCACAGCTAGCACGTACTGGTTGTGCAGGGCATAGAGCTTCCAGAGGCTGCGCACATACTTCTCCTTTGCCTTGTCCCGCTCCTTGTCTGGGGAGAGAGGCCATGGAAATGCCCCTGCCCAGGGCACCACTGGGCCCGGGGCTGTGGCACATCCCCCCAAGCACCAGCCAGGGGCTTCGCAGGGTGAGGAGGGGGCCAGGGGGTAGATGTGTCCCGGGGAGGGCAGGGGGCCAGCACCGGGAGTCACACCACACCTCCCCATGCACAGGGATGCACAGAGATGCTCCTGACCCACCCATCCCCAGAGTTCTCACTGGGTCCTGGCTGGGTCGCTGGAGGGGGACACAGCAGGATGGGGCAGGGGCTGGGGGCTGGGCCTGGGCTGTCGGGCACCTTTGCTGGCCTCCTGGTACTTGCGCTTGGCTTGGGCACTGTCACGGGCCAGGCTGCGGTACTGCGCCTTCAGCTTCTCCATCTCCTGCTGCGTGGTCTGGTGGGGGACACGCCGTCAGGGCGGGGGGCAGGGCTGGGACCCCGCTCCCCCCGCCAAGACCCCCGTACTCGGGTGTAGTCCTGGCTGAGCTGCTGCCACTGCTCGCTGAAGGCCTTGCGGAGCTGCTGCTTGTCCCTGATGAGCAGGCTCAGCTTGGCCAGCGGCCCCGTTGTCAGCTCCTCCGCGTGTCGCCGCAGGAGCTGGCTCAGCGTCTCCGTCCGGCTCGCCACAACCCACCACGACTGCAGAGACGTACTGTCAGGGATGGCCACCCCCTGGCACCCCCCTGCACCCCAGGGCAGCCCTACCTCCCCGATCTGGCTGCCGTGGTCACCAGTGCGGAGCTGCCCAGGGCCCTCCTGCTTCTCCAGCTGGGAGAACATGTGGTGCAGCAGTCCGGCATACTCCCGGTCGCTCTTGGCACGCTGTGACATCCATTTCTTCATCAGCTCCAGGAGGCGCAGCTCACTGTCCTGCAGCCGCAGCAGTGCACTGTGCCCCTGCGGGCACCACAGCTCTGGCCCGAAGCCCATGGCAGCACTGGCCTGGGTGGGAGGAGGCTGCGGAGCAGCAAGAGAGCCTGAGCGGCCGCTGCCACCCTGTGCCTGGCACCACCTTCGCGGTGACAAGGGCACTTTGCATCTTGTCCCCTTGCAGGGACGCCTGCCTGTCCTAGGCCGGGTGGCAACCTGCCTTGCAAATCATATTCAAAGCAGGTGGGAGGGCTGAGTGTGCCCAGAGCCCTGCGCTGGCTGCAGCCCCTGGACACTGTGCTAGGGTGGAGAAGTGTGGGGTCCAAGCCAGCAGTGTCCCCACAGCCACACAGGGTGCCCTGGCCAGGGCACCGACCCACAATGTGTGGCAGCTCCAGCCCCATCCTGCCTCCAGCTCCGTCACCCCTGCGCGAGGGCAGCTGGCACCAGGCTCGCCGGGAAGGGGCAGCTCGCAGGGGCCAGGGCACGGGTGGGGAGCTGGCAGGAGGGGGATGACACGCTGAGCCCCAGAGGAAGTTGCCAAGCCTGGATGTGCCCCGGCTCCCAGGACTCCAGCCCAGCTGCTGGGAGCTGAACTGGTCCCAGCTGCGGTCCCAGTGTGCCCTGCCTCATGGCAAGCGCACAGCAGGAGCAGGAGGTGCTGGGACACGTGGCTGTGCAGGGCAGGACGTCCCCTGGCACAGCCCATGACCCTGCAGAGCGCCAGGGACGAGACACCCCTCCCCCAGCCCCACAACGGAATCCCCCACCCCCACCCCGCACTCCATGGGGACATGGCCCCCGACCTGCCTGTGCCACGAGGTCCTTGCCGTAGGGCTATGCTGGCGTCCTCCCGGGGCTGGGGCCAGCACAGCCTGGAGTTGGTGCAGCTCTGGCTCCTGGGGAGGAACAGGAAGCCCGGTGCTGACCATACAGCCATTGCGAGATTTCCTGCGCTTCCTCCCCTCCCTGCCAGTTCCCGTGCCCGGGGCTGACACCAGCTCATGGCTCCACCACAGCTGGCAGCCCCAGCCGCGCCTGGCTGTCATGCGCCAAGACCTGGCACCGGCAGGTTCTGGCCCCACAGGGCCCCGGGGCTGTTCCCTGCCCTGGCTGTGGCCCCAGACCCCCTGTGGTGTTACACCCCACAGACCCCCTTCAGCTGTGCCCGGTCCTGCCTGTCCACCAACCCCTCTCCTTGCTCCTGCCCCCCAAGAGGCTGCAGGGACTATGGGGGGGCCAGAGGGGACTCCAGGGCTCCATGCTGTGCCACTGATGGGGGGTCCGTCTCGTCTCCACCCCTGGGCCTGGCCCTCGTGCCTTTTGAAGGACAGAACATCCAGCTCGTGGGTGCCCATGGAGCCCTTACACCAGCCCCTGGTGCTGGCCTGTGCCTGTGTGACCAGCACCCCGCTCCCTGCAGCAGCCCCTGTGCCCCACCCACCCCAAAGTGCTTCACTGGTGCCATGGTGGGACCGCTCAGCCCTGGCAGCCACATTGAAGGGGAGCTGTCAGTCCAGCTCTGCCTGGCTCAGACCAGCTAGAACTGGGTGGTTTGTGCTCAGCATCCCCCTGCCCTGGGCCCCAGGGATGTCACGGTCACCTCCCAAACCCGGCCAAACTGACTCCGTTGTAGAGGAAGTCAAGGGAAAAGCCGGGTCAGACAGGAGTTTTGCTGACTCAGCCTCCCAGGGCTGAGCAGTGCCAGGACAGCAGGGCCAGGGGCTGCGCAGCGCCCTGGCCACAGACCCCAGGCAGTGTCCTGCCAGTGCTGAGCGATGCTGGGGTCACAGCAGCTTCACCCCCGTTACAGTTCACACGCTGGCAGGTCCCTGGTTGCCCACATCTGGTCACCCTGTAAGTGCCCCTGGTCCACAAGGCCCCTTCCTGCGGGGTGCCCAGCGCCATAGAGTCCTGCCTGCTGGGGGGGTCCGCTTTCCCCCTGCCCCACTCAGAGCTGCCGACACTCCCTTGCACCACCCCTGCCAGGATCCCTGGAAGCAGTGATTTCCACAGCACATGTGGGGGTCAGAAGAGCTGCACCAGCACCAGCATTGCAGCCACCCTGCCCTGCAGCACGCACCAGCCTGGCTCCGGCCCCTCTGGGCCAGCCCCAGAGCCAGCCCAGGAGCACTTCCGTGTTCTGCCTGAGCTGAGGGTCTCACTGGCAGCACCCACACACCCACTGGCCCTACAGGCACCCACTTTGCCTCAGGATTAGCAAGTGCTTTGTGAGCTGGGCTGAGGGGCTGCTTCTCCCCATGCCCAGCATCCCTGCAGCATCCACTGGCATCTCCCAGGCAGTGCAGGAGCCCTTCCTGCCCATGCCGGGGACACTGGGAACCACTGGTGGGGTGCTGGGGGCCACCCCCGTGGTGTCAGGCTGGTCAGGACTGAGCTGCCAGGCTCTGGCTGTGCCCACGAGCATAGAGCTCTCCTTCCCTGGAAGTCCAACTGCTGCCTGCAGCACAAAGGGTGCTGTGGGCCAAACCACAGCTCACCCAGTTTCACATCCTCCCCCTGCCCTCACGCTCGCTGCAGAGCTCATGGGGCTGCCCCCCTGGCAGGAGCTGCCACCGCAGCACCAGATGGCTGCAGCCTGCCTGGGCCCCTGTCTACCCCCTGCCTGCAAGCTCCCGGCTGCAGGGTGCAGGGACTTGTCCCCGGCCCAGACCCATGACGAGGGGGGACAAGTGGGCTGAGAAGCTCCTGCAGATGCCTGCGCATCACGGGGAACTTGCTCCCAACCACAGGAAGCCATGGTGGCCATGGGTGCAGTGAGGCCAAAGGGCTCATCCTGCAGCGAGGAGCCACCTTTGTGAGCGAGCGTGGCCCCAGCAGACCCCCATGGGGCTGGGGGCCTGTGTGGCTGAGCGGAGCTGCAGCAGTTTCTGCCTGGGGCTTCCCCGTGGGTCCCGGGTGCAGAGCCTGCACGGGGCTGCCCAGGACATCGTGCTTCTGCCGCAGGTTGTGCTGGGCGCAAGGGCTGCAGCATGCGAGCTCAGCTGGGCCCAGGCTGCGGTGGAAGGGCTGAGCTCACGCGCTGTGGGAACAGGGTGCAAGTTCCCCCCAGGCTTTTTCCACTCCGCTGTCCGCTCCCCCCACCGCAGCCGGTTCCCGAATTAGCTCCCCTCGCTGCGGTTCTCAACAGACAGCTGCTGCTTCTCACCAGGCCGGGAGGGAGCCGGTCCCTGCCTGGAGGCTGTGTCCCCACACCGTCCGCAAGCAGTGGCTCCTGCCCGCAGCCGAGCCAGGGCAGCCACGGGCTCTTGGGGGGCTTTTCACCTCCTGGGATGTTGCTCCGGCCCGGCCAGGAACCCAGCACCACAGGCTCCTGCAGCCGCACAGGACAGGCTCACACCCAGCAAGGTGCCCCCACCCCAGACACAAGGCAGAACCTTTGGCCCTGGAGCAGGATGAGGATCCCTGGCCCTGGAACAGGATGAGGACCCCCGTCCCTGTGCCCTCCTGGCCCTGGGGACAGGCTGCCCGTCCTGTCCGGACACAGCACACAGAGCACAGGCAGTGGGGCTGGTTTGCATAGTTCTGAACATTTAATAACTCAGTCTCTCTAGCGTTATATCCACATCCATTAAATTAAAAACAGGCTCAGGAGGCAGCTCCTGGCTGATTAAATTACAAGAAAAAATTACTGTGCACCAAAAAGTTATTATAGAAAAATAGTCCTGTGGCCCCCGGCCGGCAACGCCACCCGCAGCGGGCTGGGGCTGGCGCTGGCATAGGACGGGTGGGAGCCCGTGCCGTGGCCCCGATGCGCAGTGGCGGACGGCAGAGGAGCTGACGGCACCGGCCCCGTCCTGCAGGGAAGGGGCAGCGAGGGCAGGCGGCGCCAGGAGGGAACGGATTGTCACCAAGTGGGGGGCAAGGCACGTCGGGGGGCAGGGGCGCGCTGGGGCCGCAGGCGGGGTGCGGGCAGAGCTGGGGCCCCACGAGCAGCACACGCAGCCCTGCCCAGGGGGTGAAACAGGAGGGGGCCCGGGGCAGCCCTGCGGGACAACGGCTGTGCAAGGGGGACCCTGCCCATGCTGGGGGCTGAGCCCTGGGCACAAGGGAAGGTGCTGCCCTGCTCCACGCTCTCCGGGGCAGGGGAGCTCCTGTCCATGCTGCAGACAGCCACAGCCGCCATGGGACGGGCAGGCAGCGGGCAAGCGGGCAGCAGAGGCCTGGCCATTATTGCTGTTGAAGGGCATGGGTGGAGGTGGACAGGCCCTCGGGAGGCGGTGGGGAGCTGGGAGGCAGCAAGCAGAGCCAGGGACACAGACAGGGGCCCAGCTGGTGCCAAGGGCAGCAGAGACAGGGGGATGCCATGCTGCCAGCTTGGCTCAGCCCTGGCAGAACAGGGCCCGGCCCAGCCAGCCCAGCCTGAGCAATGCCAGCCCCGGGACACCATGCGCTGTCCCCTCCCTGGGATACTCATGCCCCCCCAGCAGCAGCCACCCACATGGGGCCAGTGAGCTCTGGGGGGGCCCCGCCACCATCGAACCCCCGGCGTGGGGAACGGTGCAGATGTGGGGTCAAGAGAAATGGTGCAGACTGGGACGGTGCCAAGACGGGGCCGGGGCCGGCAGGGCTGAGCCCAGCAGCCCAGGCTGGGGCCGAGGGACGGTGCCGGAGAGTGGGGAGCCCCGGGCTGCTGCGGTGCAGGAGGGGAATGAGGGCAGAGTCTGGGGCCCCTCGGCCTCGCCTGGCCCGGCCCAGTGGTGCTGGGCAGGGAGGAGGGAGGGGCGGGAGGGCTCATCAAAGGGCACTTTGGTCTCTGATGAAGGCAGTCCTCTCGCTGTGGGCCTCGTACTCCTCACCGTCCGACTCGGAGGGACCCTCCTCCTGCCAGATGTCAGAGGGGAGCCCCTTGTAGGAGATGATCCCGCTGTCCAGGGCGTAGACCTTCACGCCTCGCAGGCTGAAGCCTGAGCGCGCCTGCAGCACCAGGAAGATGGTGACAAAGATAACGACGATGAGGATGCAACTGAGGCTGGCAATGAGGACAGGCAGGTTGGCTGGAGGGGGGCCTCGGACAGCCCCTCTCCATCTGCCAGGGCAGGGGACGCACGGCTGCTCTGCGTCTGGTGGGAGCAGGAGAGGTCCAGGCTGCTGAAGTGGGAGTGGGCGGGGCAAGTGAGGCACTGGTTGGGGCCGGGCCCCATGCAGGTGGCGCAGGAGGGGTGGCAGGGCAGGCAGAGGTGGGGTGCGATGGGCTCCACACTGTTCTCCAGCTCATAGTGCGTGTTCTGGACACCGGGTGCGAAGCCAGGGGGGCAGTGCTTCAGGCAGCTCTTCTGGTGCAGGTAGTAGCCCTCCTCACAGACTGCGGAGAGGCGGGGTCAGCACAGGCCAGGGGGGTGCCCGCACCCCACATCCCCATCCCCTCCCCGCACACTCACCCACACAGGTCTGGCTGGGGGTCAGGGTCTTGCAGCCGCTGCTCTCCAGCTGGTTGGAGAGGCTGGGCGAGTCAGTGGCCGTCCCGTACAGCACGAGCGTGAACTTGGTCAGTGTGCCTGCAATGACCAGTGGTGAGGACCACCCTGCACCCCCAGGACCACTGGTGCACATGGCAGGGGAGGGGGTGTCCACTGGTGCCCACCCCTGTGGAAGAGCACCTGGCATGGGGCCACGCCAGCTCCCGACCCAGACCCCACCATCCCAGAGCTCTGTTCCTCTGCCCAACCCCAGACAAGGGGACTGCAGAGCACCTGAGGTGATGCCGTCCCCTCTGCTCAGGGCACAGCTGGGACACCAGGTGCCTGTGCTACTCCCAGTCCCACCCTGGGCTGGGAGGGAGGCAAGGGGAGCCCATCCCACTGTACCGTAGTTGTTGGCGTCGCTGGTGTTCTCAATCTCCAGCACCCACTCCCCAGAGGGGTCCTCATCCCACGAGTGCGTCGTCATGAAGGCCCAGTCATTGAAGCCGTCGGCTGAGAAGTCGTGGGGCCTGGGCAAGGGGAGAGGTGAGAGCTGGTGTCCCGCAGACCCACCAGCACCAGCCCATGCCTGGGGTCACCCTGGAGCACCCCGCAGCCTGGCACCTACCTGGAGGCCAGGAGGGTGGAGCGGGTGCCCATGGGACTGACCAGGTGGATGGCCAGGTCCCCGCGCCGGTTGTAGGACAGCGTCAGCCGCGCCTGCGCATGCTCCAGCCGGCTGATGTAGTTGGCTTTCCCCAGGCAGGCGTCCACCTTCCGCCGCACCTCCAAGCGCTTCCCGATGTCCCTGCCGAGGACATGCACAGTGAGCCCAGCCCAGGGACACGCAGCAGGATGCCCTGGGCCCCACTCCCCACTGCGGGGCTCTGTGGCTGCCCCCAGAACCGGGTGTTGTGCCTGAGGGTGGCTGGTGTGGGATGCAGTCTGTCTCCCGATCCCCAGCCTGGGCACAGGCAGGAGCCAGGCTGGCACGGTGGGGTTGGAGCACACGCTGCCCGGTGCCACCACTCCACCCCTGAATGGGCCCTTTCTTTGCCTGAGGCGGTGCCAGCTCCACCCCGACTGGTGTGCTCCTGTGCTCCACAGCTGCCCGCAGTGCCAGCCCCGGTGCCAGGCATGAGGAGCCCCTGCTCTGCACCACAGGGCCAGGTCCCAGGGCAGCAGACAGGAGGCAGGGGCAGGATGCAGTGCTGGCTCCCTCTGTGCCCAGGGATGCTCCCCCCACCCCAGAGCCCCCGGGGAGCGTCCCGGCTGCACACGAGACTCAGCACATGCTGCACTGTGGCGGCAGTGGCCAAGCAGGAGTAAAAGGAGCTTCTGTCCCACCCCTGAAAAGCCCCTCTGTCTGGGGATGACTCGCCCTGGCTGCTCCCAAACCGCAGCGGGCGGCCTCCCTGCACCCCCTGCGCCTGCCCAGCCCAGGCTCTGCTGTCGGCACTGGGGAGCCGAGGGCGCAGGGCCCTGCACAGGGCAGACACTGTGTGGTGCCGTTCCAGGCTCTCCAGCCCTTACTTGGGCTCCGTGAGGACGTCAATGACGCACTTCCTCTGCGGTCCCACGGTGGTCCAGTTCTTGGCCAGGCTCACCATGGCGCCGGCATCCAGCAGGCCATAGCCGTAGGAGTGGCTGACTATGGACAGAGAGGGGCTCATCACCGTGCCCGGGGCTGGGGGTCCCCAGTGGGGGATGAGCACGTGGCTCTCCGGGGGCTGCTGCCTCCCCCAGCCCCAGTGCCCTGTCCCAGCACATCCCTGCACTAGGGACACTTGTGGCTAGGGGAGCCCCCAGTCCATCCCCAATCCCCCAGTACCTTTTCGGCCGACACCGTTGGTGACCCAGTCGTTGGCATTGAGGTGGGCCGGCTTTGACGTCTGCACCACCAAGTGCTGCATGTCTCGCCAGGTCAGGTTCTTGCTGTGGGGAGACGCGGGGCTCAAGGACAAGCATAGGGCTCCCCCCAGCTCGTGGGGCTCACACGGCTGTCCCAGCCCAGCCCAAACCCATCCCTGCCCTTACTTGGCTTCCAGCGTGAGGGCGATGATGCCAGCAGCCAGGGGTGCCGAGGCCGACGTCCCCGTGTGTGATTCAGTGCATTTCTGCCTGAGGTCAGTCGTCACCTGCAAGGAGCAGCACTGGGGTGGGGGGTGCTGCAGGCACTAGCCCCGTCCAGGAGCGGGCTTGGGGGCTGCACCCCCAAGGGCAGCCAGAGGCGAGGCAGAGCCACCACTCTGGGGTGACTCATGACCTTCCCCACAGAAGCCCTCGGCTCACGAGGCCAAGCCCTGGGAGCAACACAGTGTGTGGCAGTATGGCAGTATGGCAGAGCAGGGCCAGCACTGCTCCCAGCACCACGGCCCCCCCAGCTCCCGGTCGGATGCCTACAGCAGGCAGCTCACGGCACATCCCACCCCGGAGCCCCCGTCCTGCCGACACCGACAGCCCCGACTCACGATCTGCTTTTCGTTCTGGTTGCCGCTGCTGTAGGTGGTGGCGAGGGTGGAGGAGCAGGCCTCGCTGTACCAGGGCACGTTACCGTACTGCGTAGTGCTGCTGATGGACAGCGTGTAGATGCTGTTGGTGTAACCGTCACAGTTGCAGCTGTCGTGCTCGCGGCCCCCATTCCCGGACGCCCAGACGAAGATGGAGCCCAGCCCCCTCGGCCCTAGCAACAGAGGCAGGGTGAGGGGCAGCACCGGTGGCACCCCAGGCTGGAGCTGGGGATGGCACTGGCTCCTGCAGCCTGAGCAGGAGATGGAGCAGATGCAGCTGAACGCAAGGGGATGCCACCGGTCACTGCCCACCCACCAGGCTGCCTAGTGCCACCATCCCTCACCACCACCATGCCTGCGAGGGCACAGGGCAGCAGGAGGTCCTGCCAGAGAGGGGCTTCCAAGAACTGCTGCTGCTGACTCTTCAGAGAGTCTTTTCCTGCTTGGAAGTCACCTGGACTGACTCTGCCTGTGTGGGATCTGCAGCTGCCTGGCAGCACCACAGGACTTTGGCAGAGCCATCCCCACCAGTGCCTAGGCACCCAGAAGCCACAGCGCCGTTTGCATGGCACAGCAGGGCGGGTTTGCAGCATGGCTTTCCCTGGCACATGTCATTCTGTGTGGGGAATGCCAGGCAAGACATGGGGCACAGCTGCAGCATGGCTGTGCCAAGGCACAGGCAGCACCCACAGCACATGGGGACGGTCTGGCGAGGACAGGCAGAGGAACTGTGGGCCAGCGGCCAGCACAAAACCACACAGGAACCAGCACAAAGCTCTGGAGAGCGGGGAGAGACCACCCAGGCATGGGGCTGCCAGGACGGGGCAATGCTCCCCTGAGCAGGCAAGACAGGGCTGCACAGGAAGGGCGATGAGCTCCCCCCACCCAGCCCTGACTCAGAGCCATCACACAGGAAGAACAGGAAAAACCAACACAGCCTGATGCTGGGGAAGACAGCTCATCCTGGGAGGGCTGGGACAGAGACCAGGGCGGGCAGAGAAAGGGGGGCCCTGGGGAGAAGGGGCAGGAGCTCAGCTGGAGCTCCCCAGGAAGCTCTCCTGCTCACCTGGCTGACCCCTCGGAAGAAAGCCTCCTCGGCCAGCCGGGCTGGGCCATCCACAGTCTTGCCATCATCCTCAGGGCCCCAGCTGGCACTGTAGATGTGGATGTGGTTGGGGTTGAGGCCCAAGGAATGGGCCTCCACAGCATCAGTCACCTCCCCATCCAGCATGCGCACACCTAGGGCCAGAGAGGAGAGGTCATGGGTCACTGGACAGGGAAGCTGGCCGCGTGCCCAAGGGCAGCAGTGACACTGGCAAGAGCCCTACGTCCCCCGCTGCCACCCCATGCTGTGGGCTGTCACAGGGCTGCCTCAGACAGCAGCACTGAGATCGCTGGCATAGCCCGCTCCTCCAGAGCCCAGAGCAGGGCAGGACGGCACCCACCTCCAATCCTGGCGTTGTATGCCACGCCGACACCACAGATCCCGTTGTTTGCCACAGCAGCAACTTCCCCGGCGCAGCGTGTGCCGTGCCTGCAGCCACACAGGACCAAGGTCACTCAGAGAGGTGCAGGAGTACAGGGCTGGGCACCCAGGCTGCCACCGCATCTCTGCTGCCCTGGCCCTGCCGCCCTGGCTCTGCCGCAGCCTCACCTGTTGTCGTTCATCTGCGTGTAACGGGGCTGCGGGTCTGGGTCCTGGTCGTTGACATCAAAGCTCGCCCCCGGATCCTGGAAAGCAGATCACAGAGCCATCCATAGGGGTTGGAAGGGACCCCCAGAGCCCATGGGGTCCAACCCCCTGCCAAAGCAGGGTCCCTAGGACAGGGCACACAGGGCGGTGTCCAGACGGGGCTGGAATCTCTCCAGAGAAGGAGACTCCACACCCCCGGGCAGCCTGTCCCAGGGCTCCCTCACCCTCACCGGGAAGAAGTTCTTCCCCACATTGGGGGGAACTCCCTGTGCTCCAACTTGAAGCCATCGCCCCTTGTCCTGTCCCCACAAACACTGAGAAGAGGCTGGTCATGTCCCCCTGTGTCCCACACTTGAGATATTGATAACCATTGATCAGATCCCCTCTCAGTCTCTTTTCTCCAGGCTGAACAGCCCCAGCTCTCTCAGCCTTTCCTCACAGGGGATCTGACAGCTGGAGACAGTCTGCCTTGGCCATCCAGCCCCGACAGTCCGGGGCCACGCCTGGGCTCCACGGCCCCGGGGACAGGCTCTGGTCCCACCTCCACCTTGTTCCTCCGGGTCCCGCTGCAGCGGGCACCAACCCTGTGCCAGGCAGCTCTGCCTTGCCATGCAGACAGGCAGCTGTGGCACGGCATCACCCCGCACTTACGTAGTTGCCCTCCAGGTCAGGGTGGTTCTTCTCGATGCCGTCATCCAGGATGGAAACCACGATGCCCTTGCCCGTGTAGCCCTGCTCCCAGGCCTGACGCACATTCAGGTCCCGCTGATTCGTGTTGTACTGCCCAGAGAAGCCCTGGCATTAGGAGCTGCACCCAGGTGGGTGTGCCCAGACCCCTCCCGGGCCCAGCTGTGAGGCAAGAGGTGGCCTCATCCCACACTGCCGTCATGTGGGGACCAGCAAACCCCAGGGGACCTGGGCACAGAGAGCTGGGACAGCATGGCTCTGGAAGGAGACTGAGCCCAATCACCATGGCTCCCTTGGCAGGGATCAGCCTTGCACCCCAGCAAAATGGCACAGACAGGCACAGACATGGGCCCCGTCCCTGAGCAGTCCTGCTCCCTGCTACCCCCACCCCGGGCTCTCGCCTTCCCCAACGGGGAGCTGCAGCACTGTGGGTACAGACTCTGCCCCAGGGACTCCTGGTCACACCGTGTCAGGCAGCTGCTTTGGGCCTTCCCTGTGCCAGTCAGGCTGGTGGTATCAGCCACCGCCAGACAGTCATCCCTCAGGTGCCACGTCTGTCCCCAGAGTGCACCCAGGCTGCACTGTGCTGGGCAGCTCACCCCTGTGCCCACACTCACCAGGTACCACTGCTGGGGGAACTTGGGGTCTGTGGGCTCCATGAAAACGTCCCGCTTGGTCCTGCGCTTTGCCACCTGCTGCTCCAGCCACTGCACCTGGGGACAGAGGGGGCACAGGGGTTCCTCAGTGGCTCACATCCGTGCCAGCAGCACCCCAGCTCCCAGCCAGCTGCCTGCCAGAGGGGCTCTCCCTTGGGGGCTCGCAGCCAGCCCCAGGCTGGCAGAGCAGGGCCCTGCTCCTGCACACAGACCACCCCTCCCTGCCTCCCTGCCCAGCCGTGCCGAGGTGGCAGCGCCCCGTGCCCCGTGCCGGGCTACGCTCAAGCGGAGCGAGCGGGTCAGGGCGCAGTGCTCTGCCGAGCAGCGTGCTGACAGGGGCCGCCACGCCGCGCTCCATGCCCCGCTGCGCCACCCCGGGACGGCAGCCAGGCGACGGAGAGGACGGCTGCCCCAACAGAGCACCGCGCTGGGCTCTGGCACTGCCCCACACCCTGCCCTGCTTACGGAGACGCCCCCCACCCCTGCCGGCACCCCAGGCTGGCAGTGACGCCGGCTCTGCCAACCCCTAGCCCTTGCCAGCCAGTGCCAGGCTCGCACCCAGCTCCGCATGGACACTGATGCCAGGGGATGGCTGGAGGCAGCTCAGCTCCATCCTGCGCCCAGCACTGGCTCACACTGCGGGTGCAGCACCCAGGACCAAAGCCAGGCTCTGCAGATGGCAGGCAGTGCCCCCCCGCTGCACCTACCCGTGGCTCCCTGGCCAAGCGGCTGTGCCAGGGCTGGTGTGGGGAGAGGGAACGCTTCACCACGCCGCTGTGCCGGAAATAGTAATAGTCACCGAAGATCTGCAGCAGAGAGACAGGGGGATGGATGTGAGACCTGGCCTCCCCTGCAATCCCAAGCGCTGGGGCTGCCATGGGCAGGCTGGGCCACCCAACTCAGAGCACTGCTGGCACTTGCACAGGGCCTCTCAGGAGAGGCTGGGGCAGCTGGGGAGACCCTGGGGCCACAGAGATGTGACCTCTGACCACCTCGGCCCCACAACTCCATGTGTCCCCCAACCCCATCACAGTAGGTCACAGAATCACACAGAGTCACCAGGTTGGAAAAGACCTTTAAGCTCATCCAGTCCAACCTGTTCACGTCCTGTGCTAAACCATATTTCCAAGCACCTTATCTCCCCACACACCCAGGGGCAGGGACTCAGCCCCCTCCCTGGGCAGCCTGTTCCACAGCCCCACAACTCTTTAGGTGAGAAACTTTTCCCTGACATCTGACCCAACCTTGCCCTGGGGCAGCTTGAGGCCATCCCCCTCCTCCCATCACCTATTGTTTGTGTGAAGAGACTAACACCCATCTCTACACCCTCCTTTCAGGTAGTTGTGGTAAGGTCTCCCCTCAGCCTCCTCTTCTTCAGGTTAAACACCCTCAGCTCCCTCAGCTGCTCCTCAGAGGATTTGCCCTCCAGCCCCTTCCCCAGCCTGGTTGCCCTTCTCTGGACTGGCTCCAGGACCTCCATGTCCTTCTGATGGTGAGGAGCCCAGAGCTGGACCCAGCACTCGAGGTGCAGCCTCACCAGTGCCCAGTACAGGGGCACAATCACCTCCCTGGACCTGCTGGCCACGCTGTGTCTGATACCGAGATGCTGTTGGGCTTCCTAGCCGCCTGAGCACACTGCTGGCTCATGTTCAGGCAGTCGCAGTCACCCAACACCCCCAGGTCCTTTTCTGCCTGACAGCTCTCCAGCCACTCTGCCCCAGCCTGTAGCGCTGCCTGGGGTTATTATGGGCCCTGCACTTGCCCTTGTTGAATCTCACCCTGTTGGTTTCTGCCCATCGATCCAGATCCCTGTCCAGGTCCCTGACTACCAAACAAAGCCGCTGCCCTGGCAGGGAGGCTCCAGGCAGCAGCAGCAGAGAGGGACAGGCCTTTAGGAGCCAGCCGGGATGGGGGACCAGCCTCAGGAGAGAAAATCACTGCTCCTCTGCCAGAGCGAGCCAGCAGCCCCTGCTACTAGTGCAGGGGGCTGCTCCAGACCCCACTCCCCAGCCAGGGTAGGGAGGGTCTGGGGCAGCCTCAGTGCCCCCAGACAGGCTGTTTGCCAAGCCTGTCTCCCCACACACACCAGGCCAGTGCCCCACTGGAGCTGCTCCAGTCTGTTCCCCACCTTGGGCCACAACCAGCGCTTGTGGAGCCATGCAGAGCCCTGCAGAGTCCAGCCCCAGGTGAGGAACCGTGATGGACTGACCCCAGCTCAGCTCCCACCCGCACAGGGCCAGCCTGGCCAGGGCTGGGCACAGACAGGCTCAGCCTAGCTGGGCCGTGCAGACACCCAGCAGTTATTTTTAAATAACTGGAGCCCTCTCCAGCGCTGTCATTTCCTTATCCCCCCTTGCACATCAGGGGGGCTGGTCTGACTGCAGTGGCCCCACCCCTGCTGCCCAGCACCGGGGAGAAGGGAGCCAAGCACCCACCCTGCCCCATAGGAAGCCAGGGAGCCCAGGCAGCAGCCACAGGCAGGACCCAGCTGTCCCCACCGTGCTGCCGCCTGCGGGGACAGGCCACAGGAGCACAGGGACAAGACAGCTTGCCCTCGCCACGCCAAACCTCAGAACAGCTTGTTTGTGGTTACCGACCCCCCAAGCTTATCAGAGCTCTGCAGACACGCTGCCACCCTGCCACTCGCAGAGCCAGATGGAGCCATCAGGGGATGGAAGAGGCACCTGAGCGAGCAGCCCCCTCAGCCCTGGGGAGCAGAGCTGGGCTGCAGCTCTCCAGTCCTGCTCTTCAACACCTAGCACCCCATGCTCCGCGGGGCGAGGGAGCCAGACCTGCACCATCCCTGCTGAGGGGACACTGCTTGCCAGCCGGCCGAGCCCCCACCTGCCAAAGGGGAACCGCTCCGCAGTGCCCCCAAACCCAGGGCACAGCCCCAGTTGCTGTGGGCAGGAAAGGGAACAGACTCGAGCAGTGGCAGCCCAGCACCAGAGGCACAGGACGGCAGGAGCTGAACACTGGCATCAGGACTCGTGTCCATGGCTCCATCACCAGCAGGGTCAGGCACGCTGGCACACCTCTGTCTGTAGGGAAGGGGCAGGCAAAGCCCCTGGCTGCAGCTCAGGACCCCTCTCCCCTCTGTGACCCCCGCAGCTGGGCCAGTTCCTGGTATCTGGGGGAGCTGCTGGCTCCCCGAGACGTGATGCTTGCACCACAGGGCTGTACCCCTGTGCTGGTGACAGTCAGGCGCTGCTCCTGTCCCCGGCTGGATGCAGCCTGCAGCTCCACACCCTTCCCTGTGTGGCACAAGCAGGTGGATGGAGACCCGGCACAGGCAGCTGCAGAGCCGCAGCCCTGCCCGTTAGGGCTCCAGCACCACCAGCACTGGGACAGACCTGCCCGGTTTCCCACAGCACACACCAGTACAGGGCTGCCGGGCAGCTCGGAGCACCTGGGGAGGTGCTGAGGTGCAACACTGCTGCAGCAGGCTGGCAGAAAGGAAAGTGAGCCACTGCGAGCTGCCCTCCCCCAGCACCCCACACACCCCCCAGGGGCAAGGACAGAGCCCAAATTGTTCCTGCGAGGAGACCACAGCTCTGCCTGGTCATCCGACTGGATTCGGTCTGCAGAGATGCTGCGGTGGCAGCCAGGAGCCGGCCAGCCCACACGCTTCCCCTCTAATCCCCACATCCCTGTCCTCAGCAAGGGCAGGGCTGCCCCCAGCCCCACACACCCATGGGGCAAGGCAGCACTGGCCCCATAGAGAGCAGTGCCACCTCACCGCTCCCACACAACCTCCCACCACAGCAGGGGGCTGCTGCCCTCCAGCCCACGCCCCTGGAAGTAGCAGGGGCTGGCAGGGACCTGCAGCCCAGCTGTGGGGAGGCAGGAGCACTCCTCCTTCCTGGGCTGGTGCTGCCGGAGCCGCTTGGACCCAGCGTCCTGCCAGGCGCTTCCACAGGGGTCCCCATCCCCAGCTGGTGCAGGCAGACCCTGAACCCCCTCACCTACAGCAGCCCCAACAGTGCAAAGTATCATGCTCCCACCCCACGGCCCCAGCTATCCCTTTCCTCTGCCCCCCTGCCCCACACACTGTCCTTTGGGTCCCCTTCAAGGCCACTGGCACCAGATATGGGTCCTGGCACCTCTCTGCCAGCAGCATGGTGGGCCCAGGGCACTGCAGCCTGTCCCAGCCCCGTGGCAGTGCTGGAGCAGGGAGTATGCCAGGACAGCGACAGTGTCCAGACCTCAGGCTGGGGCCAGGATCCTCTCAGAGAAGGACCCCGGGGCCTCTCCCTGGGGCACTGCCAGAAGCACACACACTCCCTCCCTCCAGCCTGGCTGCCACATCCTGTCCCAGCAGCACAGCCCCAGAAACAGCAGCCCAGAAGCCTCCCAGGAGGGAAAGCCCAGCTCCTTCCAGCCCCGCTCATCCCACCGGGCTGGCTGAGCCCCTCTGCAGCAGCCACTGCCTGGACAGCCAAGCTCCATCCCCACGACGGGTGAAACCAGCAGCTCCTGCCACAGTGCAGGGCTCTGCCCACGGGTGCTGCTGCTCCGCGGGCTGGGAGAGTGGGGAGTTGCCAGTTGCAGCCATAAAGGGCACAGGGAGAAGGTGGGTGCTGCTGGGCAGAACCAGCACAGAACCTTTTGGCTTATGGGGAGGGACCCCAAACGGGCCCAGGCTCCCTGCTAAGCGAGGGTCCCTGCAGGGCTCTGTGCTGCAGACGGCACCCTGACTGGTGACCCTGGAGCCGTGACCACTGAGACCTGCAGCCCCTGGACCTGCCACGGCAGCGTGACAGAAAAGGCTGCCAGCAGTGTGCTGATGGCACTGCAGCCCCATCCTCTGGTCCCAGGGCTCCTGGTGGAGCAACCCCGTGACACGGCCTTTGCCCTGACGTTGGCTCTAGGACACTTCCACAAGTCAGGCTGCCCCACAGCCCTCACGGCAGAGATGCCTTCAGTGGGGCCTGGCCCCAATCTCCCCTTCCCACTGACCTCCCACCTCTGGTACAATCCCGGAGGCTCCCTGTGCCCAGAGTCCTGTGGCCCCACAGCTCCACACAGGGCTCTGCTCTGGCAGCAGCACCAGGCCCCAGGCCCAGGCCCCGGCCCCAGCACCAGACCCCGCCAGCTCCAGCAGCTGCCACCTTCCCCAGCACCAATGCAGCTGCTCCCAGCGAGGTCCTGACATCGCAGCCAGCGTTGTGCAATTTCCTCTGGGATTTCGCCCCAGGGGAGCTGGGCCCTGCCAAGGCCGCTGGGAGGAGAGTGGGAGGAGAGCGCCAGGAGCTCCTCAGCCTAGGACTGATCAAGAACAGCCACGGCAACAAAAGGCCCCGGTTCCTTTGCCGTCACTCTGCTCTCCCCACCCTGCTGCAGGGGATGACAGCAGCACCATCCCAGCACAGCCACGCATCTGCATGGCCCCTCCACCCACTGAGGGAGCAGCAGGGACCTGCTGCGACACCTCCTGCGACAGCCGAGGACAGGCAGCTGCTGTTGGACTGTCTGCTCTGGGGGCACCCAGGAGGTGCTGAGCCGAGGCCGTGCCACGCCGGGGCAGCTTGCTGCAGGGAGCACCGTTGGGAACTGGGAGCCCTCCCCTCCTCCACCCCCCCCAACACTCCCAATTCTCTCACGCTGGGATGAGCGGCCCCTCCAGCAGGCAGTGTGGCGTACCGTGCCACTGGACCTTTCCGCTGGTGGGGGAATGGCCCCAGTCCCATCCAGCTAATTGCTGCCCTTGAGCCAACGCAGCAGGAGGCTGCCCTGAACAGGCACAAATGCCACAGCCCTGCTACCAGAAAGAGCAGTGCCCGAGCCAGCTCCAGGACTGAGCCTGGAGCCCACACCAACTGCGGCAGTGCCAGCAGAGGACACTGCTTCTGCAGGGAGAGGACAGCAGGGGACTTACCCGGCCCAAGTTGAGGAATCCATGCTTCCTGGCCAGCCTGTCAGCCTCCTGGGGCCCCGTGGGGACAAGCACAGCCCAGGTGTTGGTGTAAATACGCTGGGCAAGCACCTCCTGGGCCAGGAGAGCAAGGGCAACCACCAGAGTCCAGAGCAGGAGCAGCGAACAGGGCCTCAGATCCATCAGAGTATCGGGGTTCCTCTAGCTGGGGAGCAGGAGGGGCTCGGGAGCAGCAGGTCCAGCAGCCTCCCTGCGTCAGCGCCCTGCGGCAAACTGGCCACTGTGCCCTGCTGGCCCCTGCTCAGCCCAGGAGAGCATGGGGACGGGCCCGTGACAGCTGGGCCGGAGGGCAGCAGCAGGAGCAGCCTGTCCGGGACAGCAGCACAATCTGCAGAGAGACAGAAGAGTGGTCAGGCTCCTCAAGCCCGGGGAGGTCAGGCTCTGACAGACTGGCACCGGGCAAGGCACATAGCTCCTGCTGCCCACCGCAGCCCACGGACACTCGCACAGCCCTGGGGCCCCAAGCAGCCGCAGCCCAGCTGCTGTTTACCTTGCCGATTGCCCAATGTGTACTCACACTCTGTGCTTACAAACATTGGAGAAGCGGGACTGGAGAAGGGCACAGGAGGGGTGAGGCCAGGGGAGCTGTGGGCAGGGGCACTCTTCCCCCAAACGGGCCCATCTGGGTGCAGAGCTAGGGATAGGAACATGCCTTTCCAGTCCTAAGGGGAGCCCAGAAGAGATGCCACCAGGCCAGGGAAGGGGACCCCAGCTAAAGGAGAGACTGGAAGGAGGAAAGCCGGGGAGAGGAGAGCACCAGGCCCCCACCCCCACAGACAGCAACGGGCCCGGCAGCGCCTGGCAGCAGTGCGGAGCTCTGTGCCGCCTGTCACCACCAGCAGCTCGGCTCTGCCTTTCCTCCGGAGCACAACATGGTGACACCAGTGTGACTCATCTCCAGCACAGACAGGAAACCGGCACAGGGAGCAGGAAAAGGGGAACGCTGTCACCTCCAGCACACACTCGGGGACCTGCACACAGGGATGCCCGGGGACAGGCTGCACCGTGGCAGAGGGCAAACATCAGAAGCCGGGAAGGCAGGTGGGGAGCAAGCAGAGCAGAGACAGACCCACCCAGTGCAAAGGAGCCCACAACACCATGGTGAGCTCCGTGCACAGAGCTCCACAGGGACCCTGAATTATCCAGTTGTGTTTCAGGGACAGCGGTAAAGGTGAGAACCGGCAGTGCCCAGAGGAGCCCCATCCCCCCCAGCAAGCAGCGGCCCCAGTGAGTAGGGAGCCTGCTGTGCTGCCAGGGGAGGAGAGCAGCTCCTGGCAGCCGGCTGAGACCCGCTGCAGGCTGCAGCGCAGACAGTGCCGCGATTCAGGCACACTGCGGCTCCCCCTCAGCGACCAGATCTTGGCCGGCTGCGGGCTCGGATGCCCTGCCGAGGTGCCTGGAGCAGTGAGCACCCACCGGAGGCTGGACCAGAGCCCCAGGGCCGAGATCCTGCCAGGGCCCACATCACAGTTTCCAGTGGGAGAGGCTCCCAGGCTCCCCAGGGAAGGGAAAAAGCTACCGGGTGGAGAGAGCAGCACGCACAACACAAGGGGACACTGTCTCCACGGCCAGTGCCGGTGCCAGCACCTCACTCCCTCCGAAGATCCCCGAGCCTGGCTGTCTCCTCTGTCCCAGGGCCAGCGGCCACTCCTCTCCCCAGCGACGGCTGCTCGACTCGGGGACAGCGCCGCAGGGGACCCCTGCCCGAGGGAACCGAGCCCGGCGCCCCACAGCCCCGGCACTCCACGCCTGGGCCGGATCCCTCCCCCGCAGCCCCGCTGCACGCCCCAGCCGGGCCTGCCAACCTCCGGCTTCGCGCCCTGGGAGCGGGAAGGGGTGGCGCTGGGACAGCCCCAGGCTGCTGCGGGCCGGCGGGGACACGGCTCCGCACCTGCGGCCCCACGGGCGGAGAAGCCGGTCGCGCCCGAGACCTTTCTCAGCCCCGGCGGACCCCAGCACGTCCCCCCGCGCGCAGCCCCGCAGCGCTCCCGGGGCTGCAGCAACGGCCCCGGTCCACCAGCCGTTTCCGCACCCGCGGGGCAGATCCGGCGGCGGACCGCGGCTGGCTGCGAGGGCTGGCCCCGGGACGCGGCGGGACGAGGCCCGGCTCCCTCCTCGCCCTCCGCAGCCCTCACCGCCAGACCCCGAGCGCGGCCGGGTCGGTCCCCGGGCCGCTCCCCGCCGGCACCGGGCGGACGCAGCCCCCGCGGCACCGGCGGAGCGCCCGCAGGGGTCGCGCAGCCCGCGGCGCCGGGGAGCGCCCGCCCGGGGGTCGCCGGGCCGCGCCCCGAGCCCGGTGGCTGCCCGGCGGCTGCCGCCGCCCCCGCCCGGCCCCGCCGGCCGCGGTCCCGCCCGGCCGGGGACGCCCCAGCTGTCAAACCGCCGGCGCCGGCGGGTCGAGCCCGTCCCCGCCCGCGTCCCCGCGCCCTTACCGCGCGGCCTGCCCGCTCCCGTCCCGCCGGCGGCCGGGCCCGTCTGTCGGCGGCGCCGCGTCACGCCGCGGGGCGCCCGGAGCGCCCGCCCCGGAGCCGGGCCCGGCCCAGGCAGGGGCGGCCGGGGCGGCCGACGGGGCCGCTTGTTTACGCCGAGCGGCTGTCAGCGCCGCCCGCCCCGCCCCGCACCGCACCGACGGACCGGCCCCGCTCGGCCCTCGCCCGGCTCCGCTCGGCCCGGCGCGGCCCGGCCCGGCACGGCGCGGCACGGCCGCCGCTCCGCCGGGCGCCGCCGGATGCCGTCACCGTCGCCTGCCCCGCCCGCCGCCGCACCGGCGCCGCCGAGCGCTCGGCGCCCCGGCCCCTCCGCCCCGCCAGAACCGGGGCCGCTGCCCCTCGCCGGCCACCCGCCGCTGGCAGCGGGCTCGGCCCCGGCCCGGAACGCGCCCGCCCAAGCGGGGGAGCTCGATCTGCCCGGGGAACCCAGAGCCCCACAGGGCCCCGGGGAAGCGAGGCCGCCCGCGGGGATGGGCACGGCGCGGGGGTGGCGGGACACGAGCCCGCCCGGACCCGCCCGCCGCCGGAGCCGGGGGAAGGGGGGATTCCCCGCCGGGCCGAGAAGAGCGGCACCGGCCTGTCCGCAGCGCCCGCTCGGCGGGGCCGCCGCCGTGAGCAGGGCAGCCGTGAACATCCACCGTCCCGGGCCGGGTCTGGGGGGAGAGCGCCTTCCCCCGCGCCGAGGAGGAGAGGGGAGGTGCGGGGGAATCGTTGCTCCCCGGCTCCGCTCCCGCTAAAACCCGGGTCTGGTCCCGCGGAGGGAGAGCCGGGCCCGGAGCGAGGGGGAACGCGGCGCCCCCCGCACTGACCTGACGGGAGCCCTGGGCTGAGCGGGTCCCAGCTGCGCTCGGGCGAGGGGAAGTCACTGGGGTATCCTGATCGAGACCGCGGAACACCAGCGATCGCACAGGAAACAGTCACCTTGGAAACGGAGATGCTGAGCACAGCCCCGAGAATCGGGCACCGGGCAGGTTTCTGTTATACCGGGCTGGCACCGGGCACCGGCTGCGGCCTCACCCCGGGGCAGCACCCGGCCTGCCTGACCCCGGCCTCGGGCCCCAGGAGCTGCCGACAGGGACCTCGATGCCACGTGTTCTGTCCCTGGGGCCAGGGTCCCGCTGGGCAGCCCTGGGGGGTTCCCCAACACCCCACAGACACACAGCACTCACCTCAGCCTGGTCGGGAGCCGTCCCTGGCAGCCAACGAGCTGGGGCCACCCCTGGATGTGCAGCCAAGCTGCAGGTGTCCTGCAGAGATATAGGGGGTGGGTGGGGTGTGCGCTGGGGGCAAGTCCCGAGCTGAACCCCGGCCCAGGGGTGCCTCCCCTGCCCCTCCCCCGCCTTGCTGTCATATGCTCCGTTCAGGCGCTGGCAGCGGTGCCAGGCAGGTGATGAGCTGTTGGGCCTGGCCCAGGTGACATTTCGGGCTGGGGAGAGGAGCTGACAAAGAGCCCTTGTCCCCACAGCGGTATCTGGGTGCCGCGGGGGGTGCGGACAGGAAGCACCTCTCTCTCTTACATAAAGCGCTGGCTTGGGACCCGCAGCCTGACCCCGCGCTCCTGCCAAAGACAACGCCAGCAGCTGGGAGCACCTGGCTGCGCGACCAGGCAGCCAGCGTGAGGGGGTCGGCCTTCTCGCAGCCCCCTGGGGCCGGGGCTGGCTGCAGACGGGGCAGAGAGCGGGGTGTTGAGCTGGATCTGAGTGGCTGCTGTGGTCCCCCTGCACCTCGCGGGCCTGCTCAGCATCCCTCTCCACCACCCGGCTTTCGGTGCCGTAAGGGAGTGGAGCAGCCACCACAGCCACATCTGCCAGGGCTGTGAACCCTCTGCTCGGACATTTAACTGGCACAGGGCTCAGCGCTTGGAGCCATGGGGGTGCTCCAGGAGCCAGCCCACAGCCCCCCATGAGGCCTGCCCTGCCAGGCCATGGCCTGCAGCCTCCTCTGCAGCCCACACAGTGGGCAGGGGCAGCCCCTCCCCTGTGCTGCCCTGCACCAAGCACGCTGCATGGCCTGGCCCACAGCCCACAGCAATCAATAGGAACCAACTTCCATGGAAAAACCAGGTCAGTTGTGGGCTTTCGGGTGTCGGAGATTGCACAAGCTCCAACAGTGATGCAACTGCCCATCTGCCCGAGCCTTCTGGGCAGCAGAGCAACGGCTGGGCTGCACCCCGCCCCCCCGCAGGCACCCCCTAGGGAGGGGTCCTGCCACATCCCCGAGCTCCCAGAGGGGAGCAGGGCCGCTCTCTGGCAGCCACTGCGCTGCAGGCGAATGCAGACCACCAGCAACAGCAGACAGGGGACATCCAGAGGAGACAAATCAATGGCTGCGTGTTTACTCAGCGCATGGCAGCCCGCTCTGCCCCTGAGCCAGCACAGAGACCAGCCTGCAGCCCCTCTACTGTGCTGCAGATGCGTTTCACCAGCCACCCCAAAGCTCAGGCCACAGTCCCCTTACCTTGGAGTCTCCCGGCCCCTCTCCTCCCCTCCCCTCCGCACTGGATGCTACCAGCAGACACCTGGGAAGGCCTCTGTGCCTTGGAAGCTGTGCTCAGCATGGTCCTGCTGGCTGGGGAGGCTCCGTTTACAGCCATGCTCCAGACACAACATCTCGCTGCGGTCACACGCAGGGCACTTGAGGCCTGGCCCGGGCAGCCTGACCTTGCCCTGTGGTGCAGCTGCAGACACAAACAGCAGCTTGGGGCCGCTCTGTAACAGCATCTGCCTCCCACCTCGTTGTCAGCAGCCGTAACGCTGCTGAGGTGTTGACCCACAGCCTGCCACAGCACTACCTGGCCACAATGTGCTGCACCCCGACATCGCATGTCCCCCTGCAACACACAGTCCTGCACCCCCCCAATACCTTTTCGGGGGGTTACCACACAAGTGACACACACAGAACACAAGTACATACGTGTAGGGACCACTGGGGGGAGCCCACCCACACGTGGCCCTTCCACAGGAGCACAGTTCGCCCAGGGTCTGGGGCCACACAAATATGGCCCAGAGCCTGCTGGTGCTGGCAAACCCCTGGGCAGCGGTGGCCCACACCAGGCACCAGCCATCCCTGGCTCACTCCCGCCCGTGGCTGGCAGCTCCCCTGGCCTCGTATCTCCCTAGGAACGGGGGCTTGGCCCCACAAAGCCCCCCGTCCCTGCTGCGCTGTGGCTGCCAAGTCACTGCCACGCCGACACATCAGCAGCTCCAGGCCTGGGGAGAGGGGGCTGGGGCTGCCCTCAGCCACACCAGCTCTTGGCAGCCTGTCTGCCGCATGTGGGGAGGGCAAGTGCAGAGCCACAACACCCCCACCACCCCCGCTGTAGGTGCCAGCCTGGGGAGACCTCAGAGCTGGGTCCCCCCAGCTCCCACAGCACCAGCTCGGGCATCGCTGGCATTCGGTGTCTCCAGCCCAGCTGTGCCTCCTGAGGGGACATGGGGCAGGCTGGGGCCAGGTCTGGCTGTGACCTCCAGTACCTGCAGTCACTGAGCCAGGCTGTGAGGCATTTCTCTGTTTGCTGAGGTTTTTATTTCTGCTTCACCTGAACGGGACATTGCGTGCCTTGTGTGCAGCTCCCAGGCTCCCTTCCCTTTGCCTGCCGCATCCGACTGTCCCCAAGTTGTGTGCTGAGCTCACTCCTCACCGCAGTGGCACAAGACTTGTTAGTGGATGACCCTGGGGATCAGGATCTCATCAAACCACCAAGTGTGGGGCACAAGCTCTACAAGCCAGAAATGCCCACATGAGCTCTCACCTACTCCAGGAAAGGCTGGGGCAGACCACAAAGCAGTGCCCAGGCACTGAGGCAGCATGCACCCGTCCCTCCACCCTGCCAGCTCTTGCAGGGCCATCCCAGCTCCTCCAGCTCTGCCTGGGGCTAGGCAGTGGGGACGAGTTGTCCAAGAGTTCTGGAGGATGCTGCAGGGACAGCCCTGGCCCAGCACTGCAGCAGGAGCTGAGCCCAGGGCAGCGGGTACCTGGCTGGGGGCACCAGAGAGATGCTGGGCTGAGAGCAGAGTGCACCAGCCCTTGTGCTGGCCTCAGGACCCTGCAGCCCCCATGGGGACCCTCTATGCAGCAGAGCCAGGCTTGGTCTGGAAACAGCACCACTGCCCTACCCAAGTCTGGCTGAATGAGATCCAGGACATGGGCCAGCCTGGAACCAGTAACACCAGCAGCACAAAAACTCCCTGTGCTCCCTGCATCATCGTGCTCCAGCACTGACCCGCTGCCTGGGAAAGATTTTGTGTCTCCTGGCTGCTTCCTTGGGTGCTGGCCTCACCCTCCTGGCCATGAGGACTTGTGGCCCGGTGAGGGCAGGGCAGGTACCCAGCTGTGCAGGGTTAAAGCACAGCGCTGACCCCTCCACTTCCCAAATTCCCCGCCGCAGGGTGCAGCAGGCAGTGTTCCGGGAAGGTAAAACCTCTTCCTTTCTTTCGAGGAGGCAGCACAGGATGGCAGAGGTGGCTGCAGCGATTTGCGGTATTTCTGTGGTATTTTGCCCAACTTCAACAGAACTCTGATCTCTCATGGCCAGGTGCCAGCGCAGGGTGACTCGCACGAGCCAATCGTTCGCAGCTCTGGCCTAGATCTTCCCCTGTGAACCTTCGCAGTCCTTGCAGGCTGTGATGTGTGTTGACGCAGGCAGTGGGGCCGTTACGGTAAACCTGCCACGAAGCCGCCGCAATCCCGGCCTTTCCCAACACATGCCACAGGCGGAGCCGCCGGGAAAGCCCCGCGCACAGCAAAGGGTTCTGATGCAGCAGGTGCTGCAGGTCCTGCCCTGCCTGCCGGCACCGGCCATGCCAAGTGCTGCCGTAATGGGGGCACGGGCAGCAGCGCCGGGGCTCGGTGGAGCCGGCTGTCCGCTGGACGAGCAGAAGGGCCGGGGTTCGGCTCCGGCAGGCGGGGGCAGTTGCCACGACTGCCCAGTCCCACCGGGCGATGGGGAGGCAGAGGCTCCGCCGGCGGAAGCTCTGCAGCGCCGCCAAGCGCAGGGCGCGGCCCGACCAGGCCCCGAGGGTGACGTCGAGTCTCAGTGTCCGTGCGACCGCAGCCCGGTCGGCCTCCGCACCCCCCCGCGCCCCGCGGGGCAGCCGAGGAGGCGCCGCGACCCTGCGCGACTCGGTGCCCTCCCGCCGCCCGCAGTACCCGCCCCGGGGAGCCGGCAGCCGGTGACGGCCGGGCCCTGCAGCCCCGCGGCACTGGTCGGGCGCGGGCAGAGGCCCCGGCGAGCGGCCCTGCGCACCGCGCATCCGCGCGGGCACCGGGACCCCGCGCGAGGCTGCCCCGGGCCGGCCCGAGGGGACCCGGCATGAGACCGGCGCTGCGCCCGGGGCATCCACGGGGCCGGGCCGGGCCGGGCCCGGCCGCCCGAACACAGGCTGGCCCAGGCGCGGCGGCCCGGAAGTGACCCTCACGCGTACCAGCGCTTCCGGTCAGCCGCCGCAGGCGTCGTTCCGCTTCCGGAGGCAGTAGCGCGGTTCCACTTCCGGGTGAGGCTCTGAGAGCTGCCGAGCTCCGCGGCCGCCGCTGCCCCGTCCCGTCCCGTCCCTGCGGCCCGCCCGGCCCCGCCGCCGCCGCCACTATGTCGGTCCCCAGCGCCCTCATGAAGCAGCCGCCGATCCAGTCCACGGCGGGCGCTGTGCCCGTCCGCAACGAGAAAGGTAAGCGGGGGAGCCGGGCCGGGCCTGGCGGCGGGGGGATGCGGGCCCGGGGCCGCGGTGACGTCCCGGGCGCCCGCAGGCGAGTTGTCTATGGAGAAGGTGAAGGTGAAGCGGTACGTGTCGGGGAAGCGGCCCGACTATGCGCCCATGGAGTCCTCGGAGGAGGAGGATGAGGAGTTTCAGTTTATCAAGAAGGCGAAGGAGCAGGAGGTGGAGCCCGAGGAGCAGGAGGAGGAACTTGCCAACGACCCCCGGTTGCGTCGCCTCCAGAACCGCATCGCTGAAGATGTGGAGGAGCGGTGAGTGCTGAGGCAGGGAGGGACGGTGTCACTCAGAGGATGCTCTGGGCAGGGGGTCGCCGGGTGCTCTGTCTCAGTCACAGGCTCCTCCTGCGAAGCTGCTGCTGGTTTTGCCTCCAGTAACAGGAGGCTTCCCACATGGAGCTTTTCTGCTTGGAGCACAGACAGGGAGGAGCTGCCGGTGCCCCCATGCACGGCCTGCCCCTGCTTGGCAGTTATAATCTCTACTGTGGTCTCATTAGGGACAGTTTATGAATAGTCGACTTTGCACAGCACCTTCGTTTTCAAAGTGCCGCCACGTGTCTGGGGTCTGTTTCAGGTTGGCAAGACATCGCAAGATCGTGGAGCCTGAAGTGGTGGGAGAGAGTGATTCAGAGGTGGAGGGGGAAGCTTGGCGCCTGGAGCGGGAGGACACCAGCGAAGAGGAGGAGGAGGAGATTGATGATGAGGTGCACTTGCAGAGCCAGATAAGGGGCCTGGGGGAGCCCCTGAATGGCACGGGCTGGAACTGCCTTTTGCCAGACACATGGGCTATCTGCTGAGGCTGGACAAGTGTCACACTGGCTGTGACATAATTCATGGGTTACTGTTGTCTCGCCTGGGACTGGATCCTGGGAGAGGCCACCCTGTGTCCAGAGGGATGGGTGGATCATCCCTGAAACCAGCACCTACCGCCTGTCTGGGATGGGGTAGTAGGGGGAGCGTTGTTGGGGCCGGTCACCTGACTCCTCTGCGTTGTCTCCCTCAGGAGATCGAGCGCCGCCGCGGGATGATGCGCCAGCGGGCGCAGGAGAGGAAGACCGAGGAGATGGAGGTGATGGAGCTGGAGGACGAGGGTCGGTCTGGAGAGGAGTCCGAGTCAGAGTCCGAGTACGAGGAGTACACAGATAGCGAGGATGAGATGGAGCCGCGCCTCAAGCCCGTCTTCATCCGCAAGTGGGTGACACGGCCACGCAGGTCACCTGGGCGGGGACAGGGGAGCCAGGGGCCAGCACACACCACTGCCCTATCCCCTCCTCCTTGCCATGGGGTGGCAGTTTGCCTCCCTGGTGTGGGCATAGCCTGGCACAAGGGGTGATCCCAGCACTGCCAGCCCCTTGTCTGCTGGCCGGTTCGCTGCGGGTCAAAGCAGCAGTGTGGTCTGACTAGAGCCCTTGGGCAACTGCCGCACAGCAGCAAAGGCGATTGGCAGCGGGCAGTGCCCTGCAGCCATTGGCTCAGTCTCCCATCGGTTGTGTGTGTGCCTGCAGCTGCAGGGGAAGGGCACAGCAGGGGAAGGGCACGGCAACCCCGGTGTGGGCAGTGCCAGAGAGGGGAGATCCCCAGGACACAGCTCATCCTCTAGAGAGTGGGCTGGAGGTGGCTGTGGAGAGTGTCTGTGAGAAGCTGAGTGGCCGCAGAAGGGCTGAAGGCTGCTGTGGTCCCTGCCTGCAGGAAGGACCGGATCACAGTGCAGGAGCGAGAAGCTGAAGCCTTGAAGCAGAAGGAGCTGGAGCAGGAGGCCAAGAGGATGGCGGAGGAGAGGCGCAAGTACACGCTCAAGGTGCCCAAGGGCAGGCTGGGGGCTGCGTGGGGCAGCAGCCACTGCAGCAAGCTTAGCTCGCTCCTTGCTGCAGATTGTAGAAGAGGAAGCAAAGAAGGAGCTGGAGGAGAACAAACGCTCGCTGGCAGCTCTGGATGCGCTGGATACAGATGATGAGAATGACGAGGAGGAGTACGAGGCCTGGAAAGTACGTGAGCTGAAGCGAATCAAGCGGGACCGTGAAGAACGAGAAGCGTAAGTATTGTCTGTGGGCAGGAGGCTGAGAGCCCACAGGCCCCTGGGACACTGAGGTGTCTCCCCCTCAGGCTTTGCTTTGGCTGCATGGTCTTGGCTGGGCGAAGTGCCCGAAGCCTGCCATGCCTGCGCTCAGGGTGCCTTTGCTCCCCGGTCAGTGGACATTCCCCCTTGGAGAGTGGCTGGCTGCAGCCACTGTCCCCATGGTGCTCTGAGGACGCGGGGTCTCAGGGTTTCTCTCCTGCCCAGCATGGAGAAGGAGAAGGCAGAGATCGAGCGCATGCGGAACCTGACAGAGGAGGAGCGCCGCGCTGAGCTGCGGGCCAATGGCAAGGTCATCACCAACAAAGCTGTGAAGGGCAAATACAAGTTCCTGCAGAAGTACTACCACCGTGGTGCCTTCTTCATGGTGAGTGGTGCTGCCAGGGGCTATGCACGGCCTGTGCATGACCACAGGGACGACTTCTCCCTGTGGGGAGCTGGGGGTGCCCCAGGGTGAGTGCTGCCCCTGCGGGGCTGCAGCACCTGAGGCGCACTGAGCCCCCCAGTTCTCACACCAGAGTGACCACCAACGCCAGCGTGGTTCTCATGGGTGACACCTCAGCAGGACAGGCGCAGTTCCACCTGGCACTGAGCCTGCGCGAGGTTGAAGGCTCCCAGTTGAGAGGGAGCTGAAGCAGCCAAGCTGTCTCCCTGCAAGAACCAGCTCCACAGGGGCTGCGGCCCGAGGGCCCGTGGGTTAATAGGCCTGAGGGGCAGCACTCACATCATCCACCTTCAGCAGTGGGTTAATAGGGCTGCGTGTCCCATGGCAGCGCCCGGCAGAGCAGCGATAGGGGCTCCTGCTGGCTTTGCCCCGCTTCCACCCACCACTTCCTGGGGCTGAGCCAGCGTGTCCATCTCCCACAGGATGAGGATGAGGAGGTGTACAAGAGGGACTTCAGCGCCCCGACCCTCGAGGATCACTTTAACAAGACCATCCTGCCCAAAGTCATGCAGGTGAGTGTGCCTGGCCAGGGGTCGCGGTTCCTTGGTTGGGGCAGGAGCTGGGGGAGCACAGCAGGTCCCCACATCTTCCCTGGGCGCTGCTCACAAGCTCTCCTGCTCCTCAGGTCAAGAACTTTGGGCGCTCGGGGCGGACGAAGTACACACACTTGGTGGACCAGGACACAACCTCCTTTGACTCTGCCTGGGGCCAGGAGAGCGCGCAGAACACCAAGTTCTTCAAGCAGAAGGCGGCCGGCGTGCGGGATGTCTTTGAGAGGCCCTCAGCCAAGAAGCGGAAAACCACTTAGTGGAGAGGGCAGGAGGGCGAGGTGTGGCTGAGGGACGCTTCTCTGCTGGGACCCGGGCAGGGACAGGAGGGACGCAGCCCTGGGCCAGGACTCTTGTTGCGGTGACAAGCCCCCTGCGTGGCACAGCGCCATGGGCACCTGCCCATGTGTCATGGAGCACAGCCTGTCTGTGCTGGCCAGGCTGCCACCCCCGTGGAGCTGTGCCCAGAGCCACGGGAACACCACCAGCTCCAGCACATCCACCCTTGGGGGTAACAGACTCTTACCCACCTGCTCCACAGCACCCCCTGTTGTTTGTACTTTCCCCCTTGTCAGTCTGGGCCCTTTTTTGGTGCGGGGCAGCAGTGACTCTGTCTCCTTACCCTGCTCTGCAGGGCTCGACTTTTCTACATGTGGGGTGGGGGGGCATTTTGATTAAAGTGATGGTTTCTTACACATCCTGTCCGTGCTCTGTGGAACGCAGCCATGCTGCTCTGCACCTGCCTCGGCCCCGGGACCCACTGGCGCAGGCAGGGGGGACACCGGCGCAGGCAGGTGGCTGTCACGGTGCCCGGGGCTGCAGCTCCCCGAGGATGAAGCCTGTGAGGATCCTGCTGTGGAGGCAGCACAGTCCCGGGGGTGCCGTTAATGAAGCCCCTCGTGTTTCCAGGGCCTGACTGCTCACATGGGGGATGTAGGGTGTGGACAGCGCAGGGTCCATCTGGCTGCCCACCCCAGGGGCTGCCAAACCCCCGAGCTCTCAGCTGCTGTGTGAGCTGGGACAAGGGCCGGACTGCAGCCGCTGCCCTCTGACATGGGACTGATGGTAGAGGGTCAGGTCACCTCATCTTGCTCCAGCCTCAGGGTGCCCAACACGACACCACACATCCTAAGCCAAGCGCCATGGGGAAGTGGCAGGCACCCAGCACCAGAAACCCACAGCCACAGCCTGCTCCCACCGCTGCCTTTATTGGGTAACACGACCCAGCTCCAGCCCATTCCCAGCCCTGCTCCAGCCATCCCGGCATCAGTTGGTGAGGGTGATCAGGGCCTCCACCACGTTGCCCATGTGCTCGCGCAGGCTGCGCTCCGCCGCCGCCCGGGAGATCTCCATCTCTGTCATCTGCAGGGAAACAGCTTCAGCCCCCGCAGAGCTGGGCCAGGGGTGGGCAGCAGGGCCGGGCTGCACCCCCCGCCCCTCCGGGCCCCCCCGCTCCCCACTGCCCCCGCGTCGTGGTGCCCACCGCTGCCCGCCCCGTCCCGTACTCACGATCAGCTCCAGGTCTTCCTTCCGGATCGTCACCTTCGCCAGCTCCTTCTCCCTGCGGCCGGACAGACAAAGCCCGGGTGGCCCAGAGTCCAGCGGGCAGGAGCGACCCCCTCCCCCCGAAGCAGCGCGGGGTGTGCTCGGGGAAAGGGCCGGGAGTCGGGCAGGGGGTCGGGACCGCGTTTCCTGGAGGGGGGCCGGGGGCAGGTTCCTGGCGGGGGGTGAGGGGCTGGGGGCAGGTCCCCGGGAGCCGAGCAAGTACGGCTCGTTACCTCTCCTGCTTCGCCTTCTGCTCCCGGGACCGGCGGTCTCCGATCACCGACATGGCCTGTCAGGACGAGCGCGGTCAGCGGGCGGCCCCGGCCCGGTCCCGGTGCCGCCCGGCCCCGGTGCCGCCCCGCCCGCACCGTCTCCAGGTTGGAGCTCTGGATCTCCTTCTCCTCCGCGTAGTCCGTGACCCGCTCCAGGTCGGCCGCGCCGCTGTCGTGCTTCCGCGGCTTCTCGGCCGGGCG
Source organism: Hypotaenidia okinawae (assembly GCA_027925045.1). NCBI lineage: Eukaryota > Metazoa > Chordata > Aves > Gruiformes > Rallidae > Hypotaenidia > Hypotaenidia okinawae. The sequence goes on from BSDF01000012.1 coordinate 22,559,616, forward strand.
CCCGCCAGCTCCATCGCCGCCGCCGCCGGCGCCGTTGGGCTCTGTCTCCAGCTCCAGCTCCACGTCCCCCTCCGCCGCCATCCCCGCCGCTTCCGGGCACGTGCCGGAACCCGCGCGCGCGCGGCCGCGGCCCCGGTAACGACGGCGCCGAGCCCCGCCCCGGGGAGGGGACGGGAGGCCGGGTCCTGGACCGGACTCGGGCCTCTGTCCGTCCGTCTCCCGCACACGCGGCACCCGCCGGCACGGTGGCCTGTGGGGCCCTTACCCTCCCCCGGCGCTCCCAGTGCGGGATGGGCTCCCAGTGCGGGATGGGATCCCAGTTCAGGGATGCACGTGTGGGACCAGCCGGCCCCGGATGTCCCCCGAGTCCCTTGGAGCTGGGGGTCTGACCCTGGCCGGCAGCCCAACCCCCGCCCAGCCGCTCGCTGCCCTCCCGCAGCGGGATGGGGAAAAACAGGAAGGGCAGAAGCAGAAAAACTTGGGATGGAGATAAAGACACTTGAGCTGGTGCAGGCAAGAGCAGAACCAGAGCCCAGCGCTATGGAGGCAGCCACCCCTCAGCTACCACCAGCCAAAGCAACAGCCACACTGGGAGCCAAAACCTGTCCTCACCCTCTGCTTCCATCCTCACTGCCGGGCGCTGCACTGTGCACTGTCCCCTGGCCTCTGGGACCGGCTGTCCTGGCCCTGGCCCCTCCCGGACTCCTCGCTGCCACACAGTGGGAGGTCGGGAGAGCCCTGAGCCCCAACACAGCCCCTCACCCCGGCTGCTCCAGCACAAAGCCAGAGTAACTGCCGAGGAACTGAAGGAGGGTGACACCAACCCCAGTACAGGGCGCCTGGGGGGGCCAGCAACCCTGCCCCACCACATCCCACCAGCTTGTCCCCAGGTCAGGGGAGATCTCGCTTCCCAGCTGGATATGCCTCTTGCTGTCCTGCCCACATACCACCCTTGGGTGCCTCTGTGCCCATGGGTGCCTTGGCACCCCTCCAACCCTGTGGGACCCTCACGTCCCCAGCTGCACCATCCAGCACCCCATGGACCCCACCTGCTCCCCATTCTGGTCCATGATGCCCAAGCCAGCTGCCAGGGCCCCAACCTACCAGGGTCCTAGGGAGCACTACCTATTGGATGGGTGACCCTGGACAGGCTCCCCACAGAGCACCCTGACCGCGGCTGCCAGGAGGTGGCACTGAGCAGATGGCGGGGCGGGCCGAGCCGACAATCCCCCTAATCCCATCAGGGCAGCGGGGGCCAAGCGGAGCCGAGCTGGGCCATGGCGGGCACACGGGCACACGGCCGCCTCCTGCACTCGCTGCTCTGCCAGGTGGGACTGAGGGTCTGGGGGGCTCAGCCGGGGCGGGGTGCCAAGCCAGGCTCAGGTCTGGCCTGGTGGGGGTCCCTGCTGACCGTGCTCCCCCCAGTTGTGCTGTGGTTGCGGCTCCTGCCGTGGACTCCGTGCGTCCACGGGCACCCGGATCCTTTACACACTCCTGCACGTCCTGGCCTCTGCTGTCTGCTGCCTCATGCTGTCTCGCACCGTGGCCCAGGCCATCAGGGAGAAGGTGACAGCAGGAACTGGGACATGTGGGGTGCTGGGGTGCTGGGGGTCCTGGGGGTGCTGGTGGTCCCAGCGTACCATGGGGGTGCTGGGGGGTGTTGGGGTGCCAGGGGTCCCAGGAGCACTTGGGGGATGCAGGAGCACGGGGGGGGGTGGTACCAGAATGACCACGGAAGCCAGAAGTATGGGATGCTGGGTATACTGGGAGTAACAAGGCTGGGAGTGCCAAGGTTACTGGAGGCACCATGGGGGAAGGGCTGCCGGGTCTTGCAGATCCAGGGCCTACACAGCCGGAGGCACCATGGGGGAAGGGCTGCCGGGTCCTGCAGATCCAGGGCCTACACAGCCAGAGGCACTGGGACTTCCGGGGCTATGTGGGATGGAGAAAGTAGTGGGGATGCTGGGGGTCCAGGGGGCTGGATGTTGCAGGTGCCGAGGGGTGCAGGGTGCAGCCGCAGCCCCATCCCACCACTCACCGTGCCTGCAGGTGCCCTTCTCAGCAGTGCTGTGTGAACACATGCCTGGGGGCACCAACTGCGAGCGGCTGGTGGGCTCCTCAGCTGTGTACCGGGTCTGCTTCGGCACCTCCTGCTTCCACCTGGCACAGGCAGCCCTGCTCCTCAATGTGCGCTCCAGCACCGACTGCCGCGCTCAGCTCCACAATGGGTATGGGCCGGGCTGTGGCGCTGGGCCAGGCTGCTGGGGGCTGCTGGGGACCGTGTCTCATGGACCCTCACTGCCCCACAGGTTCTGGCTCCTGAAGCTGCTGGTGCTGGTGGGGCTGTGTGCAGCCAGCTTCTTCATCCCCGAGGACCACTTCATCCAAGGTGCATCCCCTGCTCCACTCGAGCTGGCACCCCTGGGGCTGGCCCACAGCCCCCAGTGTGCCTGCTGTGCCAGCCCCACGGTGCCCTCTCCCCACAGCCTGGCACTACACCGGCGTCTGTGGGGGCTTTGCCTTCATCCTCATCCAGCTGGTGCTGATCACTGCCTTCGCACACACCTGGAACAAGAACTGGTGAGGGCTGTGGGGCCGGGTGGTGCTCCTGGGGTGCAGCTGGGTGCCCATGGGATGCCGGGTGGGTGCCCGTGGGGTGCCGGCTCTCACCCACTCTCTCGTCAGGCTGACAGGCGCCGCGCAGGACAAGCGCTGGTACCTGGCCGTGCTGCTGGCCACAGCTGCCTTCTACACCCTGGCCTCTGCTGCCTTCTCCTTCCTCTACAAGTTCTACACCCACCCAGCTGCATGCCAGCTCAACAAGGCACTGCTCACCATCAACGGCAGCCTCTGTGGCATCATGTCCTTCATCTCCATCACGCCCTGTGTGCGGCTCAGTGAGTACCACATAGCACAGCACGGGCCACCACCGTCTTGGGGCTGCGGTGAGGCAGCCATAAGCTCCCAGCTCCGGGCAGGCACTGCGGCACTGGGGGAGGACGCAGCTCCCCAGGGCTCCCGCGGGGGCCTCGTCCTGTGCCTGGGCACAGGGTGTTGGGCAGGGAGTGGCAGAGGGGCTTCCCATCCAGAGCCCATCCGCCTGCCCGTGGCGCTGCAGGGGCCCCGGTGACACCTCTGCCCCAACCCTTGCAGAGCAGCCACGGTCGGGACTGCTGCAGTCCTCCATCATCAGCTGCTATGTGATGTACCTCACCTTCTCTGCACTGTCCAGCCGCCCCCTGAGAAAGGTCAGTGCTCCCGCCTGCTGCCAGCAGCCCCTGGCCAGGCGCTCGCCCCGCTCACCTCTGCCTCCCCACAGTGTTCTACAAGGGGCAGAACCTCACCGTCTGCTTCCCGGGCATGCGGCAGGACGAGCTGCAGACGGAGGACACCACTGTTGCTGTGCTGGGGGCTGCCATCATGTACGCCTGCGTGCTCTTCGCATGGTGCGTGTGCCTGCAGCACGGGTGGGCCTGCGGCACCGGCCCTTCTGGGCACGGCCAGCCCCATGGGCGCCGCACACAGACCCTGTCCCCAGCCTGCAGCACAGCCAGCGGGGCCAGGGGCTTTCCCGAGGGTTGGCAGGGTGGGAGCAGGTGTCTAGGTGGGCAGGGGTGGTGCAATGACCCCTGCGCAGTGCGGCAGGGCTGGGGCCTGGCACAGTGTGCTAGGTGCCTGTGTTATGCTTTCTGCCTCTCTCCCGGGAGCAGCAATGAAGCTTCCTACCTTGCCGAGGTCTTTGGGCCCCTCTGGATGGTCAAAGTCTACAGCTTCGAGTTTACAGTGAGTAGGGGTGCTGTGTGCCCCAGCTGCACCCTGTGTGCTGCTGCAGGCACCCCAGCCCGCTGCCCCCAGCCCTCCTGAGCCCCATCCCAGCCCTCGGCCCAAGGCAGAGGCAGGCTGGTCCAGCCAAGCACAGAGGGCTTCCCTTGGTGCCCCCATGCCAGGCAGGGCCAGATCCTGCAGTGGGGCTCGGTCCAGCACTGATGGCTGTGCACCAGGCTGCCCGGCCCCAGCAGCAGCTGCTCTCTCTGCAGAAACCCTCCTGTTGCTTCTGCTGCCCTGAGAAGATGGAGGAAGAGCTGAGAGGTGGGTGCAGGGCGGGTGCAGCAAGGAGGGGCCTGTGCCCCAGCCTGGGGGTGCCAGCAAGGAGAGGTCCAGGAGCTGCTGTGCCACTCTGCTCTCCCAGGCACTGAGCAGACGTGTGAGCAAGTGGAGGAGATCGACGGGGGACAGTGCATCGTCCAGGATGAGCGGGACCGGGTGGTCTACAGCTACTCAGCCTTCCACTTCGTCTTCTTCCTCGCCTCGCTCTATGTCATGATGACCCTCACCAACTGGTTCAGGTAGGGCCCCATGCTGTTGCCATGCTCTTGCTCCCCTTTCCTCTTCCCTGTGCAGCCCCCTGGCTCTGACTGCAGCCCTGCCAGCACTGTCACCCCCTGCATCGTCACCCTCCTGGCATCGTCACCTGGCATCTCAAACCTGTGTCCCGCATGGGCACGGGTTGTGGCTGCCACTCCTCACTGCTCCTGGCTGCACCAGTGTCACCTAGCTGGCACCAGCTGGGGAAGCACACGGCTCTGCACCACAGACCCACACTGCTCCTGCCAGCGACCCCCGCAACGGCTGCAGCAAGATGGGCTGGGGTCAGCAGGGTGGGGGCTCGGAGGCAGCTGGGACAGGCACAGGGACATGCAGATGCTGGGATATGGGGTGACCTGGAAGCTGGTGCTGGGATCTGCTCTGTCAGTGTCCCTGGGGTGCCCAGCGCCTGCTCTCTCCCACCAGCTACGAGAATGCAGTGCTGGAGACCACCTTCACACATGGCAGCTGGTCGACCTTCTGGGTGAAGGTGTCCTCGTGCTGGGCCTGTGTCCTGCTCTACCTGTGGCTGCTGCTGAGCCCCCTTTGCCTCCACAGCTCCCCCCAGCATCGGCGCAACAGCCCAGTCTCGCGTGTCCTGCGGCGACGACACACCTCGCAGCGCATCAGTGTCTCCACATAGTCCCTGCAAGGACGGACTGATCTGGCCACACATGTGGCAGCTTCTGGGGCTGGTTCCTGCCATGCCCTGTGTCTGCGTCCCACCAGTGTCCCCTCACCCCTTGTCCCAGGGGGACCAGGGCAGCATCTGAGAGCCTGAGGGGACCCAGGAGGTGCTGCTCCCAGGGACATGGGTCCTGCACTGAGCTGGGGCTGCCCTGGACCCCGTCCAGAGCGCTCCGGGGTGGTGGGCGATGTGAGCCCTGGCTGCTGCAGGCTCCCTCTGGACAGGGAAGTGGCTCCTCCAGGCACCAGCTGCCCTGGCCCAGGGCTTGCTGGGGGAGCAGGCCTCTGCCCCAGCACTTCCACGTCTCAGCTGACCCACTGTGGTGTACCCATTGTAAATAGCTCCTTGAATACATTTTTACATAAAAGTCTGAGCCGAGCCTGTGCCACCCACCCCCACACAGGCAGCAGCTGAGGGACTCGGCATTGAGGTGCCCGCAGCACCGGGCTATCCGTGCAGCATCACGGCCAGGGCCTTTGGGGTAGCTCTGATGGATGGGTGGGTTAAGTGGGGGATGGCAGGGCAGGGAGCGCTGGCCTGGGGCTCCTGGGGGGCATTCAGCCCATGGCCAGAGCCCCCAGCACACTCCCAGCCCTGAGGACACGGGGATGGCTCAGCACAGGTGTACTGGCTGAAGGGTGCCCAGGAGCAGCCAGGGCTCCAAACCCCAGGTGAGCAGCAGGGACTGTCCAGAGCCGCTTGGCCAAAGACCTGCTCAGGACACTGGTGATGATGCCAGGCCATGGGGTCCTGTGAGTACCATGCCCAGACCTGTCCAACTGCTCCCGGACCATCCTGTCCTCTGGTGGGCTGGCGGACGGAGCCCCTGGCATCTGCCAACACCGGGTGCCTCAGTGGGCCCGGTGGGAGGGGAGCCAGAGCAGCCAGGTGTGGGTGCCCGGGGTGAGCCCAGCGGCCCGGGAGAGCACAGCACCGGCACTGCTGCGGGATCATGGGCCGGCCACGGGTCCCTGCCCCACCCATAGAGCAAATACATCAGGGCGGCTCCATGGGGCCCAGCAGCACCACGGGGCTGCCACACCGACTGCGCCCCACGGGCCCCGTGCAGCGGCTGCGGCTAGTGCCGGACGGGGACCAACACCTGAGGCTGGGATAACAGGATAGGGCCTCGCAGGAGGTAAGGGTGGCACCGCGGGGCGGGCGGCACTGGGGCAGGGTGTAGTCTCTGTGCGGTGGCGGCGGGGGGCTGCAGTGCCCGGCACCGGGCCCGTGGCTGCGGCACCGCTCTCTCCCCGGGTGATGGAGGGACCCACACAGGGCTCGGGGACAGGCCTGGGGCCGGGCAGGGAGCCCTGCAGACCCAGCCCCGCGCGAGCTCCCGGGGCTGCGTTCCACCAGGGGCCCGGCTCGCCCTGTGCAGGGGAACGACCTCGCACCCTGCGCGGGGCCCGGCGCGGCCTCTCCAGGCTGCAGGTGGAGCTGGAGCGGCTGCGGGAGGACTCGTCTGAGTGGGCCCAGCAGAACAGGAGGGGGAAGGAGCGACAGGGCCGGCCGCGGCTCCGCAGGGGACCCGCCTGCATGAGGGCCGCGCAGGCTCCGCGCTGCCGGGTGCCCGGAGGGGGTGCTGCGCCAGGCCCCGGTGCGGCTGCCGGCCCTGCGACCCCGGGGAGCGCCGGGCGCCCGTCGGGAACCGCTGTCCCGCTCAGGCCAGCCAGGAGCGCGGGTTGCTGGGAAGCCCGGCCGGAGCTGCCGGCACGGCCTCCAGGCATCCTACGGGCGGCCCGGCCCTCCGCGGGCACCGCCATCGCCCAGCGCCAGACAGGGCACGGCCTGAGGCCCGTGTCCCCGCGGGGAGCAGCGGGAGATGGCGGGGGAGACCTGGGACGCGGCGCTACGGCCGAGCCTGGCCGGGCAGGGGAGGCGCTCCCGCCCCAGAGCCGCCGCTGCGCACGGCCTCAGGCGACTCCTCCCGCCAGGCCGATGGGCCGGAGCCTCTGCGGGAGCAGCCGCAGTCCGAGCGTAGCCCCCGCAGCCGCTGCGCAGCGCAGAAGAGGAGGGCTGGGGCTGCCCCCCGGGCACTGGGGCGGGCTCAGGGCCCTCCCGCTGCTGCTGGCACTTCGGGTAGGACGCGAGCCGCTGGAGCTGCAGGCCAGGGACACCCCCAGCTCCCCGGGTGTCACCGTACTGACCACCTTCTCTGCTGCAGCCAACCCCCCGCAGCCTCCTCACCGCTCGCCCGGAGGGGACCGGCAGCGGCGGGGCAATGGAGGGATGGGAGACAGCACTGGCTGCAGATCCCCTCCCTGAGCACGGGCAGCACCACAGTTCAGCCTCCAGCTCTGACACCGACACCTCGCTTGGCACTGTGGGCAGCTGCAGCTCAGGGGATGGGTCCCCCTTGGGACCTGCCCCAACACCAAGGTGAGGGACCTGCCCTGGCCCCCTGGGCTGGGGAGTGAGGCAAGGGGTCTGCTCCCCTGTAGCCCCCAAGGCTCGGGCCCTTCACCGTGGCATCTGTCCCCCAGCAGCGCCCCAGCCCCCTGACAGGTGAGGCAGAGGGACCCCACTGCTCTGTCAGACGATTCCGCAGAAGGAAGCTTTCTGCCTTCCCACTGGAGGTAACCAGCAGCTCCCCAGGTGGTGCAGAGGGCTGTGAGCACGGCCTGTGCTGCTGCTCATCGCCGCTTGTGTGGCAGCAGGACAAGAGGAGAGAGGAGCCTGCAGGCCCCTGCCCCACATACCACCTGGTGCTGGCTGGGGACAGTGGCACAGGGAAGTCCAGTTTCCTGATGCGCCTCTGTGCAAATGAGTTCAGGGGAGATATCTCCAGCACCCTCGGTACACCGCCCTCAGCACCCTGTGTACCCAAGCTGGGTCTGAAGTACAGGATGGGGTCCCTGAGTGTCCCTCCCCACAGGGGTGGACTTCCAGATAAAGCAGCTGCTGGTGGATGGTGAGCAAATCACATTACAGATCTGGGACACAGCTGGGCAGGAGAGGTGAGAGCACAGGGCACTGGGCTCCTGCTGCTGTGCTGGGGGAGGTCAGGCTCCAGCAGCAGCCCCACAGGCTGGCAGTTACCACACTGGAGCAGCCCCCCAGCAGTGACACCCCTGTCCTCAGGTACCGGAGCATTGCCCAGTCCTACTTCCGGAGAGCCCACGGCGTGCTGCTCCTCTACGACATCAGCTCTCCAAGCAGCTTCATCAGCATCCGCCAGTGGATTGAGGACATCAAGGTAGCAGGAAGGGTGTGATGGCACCAGCCCTCACAGTGGCAGGAGCCACAGGAAGGGACAGGCTCTGCAATGTCCCAGATGGTCCTGGGGGAGCAGGAACAGGACAGGAGCTAGCTGGACTGCTTGCTAAGCCCCTGGAACACTCCCCCACCTTTTCCCAGTGTTTGTGTCAGGTCTGGAACTGCACTCTGCTCCCTGCACAGTGCAGCCATGATGGGAAGCAGCAGGTGCATGCAACAGAGCTCTGTAGCTCCTGTAGCAGCAGCCGGAGGCTGCGCCCCAAAGCCCTGAGCCACCTTTCCCTCCCACAGGCCACCACGAGGCCGCTGCCGCTCATGCTGGTGGGGAACAAGGTGGACCTGCGGCCCAGCCTGGCAGCAGGGGTCCACACGGCCCACGGGCAGCAGCTGGCCATGGTGAGCCTGGTGCCATGGGGGGCCCCAAGGCAGCAGGGACCCCACTGACACCCACTGCTCCCCCAGGACCATAGCTCCCTGTTCTGCGAGACCAGCGCCAAGGATGGCACCAACGTGGTGGAGGCTGTGCTGCACCTTGCCCGGTGAGGAGCCCTGCCCACCACAGGGATCAGCTCTGGGCCGTTTGTGACCCACAGCGGCCACGGCTCTGTCCTGCCAGGGTGGTGGGACAGGCTGACATCGCTGCTCCTGGTCCCACAGGGAAGTGAAGAAGACGATGGGCCAGAACAAAGGCGGCAATGCTGGACTGGACCTCAGCAGCCCTCAGAGGGTTGCTCCACACTGCTGCTGGACCTAGCACAGGATGCAGGCTGGCTGTGGCTTCTGGTCCTCTCCACGGATGACGCCATGCTCCGACTGTGCCTACAGAAGTGCTGCCGAGCAGGCACCTCACCCCACTTCAGCTCCTGCATCTGCTTGTCCCACCAGCCACAGGAGCGGCTCAATCTAGATGTAGGTTCAACCACCATCTCCCAGTCCCACACCGCCCCCCTACGAGCAGCCCCCAGCCCCCTTCCCACTCACACTACATCCCATCACTCTCCAGCACAACCCTTGCCCGGTTTCCTTCCTCTAAGCTTCCAGCAGCCCTGTCCCCATCCTGCCGGGTGGCTTTTACCCAGTTTCCCTTGCCCACGCCTCGCCTCTAAGACCCCCCACACCCCCGCGGCTGCGCTCGCGGTCCCACCAGCTGCTCTGCCCCCAGGCGATGCCTGTGGGCACCTCCCGGGGCAGGTTCCACCTTTGTTCCTCACCATCAAGATGCAGCTGCTCCACACCGCATCAGCCGCGCTCGGTCCATCTCTTCTTCAGCAGCACGGAGCGCGGCCGCAAATGCTCCCCCCGCTTCCCAGGCAGCCCCGGCCCCCCTCGCCCGGGCGCACGGAGGGAGAGGACGAGGTCTGCAGGGCTCCACAAGCTACTTTAATAGGAGACGGACCCGAGGCGGGCGCTGGGCGCTGCCGGGGTGCCCGGCGGGGCGCTCCGGCCCCGGGGCTGCGCTGGGCATCCTGCCGGCGGGCGGCCCGGCCCCGGGGCTGCGGCGGCCCGGCCGCGGGCTACTTGGCGCCCTCCTTCTTCTCGTCGGCCTTCTTCTGCTTCTGCTGCATGATCTCCGAGTCCCTGCGGGAGAGCGCGGCGCCGGGTTGGCAGCGGTATGGCGCCGGGACCGGGGCGGGGAAGGAGGGTCGGCGCGGCCGGCCCGGGGCTCACCTTTGCTTGCGGGCGGCGGCCGAGAGCCCGTCGTCCCGCCGCTTGCCCTTGCCCGAGTCGCTCTGCTTCTTCAGGTTCTTCTGCCGCGCCAGTTCGCGCTGGTTCCCGCCTGTGACGGCGCGGCTACCTCATAAGGGCCCGAGGCACGGCTCCAGCGCCCGGCCCCGCGGCCCTGTCCAGCCCTGGCCCCGCGCTCGCGGGCCACGGAGCCTCCCCGCCCCCCCAGGCCAGCCCCGACCCGCAGGGCTCCCCCGGCCCCGGCCCCGGCCCCGGCCCCGGCCCGCACTCACGGGTCATGGCGCCGCTCCCTCCCGCCCTCCGCTCCGCCGCCACGTCCCGCACTGCCCTCCCCACGCCCCGCCCCGCGCCGCTCTTTAAGGGCGCGGCAGAGCCAATCGCCGCGCCGGGCCCGCCCCCACCACCCTCTTATTGGGTCGCCCCTCCGGATAGGCCCCGCCTGATTGGCCGCGGGCTACGGTTACCGTTCTGCCGGCGGGGGCGAAAAAGCCGGAAGCCGCGGCGCAAGCGCCGGAGTCGCGCCCACGCGCTGGGGGCGGGGCGGGACAGGGCGGGCCTACGGCCATCATGACGCACCGGGGAGCGTGATCGCGAGAGCCGTAGCGAGAGGCGGGGCTGGGGGCGGGGCGAGGGAGATCATCTGGGCGGGGCCGGGGGCGGAGAGGGGGAGAGCCGGGGCGGGGGGCGGAGCGGGGCCGAGCCCTTTCCCGCCTCCTCGGTGCGACGGCCGGGCGGGGCGGCGGCCCCCCGCTGCCTCTACCGCATCCCTGGCGGCTCGACTTCTCCGGGGGGCTGGCTCCAGCGCGCCTGTCAGGTCGCTCCTTCCGCCGCGGGCGGTGCCGGGGCTCTGCGGGGAGGGGCCGCCGTGAGCGCCGCCCGCCCCCACGGCGCGTCCCCGGGCAGCCCGGCCCGCCGGCGCGGCTACACACCCGGGGCTCGGCGTCGGGCCGTGGAGGGGCTCCTGGGGGACGGCGGGGGCCGGAGGGCTTTGGCGCTTCACCAGTCGCGACAGCTCGGCGTGAATCACCTGCGGGCGGCGGGGCGGCTGCGGCGGGACCCCTGGCGGTGCCGGGGCCCGGCCTCCGCAGGACCCCCTCCCGCCCCAGCGCTCTCGGTGCCCTCCCCGCCCCGTCCGGACCTTGCTGGCCGGGTCCAGCACCAAGGCTCTCCTCAGGACTAGTGCGGCTTCCGCGTCGCGGCCCTGCTGCGCCAGGAGCTGCGGGGAGAGGAGCGGGCGGTAGCGGGTGACCGGGCCGGGGCCTGGCGCGGAGACGCGCGAAGCCCACCTGCCCCCGACGGAGCAGCGCCCGGCCGTTGTCCGGGTTGATGCGCAAAGCTGCCTCGCAGGCCGCCAGCGCCTCCCCCGCTCTCTGCAGCTTCATCTCGGCGGCCGCGCAGTTGTTGAGGCACTTGACGCGCTGCTCCTGCAGCTCCTCTTCCTCCTGCGGCCCGGGCGGGGCTGCGGGGCGAGCGCGGCCTCAGCGCCCCGGAGCCCCGAACCCTCCCCACCCCCTCAACCCCCGGTCTCACCGGCGGCCGGGCCGTCGAGGGCGCGCAGGGCCAGGCGGTAGGAGCGCAGCGCCGCCGAGAAGTCGCCCCGCGCGAAGTGAAAGTTGCCCCGCTCCCTGCGCTGCGCGCCCAGGCGGAGGCGAGCGGCCGGCGGCAGCCGCTGCGGGTCGGGGCCGTCCCGCACCTCCAGCAGCGTCACCTCGAACAGCAGCGGCGCCTCGGGCGGCACGTCGGGCTCCCTGCGGGCACAGCGCAGGATGCCCCTGCCCGCCCGGGTCACCCGGTCCCCGCCTGCCCCGGCCCTCGCCCTCCCGCCTTGCCCCTGCCGCCCACCCTCCCGGTCTAGCCCGTCCCGGCCGCTGCCCGCCCGGGTCCCGCCGCCCGCCCTACCTGCCCGGGAGGCCGTAACCGTAGGTGAAGGCGGCGAGGAAGAAGGAGACCTCTCCGAGCTGCATGGTGGGGACTCCCAGCTCCAGAGCCTGCGAACGCAGGCGCGGCGGGGCTCGACCGGGCGCGGTACCGGGCGGCGCTCTATCAGCACCGCGTCCCGGCCGGGACTGACCTGCACGACGTCACCGTGTCCCGGCACGAAGGTGAGACGCGGGTCCCGCTCCACCAGCCCGCCGTCCTCCCGGGCGCCCAGCACCTTCACCGACACCTCCTGGCCCGGCCGCGGCCGCGAGCCGCCCTGCCCGTCCCGCACCACGCGCTTCCGCAGCAGCCGGTCCTCTGCGGGCGGGGACGGCCCTGAGAGCCGCTCTGAGGCCCGGCACGCCCGGTGCGGCTCTACCCGGGGCCGTCCGCGGGCGCTCACCCGTCAGGTCGCTCCAGCCGTCCGCCGCGAAGAGCGGCCGGAAGCCGCCGGGGCCCGGGGCCCCAAGTGCTTCCAGCCGCCGGTAGAAGAGCTGCTCCTCCTCGCGCACCGACGGCAGCGGGATGGCGGTGTGGGGCAGACGGAACCGCACCCGCCTGCCCCGGCTGGTCCCCCGCGGCCGCCCTCCGGCCCCCGCCTCCCGCTCCGGGGAGCCGCCGGGCGAGGGTCCCGGCATGCCCGCCGCGCTTCGACGGCCGCCGCTACCAGTCGGCCTCTCTTCGTGTGCCCTCGGGGCTCGGCGACGGGCGCCCGTGACACCCAGCCCGCACCGGGCGCGTCGCCGCCGGTCCCGCCGCGCCGCGACTGCCCGGGGCCGCCCGGGCCGGGGCCGCCGCTGAGCGCATCCCACCGTGCCGTTACCTAACGCCAGGAAGCGGCTCAGCGGATTAGCCGGGGCCGGCAGCAAAAATAGCCGGCTCAGGCCGAGCCCCACAGCTGCCTGCCCCCCCTCCCCGCGCCGGGACCGGACCGGCTCCACCCCGTCGCCGCCGCCCTCCCCTCTTCCCCCGGGACCGGACCGGCCCCGCCCGCCCCGCCCGCCGCGGTCCCGCACTCCGGGCCATGCCGCGGCCGCGGGCGGAGCTGCGCGGACGGCTCCGGTACCGGGGCTGCGGGCCGGGCCCCCGGCTCAGCCTCCTGCACGTGCGGCTCTCGGCGGCGGCGGCGCGGGCGCTGCGCGGGTGCGGGCGGCGGCAGGTTGGACCGGGCCAGGGGGGCCGGGCCGGGGCAGCGGGGGGCAGGAGGGACTCATCGGCGCCCGCTGTTCTTGCAGGGGGGACCGGTGCCTGTGATCGCCTTCCAGGGCAGCCGGGGGGTGAGTGGAAGGGCCCGGCGGGACCGGGGACTCCCGGGCGGCCAGGATGTCTAAGGACCGGGAGGGACCTGGGAGCGCGGGGCGGTCACGGTGTGGGGGCACCCCGGGCGGCCGGGGAGAGGGGGACGGACCGGGGAGCCCTGGGCGACCGGGTGAGCTGATCGCAGAGAGATCGGGGCGCCGGGCCGGGTCCGGTGGCTCCGGTGGCTCCGCCGCGCCCCGGGGCACAGGGAGGCTGAGGCGGGGGGGTGGTAGGGCCCCGGCCCTGACGACCCCTCCCGTCGGCAGTGCCTGACGGTGCCGGGGGGCCCCGGGGACCCTCCGCGGCTCTTCGCCTTCTCCCTCTCCCGCTGCAGCCAGGACGAGCCGCGGGGCAGCTTTGAGTGTGCGCGGCTGGCCGAGTCCCGGTGAGACAGACCCCCGACGCCCCTCCTTCCTCGGGGCGCTCGGGGCGCTCGCCTCGCAGGGCCCGCTCGGGGCACGGGCAGGGGGCGGGGGGCGTGGGCCGGGCTCGGCTGGTGGAGGGGTTGGCTTTCACCAGGGCCGGGCCGGGCCGGCTGGACAGCCTGGGCAGCATCCTGCTGAGCATCACCGTCCGCGCCTGGGAGAACGGCTGCCCTGCGCTGTGCGAGCCCGTGTCCCCGGCGAGGGAGCCCGGCTGCGGAGCGACGGTTGAGCCCCACCTGGGCCTGCTTGAATATGGTTAGTGGGGTGCTACGGGTGGGACACCGGGCCGAGGGGACGGTGGGTGTTGAGCAGCAGCTCTGTATGTCTGGGGGCCTCAGGACACAGCAATGGTGCCGGGAGAGCTGTGCAGTGTCCCTGTCCCATCAGCAGGGGTGGGGGACACGGTCGTGGGGCGCTGGGGGCGCGGGGTGCTCTGTGCCAGGACTGATGGGGAGGAAAGCAGAGTCCCGTGGGATTCTCCTCTGTCCTGATGTGTCTACAGGCGAAGGCATCACGGCTCACCACACGGCCGGCATGACCAGCCTGCTGAGGAAGGGCTTTGCCTGCCCTGACACCGAGAGCAGGGACCACGGGCATGCGACCACCAGCCCCAGGGCTTTCCGTCGCAAGCGCGAGGTCCCGCAGCGGCTCGGGGGGAAGCCGGTGGGCAGGTCCGGTGCCACATGGCTGGAGGAGGTGAGGGGTGCCGGCTGCAGCATCTTCTCGTGTGAGGGGACGCTGCAGCACCCCCACCCTGAGGCACCTTCCTTCCCAGCACACGGACCTGGATCCTGCTGCCTGCAGCCACTGCGTGCAGGGGATGCTGACAGGCCGGACGCAGGAGGGCTGCGCAGGGTACACGTCCCGGGAGCGGCAGCAGGCTGCCCTGCTGCAACACAGGTAGAGCAGGGGCCCTGGGGCAAGCAGCACTGATAAGAGCAGGGGTGGGGGTGCCTGACTGCTGCAGGTGTCTGGCCATAGGCACGTCACATTCACACCCTTTAGGCAAGGCTGAACCCACCCCTTCTGTTCCCCGGGGCACTTGGTGCTTGGAGACATGTTCCCTGGCTTCAGTCTCTGATCTCCACTGTCTCTCCTGCTGCAGGAACCAGGACTGCAGACCCTCAGTGCCCACCTTCCTGGTGCCTCTGCAGCAGCCCCCAGAGGATGGATCCCCACAAGCCACCAGCAGAAACCTTCTTGGGGTGGTAAGTGCTGCTGGGCTCTGCCGCAGAGGGGCCCAGCTGTGTGGGTGGAGAGCCCAGTTCACTGTAGCTGCTTCCTGAAGGCATCAGGCTTCTTCCTCTCCACACTGCCTTCTGAGCAAAGCCACCCTTGACCCCCAACCCAAAGAGGCTCTGGACCCTGCCCCAGCCTTGTGTGCCACACCCAGGCACAGTGCAGCTGGGGGAGACTGGCCCTGCTGTGACCCCCCAGTACAGCCCAAAGTACTGGGAATGATGTGAAGCAGCCCTGGGCCGTAGGGGCTGCAGATGTCGGGGGACACTCCTGCACCAGGTCCTGGCACAGGGGTCCAGGACAGGCCTGTGGCAGAGCAGGTTTGTCTTTCAGAAGCGCCTGGCACTGCTGGACTTCTCAGATCCAAGAGGCAGCAAGAGGTCCCAGGCCCCGGTGTCTGGCTACAGCTCACAGAAGCGGCATGAGAGCTGCCCCCAGACCCCGGGCATGCGGCACCCAGGAGCACAGGGCCAGCAGCAAGCTGGGCCTCTGCCCCCCAGCAGCCATGCTGGGGAGCTGGAGAGCCCAGAGAGTGAGGAAGAAGCAGACAATGACTGGGAGGAGAGTGCCCTATGCCCAGAGCAGCATCTCCCTGTGCCCAGAGGTGAGGGGCTGCTTGGGGTGGGCAGCCAGGGACACAGCCCCAGGGCACACGGCCCTGGCAGCTCATGCAGCAGAAGCTGAATCAGACCCCAGGGTGCCCTGAGAGGAATTGGGTGGCCCAAACCAGGAGTCCTGTCAGCGGAGAGGCTTTGGCTAGGGGAGCAGGGTGACACAGGGATGGGGCAAGCCTCGGTGAACCCCCTGCCTCATGGCCTGAGGCCCTCTCTGCTCTGCTGAGCAGGGCAGCCCCTGCATGCCACTGTCCCCCAGGGCTCCCCAGAAGCCCCCTGGGCTCCCCTTGATGGGCTGGGGGCTCTGTGCCTACCAGACCCACACAGCTGTGAGCTCGGCTTTGGAGAAGGGTCCTTCTGGTGAGCCCAGGCCTAGGGCATGGCCTGACAGCAGTGGGGGAGAGGAGCTCCAGAGAGCCTTAACATGCTGATCTTCTGCTCCTTGCCAGAGGCTGGGTCCCAGGCTGGCAGCTCCTCCTTAGCAGAGATCCCGGATTACTTGCGGTAAGAGAGCTTGCCGCTCATAGGGATGGGGCTCCCTGGTGCTTAGGGCGATTTGCCTGGGCTGAGATGAGCTGCCTGCCTTGCCTCCCACAGCAGCGGCAAAGGGCTGGGGGCATGGCCAGCTAACAGCCATGCCTGCCTGCTGCCCGTCATCCCAAGGCGACATAACACTGCCAGTCCCCCCACCCTGCCACCAGCAAGGGCTCTGCTCTGCTGCAGAGGTCTTGCAGACCAGGGAGAACAAGCTTCTCCTGGTCACAGCAGGATATTCCACACCATCTGCTCTGCGGAGCAGCGCAGAGCTTACGAGGCAGCGTTCAGTGCAGACTACACCGAGTACCGCGACCTGCACGCCCGCATCGGAAATGTGAGGCGGAAATTCATTCACCTGGAAGCCAAAATGAAAACGCTGAAAGTGGGAACGGAGGAACGCAAGGCAAGGGCCAGACCTGGGGCTGGATAGCAGGACACAGCCACGATCCAGCTCCCTCACCCCCTTCTTCTGTTTCAGGCGCTTGAAGCAACAATTGTGCAGGAATATAGACACTTCAAGAAGGTGAGGCGGAGTGCAGGGCAGGGACCTGGGGCCCTGCCAGAGCTGATCCGTACTTCTTCCCCTTCTCCAGACTTACCCCAGTTACCAGCAGGAGAAGGATCGCTGTGAATACCTCCACCAGAAGCTCTCTCACATCAAAATCCTGATTCTGCAGTTCGAAGGCTGTGGGAGGCCCTAGGCACACCGCTGCTCCCATTCCTTCTCCCCTGCTTATCGGGTCCTGTCCCTGAGGTGTCAGAGGAAGCAGATCCCCAGGGTTGTGTTAGCTGAAGGACAAGGTTCAGGAGAGCCCTGCTGCCGTCAGTGCTTCCCCCAGCCCCTGCTGCAGCAGTGGCACAGGATGGCTGCTGGGCTGCTCCGGGCACCTGCTGCCCTGCGCTTCCTGGGGTCAGCTGGCTCTCTGCTCCATGCAGGGCAGCCATGGGCCTTGGCTGCAGAGGGGCAGCAGGGCCAGGCACTCGGAGCCACTTGCTGAGGCCTGAGCCAGCCCCTGGTTGCTGAAACCTGTGGGCAGTAGCTGCCCCCTCGCAGGGTTGGGCCAGGCTTCCATGCAGGTCTCTTGCTGAATGCAGGCATGTGTCAATCACAGTCACTGAGGTAACCCACACATCCTTCCTCAGTGTTTCTCCTCATCCGAAGCCTCACTGCAGCACCCAGCAAGGGGCAGCCGCTGGCACTACACCCTCTTCCACATCCCCCACCCCTCTTGCCTGAAAGCTTCACACCTTGACCAAGGCCCCACTTCCTTCAGCCTTGGCACTGCCGAGAGCAGCTCAGCACCAAACCTGCTGAAGAAGCTGCCGCCAGTGCTGAAGTCAGAGCAGGGCGCAGGGCGAGGACCAGCAGAGCTCCCCTGCTCTCCTCTGCCTGCCACGGGCAGGGCCCTGTCCCTCTGGAAGCAGCGATCCAGGCTGGCTTTGCAGAAGGCAGCCAGCAGCAGCATGAGGTGCAAGGCCTGCTCGGTGTCACACCCTCAGTGCTTTGATGTCTCTTTGGGGAGACAGAGCACCCGCCAGCCCATAGCAGAGCGGAAGGTAGATGTGGTTGAGATATTTGTATAGCTTGGGGAGAAATTCTTGTATTTCAGACCTGATAGGGCATAGCTGCTGCAGGCAGAGCGCTGTGTGCTGGGTGTTGCAGGTTCATCTGTCCCTGGAGAACCCCAGCAGCAATAAATAATTGGTACACAGCATGTGGAAGTGTGGGGGAGGAATCCTCAGAGAACGCCAGCGCTGGCTCTTACCATGGTAACTGCTGCAACACAGCAGTGCCTCCTGAGTCTGCTGATCCTCACTTCAACCTGCACACAGCCCCAGAAGCTCAGGCAGCCAGGGCAACAGTGTCTCTACCCTAACCCACCACCTTGCCCTCACCTTTCCCCGTGGGTCACAGCACCTGTAGCACAGGATCCGGCCCCTCTTCCTCCCCAGGTGAAAGCCGCAGTTACCAGGTAGTAATGATCTTCCAATTAACCAGGTTTAACTGTCCCAGCCCTGTGCACACCCCAGAGAAACCCTTAGGCTGTGGGGAACAGCCCCAGCTCTGGCCCTACCCGCTCTGAGGAGTGCGCCTGGCTCCAGCCCTGCACTGGTCCAGCACCAACTTTAGTCAAGCCCTCGCACAGATCAAGTGTCACAGGCAGCACTCAGTACTGCTGAAGCAGCACTACCTCCTGCTCACTGAGCCCCCAGCCCGACACCCATGGAACAGCTTGACGACACACACAGAGTATTAGAACAGCTGCTGCTTCTACGCTCTGGAGAGACCCCGATGAGCTGAGGGAGAAGAGGCCAAAGGCTGCGCTTAAGGCCCAGAAACAAGATTTCTAAACACTTGCTGAGGGAAACCAGGCTCAGAGGACAAGGTGCTGTCTCTTGAGAGCAGGATGCTGGTGGCAGGTAGGGCAGAGATCCATGGACAGGGACACTTGGTTTAGGGGTCATTTTATTGTTTCACTTCTCCAAATGTACAAAAAAAAATTAGAAAACAACCCTACCCCCGCCCCCTCCCAAACCACAAAACAAACCAGTCTGGGGAGCCCCACAACAGTGCAGCTAAGAGACGTCAGGAAATTAAACAGAACTAGATACAGCAGCTGGGTCCCCTCAGCCCGCATGGTCACTGGCTCTCCACAACCCAGAACTGGCCCCAGTCTGCCCAGTGCTTCCCCATTTCACACAGAGCTCATCCTGACAAGATGGCAAGTGGGCGCTTTACAAATCCTCCTTCACCTTCTTCTTGGATTTCTTGGCTTTATCTTCCTCCTGCAGCACAGGAGTGTTGGTTGCCTCCCGCTTCAAGTAGCTAACGAAGTCACTCACTTCTCTGCCACCCTGCAAAAGCACAAGACAGTGAGGCAGTGCCCACTCCCTCGGGGTTTCCCCTTCGCTGGAGGGGGAGTTCAGGTGCCAGGCAGCAGCCCAGAGTGCCAGGAGCAGAGATCTCCCATGGGACAGGGCACGCAGCCACATGCTCCCAGCGGGCAGTAGCTGGTGTGCTCCCAGGGAGACGAGCGAGGCAGAGTGCCACCCACAAGTCAGAGGGGTGCAACCCCAGAGAGGCTTGCCGTTATCTGGACACTGGGATGCCGCTTTGCTTCTTCACAAAGCGGCCAGGGCAGCAAAGGACTCACCTCGTACTTCTTTGGACTCTGCTTCTTGCCAGCTGGAGCAAAATAGATGGTGGGGAAGCTGGGGAGAGAATAAACATCCAAGCTCCTAATGTGCCCTGTGTTGTTTCAGGCCAGCCACCACAGAAGGGACTCGTGCCTGGCCTTCCCCTGGTTTAAGGTGGGAACAGCTCGGCAGCTCCCCAGCCAGCAGGTACAGCCTTAAAGGGCAGGCTGCACTTGCAGAGTGGGCTGAGCTCAGCTACACCCAAGGTTTGCTGGGTAAACTGTTCCCAAAAGAGGTGCCCAGCATTGTTCCCACACTGCTGCCAGACCCAAAAGCAGCGAGGCAGCCTCTGGGCACAACCAGAGGGACACTTTGTTTTCACTCTGATTTCCTTGCTCTGAGCAATTCACATGACAGTTGCCCCCCATGCCTGTCCCCCTCAGTGAGGCTTCCAGCTCTGTGGCTGTGCTGGTCAGACACCAGCCTGGCCTCACCCGCTGACGCTGCTGGGTCCCAGGGTCAGACCTACCCTCTGACTTCATATGGGGAAGGCACATCATTGGCTGTAGCATCCATTTTGGCAATGACGATATTGGGGTCTTTACTGAGCTGTTGGGAGAAGAACTTGTTAGTAACCAATCCGCAGCACTGAACAGCTGCTACTCCCCACCCTCAGGCGGTGCTGTCAGAGGGCAGCACACACAGTGCATTGAAGGATGGGCAAACTCCTCACTGAGCTGTTCCCAAAGGCACAGGGAACAAAGTCCCTCCCTCAAAAGCTGTCTGCAGCAACATGCCTCCCAGCTGTACCTGCTGTGGCCTCTGGGGAACGCTTGTCCCAGAGCAAGTGCTCTCCTTGAACCCCAGGACACCAGCAGTAGGGGGTGCGGTGCTGAGGGGCAGGGTGCCCAACAGCCAAATGGCAAAAGGCCACCCAGAGCTGGAAGAGGGGATTGATGCGCTCTGCTCCTGAGGGTGTCTGGGGGAGCAGATCCATGTGCTCTGTTCCTGAATGCACACGGGGCAGCATCACCCATCACCGGCTGGGAGACCACACCCACACAGAGGGAAAAGACCCAAAAGGGAACTCTGCCTGTCACTGAAGTGGGGAACCTTCATGTGCCACAGCAAAGGGAGTGGGCTGAGCCTACTGGCACGGTCACTAGACGCTGCTAACGTGCTTCTGCGCTCACAGGAGATGCCAAACTCAGTTCTCCGGAAGGCAGAGTTACACATTATCACCAGGGCTGGACAGAACTTGCAAGGTTCTTCAGTGCCACAGAATTCTAGTCTGCATGTCCAGTAGGGCCCCAGCCCTTCCAGCAGAGCCCCCCGACCTACCTTCTCCCCCAGTTCTTTGTATTTGGGCTCCAGGTTCTTGCAATGGCCACACCACGGCGCATAGAACTCTATCAGGACATCTTTGTCTTCTGCATTCACAATTTCATCGAAGTTCTCTGCAACCACCACCTGGCAAGGTTGGATCACAGGGATCAGCTTTTCCCCAGTGCAGAGTGAGGCTGCATCAGGACAGGACATGCTGTGTGCTCTGCCCAGGCAGGCCCAGCCCCCCACAGCACACAGGAAGCAGTAGGCTGCACCTTCACAGCAGGATGGCCAAGCACACATCTCCACATGGAGCTGTGGCATCCTCAACTTGCAGGTAAAAACGTGTCATAGGGTACTGACACTACCTGCAAGCCAGGTTTGCACCTGATATCCTCACAGGAGGACAAAGTAGGTTCTTAATTTCAGCATGTTCCAGGCTGGGGGAATCAGCTCAGCAAGACTGTCTGAGGCCACCCCCATCCACACATGAACAGGCAGTGACTTCCACTCCCTTGTAAGTCACGAACACTTTCATTCCAGGCAGAATTCACTTGGAGGGATGGAAGGTAGGAGTGAAGAGGTGAAGATGTAACTCGGGGTGAAAGGCAAGAGCAGTTACACCCCCCACCCCAGTGACAAGATGAACACGTAACTCCTCAGGAAGGGGCGCAGTCGTCATGCCTAGCTGGGAGGCCATGCCCCCAGGGAGCACAGCCAAGACAGCGGGCCTCTGCAGGACCCCGCTGGCAGAGCACACTGCTGAGCTTAACCAGCAGCTGCTGCAGCTGAGAGAACCAAACAGAATCAAAACCATGAGCTGCTGTTCCTGCCTGGCTCAGAAAACTGATACAACAAGGGAGTGGATCCTCCTTCTGCCTCTCCCAGCAGAGGCTTCTCACACCACCACCCGCAGCACCCGGGGCCTGGCACGCAGCTGGAGGCTGCTGCCACACGCAGAGCGGCACTCACCTTCACAGGGCCATCATTGCTCTCAGGGATGGGCTCTGATTTCAGGTACTTCTTCAGATTCCCATCAAAGTAATCCTGCAGGAATCTCTCCAGAGCCTTTCCGTCACGGCTGAAAGCAGAGTGACATTTTACAGCCATCACCACACATGCAGGATGAGAGGGAAAGCTTTCAAGGCTGATTTAAGCTCCTTCCACCCACAGAACAGCTGCCACCTGCATCTCCCAGAGCACCAGGGCTGGTGCAGAGGACCCAGCAATCATTGACTGGAGCTGGAACATATAGCTTCCCCATTTGCTCCAAGCTAAGGAGATGGGATCTGGTTACAGACCACCAGATCAAAGTCCATCAAGCCAGAGGCAACCCCACCAAGTTCCAGGACTTACGAGAACTCTTCCTGCATGACATATTTCTCTCCTTTAGCAGTTCTGATGGCAACCACCGGAGCCTCTCCCACGCTGCTGTCTAGACCAAACTCTGACAGTTCATGGCCAAAGGTTTTCCGACTGGCAACAGCAAAAGACAGCTTGTGCCCAGCATCTAAGAACTTCTTTGCAATCATCATAACTCTGAGGGCAACAAAACAGAATCATCAAAACCCACAAAACATCATCCCTTGGAATATTACCTTCATGCATGACACAACACCCTTCAAGCTGCGTGCCCATGGGACGAGGGATTCAGTGCTGTGATGTGCTGTGCACAGGGCAGTCCTGCTTGTGTCTGATGTGAGTGCTTTGCGCTTTCACCCCCAGAACTGTCACGGCCACCAGCATGACTGGCAGCGGGGAACACAAAGGACAGAGTCCCTCACAGTGGGGATGTTCATGTTGAAGGACCAGGGACCCAAAAGCAAGGTGGGCTTTTGGAGGATGTACATAGTCCCTGCTTTGGGCTCTGCATGCAGCAGCCACCCCCGTAACTCTGATTAGAAACTCAGCTGCCATTCTTCAGGGAAGGAGGGTTCACACACAAACAGGAGCAGCTCTGAACTGAGCCAGGGAAGAGCAGGGAAGAAGAGGCCCATCAGCCCCCGCTGCTGCCTACCTGTTGCGCCAGTAGTTGGAGCCCTTGGCGTTCTTCTCGTAGTCCACATCATAGTATGCCACCATCAAGTCCTTCCCCTGGATCAAGTCTTTGTTGTCCTCAGTCATGTGTGGGCAGATGCCAAAGCTGTGAGACAGGCAGCAGCTTCAGCTCTGCTGCCCAGAACCCTCTCCAGCAACAGGCTTGATGAGCATGCTCCTGCTGCCCACCAAGAGCACAGAATGCCAGTGATCAGTAAGACCCAAGGAACTCACATGTTCTCCTGGATGAACTTCTTGATCTTTCCACTGGTGATTTTGTCTTCTGTGTACTTGATGGAGCTCTCCTCAAACTTGTTGGTCAGGCGTGGAGGACGGAACAAGACAATGCCCCTGAGGGAAGCAGGTATGGTGAGTTAAAGTGTCCTTGGGATTCCAAGGATGCAACTAGATGAGGCAAGAACCTAGTCTCCAGTGACTACCCCCATTCACTGTTCAGAGCTTCCACATGCCTGTCTAGGTTCTTGGTGGCACTGCTGCATGAGGCCCACCTGTCCATCTCTCAAAGCCTTCAGACAGGCACAGTGAGAAACAAATTCCCCACCCATCAAATGAGACACCTCTGTTGAGATACTTCCCACCAGAGGCAGACACTAAGCCCCCAGAGCCTGCAACCCTTCTGTCTTATAGAGAAGAAAGATACACCACTAGTAGTCGGGGAAGAAACAAGCCCTGAAGCTGTGTTCCCAAAGTGAATCCAGTAACTGGAATCCGTGAATTTGTTCCAGATGTCTTAATAACAGGAAATTCTTGTGTTAAACAACTTACTCTCCATCTTCCTCATACTTCTGCACCAGTTGCTCCTCACTGGTGTGTGCAAAACGGTAGTTATCTCTGAGGTTGTTGGCAGCTTTCATGAATTCTGAGTAAGCATCACCAGATGCATCTCCAAAGAAGCCTGCAGCAGAGAGACAGGTGGTGACCCCAAACTGGCTCTACAGACCTTGACATTTCTCTCTATGCTGCACTGAAAGACCACTTCTGAATCAAGACCTCCAATGCATGCTCAGGCCTGCATCTCTTGACAGCTTCTCTCATGTTGTTACTGGGACCTTTCTGTGTCCCCTCCCTTCCAGAAGCAGGACATTACTCAGGCTTAGTCACTGAGCAGAGAGACAGCTCCCAGCACCCAGATACCCCCTTGTGACCACATGACACCACTGCTGAGAACAACTGCCCAGGGATACGTTTGTGGATGCTGACTGACACTGTTATGGTTGTAAGCCAGCGCCTGAGGACACAGGAAACCCACTGTTGCCCCTGTAAACCCTGAGGGAGCCACACAGCAGGGAGAGCCCACCGCTGTCACAAGATTACACTCAAAGGTACTTTCTAGCAATCCCAAGCCAGCTGTTGTCAGTCAGCCAGAAAGGCAACAAGCTTTAAAAAAAGATACACTGTGGTGCCAGGAGGTCTGACAGTCAAAAGTAAAAAAAAAAAAAAAAAAAAAAGCAAAAGCAAAAGGAAAAAGTTGGAAGGAATCCCCAGAGGTCACAGAGTCCAACCTCCTGCTCGAAGCAGGACGTGCTTCAGTGTCAGATCAGGTTGCTCAAAGCTCTGTCCAACAAAAAAGCTCTGAAAACCTGAGTGTTTCAACATCCCTCCTGGCACACAGTACCAGAGTACTTTGTCATCCCCACCACCAGAAGCCTTTTTTGCTCATGTGCACCTGCAAGCTCTCTGGCTACAGCTGGCAGTATCCTTCCACAGCACATTCCCCAAGGCTCCTCCCAGAGCCCAGCGCCCTCCCAGCTCAGGGCTGCACTGGAGTCACTCACCCACAACAGAGGCATCTTTATCACCGGTGAATTTCTCGAAGTCAGCCAGGGAACTGAGAGCCACGGAAGCAGGTCCCGCCTGTTTCTTGAGATGACTGACAATCCCATCTTGAGAGAAAAGCAAAGCAATTAAAGGGATGAACAGAAAGCTCTACATGACACCCTTCATGCTTCCCAAAGCAGAATCCAAGCCCCTCTCCTGTACAATAAGCACAATGAGAATTAACAGCTTCACACAGGAACTTCCCACCATCTCACAGACACTGCCCATCAAAGGAACAGGGAGTTAAAGGGAACGTGGAAGCCTTCACCTTTAAAAGAGAGATTTAAGGGATACCAAACACCCAGGGCACTGCCAGCACAAAGAGATCTGGAAAGGCCAAGGAGGGGTGTGTGCGGCAGATATGTGTAGGCAGAAACCTTCTTTGCATCCTCAATACACATAAAAACCCCAAATCAAGTCCATTACATGTGGGCCTGCCTTCCAGCACCACTTTAGCAAGCCAGATGCTGGCTGAGAAGCTCTTACCTGCTGTCCTGGGCCCATCATAGGTTCCTGCCTCCTCTCCATCCCGAAAAATCTTTAAGGTAGGATAGCCGCTGACCCCGTACTTGTTACAGGTGTTTGAGTTTGCTGTACAGTCAACCTAAATGAAGAGAAGCATTGCTGCTTGGTGACCTAGCTGCCCATGCATGCAGAACGTCTGTGTGTCTTTAACCAGGGCTGGGTTCCTTTCACATGAAGTGTAAGACGCTGCAAAGCATCTACAAGATGCAAAAGCTGCAGAGTCAGCACCCGGGAAGGAGGGGGTATGGCAGGCCCTAAAAATATCTGATGAAATTCTGGAAAGATTAAGTAGTTGCTACTTTGGCCGGACTATGCCCAAAAACCCCCAACACATAAAGGACAGATTCTTGCAATCAATTGCAGGATTAAATGGAATCAATCAGCTACTCTCATGCCCAGAGCAGTCCTACACTTTCTGCAGTGCCAGAAGGCGGCAGGCTGACCTCACCCGTCCATGCCCCTTCCCACCAAGGAAGAGGAAAACCCCAGCCCGCGGGAGCCACACGAGCGTCCCGCTGGAAAGAGAAACTCCCGCACATCGACCCTCGCTCTGTAAGCCCAGGGACGCCGCCATAGAGCGCAGTACTGCGCCAGCTCTCGAGCTCAACGCCGCTCCCAGCGGGCCCCTTCCTCCCGGCCGAGCCCTCTCCCGCACAACCCCTGCCGCGCCCCGCACGCCAACCGGGGGGCAGCGGCCCTCGCAGCGCCCAGCTACCCGATGGTTCCCCAGCGCCTAAGCCCCCCGGGGCTCGGAGGGCCCCGCTGGCGGCCTGCGCCTCCATCGCTCCTACGCGGCCGAAGCCCCGGCGGCAGCACTCACCTTCACCAGCGGCACGATCCCCTTCAGCCTGGTCGCCGCCGACTCGTACTCCGGCGCCAGCCGCTTGCAGTGCCCGCACCTGAGAGGGTGGGTGGGGGTTAGGCCTGCCGGGAGCGCCCCGCCCGCCCCCGCCCCGGCCCCAGCCGTGCCCTAGCCTGCCCTCCCGCCGCTGGGCCCCGCTCCGCCGCTCCCGCCCGCCCGCCCCCGGCGGCCCCTCACCAGGGCGCGAAGAACTCCACGAGCACCAGCCCCGGGCGCTCGGCCAGGCCGCTCTCGAAGTCGGCATCGCTGAGCTCCACCACGTCGGAGGCGCGGGCAGCGATGGCCAGGAGCGGGAGCAGCAGCAGCGCGGCGGGCCGCGGCCGGGGCGCGGACATGGCGTGCGGGGGCTCGGCGCGGAGTTCCCTCCTCGGCGGCGGCGGCTGCTGAACAGGCGCCGGGGACCGCTGGCCGGATGTCCCGCCCCCCAGCCGGATCTGCCGTGTGGCAGCTCGCCGTTGGGCACCGTGCTGCGCGTCACCCCAGCTCCGGCCAATGGGCTGCCGAAGCAGGTGGGCGGGGCCGGCTGCGGCGGGGCCGCCTCTTTCTCCCGTGGGCGCCGGGTCCCGGCGCCGGGCTGTGGCCGGTGGGCGCGGCCTCCTCTGGCCCCGCCGGGCTGCGGCCGGGCCCGGTGCAGGGCGCTGACCGCTCCCGGCCCGGCTCGGCCCCGCCCCTGAGCCACGGCGTACCCTGGGCTCCCTCCCTCGCGCCGCCCGGCCCTGTCCTGCCCCAGCGGCCGGCCCTGCCCCGCCGAGTGCGGCGCATGCCCCTGCGGGCCGCAGCTGCAGGCGCGAACGCCCCGGGGGCTGCACCCGGCTCCAGGGGCTCCGTTCGTTGACTCACTCGGTGCTTGTCTGCCTGCGCGGCACGCCGTTAGATGAAGGCAGCACGAGGCTGTGATGTCGAGGGCATTGTGTGGGCCTGGGCACCGCATGGCCGCACCACCAGCGTGTCCGCAGGCCTGGGCCGTGGGACAGGCTGCAGCCCTGCTCACAGCCTCCCGCCGGAGCACCACTCCTGCATCATGGAGGAGACTTGCATACCCCAGGCCTCCAGCTCCGAGCCAACCCCCCGCAGGTCTTCCCCACTTAATGACATGGCTCTGCGTTTCCAGCTGCAGGGCCAACAATGCCCTCTCTGCTGCTGGGAATCCCTGCGAAGGGCCCAGCACCACCCGCCAGCTCTGAGCTGCCGCATCGTGCTTCCGCATTGCTGCTGCCATGCCCTGGGACCACAGTCCCGTGCTGTTCTGGTACTGGGAACAC
This sequence comes from Hypotaenidia okinawae, assembly GCA_027925045.1. Taxonomy (NCBI): domain Eukaryota; kingdom Metazoa; phylum Chordata; class Aves; order Gruiformes; family Rallidae; genus Hypotaenidia; species Hypotaenidia okinawae. Next base: position 22,586,597 of record BSDF01000012.1, read on the forward strand.
AGCTTAAGAGCCGTACAAGTGCGCTCCGCTTCTAACACATGCTTGTGGGGATGCTCACCACACAGCAGTTACGCTTGCCCAAACACTCCCAGGAGTGGGAAAAAGACTCCAGATATGGTACTTCAAAGCACAGGGCTGAAAGAAATGATCTTCCCTGCCACAGAAACAAAATAATCACCTGTTTGGTTTGGGGCTTTTTTTTCCCCCTGACAGAAATTGCTACTAAAGGGTCCAAAACCCAACCAGGCCAGCAAAGGTTTAGGAAGGTGAAGGAAAGAAGAATCAAGTAGGAAATGTTTGATGAGCTCGTGGTGGCCTGAGAAACATGGAGTGTGATGTAGGAATGGAGAGGAAATGAGGGGACAGCGGTGTTGCTCATTTCTCTTGGAGCAGCACGTTCCAGCCCTTGCCCTGTAACCTGCTCCCTCTCGCTGACCGCAGAGTTTCGGCAGAGCTCCCGGAGCCCGGAGCTGAAGAACAGGACCAGCGCTCACCGGTCCAGGCAATTCCTGGAGGTTTGGTCGTTGATACCGCACTGAAGTGGCTGCTCGGCTTCAGCTGCAAAACGCCGGTAACATCTTCAGCTTCATCACCACCTCTGTGCTCAGGGCCACCGGACGGGGGCGGGGACGGTCCCGGCCGGCGATGCGCCTGCTCCGGGCCGCCCGCTCCCGGGGCTACGGGGCTCCCTCTTCCGCTACCTGGAGCTGCCGGAGCGGCTGCGGCAGAATCCGGCCGAGCGCCGTGGGCCCGGGCCGGTGGGCGCGGAGCGGCCTCGCGGGCGGGCGTCGAGCCTGGGAAGAGCTGTACGAGCCCACGGAAGCCGCCCGCTCCCCGCACGCCGCCTCCAGGTAAAGGGGCGCGGCCGGCCCCGAGCCTGCCCGCCGCTGGTCCCGTTCCGCCGCTGCCCGGGGCCAGCAGGGGGCGGCGCCGCCCGCTCCGGGACCGCCGCGGGGGCGGGGCGCCGAGCCGAGCCGAGCCGAGCCGAGCCGCTACAGTCAGCGCCGCGGGGCCCGCCGCCTTTGTGTCGCGGGAGAGAGTGGCCTGGGAGAGGGTGGCCTTGGGGTGGCTGTGGTGGCCTTGGGGGCCTTCCAGGAGGGTGCTGGCCTTGGGCGGGCTGTGGTAGCCTTGGGCAGTTGTCCTGGGGGGGTATGGTGGCCTTGGGATCTGCCTTGGCTCTCCTCCTCTGCCTGCCCCGCTGCCGCCTCTGAGCAACCCCAATAAACCTGTGATGGGCGCAAGTGATGAGCTCTGCTCCCAGCAGCGACACGTGGCCCCAGGGCACCCTCCCTGCCCATCCCGACTTCCCTGCAGCTCCTGGCACCCTGCAGCCAGCTGCACCCAGCTCCCCATCTGCAGGGGTCCCTTTCGGGCCCCAGACCGCGCAGCCCCCGTGCCCCCCAGGCATGTTCCCCAGAGCAGCAGTGGCTCGGGGCAGTGCTGGGAGGGCTGCTTAGCCCAGACCGGGGTGGGTGCCTCTCTGCAGGGGCACAGGATAAAGAGGAGATGGAGGCACAGCTAGAGCAGCACACGTTTATGGGGTCTGGTCTGGCGCGTAACAGGACGCAGTGACATGCTGGGCACAGAGACACATAAGCTATGGGGAGAGCTGGGTCCCTTGGGGCTGGTGCTGCCTTGGTCCAGCTCAGTGCCGGAACTGCGGCACCGGGGAGGGGATGCGGATGTCCTGCCCCTTCTCCAGCCGTCGCTCACAGTCGATCAGGTAGTTCACACCGTCTATCACCAGCTGCACCAGCTCCACCTGCACCAGGAGCACACATGTCCTGACTTGAGGGCTGTCCCGGGAGCCATGCCCCTGGCACTACCTCGCGAACCCACGCTGGCCCCAGCACATGGCCCTGGAGCTGTCTGGGTGCTGTGAGCCTGGCACACGCATGCACTCCAGAGCCCCTTTCCCCGAAAGCAGCTCTGCCCAGCACTCACCTCTGACTTCCCCAGCCGGTCCAGGTTGGAGATGTCAAAGACGCCTCCAGTAGCTGCCGTGTCCACACCACCTGTCCCACGCTTCTGTAGCCGGAGGTTCTCCAGGATCTTAGGGAAGCGGCTATCCTGGTGCCCAGAGAAGGTGTTGGTGCTCAGTGGGACCCTCAGCAAGGCAGTCAGGGCTCTGCAGCCGACTACTCCCCGGGGCAGCGCTCCCACCACTCCAGAACCCAAGCAGGTTCCCGTCCCCTCCAGCAGCAGAAGCAGGCATGGGCTCTGCTTCCTGGGGAACCAGACTGAGGTCCAGAGCCAGGCCCCATGTGGTCTTGCAACCCCTGTGTGGCTGAGCTCCCTGTGCCCCACAAGCTGGGGCTCCCCACAAAGTTGGCCATGGCAGTACCTTGCTGAGCAGTGGCAGCTTGATGTGGACACCAGCTCGCAGCCCAGTGCCCAGGTTGGAGGGGCAGGTCAGGATGTAGCCCAGCCGTTCATTCCACATGAACTCCCATCCTCGCTCCTGGATTAGCCGCTCCACCTGTGTTGAGGCACAAGCAGACCTTCAGCTGTGGGTGCCCAGGCCTTGGCCTGGCCGCACTGCCCAACCCTGGCTGAGTGCAGGGGGCCAGCCCCACAGCGGCCCTGCTTGTCTGTCCGCCCATCTGCTTGCCCACAGGTCCAGCACAGCAGGGGCTGGCGGGTGCTCACCTCCTTCAGGCCACGACAGAACCGCTCGAAGACCCGCTTCATGTTGCCGCCCTTCTCCATGGAAATGACACGTGTGTGGTCCTCCTCGTTGATCCAGATCAGGAAGGTCTTCTCGTTATTGTGCCTAGGTACAGGGCTGTGCTTGGCTGTGCTGGCGGCCAGCAGAGCCCTTGAGCCCACACAACCACCCCTGCTAGCCCACCCATGCCCCTTCTAGCCCTGTGACCACAGTGCCAGTGCTGCCCCCAGGCCCAGAGCTCTCCCTGCACCCCTGGCTGGGCATTGCCAGAGCACTGCTGACAGCAGGGTGGACAGCCAGGAGACGCTCCTGGAGACAGGCCAGTGTTCACCCACGCATCACCACGGGTGATGGGTCCTGTCTCCAGCACTGTGGGTGCAGGAAAGCACTGCTGAAGAAGAGCAGCATGGTGCAGGCGTGGTGGCAATCCTGCCTGGACTGGGACAGGACAAGAGCTCCTGCATCATGTGGGCAGTCGGAGGGGTCCGTGAGGTGTGGGCGCATGTGGGGGTGCTGTGTTAGGGGGTGGCTGGAGCTGGGTTCCATGTGTGCTGTGGAGCTGTTTTCCATGAGGCTGCTGTACGGGTGCTGAGCCCATGAGGGAGGTGTGGGTGGCTGCCTGTGCCGGCTGTCGCTCCGCAGGTGCGTGGGATGCTGTGTGGGATGCTGCATGGCTGTGCAGAGATGCTGGGAGGGAGCAGTATGATGCAGTTGTGGCAGAAGTTCGGAGGCAGGTGGGGTGTACAGAGCCAGGAGGAGGGATGGGGATTGCCCGGGGAGCAGAAGGCAATGACAGACTTCTGGAAGCCTGCAGTGCAAGGTGCTGCAGGACAGTGAAATGGGCAGGACCCAGAGCAGGGCCTTGCTCTGAAGTTACACTTGGTATGAAGACACTGTGGCTGCTGACTGCAGGTGCTCCTGGCTCATGCCTGGAGAGGGAGAGCCCAACTCTGCGTGGCCAAGAGCATGGGGTGAGTGTAGCCCGGGACGCTGGTGCCATGTGTGCTGGGGTCTGCAGTTTGGTGAGCATGGGGGGCGCAGGTGCCAGGGCTGGGCAGCCTGACAGAGCAGCAGTGGCCCCCACCCTTCTGCCCACTGACTGATGCTGTGGCAGATCCTCACCAGATCCCTCGTGCGTCGGGCCAGTCCCGAGCCATTCCTGCTGCTGTCAGGAGTGGGGACACTGGCTTGTCGAAGAGGAAGTGGTCCTGGAGAGAGGCAGAGTGCAAGGGCTCATGGGGCTGCACGGCTGGTGCCAGGGCACCCTATCCCACTGCCCACAGCCTGCCACGCAGGCACCCACCATGGCTCTCCCAGGCAGGCCTGGCACACAGCCCACCCTGTGCCTGGGGCTGGCAGGGCATCAGCCATGTACCAGGGAGCTGCCTTCCCCTGGGTATGGTCCAGAATGGGGCGAGAGCCTGGGCTGACGAGGCTGCCTTCAAGAAGCTCCATCCCCTGACTTGGGAGGGCTGAGACCCTCTGCACTGCAGGATGGCCTTGCTGGGGAAGGGGGTCCTGGTCCCGCAGTGCAGCTGGGCTGGGAAAGGATACAGCCTCCTGGAGAGGCAATGCCAGGAAGGGGTTCTGCTCTGTGGGCACCCAGGGGTGGCTGGTAGGGAGCTGCCCCAACTCACATCGATGAGCTGCTGCTGCTCCTTCTCCGTCATCTCGCTGAGGCGGTAGTAGCGGCCCGCCAGGTCTCCGGTGAGGCCGTTCAGGGCCTCCACAGTCACCTTCTCCACCTCTCGCCGCTCGGCACGGGTGCAGGCTGGCGGCAGGCTCAGCCCGCGGATGCTACGCCCAGTCCGAACGCGGGATGAGAGCACATAGCGCTCATCAAAGTGGCCAAATTTTATCTGGAACAGACATAAGCCATGTGCTGCTTACAGGGCGGCACGGTGCTGTCAGGGATCCTGTGCCCCAAGGCCCAGGGAAGGGCCCCCGTGTGTGGCACCACTGCCCAACTCGTGCACCTTGCTGGCATCCAGGTCTGTGGTGTGCTTCATGGTGCGGGGGTTGTATCCGTTGTGGCGGTCCTGAATCACGGGGTCAAACAGGTCAGCAAACACCTGGAAGGAAGCGGGATGATGTACAGGACTACAGACCCAGCACCCCAGGAAGCCCCTGGGGTGCCATGAGCTCAGCACAGCCCACTGCTGGCATGGGGACATGGCAGCAGGGAGGCTGCCAGGGGAGGCTGGGGCCATGGTGTGTCCTGCAATGCAACAAGAAGTCATGGGCCAATGCTGCCTGGGCAGGTTGGGCTTGGGGACAAGGAGGAAGAAGTTGTGGGGCTCCAGGAACATCTGACCTGAAGGAGCCCTGTGTCCCCAGGCTGCTGGATGTGCCGCAGGTACTGGGACTGCTCTGGCTACTGCAGGCACCCTGGAGTGTGGCGGGGCTCTGTCTACCACTCACCTCATAGGTTTCTTCATCACCAGCTACCATGCCCACGGTCTTGATGAACGGGTGGCCAGGGTTGTCGACACCTGTCTGGATGCACTGGTCCAAGGTCCAGCCATTTGGGGTTGCTTTGTCACACAGCCGGGCATAGATGGCTGGCGTCAGGTTGCTGGCCATGCAGTTGTTGTGCTTCCTCAGGTCGGGGTACTCAGCACTGTGGAAGGAAAGACAATAAGTCCTTTGGAGCCAGGGGACCCCAGTGCTCATGCCCTTGCCCCTCAGGGACCCTCAGGACAGATGTGGTAGGCGAGCTGCAGGGAGGGAGGTCAAGCTGCTCTGCATGGCCACACCAGGCAGGAGCGGGAAGGCAGGCACTGCCATCACACAGCAAGGGTCAAGGGCTGACATTGCCACAAAGACAAGAGTCCGCCAGCAAATCTAGACCGGTTGTGAGGGTGCGGCTCTTTATCAGCTCTGTACCAGGGCACTGGGGCTGGGAGAGCTGGCTGGGCAAGCTGTGGTAGCCACGTCAGCCTTGCGCTGGGGCACTGGCAGCTGGCGGGGGCCTGTGTGCTGACTCCTGTCACAGCCAGGCCCAGAGCGGGGCCATCGCTCCCCCTCTTATCCCAGGGCCATCGCACGCCTTCTCATCCCTGGGGCTGACTCGCCACCGGCCCACACAGAGGGTGGCTGCTCCTGCTGCCCCTTCTGGTGGTCAGCACCAGGGTATGGTCATGCAGTGAGGGCCATGCTGGGGCCCTGCTGTGTCTGGCCCCTGGGCTTCTGCCAGGCGTGACAGCCCCCTGTTCATCTGCCCCCAGATGCCGTGGGGCGGGAGAGCGGTTGACCTCGATCTGCAGCCGGTGGGAACCGCACTGGTCTGGCGCAGTTTATTGTATTAGGGGGACGCTTTCCTCTAATCAGCTTAGCGGGATGCCGTCCCCTGACCTCATTCCCACTTTAGCCTGGCTTTGTGCTTGCTCTGTGCTCATGGGGAGATTGGCAGGGCAGGACCCCAGCAGTGCTTTCCTTGGCCAAATCCCTCCTGCTGAGAGCTGGAGCCTCCGCTTCCCTCAGTGGGACAGCCCAGGGCTGGGGCCGGGGATATCCTGCAGCCCTGGATGCACCTTCCTCCACTCCCAGGAGTAGCACTGCCCTGTGTGTGGGGGGCAGTCCATGTGGGAGAAGATGAGCTGGGACCAGTGTGGGTCTGGCTGAGCGGGAGTGACAGCCAGCCACCATCACCAGCAGCAAGGCCTGGCACCCTCCCAGCATGGCGGTCCTGTTCCTGGGGTGAACGTCTGCACAGGGTGCCAGGTCTGGCTGCCAGCGCTCGGCCCTGTTGCTGCAATGCAGAGCTGTTGCTGCCGCTGCCTCCTCCCTTGTGTCTGCAGGCCAAGGAATGTGCGTTGGCCCTTCGCCTACAGCTTGGCTACTGCTCGTGGCTTCCTGCACTTTGCAGAAAGAAAGGGAGGTGGGTCTTGCGTTCTCTGCTCCACACAGGGAAACACAAGGCTCCAGCCTGGACCGGGGCAAGGAAGCATTTGCTCCAGGCAGGAACTGGTCCCAGGCCATGCAGGCTCAGGGCTGCTGGCCCAGCACACACACATGTTATCTGTTGTGCTGATGTTCCAGTTCGTAGGCTGACTGTCATGCTGGGGTCAGTAGCCCACTGATGGCAGGGGCCTCTCCCACTGCTATCAGTGTGCTACTGACCCATGTCTCCCCAGGAAAGAACCAACTGATAAAAGGCATTTGCTGATCACAGCAGGACACTTCAACAAGTTCCTCCCCAGTCCCCAGTGCCACCTGGCATGCCAGAGCCACAGCCCGCCTGCTTTCCACCCTGGCAGTGGGGACTGCATCCATCCATCCAGCCAGCAAGGGTTGTGAGGGGAGGCAAGCTTATTTCCAGAGAGTGAATGACTGCCATAGGTTTAAGCACACTGCCTGTTATGTCAGTCTATACCTTTACCGAGGTGTTCAGAGTCCAAAGCCTTGAGAGCCTCTGGCCCCTGCCTGCAGGGTCTGTGCCTGCTGCAGGGCTCATTTAGCTCCTGGCTTGAACCCACCCTTCCCTGAACAGCCCTGAATCACAGCCAGCAAACCTGGGGAATCTCTCTTCAGCCTTCCTAGAGCACCCGAACTAAGCTGGATGGCGCCAGGATCAGCAGGGTGATGCAGGGATGGAGGTGCTGAGCACCCCATGCTGTGCTCACAGGCTGTGCCCCACAGAGTTGCAGGGGAGACAGCACATCCCTGCAGCTGGGATGTGTCCAGGGCTGGTGTGGGATGGCTCAGGGAGCAGGCACCGTGCCCCCACCATGCTCTCCTGGGCATCCAGGGGTCCTCCAGCAGAGCATGATGTGTCACTGCACTTGGCCTTACTGGGGCTGCCTCGTCCCCTTGGGTTTTGTCCCCCATCAGGTTTTTGACTAAGGACCCTTTCAGCACCACCCTTTTTCCTGGTGCCATGCAGCTGAGCAATGGGGTGGGACCCCCGAGATCCTGGGATGCTTCCAGCTGGAAACACCTCTGGCAGACGGTGGACACGTGCCAGGAGCACGGCTCAGGGCAGGTGCTTTGCTCCCACACATGCTGCCCGTGGGCAGCTCAGCACCGCCATCCTGCCCGCAGCCTGTCCTTGTGCCTTCACTGGGGAGGAGACCTATGAGGTGCTCAGCGTGACTGTCAGTCCCCGCGGGCTGGGCAGCCCCTCTGGCAGCAGCAGCCCCCTGCGGCTCTTTGCTGCTGATCCTGAGGCCTCCAGCACCTACCTGGCATCACCGGCTCTGCGGGTGCCCATGCTGACAGCAGCCCCGCACGTGGCCCAGGGAGGTGTGGGGTGCATGGGGCGAGCTGTGCAGACCCTGCATGGCAGCGGGAGGAGCTAGGAGCTGGCAGGTTGCTGCAGGCAGCGTAGCATGTGGCTTGTTTACACTGGGAGGAGGGGGCTTGGGCTGTGTGTGGAGACACTTTGGGGGAGCCCCAGTGTGACCGCCCCAATGTGGCACCATGCCTTGTGCTGGGCCCTGCTGGTGCCCAGGTCTCCTCAGAAGGGTGCCCATGCCCCCTCAACACAGCCATTTGCACCGTGGCGCCTGATCAGCAATCGGGTGCCACTCGGGTCCCTTAGGGCTGTAGCCAACGTCTTGTTATTTAACTTAAAGGCTAGAGGAGCAAAATCCCAGGTGGGTTGACTGGTCCCCCAGAGTAGAATGCTGCAGCTCACCCCTGGACCCTGTCTAGGCTCTTTTCCAAAGTCAGCACCGACACAAAACCATCCAGGCAAAACAGATTCTCAAGGAAGCTTGTTTTAGAGCTTTCCAGCCACATCCCCTCCCTTGATTTCACCCCCTTTTCAGACTCAGCTCAGTCCCCTCCTCCCCAGGGATATGCCTGCCTGACCACTCAGTGCCAGCGCTCTGACTGCCGGCTCTACCCAGCCCACTGATCCTGCCATAGCAGCACAGCCAGGCTGGCCCCTGCTCATAGCCACCACGGGGATGCCGGCAGCATTCTGTGTGCTCGAGGGGACACACACACGTGTGTGCAGGCTCGGTGGGGACAGGCCAGCTGTCCCCAGGAGCAGGGAGTGGGCAGGGTACATCCCTCATGCCAGCCAGCGGGTCTTGGGTCCTGCCAGTCTTCCCTCACCATCCTCACTCAGAGAAGCCCCTCTGTCTGTGGCGCTGCAGTAGTCCAGAAAGCTTGAAAACACAACCCTCCTGGGAGGTAAACAGACTATAGCATGCAGCCTTCACCACTGCTGACTCCACTGTTTCTGTCTCCTCATTCACATGGTCCGATCACCCCTCCTGAGCCTGGTGCTGGCTGTCGCCATGCAGCTTTCTGCACGAGCAGGGCTCCTCCTGCAATGCAGCGCCGCGCTCTCACTGCACTGTGGTGCAGGCACCACAGCAGCCGCATGTGTTTGGAGCACTAGCGTGCTGCCTCCTTCCCTATTCTGCTACTTCATGGCGCGCAGCAGGGAGGAAAACCTGCTCCTTCCTTTCCAGACCTGCCTCTGAGCTGTGCCAGGCCGAGCAGCTGGTGCTGGTGCAAGGCGGAAGGACCAGCAGGTGGCCGCCACGTCCCTCTCCCCTTCTGGCCCTCTCCCTACCCTGCACGGCCCCTGCGGGGCACAGGCAGCTCCTGCCTCCAGCCCCCACCTCCACGCTCCTTGAAGCTGGGCAGCACGGGTGCTGGGCTGGACCTGCTGCACCTCTCTGGACCTCAGGGCCCCGCTTCTTGCTGCTACAGCAAGCGCGGTGAGCTGAGCAGCAGTAACGCCTCTGCCTGTGGCAGCAAAGTGCCCGTCCCCCTGGGGCCCAGCTGGGCTCCCCACGGGAGCCCTTGGCAAAGAGCAGCTCAAAGGGGGAGTGCCATGAGACCTTCTGTGCTGGGCTTGAACCTTAGCACCCCGCTGCAGCTCTGACACTTATCTGGCTTAAGGGATCAGGCACAGGTTGTGCAAACAGGGCCACCAGCTCTCGCAGAGCCAGCATTACCCCAAAAGCACCCCTAAGCCATGCCATGGCCCTGCATGTGCCTGCCTGGCCTGGCTTGGCCGCACGCCCACCTCCCAGGAGTCCTGACTGCACATCATCCAAAATTTGCCTGCAGACTGGGGGGCTGCCTGCTTGGCACTTGCGGGCCCCTCCAGTTCTCTTGTTAAATACTGCCCCTAAGAAGGAAGAGCAAGGACCTGCCAAGAAACCTTTTATTGTATATAGAGAAGTCCCTGTCCCAAAGGCAGGCGCGTGGGAAGGCTGGTACAGCCAGATGGGGCTGGGCCAGGAGCTGCCGCCAGCCCCAGGGGCTGCGGAGGAGCCTCTGCCTCTGCCCCAACACTGGCTCTTGCAAACGGAGCTCCTGGGTGTCTTGCCAGGAGAAAACGAACCCTTTGCTCCATCCTGTTCCCACCAGGACACTGGTGGCTGCCCCTGGGCTGAGCCAGGGGTACGGACTCACCCAAACTGACCCGTGCTTGCTGCCCAGATGCTGGAGCCACCTCTGTGCATCCCCGGAAGGGACCCCAGCCCCTAGCCCCCAGCCCACTGCCCAGCACTCATGTCCCCACCGCTCCTGCCTGCCCCGGGTTGGCGACACAGCAGCTTGTCCCGGTGCTCCACAACCCTCCAGGGCTGCTGCTAGCCCCGGGGCTCCCAGACCGGGCCGCCTCCGGGGAATCCCTGCGGCCCGCGGGGTCCCGGCTCAGCACGGGTCCCCTGGCGGGTCCCCGGGGCAGCCCGGCCGGCCCGAGAGGACCCCAGCCCCGGGGATACGGGCGCCGCGGGTCGGGGCCGCCCGGTCCTCGGGGAGCTCGGGCAGGACGCGGAGGCCCCGCCGCGGCGGCGCCGGTGCCCTTGGGTGCGGGTCGGCGGAGCCCAGGGCGGCGCCGGCCCCAGGCGGGGCGGCTCCGTCCAACACGGCCGAGCTCACGGGGCCGACGCAGTCTCTGTTCCCGGGCGTCCCGGCCACCCCCGCCCGCGGATGAACGCCCCCCTATTCCTTGAGCCACCCCGGGACCGCCGTCCCGGCCGGAACTCGGGGGAAGCCCCCCGCCTTTTCCCGGTGCCCCCGTCCGCAGCCCCCCGCACGTGCGCCCCCGCCGCCCGGGTCCAGTACCTGGGCGGGTAGCGCCGTCGCTGCCGGTCACCCGCGCCGACCGTGTCCCGGGCGAGCAGGAAACCGGCGGTGAGAGAGCCGGCGCCCACCATGGCCAGGAGGCCGGCGGAGCGGCGGGCGGAGAGGGCGCGGGCGAAGGTGCTGGCCATCGCGGAGAGGCGGCGCGGCGGAGTGAGAGCGGCAGGGCCAGGAGGCGGACGTGATAGGAATGGGAACGGCAACGGGAATGGCAACGGCGGCGGCGGGAGGGTGCGCGGGGGCGGGGAACCGGCCGGGCACGGGGGGGGCCGCAACGGCACTGCCACCTGCTCAGCCGCCCCGCCCCGCCCCGCCCCGCCTGCCTTCAGCACCGCGCGCCGGACAGCGCCGGAGGGGCGGCCGCGCCCGCCCCAGGCCCCCGCCCCGGACACCCGCACGCTCCGGCTGCAGTCGGGCACGGCGCGGCACGGAGCGGAGCGGCACGGCACCGAGCGGAGCGGCACGGCACCGCACGGCACGGCACGGCGCACCCGCGGCGGCGAGGGTGCGGTCGGAGCAAAGTCCGCGCACCTGGAGCCGGGAGCGGGGGACGCGGCGCCCCGACGGCACGGAGCCGCGCACGGGGTGCAAGCCGGGATGGGTCGCGGGTGGGGGGCCGGGAGGATCTCGGCGGCCCGTCTGGCACGGCTGCGCCGCCCGTCCGGGGTCCCGCGGGGGCGGGCGGCTTCGACGCCGTCACCGTGGGGGACGCATCGGCGTCCGGGAGCGCGGCCCCGCGGCCGCCGGCTGCGGGCCGGCATCCCGGGCAGCGGCCGTGCCGTGCCGGTCCGCGCGGCGCCGTTGCCGTGGCGACGCGGAACCGCGCCCCACGTGCGCGCGGCACGCCCGGCCGCGCGACACTCCCCACCGCCGCCGCCAGGGGCCACCCCACCGCGCACGCCCGGCGCCTGGCCGGCCCGCCTCGCTCTCCGGCGATTGGCTGGCTGCGGCCGTCAGCAGGTCGTGATTGGCCGGCGGCAGGGCCGGCGGCGCAGGGTGCGTTTGGAGGCCGCAGGTGAGCGGAGGGAAATGGCGGCGTCTGGCGTGGCGCCCCCTGCTGCCGCCGGTGGGCTGCCGGGGCGGCCGGCCCCGGTGCGCCGGGCCCGGTCCCGCGGCTGGGGGCGGGCGGGCGGCGCCAGGCCGGGAAAGGGAAGCGGATGGCGGGGGGGCGGCCGGCCCGCCGGCGAGTGCCGGGTAGGTGGCAGCGGCGGCCTCCTGGCGAGGCGCGGGCCTACCGCCCTGCCTACCCCCCGCGGGGCCGCCGCCGCCGGCCCTGCCCGGCCGCTCCCCGCCGCTTCGGTCGAGAGCTGTGCGCGTCGCTGCGGGGGGCTCTGCCCGGGAGGGCCGGCGGGCTGGGTCGCGGCCGTGGCCAGACGCTGCCGCGGCTGAGCGCGCCCGGCGGCTCCCTCGGCCAGCGCGGGTTCCTGCGGACTGGGCTGCCCTTGTCCGCGTCGGTGCGGCCCGGCCCCGCCTGGCCCGGCCCAGCAGCGCCGGTGCGTGCCCTCGGCTGGTCGCGGCCGCTCCGCTCGGGCCGGCTCGGGCCCCGGTAATTGCCCCGGGAGCGGAGCCGCCGCTGCCGGCTGGGAGCCCTCCGGAAGGCGCCCGAGCCGGACGGATCGGGGGTGGTGCCGGCGCCGAGCCGCGGGCGGGCGGAGAGCCGCGCTGCCGCGGTCTGCGCGGTGCTGACGGGCCACAGGTTGGTCTGTCCGCTAATAATAAAGCGAAACGAGCCAACGACGTGTGTGTTACGGCTCCGGCACGGGGAGCGGCCCTGAGCGCGTCTGCAGTCCGGCTCTGGAGACACCAGGTGTTTAGTGCTTCGTCTGTTAATAAATCTCTGTCAGCAGTTACAGTCTCAGGGACGTTGTGATGCTGCATTTAGCAGCCTCTTAAAGAGGTCTCAGCAAAACCAGCCGCATGAGACAGGAGCTGCTCTTGCTTCTGAGGTTGCTATGGGAGCAGCACAACACTTGCTGGGATGTGGAAGTGATAAGCCCAGAGTTTTTTACTAAATTTGCAGATGGCTTTGTCTAGCAGAAGGAGCACCTGCTTGGGGAGCCCGAGGTGTTAGCACCGTTGCTGTGCCCCGGGTTGGTAGATGTGGAGTTAGGCAGTGCTGCTGGAGCAGGCAGGACTGTAGGGTTAGGAGCTTGCCTTCGGTGAACTGCCATGGTAATGGAGCATGGAAAGCGCTCTTTGAGATGCCAAGTCCAAGCAGCTTTTAATTATTAACTCTGCAATAGGTGTTCGTTTTCTTCTGAAGCAATTAAGTGTCTATGATAAGAGTACAGCTTTCACCTTTTGTATGTAATTAACCTAATACAAATAGCCCTTGTGACAATGGGTGTAACTCTTAGGGCAAAGGTACCTCACTGATCCAGGCCTGAACTTCCTAGGGGTGGGTGGTTGTTTGGGTTGGTTGTTGTCAGTGCCCACGGCAGTCTCAGACCTAGACGGCTCAACAAGGCATCGCCAGTGTAAGGACTTTAAAGTCCTGGTAAAGTAACTCATCTGCATGCAGTGGTACCCTGTGCTGCGGGCTTCCTGGATGCGGTGGCCTCGCCTCTGCCACTGGAGCTGCCACACACAGCTGTGTGTCTGTGCTTTGAAATGCAAAGTGAAGTAGCAACACCCATATGCTCTTGGTGGTTAGTGCCACACCGAGTGCAGAGTTAATAAAAGACCTGATCATCCTTTCTTCTCTTAAATTTCTAGTAGCTGAGAAGTGGGGCACCAAAAAAACCCCAACTCTGTGAACACTGTTATCTAAACAGTGCCAGAATGATTTGCTGGAGAACCAGAAGGCAACTTGCTATCTTGTTTCTTATCACTAATACAGGGCTGTCTAAAGTCTGAGTTAGTCCCAGGACACTTAGAGGCAAGGTCCTCCTCTCAGTGTCAGGCAGTGTGTCATCAGCTTCCGATTGCCGTTAGGTGATTAGGACAACCTTTGGTATTGATGGCGCAGCAGATCCTCTCTGTCCTTCCTGGGAGAAAGTGCAAGGACATCCTCAGCTGCTGCAGCTGCTCTGCACGTCCTGTGTCTGTGGTGGGACCAGTGAGCAGAGTGTTCCACTCTGAAAGCTGGGATTTACCTGACGCTGTCTTTACCTTTGTGTGTGTGTGCCAGAGCTGTGTTAAGGCCTTTGTCTGGAGCCGTACAGCCAGCAGCACTAACTCAGTTTTCTTGCTGTGAGTAGTGGAAGGCCAAGATCTGCAGCACTTGCAATGAGTGGGGCTGGAATGAGCCTGGGAACTTTTAGTTCAGGAGGCAGTGCGAGAGATTTGGAACAGCGTTGTGCTGGTCCACACCTCTCTTAGCTCTAGGTGTGTGGAGAAGAGGCAGTGTGGCGGTGCTGTGGCCTGAGCACTGTGCAGGAGCCTTGCTGGTACTGTTTCTGCTGGGGAGGTTGCCAGGCCTGGCACACAAACTCAGTGATAGCCCAGCCCTGGAGCTGACCCAGGAGAGGTGGTGAGAGCCCTGGGTACCATGCTGGAGCTCTGTTTCCCTGGGAGCAGCAGTGCATCTGGGGTCAGGTGCCACAGTTACTCCTGTAGCTAAACGTTGTGTTTCATCAGGGTCTCTCTTGGTGTAAATCTGGTCAGATAGGGGATCTGCCTTAAAAGGAAATTGGAAGAGAGTTTTGGTTATACCCTCTCCCTTTCCCACACCACCAGTGCCCTAAGGTCACCAGGCTTTCCCCATTGATGTCAGGGATGCCTGATGTGCTGGTGGCTGCTACCTTTGGTGAGGCTCTAGGTTTTCATCTGGTTTGAGTGTGGCATGTTGTGGCCTCTAGAATAGCTGTAGAGCAAGGCAGAGGCTTTTTTTCCTGGGATAGCAGCAGGAATGTAGAGAACTCGTTGCTTTCTTAGTTCTTAGGGCAAGGGTTTTCTGGCTGCTTGATCTGTTTTTTCCAAGAGGGAGGGGAGAGTAAGGGATTGGAGAAAACACCAGCCTCCTCCTCTTCTTGCATGGCTTATTTCATTAAATCATCAGCCACCGTGCTGTGACAGTGTACTTGCTAAGGTTCGTTCTGTGCTGGCATGCTGAGGCAGCAGGGCACTGGAGTGAAGATGGTTTGTGGGCACGTCAGGAATCCTGCCCTTGTCCTTACATGGCTGTGGTAAGGCAGTTCGAAGTGCTTAGAGGAACTCACAGCCTGGTCTGCTGGCGCTGCTGCTCCCACCTGAAGCCAGCACGGGTGGCGAGAGGCTGGTCCGGACCCCACGGTGCTGGGGTGCCCTGCATCTCAGGAGTCGTGTGGGGGCTGGCAGTCTGGGGCTTGGCACACGAGCAGGAGCCTGGCGTGAGCTGGGAGCCAGGCAGAGGAGATCGTTCCTGGTGCGGTAGGTGCAAAGTCTGGGCTTGCTGTGTCCCCTCTCTGGTTTCTGGCTTCCCCAGTAAGATCCAGTGTGGTAACCAGGGGGCTTGCTGCTGAACCAGTGCAGGGTAGCATGTGGCTGCGGGACCTCATCCCATGCACCTCTGCTCCAGTGCTTTCTCTGAGCACTTACCTGTTGCATCTCCTGTCCTTGGGAGCACAGACATCCTGTCTGTGTGGAGGCATGCTCTATTTTTACCCTTATTTCCAAGGGAGCTTTACAAGCAGCTGTGTTGCTCTCTGTATGTTTGTTCCTTTTGCCTGTGCTTGCCCTGGGAGAATGGATGAAGGTCATCTCCCCGCGTTGTTCCTGCTGAGGGGCTTATTGCCCACTGTGGAACCGTGCTGGCAGCTGGCTGGCAGCACTTGGATGTGCCCCTCAGCTCTGAAGAAGGGCTGCCCAAGGACTGGGAATTGTGTCTCTCTGTGGCAGTGTCACAGTCTGCTGTGGTATGCTGGCTGTGAGGGCGAGCGTGCTGGAAGAGGAGGAAGTACAGTAACTGTCAGTGGAAACCATCCGGAGCGTGAGAAGCAGCAGTAGTGTCTGGTGTCTGTTTTTAGGGAATTCTTAGTAACATGAGGTGTTTACAATGCTGCCTCCTCATGCCCTGGTGTGGGAGGAGTGCTGCTCAGCACTCTGTAGCTGGGGAGAATGTGGTGAAGGGCGAAGGCTGGACATTCCTGTGTGTGCAGCGTTGGCGAGAAGGAACAGCTGCGTCCTTGGTGTGCACAGGTCACACGTACTGTGTGCCCAGGCTCTGGTGCTGTGACAGGCAGTGCTGCTCTTGCAGGTGGCAGTGTGAGACACGCTTCTTTCCTGGCACTTACAAAGCGTGGCCTGTATCCTGGTAATCGGCTTCTGCGGTCACGGAGTAAATCAGAGCCACTTGCACTCTCAGGCGCCCTGACCTGCAGAAATGTTTCTGATGCTTCCTCTGTGTCCTCTGCACCTGCCAGAGAGTTGTTGGTTCTTCCTTCTCCCTCCTCCCCACAAGCTCATGCATGTCCTAACCTGGTCTCTGTTGCTGTAGGTCTTCTTGAGCTGAAAGGATGAAAATTGGTGATTGGGAAGTCACTGTTGCTGTCCTCAGCCTCATCCCAACCTCTGGAGTCCTGGTTGATGTCTTTGGGCATACGAGCCTGCTGGAGTGTCCACTGTCCCCTTCCACGATTTAGACAGCGGCTTGGAACATGCATCATTGTAAGGTTCATGTGATTTCAGTGCTGGCAGTGACACTGTCCTTCCCCAGTTGGTGCAAAGGGAGCTCCTGACTGCACAGCAGAGCTGCCTGTCTAAAACAGTCCTGAATACCGGATCCCCTCCCACCCCAGGGGTCTCTTCCTGCTCCCTCCTTTTCTGCTGGCCAGTGTGTCCCTGGGCACA
The DNA here is from genome assembly GCA_027925045.1 of Hypotaenidia okinawae. Lineage (NCBI taxonomy): Eukaryota > Metazoa > Chordata > Aves > Gruiformes > Rallidae > Hypotaenidia > Hypotaenidia okinawae. The sequence continues at coordinate 22,603,089 of BSDF01000012.1, forward strand.
CTCCTGCCAGATCAGTCCCTGCCCTCCCCACCCTCCGTCACCAGCCCCCAGCAGCAAAGCCGTCCCCAGCTCACTCTGCAGCTGACCTTCTGTATCCCTTCTTCACACTGTGATTCCAGAGCGGGATGGTCGGCCACCGAAGCTGCAATGTCGTCTCTGACGACCTCCAGTGAGGGAGAGAACTGTGCTCCCAGGTTTGTCGTCGGTTCCAGGGATGATGAGACAGACTTTCTGGGATCAAACATGAAGACAGACGAAACTGATTTCTTTGAAGATGATGAAGAGGAGGAGTCGGTAAGGAGGTCGTGGTGTTGTGGGTTGGAGCATCTGCATGGAATTCCTGGGTCTCAGCCAAGGTTTGAGCTGCTGCTGAGTCTGTGGGCACTTGGGACTTGAGGGTATGTGGCACCTGGATGTGTGGCATGGCTGTGGCAACAGCGGTGTCATTTCTGACAGGATGTGTTGGACTGTTGGGCTGTCATACCTGGTGCCTCATGCTGTGGTAAATCCCAGCCTCTACGCTTGCAGGGCTTTCTCAAGTACAAAAGAAGATTTCTTTGACTCAGCAACTTAACCCGGACGCTCCAGTGAACCTCTCTGTTTCACTAGTTTAACTAGTTTTGCTGTAGTTTAAACTACAGTAACACAGTTGACCTTGCACTAAACTGGTCTCTGCCTCCCCTCAGCCACCTGAACGGCAGATTGTGGTTGGAATCTGTGCCATGACCAAGAAGTCCAAGTCGAAGCCCATGACACAGATCCTGGAGCGTCTGTGCAAGTTTGAGTACATCACAGTGGTGATTATGGGGGAAGATGTTATTCTGAATGAACCAGTGGAGAACTGGCCCTCCTGCGACTGCCTCATCTCGTTCCACTCCAAAGGTAAAACCCCTGTGGCAGGCCTTGACCTCCCTGCGATCAGGACATGGGACCTTCTGTTCATCCCTTCCTCCCCACTCCCTGTGTTCCAGGATTCCCCCTGGATAAAGCGGTTGCTTATGCCAAGCTGTGCAAGCCATTTCTGATTAATGACCTTGATATGCAGTATTACATCCAGGACAGGTAGGTGTCTGTGACCCACTGCAGCCCCTTACGTCCTCCTTCAAGTCCTCTCCTTGCATGCTGCACAAACTTCATCTCCCTGTCCACAAGCAAACGAGCAGGGTGGGCAGGAAAGGGGACCTTAGCAGTGGCTTTTAGGGGCTGTTTCTCCAGAGCACAGAGGGAATAGGTTTGGGGGTAAAACTGTTGAGATGGCATCTTTTGTCTTCTGGTCTTGTGAGGAATGGCTGGATGAAGTAGGAAGTGGAACAAGTCTCACAGAGTGAGATTGCCACGACTAAGATGAAAGGAGTAGGAGAGCCAAGGCCTGGGGTGGGGTTCTGGGACAGAAATTGGGAGCAAGGCCAGGTCAAGTTCTGAGGAGGGTGTGTCGGTCAGATGCTTCAAGAGTCTTCTCTGTCAGCTCTTGCAGCAGCAAGCAGTTCACCAGCTGTCAGGTACCCAAAGGTGGTGCTCATACCAGAGCCCAGACCTCCTGCTGTGTCTTGGGTTGTGAGCTTTGTTCCTGTGGGTGCCACAGGCACCCTGAGTGTAACTGATTAAAGAACTGCCGTTTCTCTGCCAACACCAGATGAAAAGCAGCTCTGCTGCATCTGCCTGAGCTGGGTGCTGGGCAGCTTGGCATGGCAGGGCACCCTTGAGAGGGCAGATCTGGGAGGCGGTGTGTGCTGGGTGTGTGGCTGTGGATTGGGCACACACTAGTAAAGGAGCACACATGTTGAGGCCAGGCAGAGATTTACTCTGGGACACCTCTGTCAAGAGCAGGAGTGAGACATGCCCCATAGCCTGTAGGTCCTGTCTGAAGGAGACAGATCTGTGCTGAGAGTGTGTGCACCCTGTCTTGAGGCTTTTCTGTATCTGTTTGACTTGCTCTTCATTAGTGAGGGTGAAACCTTTTGTTTGGCATATACAAAGGACCTTCCAGACTCTTCTGATGCTATTTCTGTCCTCCACAGGCGCGAAGTATATCGGATCCTTCAAGAAGAGGGAATAGACTTGCCCCGCTATGCTGTGCTCAATCGAGACCCTGACAGACCAGAAGGTGAGTGTCCAGGCTCTGCTGAAAGCTCTTTTCACACACTGGACTCTTTAAGGTTTTCTGCAGAGAATGGGCACTGATCATTGGTTCAAAGGGGCCTCATTCACAAGCCTGTGGTTTCTTGTGAACCAAGGTCCAGGGGACAGATGCATCTGACTGGTCAGGACGGAGAGGCCTGGGCTCTGCACTAGGGAGTCTTGCCCTTTCCTGACCCGCTGCTGCTGTGCTTTGTCTTCAGAATGCAACTTGGTGGAAGGAGAGGACCATGTGGAGGTAAATGGAGCTGTCTTCCCCAAGCCGTTTGTAGAGAAACCAGTCAGTGCTGAAGACCATAACGTGTATATTTACTACCCAACGTCGGCAGGGGGGCAGCCAGCGGCTCTTTCGGAAGGTAAGGGGCACATGCTGCAGGTTTGATGGTGGAACCAGCAGATCTCTGGCTCTGAGACGTATGTGGCTTCAGGAGGGAGTGTTGGGGCAGGTGAAGGGGAAAGGAAGGTTTTGTCCTGGGGAAGTCTAGACTTTAGTAGAACTTGGAGTTGAAGTCTACCTGTGAATCACAGAAGGACATACTTCAGGGATAGTGCTGACGCTGCCTTCCTCATCCTCTGCCTAACCTGTATCCTGTCTAGCAGTCGTAGAGAACTCTGTCGCTTACTAAATGTTGTGCTGGTTTTTTCACTTCCTCAGTTTATCAAGATGACTTTAAAAAAAAAAAACCCTTCCTTTCCTGTTCTCCAACATCATTGCTGCCCTTCTCAGCTTAATGTAGGTTGCAAGTGTAATAAATGCAGTGTTTATTCCTAGATCCCACAGGGAATCTGCCTTTACTTACTTCCTCCACTTTGCCAGCAAACAGTTAATAACTGTGATATATCTTTTTTACAGTCAGTTACACATCTGCCATTAATAATCTTCAGTTGATTGTTTCCTTAGCTAACATACAGGCATGCCACTTGGGATTGTGTCCAAAGCCTTACTAAATACGAAAACATCATTCTCTGTCCATAAGATCAGTCAGCTGTCCTAGAAGAAAGTTAAATTGGTCTCATTATCCCCTGTCATCATTTATCTTCATTTGCCTATTAGCTAGGCTCCTTTCTTCCTAGGTCGCTGTCTGCTGGTTTTTGTTCTGCATCCTTGTAGTGATTGGAGTCCACCTAGTGCCCTCTAACAGCTTTTCTTCTCTTTAAAGCCTGGAAAAGGGCATACCTGCTGTCTGTATTCTGGATCTCTTTTGCCCTCCATACATAGTGTGCTGTGATAGCTGGGGGGTCTGAGAGACACGGCTGATTTTCTGCCTGTGAGATGAAACTTCATGATTGCTGTTCTTTGTCTCAGAGGAGGAGCCCCTGCTCTTCCCCGAGGTGTTTCTCTGCTTCCAGATCGGCAGCCGGAGCAGCGTGTACTCCCCAGAGAGCAGCGTGCGGAAGACAGGCTCCTACATCTACGAGGAGTTCATGCCTACAGATGGCACCGATGTAAAGGTGAGGGGAAGCCCCAGACAGCTCCCTCCTTTCTCCTCCAGGCCTGGGTGGGTCAAGGTTGGGCAGTGCTTCTTAGTCCCCCTTGGGTGGCAGAGGATTTGTTTAAGCTGTGTGGTGCTGACTGTGCAGCTTGGATCCCAGAGCAGAGAGTGGGGGTTCTGTAGGTCCTGACAGGAGGAGTGTCTGAGACCATCTCCTCCCCTTCCTTTGGGAAGCTGCAGTTGGTCTGTGTGGTTATGTCAGGTGTAACTCTCTCTTCTCAGGTGTACACTGTCGGGCCGGACTATGCCCATGCAGAGGCTCGTAAATCCCCTGCTCTGGATGGGAAGGTTGAACGGGACAGTGAGGGGAAGGAGATCCGATACCCGGTCATGCTGACTGCCATGGAGAAACTAGTTGCCCGGAAAGTCTGTGTGGCCTTTAAGGTCAGTATTTTCTCTCTTGTGCATGCAGGACACTCCACAGATGTCTGCTTGGAACCTCAGCTAGGGCAAAGGCTTAAGGTGTGTTATCTTGGTGTGCCTCTGGTGCGGCAGCCTTCCATGCCTGATGCCAGGTGCCATCTCTGTTGGTCCTGCTGGCCATAGCACTTCACTGCTTAGAGACAATGTGGAAGGCAGGAGGCCCTGCAGAAATTGCCCCTGTGCTGGCAGGTGTCTGGTGTATATCTGAGCATTTAATATCAGATTCTGAGCATGCTGCTTCCTGTCTGACCTGTGCTGGTCCTGCCTCTTCCCCTCCCCCGCCCCTCCCCTATTTTTTATCCTTTTTTTTCCTTTTCCTTTTTTATCGATGTGGTGTTGCTGCACATTGGTGTGCTGTTTTACAGGTCAGTAGTGTGTCAGCCTGGGTATGGCTACAGGACATGTTCAGCAGTGTCAGCAGAAGATGCACTTGGCCACTTGCTCCGGCCTCCGGTGCATCCCACAACCTGTGTGGTTGTGCGATACAGCTGTGTCCTTGTTCTGCCTGTAGCCTTTCCATGTGTTGATGGATGTTCTGTGCCTGCCACACTTATTGTCTGTACCTGTCAGCCTGGTTCAAGACTGTTGGATTTAGAGTGCCAGGAGCTGCTCTGTCTTCAGCCTTCGGAGCTCTGGGAGGTGGAGGGACAGCACTGATGGTTTAGTCTCGGGGCCCATGGGTTGAGCTTTTGATACAGCTGTGAAGGCTCCTCCAGAGGCTCTGTTGCCACTGTCTAGTGTGGTGTTTTTGCACTTCTTCAAGGGAGGTGAGGTGGGCATGGAGTGGAAGATGGCTGCCATGCTAGTGGAGCTGAGCTGGGCAGTGTGTGCTGGCTGTCTGTGTGTGCCCCGCTCGGCTGGGCAGCTGCCGTGCCCTCGCTGTGCTCCCTCAGCGCATGAGCCCTGTGTCCTCTGCTTCCTCCTGCAGCAAACAGTGTGTGGGTTCGACCTGCTGCGGGCAAACGGCCACTCGTTCGTCTGTGATGTGAATGGCTTCAGCTTTGTGAAGAACTCCATGAAATATTACGACGACTGTGCCAAAATCCTTGGGTATGTAAATGTCAAGTTTTGACAGTGGGTAAAGTAACTTCCAGGAGAGCAAAGTGTGTGTGGAGCCTCCTGATCAGCCTGTGGGTACTTCAGGTGGGGATGTGTGCAGCAGGTGGAAGCTTGGCTCTAGGAGGAATGGGTTAAGCATTTTTAGCCCCTAAAGCTCCTGCCTTCATTGGCAATAGCTGTCTACATCTAGATGTGTCTTAGAGGACGTTTCATTGGCAATGAGCTGCAGTATTGGTGATACGAGGGAAATAAGTGTCCCTTTGGGGTGCCCATGGTGTGATAGATGTCTCTGTGAGGAAGGTGAGACAAAATTCTGTGTTTGGCTTCAAGTCTTTCAGCCGGACCACTAAGGAAGAGGCAGAGAACCAAGCCAAGAGAATTTCTCATGGTTTTTGTTTTCTGATTTCTTCCAGAAATATAATCATGCGGGAATTGGCTCCCCAGCTACACATCCCCTGGTCCATCCCAACAGAGGCAGAAGACATTCCCATTGTCCCCACAACATCAGGCACCATGTGAGTATCTGCCATCTCCTCCAGTAAATGCTGGCGATGGCTACACGAGGGACAGAGTGCAGACTGTCCAGGTGGACAGATATTGCCCAGCAGCATAGTGTTCTCCAGCTGCCATGTTGTTTGCAGCCCTGAAATATGTCTGGAAAGGCTTAGGCACATGGAAGAGGTGACAGGTGGTAAATTAGTTCTAGGTCTGATGAATGCAGACAAGCAGTCGTTGAAGAAATTACAGGAACTGCTGATGTGGCTTTCAGGAGACCCAGAGTCTTCATCAGTGCAGGAAACGTCTTAGGGCACGACTATAGCTGGCTTGTGGTTCAGTTGGCTGCTACTCCTAGAAGATGACTGCTGAGCTGCCAATGACATGGGTGGAAGACAATTAGCACTCATGTTACCCATGCACATGGTAGACCCTCAGTTGGTACTGTTGGCCTTACCAGTTTTCTACCACATAAGGCTAAAAGACCAGAGGAAAAGGTTTCTTTGTGATCCTTAGTGCACTTGTTTGAAATGAGCAAAAAGGTGCCCCAGAAAGGCAGAGTGAGAATAGGTGTTCATCTTTCCTTTATGTTTGATCATGTGGAGAACATTGGCGAAACCAAACACGGCTGGAGGGGCTGCTGACCTCAGTGACACCTGGTGACAGTGAGACTGGCAGGATCCACCCGATTCTCTGCGATCCTGTAAGAAATAGCTGGAAAGGCAGACTCATGTAGCCCTTCTGAACTGAGTCAGCCTCAGTACTGGTTCCTGCAGGTGGCTGAGAGCTGTGGGGTCTCTCTCAGTACCCCCTAACTGGTCACTCAAAGACAAGACCCCATTCTGCTGAGCCCAGTTGGTCTCTCAGGGGTCTCTAAGTGGTCCTGTGAGCACTGCACAAACTGGGCATGAAAACAAGCTGGGCACAATTCAAAATGTTGTTCTGTAGACTCCATAACATCTGCCTGGTCCTTTCTGCTGCAGATGTGGTTCTGCCTGCCGTATTATGGGATGGTGGTGCTTTTCCCAGGTATGAAACTAGAGGACCTGGTAGTGTCAGCAGTGCTTTGACTGCTTTTGCAGCCTCAGCACTCATGTCTGCTCTCCTCTGGGAGAACTGCTGCTGATGGGGAAAGCAGCTGTCAGAGAGGAATGGGTCTGAAGGAACAGTGGGAAACCACTTCCTGGTGGCAGTTATGGAGCACAGGGGCACATTTGTCGGGTGTGTCTTGTGTTTCTCCAGGATGGAGCTTCGTTGTGTTATTGCAGTCATCCGGCACGGAGATCGCACCCCAAAGCAGAAGATGAAGATGGAAGTTAAGCATCCGCGGTAAGAGCAAAGACAGGAAGATGCTGTGCTTTTGGGAAGTGAGGAGGTCCCATTTCCTCAGTCAAGAAGAGGAGCAGAGGGGTTGAGTGAGTGGGGAGAGTGCTTTTTCCTGTCTCAAGAAAATGTCGTTTGTCCAGTTCAGGGAGGCCCCTTTCCCCACAAAGAACCTGACACTGGAAGGAGTGAAGGTGTGCAAAGGGAAGTGCCTCACTAAACGGGAAACTAGTTGCTGCTTCCTTTTTGTACCTGTGTCTGAAACCACTCGTTTTTCTCCAGAGTTTCTGAGGCACAGGAAGGAGCCAGTGGGCCTTCTGGCTCTCCCTGAAGAGTGGTGTGAATTCATATGTGGGGATTACAGTTCTTGTAGCACTGGAACAGCAGAAAATGGATCAGGGCTCTTTCTTTCTGTTCAGGTTCTTTGAATTATTTGAGAAATATGATGGCTACAAGACTGGGAAGTTGAAGCTGAAGAAGCCAGAGCAGCTACAGGTGAGGGGAGTCCTCTGGGGTTCCTGTGTGGGATGTGCAGGCTCTGTAGATACCAGCATGAGGCAGCAGCCCATTGCACTATCCCTCCCTTTCTCCTTCCCCACCCCATGCACACCCAGGTATCTGTTGGTATGAGAGCAGTGTGGCAGCTGTTCCTGGCTGATGCAGACCATAAGATGGGGGTGACCTGATGTAACTTGCCCCTCTGTTGTGGGTGTCTCTGGTTAAGGCTGGCCCAGGCTGGGGAGTGGGGTGGTTGGAGGGGCCTGTTTGGGGCTGGAGCACGGGGTGGGGATGAAGCAAACTGCAGAGTGAAAGTTCCTCTGGCCTGAGATGCTCTTAGGCAGTGACACTTCTCTGATGGCTGTGTGTGAGCCTGATGCTGGGTGAAGCCATCTGGAATCCTTGCAGAAGCCTGAGGCAGAACTGCTGGGCTTGAGACAGTGTCTGCTCTCCAACAGGAAGTGCTGGACATCGCTCGGCAGCTTGTGGTGGACCTGGGGACCCAGAGTGACTGTGAGATTGAGGAGAGGAAGTCCAAACTGGAGCAGCTGAAGAGCGTCTTGGAGATGTAAGGGTCCTTATGTGGAGAACCTGAGTTTGAGCCGCTGGTCAGCACATGGGGTAGGAACAAGCTGTGCTGCTGGTGTCCTGGCCATCTGGCTCCACAGAGGTCGGAGTCTCCTCCATCCCTCTTACCAGCTGTACACAAAAGGTGCCACACTCCTCACATTTTCTTCTTGGCATCATAACCACTGCTGGTTCTTGTTCCAAGTGTGTCTGGGTTTTGGCTAAACAAAGCTGAACCTCCTCTGCTGCTGGAGAGGAAGCTGAAGCCCTGTAGAGACCACATGAGTACAAAGCATTCTGATAAATTTGGAACAAATCTTCTTTTAAATAAGGCTGTCCTGGTGCCAAAAGTTTAACAAAAACAAGCTTGGAAAATGTGAAGAGATGTTTGTGTCCTCTTGGGTTTTGTACAGCTGAAAGAAAAGGCGATGTGGCGATGTTGGTGTCTCAGAAGCCAAAAGCAGAACTGCAGCTGCCAGTGGCAGGCACAGCGTGTTCCAGCTGTGTCTGTGGGGCCCAGAGGATGAGCTTTTCCTGTGATTTCTTCCCCTGCTCTTCCTGCTCATTAGAGATGTGGAACCTGCTTTGGCAGGGGGTTGGACCCAATGACCTCTTGAGGTCCCTTCCACCCCCTACGATTCTGTGATTCTGTGATCCTCAGAGTGGCTGGCAGACTGTTTCTTCTCTGGGATCCCATTAATTCACTTGTTCAAGATGTAGATAGGAATTAACTAGGGTTAGTTAAAGGCCCGTTGGGGTATGAGAGCACAGAGTGCTGTCAGCTGAAGAACAGGCAAATAAATGGCTCTTTGAATTTCATTTGGGGGGATTGTTTGGCTTTTTCTATGGGTGCGTGACAGGTCACAGGCAGATGTAGGAATGTTTATGTTCCCTGGCACTTGCTGTTGCGGCCTGGGCTGTATTTTAGCTGTGTGCTGACAGGGATGGACTCTGGAGAAGGCTGAGTGGAGTTGGTGTGTCCGAATCCCCCTCTCTCTTTGTGCCAGGTATGGACATTTTTCTGGCATTAACCGCAAGGTGCAGTTGACCTATCTGCCTCATGGACATCCAAAAGCTGCAAGTGAGGATGAAGGTAAAGAAACCAGATGGGGGCCGTGACCTCAAAGCCTGTGTTCTGTAGTGCATGAAGCCACTCTTTGGATATCTGAGAAACATTAGTGACCCTCATCTTCTTGCTCACATAGTGTGCAGAGTTGCAGCAGTGCGCAGTGCCGTGTGCCAGTGTACCCTGGGTGGTGGCACAGGGCTTGTGCTTCCAGTCTCAGGAATCAGCCTGTACCTTCAGAAAGTAGTGACCCTTATTTTATACTTGCTGTTTGGTGCCTGTGGATTTTGGGTCAGGCTCAAGTTGAGAATGCTCTGCAAGGTGTTGACGACAGCTGCTTCTTCCACCTCTCCTCTCCCCCTGCAAGCTCACCTTTAGATCTGACTAGTGAGTAGCTGTTTGTCTCCTAGATGCCCGCCGAGAGCCTTCCCCGTCCCTTCTCCTGGTGCTCAAGTGGGGTGGAGAGCTGACACCAGCCGGGAGAGTCCAGGCGGAGGAGCTGGGCCGAGCCTTCCGCTGCATGTACCCAGGTGGCCAAGGTGAGCTGTGTCCGTCTGTCCTGTCCTGTGATTGTGCGGTGCCAGGCTGCCCAGCCCAGGGGATGGGTCGCCAGGGTGAGGGACGCACAGACATCTGTGGGACACACACAGGCTGTGTGTCTCAGGCTGTGGTTTTGTTGCTTTGAGTTGACCTGGAAAAGATAAATGCTTACCTGGATTTTGCACCTAGAGATCCCCAGGCTGGTTGGAGGTGTCTGCTGCAGGGGGATTGGAGCTCAGAAGCTTTCTTTCAGTTAATGTCCCAGTATTCCAAAAAGAGAAGCTGTTCTAATAAGATGTATTCGGATGCAGAAAATAAGATTCAAACTGTGTATGAGGAATTGAGGTCAGATGCAGAGAACAGAGGAAATCTGCCTTGGAACACAGATAACTCTGCCTTGGGGCAGGAGAACAGGAAGGTAACTTACATCGTCCTCTGCAATTCTGTGACTGAAAAGCGTAAGAGACTGAGTTTGCCTTTTGTGTTCAAATAGAAGTCAGAAGTAATAACACGGCTACCGTATTGATCTGATGAGACCAGTACTGGATTCCACTTATCTTTGACTTGTGGGTTTAATTAATTACATTTAATTAAGCAAATTTAAAATGAATTGGAGAAGATTTCCTTCTGGAATAACAAAGAGTTATCAAGGAATACTTAAGCAAACTGGAACTAGGTAAGTCCACGGGCTCCTGATGGGATGCACCCACAAGTGCTGCAGGAGCTGGCAGATGTGGCTGCAGGGCCAATCCATCCTGTGGCTGCAGGGCCAATCCATCCTGTGGCTGCAGGGCCAATCCCCTCTCCAGGGACTGGAGAGGTGCCTGAGGGCTGGAGAAAAGGAAGTGTCACTCTGAGCTTCACAAATACAAGGAGGAGGAGCCTGGGCTCTGCGGGCTGGTCCACCTCACCACAGTCCCCGGCAAAGGATGGAGCAGCTAGCCCTGGAAACCCTTCCTGGCACAGGAAGGTGGTAGGGAGTAGTCAGTGTGGGTTCATGAAAGACATGGCTGTCCTGTCTAGCAGGGTGTTTCTTTGAGTTGAAAGCTCAGAGCTGGAGCTGGAGCAGTGTGACTGGGTACTGCCCAAAACCATCATGGGATTCAGGCAGTGGCAGATTAGTCACTGCTTCATGTCTCTGGAGGATCAGACTCAGGAGGTGTGTGAGTTGCTTTCTCCCATTGCTGGTCTGACTCCTGTGGTTGACTCAGCCATCGTAAATAAATGGGCATTTTGTGCCACAGGATCATTGCAGCTGTACAGGATGTGCTTTGGAGCAAAGGTGCTTCCCTGCCGAAGAGCTCTGCCTACAGTTCTGGTGGCAGCAGTACCTGCAGGGTCACTGCACAACTTAGGCAGCAGCAGACTTGACTGACAAATACTTGATCTTTTTCCTCCAGGTGAAGTTTCCCAAGTTAAGTGAAGCTGGAGTCAGATTCCTGCTCGTCGTACATGCCTAGAGCTGTCTGGTTTGGAGCAGTCCAAGTGCTGTCTGTGAAAGCAGTGAATTCTTTACCTAACTCTGTTGTTACAGTAACTCTGGTTGTCTAAAGTAGTTCATTCAGCTGTTAGCTTTGCAGCTGTCAGAGTACTAATTCTCGGTTTGTTCTCTCTTGCAGGTGACTATGCTGGTTTCCCTGGGTGTGGGTTGCTCAGGCTGCACAGCACCTACCGCCACGACCTCAAGATCTACGCTTCCGATGAGGGACGGGTCCAGATGACAGCAGCAGCTTTTGCAAAGGTCCTTGCTTTCCTCTGGTCACCTGTCAGTTCCACTGCATTTGTCTTAGAGTAGCCAGTTCCAGAGGACAACCCCTGGTGCTGAGGAAGGTCTGTCCCAGGAGCTTCTCCTCTCCCGTCGGGAGGACAGCGGCACGCTATGGGATAGCAAGTGTATGGGGCAGTACTGGAAATCCAGCGTGGCTGCAAGTGTATCTTACCTGTCCTTTACTGTCCAGGGTGGGACTCTGACTGGGGAAGGGAGTTAGAGCACATGAAACCTCTTGCTGAGTATTAAGTGCCTGCAGAGTGAGTGTTTCCTGGATGACTGCCCAGCCAGAGGGGTTATTCCTTGACTGCTGCATTTAGAAGGGGAATGAAGCGCCTTTGGTGCAGGGTGGTGTGGGGACTGGTAGAAGATAGGTTCATCTGCACATAAAGCTTGAGGCAAGGGGAATCCTATGGTGGCCCTACCTGTTCTTCAGAGTCTCTCCTGTACCCACATTTTCCACCAAACTCTATTGGCTGCTCAGCAATTGCTTAGGCAGATTTGGGGCTGCTGCAGACAGAGCTGGCCTTTTGCCTCAACCAGCTCTAGAAACATCCGTGGTCACTGGTGACTGTAGGTGCTGTTGTTGTAAAACTGTTCTTCAAGAACAGCTGAGATTTCACTCAAGCAGATCTAGAGTTTGATGGCCAGCCTTCAGAAACGTTTGCTGTATGGGCTCCCCACAGCTGAAATCTTGCCCTGTGTTGCTTTAGGGTCTGCTGGCCCTGGAAGGAGAGCTGACCCCCATCCTGGTGCAGATGGTGAAAAGTGCCAACATGAACGGTCTCCTGGACAGTGATAGTGATTCCCTGAGCAGCTGCCAGCACAGAGTGAAAGCACGACTGCATGAAATCATGCAGAAAGATGCTGAGTTCTGTGAAGAGGATTATGAAAAGGTAAAGCACCTCTGTGGCTTTTTTGGCTCCTGTACCTGGGAGGAGAATCACATTGCTCTGCTGGTTTGATGTGAAGGCTGCTGGTGTGTGAACAGCACTCTGGTTAGTCTGAGGTCAGTTCTGGTCAGAACTGCAGGATGTAAACAGAACTCAGGAAGGGGGAAGGGTAGGTGAAGGCCTCTACCCATCTCCAAGTGAAAATCCTCAGCGTTGCTCTGCCGTCCCTGACAAGAATCTTCCTTTACATGTCCCCATGAATTTTGTTCTCTTGGGTGCACTAAAAGCAGAGGTCTTGTGGTTTAGTGCACGCTGCTCAGAACAACCCCAGCTGCTATGGACAGGGAATACACCTTGCTGGATTCCAGATCTGTGCATGTGTGAACACTTGTGGTCCTATCGGTGTCTGATAACTGCAGAGTAGAGAGCACAGTCTACATCCAGCACAGCAACTAATAGAAGTACTACAGCTGCTCCTCCAATGAGGCCCCAAACACTACTTTTCCCAGACTCTCAGATCTGATTACTGGACTGGAATCTGTCCCCATTAAAGAACACATTTATCACCTCAAAAAGCTACTCAAACCTTCTCTGAAGCACTTCTGCTCAAGCACAGAAGCAAAGTGAGACAAGAGGGGATACTGTAGGTGGAGGGAGATCTGATCTGATCAGAGTTGTTGTTTGCTCCCTCAGAGTTTGGTCCTGAGGAGGTTCTTCAGCCATGCCTAACCACTCCTGGAACAAGGCAGCTTTACGCTCAGCTGGCAGCACAGCCTCTATACCTAACCAGAAAGCAGTATGGCTGCAGAGGGTGGGTATTTTGTGTTCCCAGTTCATAAAGACGTTAACTAATCTCTGCTGGTATCTTCTCTCAGCTAGCACCTACAGGCAGCACGTCTCTGCTCAACTCCATGACGTTCATCCAGAACCCTGTGGAGGTCTGTAACCAGGTGTTCACCCTGATTGAGAACCTCACCTCCCAGATACAGAAACGCCTGGAAGATCCAAAATCTGCAGGTGAGCATTAGGGCTGGACAGAGTCTGGAGCAGATCCAGTTAGTGTTACATCTTCAGAGCTCCCAGCCACCGCTATGGTTTATGTTTGTCTGTTGCAAAGAAGTTGTAAAGTGAAACTCTGCGTGTGCTGTTGATGTAGAAGGCTCCTACTCCCCTTCCAGCTGCTGGTACAGACAGCTGCAATGTCAAGGAAATGGTATGGGCATCTTGGGTGTAGAGTGCAGGCAGACAGCCCAGTACAGCCTGGAAGGGTATGCCTGACCTTGTCAAGCATTTCCTGGAGGGGAGCTCAAGCTGCAGACAGCAAGTTTTTCTGTCACAATTTGCTCATTGGTGCAGAGGTTTTAAAAAGGCATCTGTGGGACATTTCACACAGTGGACATAAACCAATGGCAAGCAGCTTTACTTTTCTCACATATTTTGGAAGCAGCTTATTGCTGCAGGTTAAAACTCCATCCAACGTGTCCGGTGGCTTTTCCAGCCCAGGATTCCTGTGGGTGACATAGTAACCAGAGCCCTTCTGTGTTGGGAAAAGCTGGTCATAACTGGTGCATGAAATCTGCACAGAAGTAGATGAGATGCGACTGTGGTTTGGTGTTCTGTGCTGTTTAGACCTGCAGCTGTACCACAGTGAGACGTTAGAGCTGATGCTGCAGCGCTGGAGCAAGCTGGAGCGGGACTTCCGCATGAAGAACGGGCGGTATGATATCAGCAAGATCCCTGATATCTACGACTGCATCAAGTACGACGTACAGCACAACTGTGCGCTCAAACTGGAAGGCACAGCTGAACTCTTCAAACTCTCCAAAGCCCTGGCAGATGTGATCATACCCCAGGTATGTGTAGCCTGTCCTGTGTGCCTGATGATGTCTGCGGTGTCAGTTTCTGACCCTTTCACAGTGGTTTTTTCAACTCTCAAGGCAGCATATCACAGGTATTTCTCAGGCATATAGTGCTTGTGTAAGGCCAGAACCATTTATGCCCTCAGATGTGGCAGGGCTGGCTTCCTGGATGAGGATTCTGACACAGCAGCTTTTCCATGTTCATCGTAGTGCATTACAGCGCAGCAGTGAGCCGAGTGAGCACTACAGCAGTGTCCTGTTCTCCACATACAAAACTGTCCAGGGGAAGAGAGATTTTTGTGTTAAAGCAAAGGCGTCTTCCAATACATTTATTGTTCCTGTGAAAATAGAACTTGTTCAGCTTGCACAGCTGACTTGCTTCTCACAGAGTTTATGCCCATGAACACGGGAGGGGTAAGGAGCCCCACATACAGAGTGTCTGCATTCCCCACTGTCCTGTCCCTCTTCTGTCTGCATGGGGTGAGCTTCCACCAGCAAGGTCCAGTTGCACTCGTGCCCATGTAGAGCAGAAGTGGTCTTCTAAGCTTTTTCAGTGTTCCTGGTGAGATGCAGTTTCGCTGTTCCCAGTAGAGCTCTTCAAAGTCTACCTTTGCAAGGGGCAGTTGCACTAATGTTCTTGCCAGGTCAGGGTATTAGTTTGTGTGTCACGACAGCAGGTTCCCTGATGGTACCCGTGCCTCTCAGCTGTTGGAAGAATACTGACAGTCATGTCTGGAAGGGTTGGGGTTCTTAGAGGACTGTCTGTCCCCTGTTACCCTCTGCAATATGTAGAAAAATAAAGATGCTGAGTGACGTATCGCTTTCTGCTCTTGCTTAACTGCAGTGGTGCTTGGGGACAGGACTGTTGAAGTTCAGTGTCCCTTCATTTGGGAATAGAGCAAAGAATCAAGGCTCAGGAGTACCTGTTGTTCTGTTCCTACAGGAATATGGGATTAATAAGGAGGAGAAGCTGGAGATTGCTATTGGCTTTTGTCTTCCTCTCATTAAAAAGATTCAGTTGGACCTCCAGAGAACCCATGAAGATGAGTCTGTCAACAAGCTACATCCCTTGTAAGAACCGAGCTGCGTGCTGCTGCTGCTTCTGGGGGAGCAGCTTTGGAGCAGTGTGTGGGAACCATGCGAGAAGAGTGCTCTGGTGTGGAGGGAGGCACTGAGCATAGGTGGAAGGATGCACTGAGAAGGAGTTCCAAGGACTAGAAGGGAAATGGAAAGGCACATTGAGACTGCTGAGCAGGAGCATGGTGCCACAGAAGCTCAAACTCATTGTAGGTGGATGGTGATACCTCCATCCCTGTCCCTGCAAGGGCAAGTGCAAGTATGATAAGGCCCTCTGCCTCACCCTGTGCCTGCCTGACGGTGCCACAAAACTCGCTGCTCCTGTGCCCAGTACTCCCACTGTTGTTCTGCTCCTGCTGCTCTTTGGCAGTTCCCAGGGTGGGGTTACCTCTTTCTGTTAAGCCTGCAGAGGTGCTGCTGGCAGTTCCTTGGCAGGCTGCAAGTAACACTCTGCTGGTCTTGGTTTAGGTACTCGAGAGGGGTTCTGTCACCAGGACGCCACGTGCGGACACGGCTGTACTTCACCAGCGAGAGCCACGTGCACTCCCTGCTCAGCATCTTCCGCTATGGAGGGCTCCTGGATGTAAGTGTCCCAGCAGTGCTCACAGAGTAAGCTTCCCTGAGTTCTTTCCAGTGTCCCTGCCAAGGTGGACAGTGTATGTTTTCAGGTTGCCCTCTAGCCCCCTTCCTCCTCATGATGTGCGTCGCAGGCCTCTGGCCGACTCCATCTGTGTTTGCATGCTGCAGCTTCTTGCCTTTCTGGCACGTAGGAGGGTTGTTCTTCCTTGGCCCTGACACCACCTGCCTTGCCTGGGGCCTTGAGCAGCCTGGTCTAGTGAGTGGTGTCCCTGCCCATGGCAGGGGCTTGGAACTTGATGATCTTTAAGGTCCCTTCCAACCCAAACCATCCTGTGATTCTGGTATGGAGGTACGGTTTCTTCGAGAGCTGTCCTGCTGGTTTTAGGTGTGTGGACCACTTACCTGTGTAGGAGGACAGCGTGATGAGGCAATGAGGATGAGGGAATTTCTCTCTTCCTGCTACCTTCCACCCTTTATTTCACGAGCTTGGCCTTGTTATTTAGTGACTTTCTGTCAAGCCAAGAAAATGAGTTTGTTTACAGAGAAAGTGGCTGAGGTTGCAAATGCATAAGGGATGCTCTTTACTACAGGGACAGATGACACATTTTTAGGGGACTGATTTGTCCAATGCAACCTTCACTGGCTTTCCTAACCCGCTTCCTGAAGGAGCCGGCATGCAGATGCTCAGAAAAGCTCTGCTTTAGACTCCTCAAGACACACTCGCTGATGTATCTTCCCATTTTCAAGCACAGTGTTCTGACCTGCCTTCAGAGTTTGTGTTTGCTTAGCAGGCATGGTTTCTGATGTCTGTGGAAGGTCATCATGTCTGTAGGCAGTGATGGTGCACGTAGGGGAATAAAGTGCTACTTTACCCCCCAGCTCGAGTGTCAGAGGGGTCGGTGTTGCCAGCACAGGGATATCAGGCTGCACCTGGGCTTGTTTGTGCCAGTGGGACTCATTCCACATCCATGGAAGTGGTGAGCTGCTCCATGGCAGTGGGAGTGGTACTCCAGGTAGGGCTGTGCCATGTAGTGCTGGGAAGCAGTGAGGGTGGGCTGCCTTGCCCTGCCCTGGGGAGCCCAGGGATTCAGTCTGGTTCTTTAGAGGTTTCGCTCAGCAATACGCAAAAGCAGCTTCACTTGGTCCCTGACTTAGCGCAGGTTCCTCCCTTGTGCTTTGTTTGAGCTTTCCCCTTCCTTAGGGCCCTGTTTGCCTCTGCCTGGGAACCTGCTCTGGGTTGTACTGTTCTCTGGTCAGCATGGCATGGGGGGCTTGCTGCTGGATGTGCTCAGACCTGCACGTGGATTGTCTGGGGAGCTGACCTGTCCCTTGGAGCAGCTGCTCCTTGCTGCAAGCACCCTGCTCTCCTTGCAAGGTCGTCTCTCTTCATGCGAGTTAAGCACGGTGTTTATGTCCTGACAGTGTTGTTATCTTGTGGAGAGACAAATTCTCTCAGACTCATTTCACTGAATGCTGCAAGGTGTCTGCTGTTGCTTATTCCATGCGACTGTTTATGTGTATATATCAGGAAAACAAAGACCAGCAGTGGAAGAGAGCCATGGACTATTTGAGTGCAATCTCAGAGCTGAACTACATGACCCAGATTGTTATCATGCTCTACGAGGACAACAACAAGGTGAGGGATATAGCTGTAGGATCAAATCCTTCCTGCCATGATGCAAGGCACAGTCCCCAGAGATGAGTTCAGCTGGGAAGTCTATAACTTGAGCTCTCTCTGCTCGTTAGTACAGATGGACAGATTATTAACACAACTGCTAGTCGGTGTTTTTAGGTGGGAGGCAGTGAGCCAGTTAATGCTTGTTACCTGTACGCAGGATGCCATCCTGAGCAGCATACCAAACTTCAGTAATCAGTATCTGCTTTAAAGAATTTCCTAACACAAAATCATTTGCTGTTTTTAATATTAATTACAAATGGGCAGTAGGAAAAAAACACAAACCAAACTATATCTGGCGGTTTTTTTCCAAATATTTCCAATACAGAAAATATTCATAAATTCCACATTTGTAATTTTTTTTAATTAAAAAATATATAGTTACGGAAATATATACTAATATCTTCAGGAAGTAAAGAGGATAATTTAAAAAATAGCTGGAATGTGGAAGATGGTGGCAATGACCATAAGTGGGTTTGGCACCAAATTGCATACACTGAATCCCAGGTCCTGTGCTGCAGGAAGCTGTGGAGTGTGAGGGGAGCAGTCCCTTTCCTCCACACGCTGCATCGTTAGAATCTTCTTTTCACAGAGCTGATGTGGGGTTACAACGACAGAGGTGAAATATTTCCTTGTGCTCTTTGCCAGAAACCCCCCAAAAGTCAGAGTGGAGCTCTTAGGCACTGTGTAAATCTGTGTGTAGGGGTGGTGGAACGTTGAGTTTACATCACTGGTGCCAGATGCTGTAACAGTTTTGGGTTCCTTAAAAAAAAACCCCAAACCCAACAAATTAATAGGAGAGACAGTTACTTAAATCTTGGGACAACCTGACTAAAGGTCCAGGAGTGAACTGGTGTGTTCCTGCCCCGGTGTGTGGTGGTTTCACGAGAGGAGTGGATCGGGAAGGGCTGTGGTTCATTTTTGTGTGCATACACACACACACATACAGCCTGATTCTGTTTTTCCTCTGGTGGCTGTTGTCACAAAATAACAACTTGAATGCCTCAGTTTTGTGCTGGTAAGGGCTGTCCTCTGGAGAGACCAACCCAGAGCCGTCATGTTCATGGTTTCTTGTTGCTTCCGCTTCCCCTCCCCAAGGATGTGCTTGGGATGCGTGCTGCACCGGCATGGCGAGGCGGCCCAGCCCAGGCCGTGGCATTGCTGATGGGATTGATTCTCATTTATTCACTTGTGACCCACACCTCATGTTCACAGGACCCGTCTTCAGAAGAGCGTTTCCATGTGGAGCTGCACTTCAGCCCTGGCGTGAAGGGCTGTGAGGAAGACAGGAACGTGCCCACGGGCTGTGGCTTCCGTCCTGCCTCTGCAGAGGTGAGCCCCTGCAGGGACACAGGCACCCTGCTGCCATGCCAGGCTGTGCTGCCCTCCTGTCTCCAGCAGTGAATTTGGCTGAGGCCTTTCTGTTGTGCCCAGGGTTGTTGGTGGGTTTTGTTCCCTGCCAAACGCCGAGGGCCTGTTGGGCAGTCATCACATCGGTATCCTTCAGAGCTCAGCAGAGCTGGGAGCTCCGAGGGGCGAGCTAGTGCATGGGCAGTACTTGTTTAGGCCATGTGCCTGTCAGTGTCCATGTTTTCTTACTGCAGAATGAGGATAAAAAAGCAGACCAAGGCAGCCTGGAGGACCTCTCCAAAGAGAAGGCCATGGATGAGCCAGACCGTGCACAGCAAAGGTCTCCTCAGCCTTCCGAGCCGGTCAGCATCCAGCGAAGATCACCGCTGATCAGGAACAGGAAGACCGGGTCCATGGAGGTAACAGTGCCACGGGCGCTCTTAGTTGTTCTAGAGAAGGCCTTTTGCTTTGTATATATTTCCTGGTGTTTCCTCTTAACGTGCCAGACTTTCAGTCAATTCTGGGAAAGGATCTGCAGAAGTTGAAGGAATTTTTTTGGAAGGCAGAGCTCCCCAACTCCTTCTCACTGAGAAAGGACATAGGGAGCACAGGTCAGAGGAATTGATGAGGGAAGTAGGGAAATGCTTGAGGAACACAGGAGTTATTTGGATAACATGCTCTGTAGCGGCATTGGCGTAACCAGCTACGAGATGGTGTGCAACCTCTTCACCCAGCCAGAGTGACGTCTTTCCTCCCTTTAGACTCCTTTGCCTCTCCCAATTCAGCTCCACGTTTGCTGTTGCTGTCTCCTGTCTAAGGCTGGAGGTCCTGCTCACTGGTGGGTTTGTTACAGTGCTGGAACCGCAGGAATGGAACTGTCCCACACACTGATCTGCTGAAGTAGCAGAGATCTGCTTTACTGTTCCTGCTTCTCTCCTTGGGGCTGCTGTGTGTGGCAAGGCTAGCTTCACAGTCAGCATGCAGTTGACACCTTCAGAGTGCCCAGGGATTGCCCCTCCTTTTGAGGGGCTCCACAGGCATTTTGGCAACCTGTTTTCTGAAGCAGTGAATGCAGAGGGTTAGGGCTTGAGGTATTTGTTCACTGGCTTCCACCCCTGTGTCACTCATGATGTAATCTTTGCATGCAGCACTTGGGGGCTCTTTGTAGCAGGGAGGTACTAAGTTAAAGGGATATACTTTCCTGCTGCTAAAGAAGGTAGGCCGTCCCAGAGATCCAGCAAGAATGTGGGGAGACAAGGAGCTCAGTGGGCAAGTGCCTGCATACTTCTGAAACCTCCACAAACCTGAAATGAAAATTGAGTGTGCTCTGTCACAATCTTAGCATGTGAGTGCCTTTGTGCTTCTTGAACACTGTGGTTTTAAGGAAGAGGCTTACTTTTCTTTACCTTCAGTTGATGTGTAAAGGCTTTTGCAGGTACCGCAGAGCGTGACACTGATTATGCTGTCTGTCTTTGCAGGTGCTCTCTGAATCTTCTTCCAAAGCAGGAGGTTATCGCCTCTTCAGCACTTATTCCAGGCAGTCTTCTGAGATGAAGCAAAGTGGCTTAGGTACAGTACTTGGCCTGCAACCACCTGCTCCGTGTACTCTGTAGTTCTGTGGGCATCTGTCTGTCTCTCCACATACACATCTGGCTTAAGTTCCTTGTATGTCTCTGTGTGTATCGTGTCTTTTTTTAGTGTCACTGTTTTGGCCACTGTAGAAACTATCTTACCTATTTCCTTGTGTGCATGATCTTCTTCAGCTTCTAGCAGCAGAAGATGCTCTTTCCATTCTTGATAGTGTGGGAGCAGCAGAGCAAGCTGTGTGCTTGCAGGCTGGCCTTCTGGTTCCATATCCCTGTTATTTGTGACACCATTTCTGAACGTAATAGGAAGAGGTGATTTGACGTGGGAACTAGCATCCTTTCTGTTCTGCAAGACACTAGTTTACATGAAAAGCTGCTCTTCATGTAGGACTATTAGATTTCTACCTTTGCATCATAAAGATCTCTTGTGTGGAGCAGGTCTGTCACCTGCAGTGAGGTTTGACAGATCTCTGATAGAGGTGCTATCACTGGTTAGCCATTCTTCGCATGGTAGCCAGCAGAAGACAGTATTTTGGTGCTCTCTGCCTGTCCTTCAGAGTACCATTCCCTGTCATCCTACCCTAAACTGTATCTTAATAGTTGAAATTCCTTCTGAAATATTTTTGCTAAAGCAAGATCTGTTTGGAAGCAGAAGCTGTCTTTGCTGTCATGAAGTTCAAAGCTAGCTGTGAAACCTGGATATTGCAGATGACTAATAAGCACCAGGAGATGAAAATGACCAAGTTATGCCCACTTTTTTTTTTCTTTAAAACTACTTTTATGTTATGGCCCAGCCATAGACTTGCAGCAGCTCTGACTCATCTGCTTTTTACTCTGGTGTGTGGACACCCTGCAGCCAGGAGATTGCCAAAAGGCCTGATTATTCCTCGTCACTTTTGAAAGAGCTGCTGCTTTTGAAGCTGGTTTTTACTTAGTAAAGGGAAATTTCTTCAGAGTGCTTAGGAAGTGTCTCTGGAGCCTGCCAGCTATGTTCCTAACAGCTGGAACAATCTAAGGAGGAGTGGCTCGTGCATGGGATTCCCATAAAGGCAGACTGTCCTTGGGACAGTGGATTCTGAATGTGCTGCTTCATGGGGTGCATCTACTTGTGCCTTTCACAGGCTGCGTGCAGGGTTATGTGACAGACGGCCTTGCTTGAGCTTGAAGAGGCCCATGGTGGGTCTGTGAATCCACGTGCACCAGTGTGGTGCACCAGTGTGACAGTCTCTGAGGTGGTGCACAGTCAAGGAGGGGCATCTGCCTGGAGAATCGCTGAGCACATCGACTGCTTTGAGCTTTCTGTATGGTTTGGATGTCCGAGCACCAGGCGGCCCATGCTCTGGAGAGCAGATATTACAGCCTAGTTACCACAGCTTTCCCAGGCTCCTGAGGAATGTCTCTTCTGGCAATAGAGAAGACTCTTGCTCTGCTGGGCCCTTGTGCAGTGCTGCTCTTCCTTGACAACAGCACCTGGAGTGCGATCCCAGCAGGTGTAATTTTGGATTCTTGCCTGGCTGGGCAGCCTGTGCTGGTCACTGTCCCAGCTGTGAATCTCTGCAGAAACAAAGCTTTGAGTAGGAATCGAGAGACCTGATCTGTGACAGTAGACTGGTAGCTGGATACTTGGCCCAGCCATTGTTCTTCTTTGTAGGGTCTTGCAGCACAGGAGGGTTGAGCAGGAGCGATCTGTGGTGCAACACCAGCTTGCCCAGCCTATGGTTATTAGGGTGTCCGTGTTTCTGTGAATTTCTCTTTACCTGATGGCTATTGAGAAGAACAATGCCTCCTTGCCTGTAAAAGTCCAGCTCTTCAAGGAATCTTCCTGATTCCTTTCCTGCTTGTTTTGTAGAAATCTCATTTCTTTTCCCTTTGGATCTGACATGTGCCCTCTCTCTGGGAAATGACAGAGAGCTAATGGGAGCTTGAACTTTGCTTTAATGCTTGTCTCAGCCAGTGTGCTGTGAGGGTGTCCATTCAGATACTACCTGCTGTTCCTGAGCTTTTGTGAAGCTGATCTGACCTCCTGTTGCCTGAGCTTGTTGGCTGCTGCTGTCATTACCTCTGGGAGAAGGGATTCTCCAGGAAAATGTCCGTTCATGTGTAACCTCCTGTGTTTCAGTGTGCAGGAACGGGGAGCAGGACAGAGCTCCTGTAATAACCCTGCTGCCAGGGCTGCCACAGCCGTGTCATTACTGTGATAAAACAAACACCTCAAGGTGCCTGTTTGGCAAAGGGGAGGGCTGCAGCTTGCTTTGTGTGTGCAGAGGGGTGCTTTGGAGTGTGCCATGTTATTTTGGGCAGGAGTGAGTGTGTCATTGTGGGTTGTCTGCAGTAGTGTGTACGCTTCTAGCTTGAGCAGCCTGGGGAGGTTTCAGTGCCTTGCTTTGCTTGCAGGAACACCTCAGGCCCCTTGGTGTTTGAGCAGCAGAGATGGTGCATTGCCGGTGGGCATGGAGCTTGTGCTGGGGCTCCCATAAGGAATGAGGGATGTCTGTGTCTGACACCTGAAACACTGACTGCACTCCTGAAAATGAAATACACAGAGGAAATCCAGCACACACAGTGGCTGCTAGCAAACTGCATCTTAAATCCAAAGGGCTAGAGTGCTGTTAGGCTTTTTAGGATGCAGATGTGGGGTGCTTACTTTGGCTGCAGTGCTCTCCTGGAGTTCTCTGTAGACAGTTGCTGTCCTCTTTGTAAATGCTCTTCAGGCTGAAGGGCGCTAACGAATTGCAGAAACACTGGGGTGTCCTTAGCTAAATGTTTACTGCACAGGACTGCTCAAGATAGTTATAAAAATCTTCTGCTCAATTTTTATCTGCTAGTAAGTAAGTCTGTTGGGTTGGGTTTTTTTTGTATAGTTTGTTTTTAAGCCTTGGAGTGGTGTTCAGAGCCATCGTCCTGCTTGCTGCTTGCCAGAGTGCTCTTTGCATTGACGGATTCCAGCGAGTGCTGCATCAACACTGTGCAGTGATTTAAGGCATGAGAAGGAACTGTGTATCAGTCACCCTGATATCAGGAGTTCCTTGTCTGTCTGTTAAAGGAGGTGTATGTGCTGGAATGTCCTGAGGAACGCTGCCAGTGGTGTCACAGGGTGGAGCTGCTTATTTCAGTGCCTATGAGAACTCTTGGTCATTCTTGCTGTGCCCAGAGGCAGATATCACCATCCTACCTGAGCCTACCTGTGAACAGCTCAGCACTCAGGATTGGTGTGTCTTCTCCAAAGCAGCTCTGGCTAAAAGGAGCTTTGCAGAGAAAGGTCTGGGGTCCTGGGGAGCAGCAGGTGGCTGTGGGGCAGCCATGAGTGCCATGGAGCAGCAGGGTGCCCTTCCACCAAAGGCAGCCAAGGACATGCATTTCCCCTCCACTCACCTTCTGTGAGGTGGCATCTGAAGTCCTGCTGTCCTGTCCTGGGCGCTCTGGTGCCAGGAGGGTGTGGGTATAGCAGGTGTAAGTCCATTAAGGGACTGTGGAGGTGGGTGGGGGCCGGAGCACAGAACCTTGGAGGAGAATCTGAGTGTGTGGGGCTTGTTCAGATCAGGGGCTGTGGCGAGTGAAGACCTGGATCCTGTTTGGTCATGTAACAGGAGGTTTCAGAGGAGACAGGGACAGACTGTCCTCCCAGGTGTGTGGTGTTAGGATGAGAACTACAGACACGAGCCGTAGCACGGGGACTTCCACTGGGTTAGGAGGAACACATCTTTCACATTCAGCATGCCAGGTGCCAGAATAGAGGCCCAGAGGGGCTGTGCAGTCTCTGTTCTTGGGGGTATTAAAAACCTGCCTGGACAAACCCTCACAGGCAGGCCTGAGTTGCCCTCAGTGGGGTGTTGGGAAAGAAGCCTCCAGAGGATGCTTCGATGCTGTATTTTACAATCAAGAGCTGCTTGCAATAAGGACAGGATCTGTTTAGCTGCAGTAACAGCTGCACTGTTCTAGTCACATGCTGACAGGCAGTATGTCAGGGTTTTTGCCGTGGCAAACAAGGTAGAACATGACTGACCTGCTTCTGGAAGTCTTTTGTATGTGACAGTAATGTCGTTTTCAGCAGTTGATAAGTCTCACTACAGAATGCAGCATCAGGATGGATTGGTGGAGAATTTATAGTGTATCAGTGTCTTGGTCTGTCCTGTAATAAGGTTTTGTCTCACTCAAAACTGCTTTTCTCAGTCGAAGGAATCCTGTTTCAAATGCCTGATGTCCCCTAAATATCACATAAAGTCAAATCACTCTACAGAACACCATGCCTTGGAGAAGCAGGCACCAACAGTTGCCAAAGCCACCAGTACTGGGTTGCCCTCCTGTGCATGAGACCATCTTGCATGACAGATTCCTCGCCATAGGGTGAGCACATCTGGTGCTCATCACTGTGTGAGCATCTGGTGCCTCTCAGGAGTAGGTCATGGAACAGCCAGACCCTCTCTGGAGTAGCAAGATGTGAATGGGGATGTGAAATACCATATGGGCAGCAACTCATGAAAGACAGCTCTCTGGTCACATCCTTAATGCCTGACAGGGTGATTAAGCCAGGTTTTCTGATCAGCTGATGTGGTGGTCCTATCTTCTTCTCTGTCTCCTACAGAAGCAGGAGATTTCCAAAAAGAAGGGGCAGAGGAAAGAGTCCTTGTAACAGGAACAGCAGTGATTTGGCACCCTGCAGGTTTGCTGACTGGAGGGTGAAGAGATGTTTCTCCTAGGTCAGGGTGAGAAAGCCAAATGGAAATAAACCTCTGGAGTGAGCTAGGAAACTTCCTGGTGCCGAGTTTTGGGCTGCCTGGTGTGCATTTGGCACTGCTGAATTTAGAATGGGGAATATTGCCTCCCTGTGCTCCCTGGCATATTTTTCCTGAAGTTTCCTGCGACGTGGCCAGTTCATTCCTCATTCTTTGACTAACCCTGCTTTTCTGTAGTTGCATGCAGTGGAAATGTAATACTAACACCTTCCATGCCTTTCCAGGGTCACAATGCACCGGCCTGTTTAGCACCACTGTGCTGGGAGGCTCCTCCAGTGCCCCCAACCTCCAGGACTACGCACGCAGCCATGGCAAAAAGTTTGCCAGCAGCCTGACGTACAAAGACGGTATGTGTGTTCTCTGTGCTGCAGGTGGTACCTCGTGGACTTTGAGACAAAGGCTTAGACTGCTGAGGAGAATGACGGTTGAATGTGTGTATTTGTAGCACCTACAAGTAATGCATTTTATCACCTCCCAAGAAATGGTGGTCCTTGTTAGGGCAAGGCTGGAGCCGACACTGGGCGAGGAGTTTCATGCTGGTGTGTGGTATTGCTGCGGTCTGATTTTGTCCTCGTGTTTTAGGACTGCTTGCTGTTGTGGAGGAGGATTTATTGGTTTAGATATTCAATAGGTTTGTCCTGGTGTGGAATCCAGCACATCCCATAGTCTTGCTTGCTTTGGTGATATTGCTGGTGCTAAGTGAAGCTTTTGTGGAGACAGTAGATCTCTCCCTACAGAAGATGGAGTGGTCCCAAAGGCAGAATGATGTGCTTGGGAGTGGTCAGGTGGGTATTAGAGCAAAGCTGGGCACACCCGGGAGGCTGAGGAGCTGTCAGAAAGCAAGTGTAATATGCCTGAAAAGCCTGAGGTAAGTGGGAGGTTGGGATGAAGTGCTACAGAGGGACCAGAAGCTGTTTTGCAGTTCTGCACAGTCATAAGGTTTAGCAGGAGAATCGGGTGAAATGTATTTGGGTTGTTGGTACAGGTGCTGCTGATGCCTGTGGGTGAAGGGGTGTTGCCATCTGTGGTGCGCACTGTTCTGTGCGTTGAGAAGCAGAGAGGATGTCGCTGTTTTCAAGGAAATTTGAGCACAGGAAAAGACTGAGGCACCTTGGGGGAGCTGCAGGGTGTGATGTGTACTGTGCAGTGTCTGTGGTGATCCCCATCGGAAGAGTGGTTGGGCTCTGCAGGCGCTGGGAAGGCCGAGCTGAGTGTCACTGAACGTGTCTGGCTGGGGGTCCATCTGATGCTGCACAACTTGGGCTTCCTAAAATTATCTGCCTTCTCTTCCTTTTTGTGTCAGTCCCAACAAATGATAACCAGCTCCTGCAGAGGCTGAGTGCCTTCCTCACTGGGATGGTAAGGAGCGCTGGTCATGAGGTGATGAAGGCAGGAATTTGGGGCCTTTGGGGAAGCCAGGAGGTTGGCTCATTTGGAGTTTCGTCAGGTTTTGAGGCAAGGAAGATGGCCAAGCCCATCAGGGTGGAAAGGTGCTGTTTATGTCTCAGACGTATTGGAACTGTAGTGAGACCATGAGGTGTTCTGGCCTTGGTGCTGCTTTTTGCTGCCTCAGGGGAAGCTCTGGTGCTTCTCCCTGCCCTGGGGAGCTCCTGGGCCCACGCCAGGCTGGGAGTGACAGACAGGGAGGGTGACCTGGGAGCATTTTAACTCTGCTGTACCAGCCTGAGCTGCTCAGGGCAGAAAGTGCTGCCTACTCATAGGACAGAATAAGCTGGTGGTTTTGGCACAGGATGGGGGTGTGAATACCAGGAGAGGTGCTGAAAAGGCCAGCATGGGCTGTCCCTAAGGCTGCAAGCAGCTGAGTCCAAGGCAGCACTACTTCTGAGGGAAAACCATCAAATGCTGCTTGCTCAGAGCCCAGCTGGGAACAGGAGAGATTCTGCTCAGCCTGGTGCTGTGCTGCCTTTCTCTGCAGGCTGTCCCGTGGAGCCTGCCCACAGCTTGCACCCGAGGCCCAGAGCAGAGTCCTGCTGCATCAGCCTAAACCCAGCGAGGTCTCTGCGTGCTGAGACGCAGTCATACCCTGGGGTACTCAAAAGGCAGACTGACTTAACCCATGTGTGACTAACCCAGCCCAGGATCGCTCCTCTTGGCACACTCCTTTCTCGTGTCCCTCAGTGTGCTGCGGGGCCTGTGCTGCCAGCGCCTTGCTGCAGCAGGAGCAGTCGTGAGCAGGAAGCAGGGGGCTGGTCACAGCAAGCAGGAGGCAGAGGGGCGTTCAGCTAACGGGGAGGGCAGCGTGGAAGGAGCCCTTGATCTGCATGTTCCTGTTCCAGTGAGCACGGGTGAAGTGCTGAGCAGTGGCATTTAACTACACATCACTGAGCTGAATGCAGTGAGACAGCAGCTGCAGCAGACCTGGAGTACATTTGTTTCCAGGCCTCTTTCAGGCCAGGTCAGTGGATGTAGCTAGAGATGTGGACTGTAAGTTGATACATGGAACCTTGGTGCACAGGGGTCGGTATACAGATCCTTTTGACGAGGCAGGATGAATGCATGAAACATGAAAGAGAAATAAAATAATTTTCCAGTATTTCCTAAAAGCTCTTAGGTAGCAGCAGGGAGATGATGGCTGGGGTCTCACCTCAAATCCCACGTGCAGCCAGTCTGATCTAGGCCATTCCTCCATGATAGCTGTGCAGTTTCCAAGACTGGGAATACACCAGAGTTCTCAGACTGATCCATGTCTTCTAAAGCTCATCTGTTTCCACCCTGTTAGATGCACAGTCTGTACTTGCACTGTCCTTCTGGTGTGTGCTTTCTGTGGGAGAGCTTGGCCTGGCTTGGGACGTGGCCAGGGGAAGTATGAGGACCACTCTGACAGGTGTCCCCCAAAATCTCTTCTGCACTGAAATGCTTTGAGCAGCAGAACTGCTGAGGCATGCTGTCATGGGTCTTGTGAATTAGTTAATTGGTTAGCTGATTTAGCTGTAAACTCATCAATAGCTCTGTTCAGCTTGCATTAGTAGGATGCTTTGAGCTGCACTTACCTCTGCCCTGGCTCTGCAGCAGCTCTGCAGAAGGGTTCCTGTTGCCCTGGGCAGGGTGGATCCCAGGGACACCCTGTGGTGCCGCTTGCTTGGCCACGCTGCTGCGGTGGCTGTGGGCATGGCCTGGCTGCATCAGCGCTGGGCTGAGCCTGGGTTGCCTCAGGGGGGCTGGAAGTGTGGGGGAAGGTACGATATGCTGCCTGTGTCTGGGAGAGTGTGCCTGAGGTCTCTGTAGTGTGGGGGAGACGCTGGCATGGCGGTGCAAGGAAAGCAAGAGGTCCAGCCAGAACTGTGGGTACGGGGTGCCCAGGGCGCTGCAGCAGTGTTGGCGGGAGCCTGTGGTATGGGGATCAGGAAGGTGGACCTGAAAGGGGAGTTGCCAGCATGTGAAGGTTGGGGTCCTTAGAAGCAGGCTGTTAACTGCGATGATCTGTTTTTATTTCCTCAGAGCTCTTGTCTATGCCAGCCGTAAAACGATTTTCTGTGTCGTTTGCAAAGCATCCGACTAATGGTACGTTTGCTTCCTTGATTTGACGTTCCCTCACACTCCTAACCCCATGCTCACCTTTGGTTCTCTCTGCACATACTCTCCTCTCAGCCTTCCTGTGGGTTTTTTTGTGTCTGTGTATCTGATGTCCAAACATGCTTCACCTTCCCCATTGTCTTGCTGTGACTAACTTGTTCATTCACCCTGTTACTGCTCAGTGGCTCCTCTGCTGTCCCCCAAAGCATTTTTGTCCCAGGTGGATAAGCAAGAGCAGTGGCTCTGGGAAGGGACTCCCAAAGCAGCTGTCAGTTCCACTGCTGACATTCAGGCCTCCTTTCACACTCCCTTTTTGGGGGGTGGGGGTCGGGTGGGAGAATTTGGATTTGGTCGTTGGATTTGGTGGGGGGCAGATATCCACTCCATTTTCTGTAAGACCATTGGCACCTTAGGTGCTCAGTTTCTGCAATGCAGATTTTCAGGACCAAAACAAGGATAGCCTGAGGCTGCCATGTGTCACCTGGATGGGCAGAGTGGGAGAGAAGGAGGTGGTCTCAGCATTCCCTCTGTGCCTGGTATCCCTCAGTGCAGTTGTCTCAGGAGTACTGGTGACCTTGTGGCCTCCCGTTTGCACACGTGTCTGTTGGGTGGCCCTTGGTTACTCCCAGCATGGTGGTGCTGGTGGGAGCAGGCTCTCCTCTCCTGCAGATCTTATCCTGGGAATGGTGTCTCTCTCAAAACTTCCACACATCTGCTGTAGGTGGACAAGCTGCATGTCTGCAGTCTGGCAGCAGGACTGCAGGGTCCTGTCACTTGTTCCTCTCCTGCCCTGCCAGTAGCTGTGGAGGAGCTGGTAAAGGACACGTGGCAGTACTTCTGTGGCTCGCTATCTCTGCTTCGTGTTGCCGCTAACCTATGCCTGCACTGTGAGTCTTTTGAGGTTAAAGACCATTAGCTGAGTGATAGCAGATGCCTTGAAGTGTCTGTTTGTTATCCAAGTCTTGCACCGAAACATCTGAGAAGGTTTGTTTCACAGCACCACTTCTACCTCGTGGCTTCTGCTGTTGAGACAATTCAGAACCAAAGCAGGTCGCTGGCAAGTACCAGGTTAAGTGTTTCTGCCTTAGGTGGTCCAGGCTGTCTCTACAATCTTGTTGCTTACCAAACATGAAGAAACGATGCTCTGCGTGATCTGGAAGATGAACAAAGTTCAGAAGACTGTTATGAAGACCAAAGTTTTGGGAAAGATCAAATAGGAAGGGGCAGCTAAACGAGGCTTTATTGTTTCAGATATCTGAACAGAAGCTATTTTCTGTGTTTGCTCAGTTTTGTTTTCCCCTGAGTGGCCAACCGCTCGATTTGTCTGTATGTCTAGATACCATCTGAGCTCACATGTCTGTCAGCAGGATGTTCGTTCTATCTTGCCAGCAAAACTTCCACCAAGTACCAGTCTTTCCTAAACCACACTGTAAAGCAACTGCCTCCACCTCAGATACAATGAAACTGGGACATAAGTTTTTCCCAAGAACCCAGTGAATATTTCTAATGTCAGAATGTCCCTTAATCAGGAAAACAAAGACAGAGGTCCAGCAAGTGTCAGCTTCAAGTTAGGCACATTTGTTCTAGGTTTGGCACTGGTTTTAGCAGGAAGGATATTCAGCCACATGAACCATTCAGCTCAGGATGCAAAAGCTCTGAATTTGGGTTCTGAAGAGCTGCCTCTGTGGTGAAATGGGATGGGTGAAGCAGAGCAGTGGCCAAGCACCGTGTCAGGTCAGATGCTGTATGCCCTGGTTTTTGGGCACTTTGGAGAGTGACCCAGTTCCCGAGGCTGTGTACATGGAGAGGACATGTCTGCATGCCAGCATCTTGTTCTGCCATGCAGGAC
Source organism: Hypotaenidia okinawae (assembly GCA_027925045.1). Classification (NCBI taxonomy): domain Eukaryota; kingdom Metazoa; phylum Chordata; class Aves; order Gruiformes; family Rallidae; genus Hypotaenidia; species Hypotaenidia okinawae. The sequence continues at coordinate 22,633,592 of BSDF01000012.1, forward strand.
ATGGCAGAAGATTGTGCAGGGCTGTTCTGAGAGTCTGGAGAGGGGAGGCCAGCACTTTTGTGCTCTTGACACCTCAGCACTCTGCTCTCCATCAAACCTTGCTTTCTCCCAGCATCCCCTTCACAGCCTCCAATGTCTGATGCTGGGTCAGTCGCTGTCTCAAGTGCAGAGGTGGCTGGCCCTAGGACTAAGCGCTCTGCTGGCTGTCTGTGTTTGCCAGAGGCTGGGCTGGGCGGGAGGCTGGCCTGCTGCAGTGTGCCTGGGGGTACGCCTGGCCTGCTCGCTGCGGGAGGGGTTGGGCTTCAGTGTGTGGTGTGGGCCTCTCCCACCCAGCAGCCCTGGTGCTGGCAGCTCCATCCACACATCCTCACTATTTCTGTACCCAGCTGCCCCTCTCCTCTCACTCTCTGTGGCCCCCTTTCCTCCAGATGCGTTTGAGCACCACCATGTTGCCCAGTTGCTGCGCCGCTTTTCCTCTGACTATGCCACGAGCCGGAACATCTCCCTGGATGCCACCCTAGCCCATCACCTCCAGCAGTGCTCCTACCACCTGCGCCTCTTCAGGAGCTGGCTGATCTCAGGGCAGGATGACTTGGAGTGTCTTTACGGTACTGCACGCTGCAGCTGCCTCGGTCCCGTGCTCTCGTAGCTGAGCAGGGACCACTGTCTGCTTGAGAATGCAAAGTATGCTTTGCTTCTAAAACAGGAAAGCCTTTCCCTCGCCGCATCCCTGAAGTCTGGGCTGCTGCTGCAGCAGGCTGTGTGGGCTGTCGCACCTGGCAGTTTTGGAACCTTAGGCAGGAGCCTGTCCACACAGAGCCAGTGCTCTCCATGGGGCTGTAACTGCTCTCTCCATCTTTGGCAATGGCTCATTGCCTCCTTCCTTTAGCCAGGGTGAGCCTGTTAAGCTTCCTTCGGGCTCAATGCCGAGCTCCTGCCAGCACGGTGCCCTGCTGACATGATGCCCCTGTGCAGGTCTCGGTGGGGAGTTACTAATGGAGGAACCAAAACCAATCCTAAGAGTGTGGCAAGAAAGAAGAGATTGAGGGCACACAGCAGCTGCTCACGTGCAAGTGAACTTGCTGTGGACATTTCGGGGCAGTGAGTGCTTGTGGGGTTGTGTTGTTCCTGGATAGACCCTGGTAAGACAGGGTGGGAACGGCTTCCGTGCGGCTGCATTGCATGGCGTCTGGTTTGCCCCTCAGGGTCTCTGCAGCGTGTCCTGTTTCTGGTGGGGAGAGCTAGGTGATTTCAGCATTGAACACCGACATCGTAAATCAAAGCTTTTTTGCTACTGTTCCTCTGGTATTTTCAAGCCTGTGGTGCAGGTGGGATGTCTGGTGCATCAAGGTCTTTGTGTTTCAAAGACAGGTCAAAGGATTGCTCTCCGAGGGTGGCAGCTGGCTGGGCTGACTGTCGGTGTTTGCCTTGCACCATAGACCCTGCTTGGTGCATGTGGCTTGCTGAGCTGTGTGGTGTGATGCATGGACCTCCTCCTTCATCTAGATCCATAGGTGAACGGGGCAGACAGTGTAGCTGGCTGTGTAGTCAAGCAACAGGGTCAGTGGTTTTTAGAGCCTGGAAAAGAGATTTTTTTCTTCACAGTCTGTTTTTTCTTGATATGGCTCTTTCTGTCAAGTAGGCAATTTGGAGATGGCAGTTACTTTTCATATATAATTAGGACAATCCTCGGTTTCCTAGCAACAAATACTAAAGAGGAGCAAAACTGCTTCAAGGGAAGAGATGCTGGAACCCACCAGACTGTTCCCAAGCCAGACCTGAGCTTCCCCCGCTGCAGTTTTCAGCCATCTCCTGTGATCTGTGGTAGGGAAATGAACTCCTTGCTTCAGGCAGCAGTGTCTCAGATACTGCAGCGTTTTGCTGGGCTGTGCAGCCTGCCCCAGTGAAGCCAAACATATGAGTTACGGTACCTCAGCGTGGCTGCCTTCCTGTGTGGAAATCAAGTAGTCTTTACAGTCCACGAGCTCTCTCTTGCTGTTTTCTCAGCCTGTCATCAAGCCCATAGTTACTGTGTTTGGATTCCTGCTGGGGTTCTTCTCAGAGCAGATATGCCTCCAGTCTCTGTAGCTGACAGCCCAATATCCCTCCCTTCTGAAAACCCTATCCTTCCTTTCTTGGCTTGCAACCTCACCTCACAGAAACATGAATTTAAAAGAGAATCAGGGAGATAAAAGTATGTAGTTGGCATCCACAGCTGAAAGGATCAGCAGGGGAGGCCTGAGAAATCCGTCTGGAAACATGTGCTTATCTGTGTGGTCAGGGCTGGGAAAGAGTGTGAAGTCACTTGGAGTTGTAACAACTTCCAGTGGTACAGGAGCCAGAGGTCGGAGGAGAAGGAACAGGGAATGGCCCTGTGACAGCAAGCAGGCAGTAAGGTGGTGTTCAGTGTCAGGAAATTTAAACAACAAAGGGAAGCAGCCCCAGATTCATATCTGAAATGGTGGGCTTTGGTCTGACCATCACCCCTTGGGATGATGTGGCAAAGGCAGAAATGTGCAGTCTGGGAAAGGTGTTTGTGGGGAGGGGTGGTGGGATCTGCAGTGTCTGTTCTGGTGTAGGAGCTGGAAGGTTTCTTCAGCAACTTCAGGCAGAAGTGGGTTTTCCACACTGAATGAAACGCCTCATAATGGTACGTGGGGTGTTGGGCCCTTAACAGAGCCAGGGGGGCTGGGGGGTATGGGAGAAGCCATGTCAGGTTCAGAGCAGTTCCGAGCGGAGGGTCACTGGAGGTGGGGGCCGCGTGTGGTTAAGAGTCACTGCACACTGTCTCCTCTCATAGCCAGTGCTGGCACTATGGACAGAGAGGTGCAGAACTGGGAGAGACCTTCAAGCTGCCTGTACAGCCGTAAATTTAGAAAGCAGAAATGATAGTTCATGTACATACTGTGTATCCATACAAATATACATGTGAATGTTTGAGTTCTCCCAACAGAGTCAGTCTGGACTGACCAAGCATGTGGGAGAGGAACTTGCTGAGTCTGCTTTTTCCCTTGCCCTTCAGAATCTGTGCTGAGACTGGGCAAGTCCTTCTGTACTCCAGAATTACTGGTGTGCAGACCTTGTGTGGATGTGCCAGGTCTGCCCATGGCTCTCAGGATCTGCATTAGAAAGGAGCAGGCACTCTCCACTCCAAGGCAGAGTTCACTGGAGACCTGGGTAGTAACTTGTCGACTTCTGCTAATCAAATGGTGTGTGGACATGTTCAGAACTCTTGGGCAAAAGTACTGTACACAAAAAGATTGCTTTGGACCAGAAGGACTTTTCACTGGAGTCTTCTTGGCACCTTTGTTGGCTGGCAGCAGTTTGGCTGCTTTCTGCTGGCCAGCCTGCTGCAGCAGCGAGTGTGTTCCCTCTGTAATAAGCTCACTCTGCTAGCAGAGGGGCTTGCTGTACTCGGGACCTCAGCTCAGTCCTAGTAAAGCTGAGGAGCATGCCATTTGGACTGCTTGAAGACCACTTTGCTGTGCCCACTATCCAGGAAGCCTGCTGGCTCCTAGCTGAAATCCCAGCTCTGAGGGCTAATCACACCAATGCTGATTGCGTTACTAGGGAAGCACGTGTTCCCTATAAACTCAACTGTGCCAACTTGTACTGCACAGTAAGATTTCTTCTTGTCTCTCTGGGGCATGCACAGAATTAAGGAAACTTTGTGATACCTTGATTCAAATTAGACACATCCTCTTAATGAAATGGTATTGATTTCCTCTTGAGGGTTTAGGCTGGGATACCTCCTGCAGTAATCAAGAAGATGCAAATGAATTCAAAGTCTTATTTCCTTCCTCATTCTTCCCTTTTCCCAGCCTAAAAATCTGCTTATTTTAGTTCTGTTGCTAACATCTTTGGTTGGATTTTCTCTCAGACCTCAGGGTCTGAAATACAGCTAAAGTGGTAAGAGAGTGGTAGGTGGCACATACAGAGCTCACTCAGAGATCTGTAGTGCATTTGCTTGGCATTCGAGCTGTGTGATGTAGGTGTTGTCTGGCTGAGAACTCTTCATAGTGTCATCCAGGTATGAAGGTGGCACATCTCAAGGCTTTCTTTAAGGCCATCTGCTGAGAGGCAGCTCTTCACCAGAGCTGACTCTGTGTGTTCCTGCTTGAGTCTCCTAGCACTGGGATTCTCTGGTTTAGGTGGGAGAAGTGAGACAGGTGCAGGTCTACATCTCCTGGGTATGCTATAGCGTGCTAGGTGAGCTCTACAGGAGGGTCCATATACATGAATCACCTTCTTAACACTCCTATGAAATGCTGTGTGTCGGCACTAGGCAGCTCTGAAGCAGTCTTACTCTCAGGGCAGTCACCCCTCCTTGAACATCTGTAAGACTTCTTCATAAGTCATGATAAAGAGCTCACACTGGAGCACAGTTAACGTCTCTGCAGCACGGGTGGGCCTTGAGCAGTGGCATCAGCATGAGGAGGAGTCTTGGCAAAGAGGACTTGTCATCCCCTGGCTGGATGGTACCTCTGGTGCTTTCACCAGCAGCATGGCTCTTGAGGCAGTGCCCTGCTCTTTGCTGCTGTGTCAGGATGGGGCTGCATTGGTTCAGAGTGCAGGATCCCCCCTGCTGCTCCCCCACCTATCACACAGGCTCTTTGCACATCCACGTGAACACACACTCATCAGACTCCACTGCCTGGTGTATCTTAAGGTTTGTCCCATAACCAGGTCTTGTTTTCTTGGCTCTAGCAAATGGTTTCTTCCTATTTTATAGAATAGATTTTTGAAGACATAGCCACACTGTACTCCTTGCCCAGAGATGGTTGCAGATGACTTTGGGATTCGTTTTTAGCAGACCCCCTGTCCCACACGCCCTTCCTGGCAGGGCACTTGGAGGAAGCAGCTCGCCCTCTGCATCTCCAGTGCCCCTAATGCCATTGAACTGGAACAAAGCGGAATCCCTTCCTCTGAGGGCTGCTGTTTCCTTTGGTACAAACCAAATGGAATTCTATCTGATCTCTGATGCTGTTGTGGGTATCACAGACCCCTACCCTGCAAGCTCCAGGAAAGAGTTTTGGGCAACATCAGCAGTAGTCCGGGAGTCAGGCATGGCTGGGTGACTGCCAGGCTGGAAGGGTCCTGTGCTTTGCACTCATTTTTGCTGCCCCTTCCCCAAGAGGGTTTTTTCGCTATGTGTGTGTGGTGCAGCAGAGTCAGAGCCTTTGCAGGGGACTCTGGCTGCTCTGATGCAGGTCAGGATCAGTCTGTAGGGGTAACTTCTGCTTGGGCTCTGCTGTGGTGGTGTGAGATTGCTGGCCCATCCCCAGGCGCTGGGCAGGTCAAGGGAAGCATGCAGGAAAGTGGGCTGCCATGGGAAGTGAGAGGGAGTCCTTGAAAAGAGCAGTGCTTCATTTTGAGGAGGGAAACCTGCCTTTTTCCTACTTGCTTGAGACCATTTGGATGCCTTGGTGCTGAGCAGAGCCACAGATGCTCTTCCTTACTTGGCACATCCACTCTAGGCACTCCTTGGTCAGGGACATCAAAGTGTGGTGTGTTTCCTGTGTCTTACAGTCCTTTCTCCCAGCTAAGGGCATGTTATCCTTCATGTCTTGAGTTGATGTCTGCAGGCCCTTTGTGGCATAAGTAAACTCTCTGGTCTGTCCGGAGAGTTCTCCAGCTCCAGCAGCTGTGGCAGTGGATTTCTCTGCAGCGTTGCAGACTGGTGATGGCCTGCTCTGCAGCCACAGGCTATATGTGGATTCACTCTCAATGCACTTGCTGGCTCATGCTCCTTGCTTCTTGCAGGACTGGGTTAGGTGAGCGGGTTGGAGCAGAGGCTTTCCTGGAGGTGACTGAATGATGACTACCCTTAGCAGATAATCCAGGTGCTCTGTGTCTTCTCCTTGGGTGCTGCCAAGCTGCAGGGATCAATCATAGCCTGTTGTGTGCTGGGCAGCAACCCTGCATCAAGAGCTGTTGCACTTTTGCATCTCAAAGTAGTTTTCCTTCTCTAGAAACAAACTTAACTCCTTCCCAGGGTCTTTTTGAGCTGCTCAGAGCAAGTTAGGGAGTCGCAGAATGGGAAGCCTAAGCTTAAGGAGTTCAGAGGCCTTTGAATTTGAGAGGTGTGGAGCAGGAGGCCTCACTGCCATACGCCCAGAGACACATTTTATTTGTCCCTTGCTGCTCTGGCAGTTCCAGGTTGGATTGGTACCGCAAAGCATTGCCAGGAAGCTTCAATGAAGAGGAAAGTGCTTTGCTATAATATCTCTCTGACTTGAGTAGCAAAGAACCTACTGTAACTGGTTGTGATGCAGCTTAGCTCTGAGCAAGTGTATGCTCAATGTCGAGGTACCTATTGTTACTAATTTGGGTTTGCTGGCAGCGAAGCTTAGGGGACCAATAATTCACACTGCTGCCCAGCCCCTCCTCAGGATACAGCCTGCCCCTGCACACCCAGGCTGTGCTGCTCCCTGCCTTGGCAGCAGTGAGCAGGGCCTCACCGATGGGCACAGTGTGCACTGTGTCCCCCCAGGCTGGACTGTTCCTAGTGGTGCGAGTCCTTTCACCAAAATTTGGTTGATTTGACTCAGACTTCGTTTAGCTTCTGTAAAGTGTTGGGTGCTGTGCCAAGTTCTCCATCAGGACCATGCATTTTAGCCAAAGAATCACAGGCTTTGCAGCACACAACCCTGTGGTTCCTTCTCTCCTCGCTGCCTGTGCCCGGGCGCTTGCTTTCGGGACCGTTGTTGCATGTGATTGCCTAGTGGCAGTGTCCTTGGCCATGAAGAGGTGACCTTAGGCTGAGTGTGCCTGGTTTATTCCCAGATTGCCCAGCTCCTTCAGTCAGGAGTGGTCCTGCATGGGTTTTGGTTTCTGTTGGCTCTATTCATTTCCTGATGGGGTTTCTTTCCAGGTTTTGAAGGCTGCTCCATGGTTCCCACCATTTATCCCCTGGAGACCCTGCACAACTCCCTCTCTCTGCGACAGGTCAATGAGTTCCTGACAGCTGTGTGCAGGAGTTGCAGCGAATCGCACGTCCAGTCTACTGCAGGTACTGGTGAGGTGGGCTTGTCTTTGGGTCAGCCAGCACAGAGTCAGGGCAAGGGACCTTTTGGTCTTCTGGACTACCAGGGCAGATCAGCCTGGCAGGACTGGCAATAAGTGCAGCCTCTGTTCTGGGATGCTCCAGCCCAGGAGCAAGCTGTGGGATCCAGCTCAGAGCCACACTAGACTACTTGAGAGACAAGTAGAGACCACTTGAGAGAGAAGTGGTCCGTGGGGGCTGTCGCTGGCTGATAAGTATGATAACAAGGACACAAACTCCAGCTTGGGAAATCTCAGCCTCAGATCCCCAGAGCTGAGGGGCAGCCACGGCTCTGAATCTGCACTGCTCCTGAGCTCTTGTGGAGTGCCTGCTCATGGCCACTGGGTTATGAGCCATTCCTTTGTCTGTCTGACTATTACTGACCTGGGTATTTTATGTTTTTTTTAAGCTTTATTTGATTCAATGATTGGCAGCCAGATACCAGGAGACCCTTTCATGTCCCAGCGAATCCTGTCCTCCTCTTCTTTGCCTTTGCGCCAGCGTTCGGATAAACCTCCTTGGTGTGAGTGTCTTCCCTTCTTGATCAAGGGCGAATATGGTGGTGAGGGAGGGAAGGGTGCCAGATGGTGGAAGCCAGGTATTTTGGTGGTCAGGGTTTCCATACTCTGCCCTTCAAGGAACAGAAACACTCGCCTGTCGCAGTCCCTGCAGAGCTGGTGGCTATTGTTACTCTCTTTTGCAGATCTGACTGGAGCTCAGGGTTAGCTAGTGACTTAGCAGAAATCAAGCTTGCCACTGAAAGAGAAGTCCTGCTCTTCTCCTGGCTGTACACTGCTCTTGCCAGAGGCAGTGTGTGTCTGTGTAAACAGCAAGGTCAGGGAACTCATCTGACTGAAAACAGTCATTTAATCTTCCCCACTTTATGGGATCAGGCATAATCTAGACCTGTTCTCTTGTTTTGCTCATTGTTCAGTAAAAGCATTAGTGGAGAAGCAATATTTCTTCCTTCAGTGGTGATTCTACCTCAGCATTCAGGGACTGTGTGTCAGGAGCCAGGAGGCTGAGAGTGTTCCATTGTCAGGAGGAGAGGGAGGAGACTGCCTTTTCAGCTCACAGCCAGGCGTCCGATTTTACATTTTGCTCTGTAATGGCAGCAGAATCCACTGATGGCTCTTTGCCAACATAGTGCTGTAGGACAAGGTGTGAGGGCAGTGATTGTCTTTGGATTTGTCACCTGAGAGCAGCCCATGAGGCCCTTCCAGGCTGCACAGCATGTAGGTGACCCTTGGCCATTGGTTGTAGAGCTGTGGGACTGCAGCAGCTTGGGGCTGCCCAGGCTTTGGGCAGGGAAAATGCAACTGAATGTTTAAGATCTTTCTTCCTCTTTGCAGACAGCAGTGGTCCCTCCAGTACTGTCTCCAGTGCAGGCCCATCCTCCCCAACCTCTGTGGACAACTGCACTCGTTTCAACTTCGCTGAGAAACTTTCTGTCAGCCCCCCAAAAGTGAGGAGCAGCTGAGTAGCCAGTCCTCTGAGCACGGAGAGAGACAACCCTTGGGCAGGGGGCTGGGGGTGGAGGTGGGGGTGTTTGGGCTGTCTGTGGAGGAGTCAAGCACTCCAGAGACCCTGACCTGGAGCAGTTGCCTGGAGTCAGGCAGGGTCCTGGAGCTGTGCAATTTGCTGGCAGAGGATGACTCTAACTGGGAGGAGAAGAGTGTGGTGGAGCTGGGTGAAGAAGAATCAGCTGGGGAAGTGTTAGAGCCAGGTAACACAGGGAACCCAAAGTGTGCTGCAGGGTCTGGGTCGGGGCTGGCTGGGGAGGGAGTGGAGCCAAGTGAGGGGTACACAGGGGCAGTGGCTGGCCCAGACCAGTCAGGGCTGTTCACAGAGAGCTTGGCCCTGTGTGAAGGGGAGCTGCTGGGAGAGGTGTTGGACCCAGAGCATATGGGCAAGGAGCTGCTGGGGGACAGTGCTCTGTCAGGCCAGCTTCTACCTGGTCACCAATGCCAGGTACAGCCACTGCCTCTGAAGGAAAGTGTGGAGGAGCTGCAGCTGCTGTCTGAGGAGGATCAGCAGAATTAGTGGCTCCCTGGACAGCACACTGCACGCGCTTCTAGCCTGGAGGCAGCCCAGCTTCCCGCACAGCACCTCATGCAGCTGGCTGGCCACAGCACAGAACAAGGCATGTCCCAAGGTGACAGGACTCTGGGGGGTGGAAGCGTCTGCTCTGCTCCTCCACAAGCCAGCTCTTTGCCATTTGGCAAGAGAGAATGCTCCATCTGCCTTGTTAAATGACCAACAAATGCAGTCCTGGTACTGGCATGGCACCTCCGTGGAGCAGTGACACAGGGCTGTACTGGTGTCCCAAGGGCTTGTACACTCGCTGGGACAGCAGAGTTAGAGGATTGGTACAGCCAAGGCTTTTGGGCTGTTAAGTCCAAAGGGGACAGATACTCCTTTGAGCTTTTTTGACCCATAGCCTTCAGGGAAAGGCATTCTGGGCCCAAAGTAAGCAGATCCATCGCAACCACCAACCTCCTTTGTTCCTTCCTTCTTCCTCTCTCACTTCCCACGACTGGCCACCAAAACCAGGTCCAGAGAGTCCATGGCATAGGAAGACTAGGAGAAGCAGAAAGCATTCTGGAGGAGTGTGGGAAGGAGAGTAATGAAGGGATTAGGTTCAAGACTGCCACTTGCAAGAAAACATCTCTTTGGCATAGACATGAATGTCTTCCTGCAGGGCTGGGGCAGGGGCCTGGGGGTCCAGCCTGAGAGAGGGGGGCAGGGAGGACACACACGGGTTTTTTCTAGTCTCCAAGGGTCAGGCAAGGTAAGCTCTGACGTCTTGGTGACAGAAATTAAAAGAAACTGCTATTTGAACAAATCAGGAATATTAGAAACCAGTAAGGAGAAATCTTTATTATATATAAAATGAAAAGTATTTAATACCTATTTATGTAAATGACTCGTGAGCACAAGACTGAGGGCAAGATGGACACGGTGTCCCTGCTGCATCCCATGTGCAGGCCAGGGCTGTGCCTCCTGCCCCTCCTGTATTTATGGACAAGTCTGCGTGTTTGTCTGTAGCTAGGATCTATGTTTTTGTGAAGCTGTGCCCAAAGATCTCCATGCTGTGTTGTGAAGTAAATCTATTCTGTGGGTCTGGTGTCTCCTGTCTCTGATGCTGACTTGTACAGCACTCTGTGTGTGCCAGAGCTTGCAGGGGCCCAGCACAGCACAACCTGCTCATTCTCTGCCATTCTCGAAGAGGAGCTGCAGCCAGAGTCACAACTGAAGTGAGTGCTCAGGCCTGGGCCTGTGCTGAAGAAGGCCAGACACCTCTTCTTTCCTCCAAGAAGAACTGGTTGTACTGGCAAAGGGGTCCTGGCTGCCCAGGGCAGTTGATGGTAGAATGAAGATGCTGCGGCAGCATGGCTGCTTTGACTTCGTCCTTCTCATCAGTTTCAAGCATGTCCTGTGCCCTGTGCCTTCTTCCTCGTGCCTGATGCTCCCTAGCTGCTGGTTTGGGTGCTTATGAAAGGCTGTTTGCTTGCACTTGATATGCGGCAGTCACATGGCTGCCTTGGGTGCAGGCCCGTGCCAGGGGCCAGCCTGGTCCCCGTCTTGCACAGTGCTGTGCCAGCCTGCGCTGGTGCTTGGGGAGCAGGGCCGGCCTTGTCCTGCTGGGGCCGAGCCCTCTGCCTTTCAGGGACAGCCATGTTGAATGTGGGCCTGTGGGCTTGCTGCAGGGGGCAGAGCAGCACCTCCAGCAGTGCCCGTGCCCCTGATCCTGCACGCACCCTCTCAGGGTCAGCAGCATGTCCACAGCCCCCCAAACCGCTGCTGTGGCAGCAGGGTCCCTGCTGGATACAAGAGCTGCTCCTGCCAGAACCTGCCTGTTTCTGCCTGGCAGACAGTGCCCACCTCTGCACCCATGACGCAGAGACCTTGGCCCAGGCCTGGGCAGGGTGGTTGCTGTGAGGGACCCACCATTGCTGGCAGCATACTGTCACGGTTTGAGTGGGGCACAGATCCATTGCTTTTCTCCTGAGGACACCCCATCAGGAGCCGAGCTAAGGGGCAGCAGCCTCTCCTGACTGTGCCCAGCACAGGCAGAGCACAGGGCTGCTCTCCTGGTTTTCCGCTGAGTGTCTCAAAGAGCTGGAATGAGGTGACTCCCTGGCAGAGGCTGGGCTGTGGCTCTGCAGGGGTACAAAGGGCCACTGTGGTGCTGCGTCAGTCCCTGGCTGCCCACAGACCCGGAGCTGTGTCCCTTGAGACGTGTGCTGCCTGGCAGGAAACTCCCAGCTGCAGCAGTCACCGTTCTGCAGCACGGAGACCTTCCAGTTCAAGGACCACAGTGGTCATTCCCAAGAAGTGCCAGGACAGGCACAGGGCCACAACTGAGGAGCCAGAAGCAGCAGTGGCTGCAAACAGTGTCCAGGCTGTGCACTGGAGTGACAGGGGCCATGTCCCCACCTGGACCCAAAACTCCCTCAGGAGGGGCACAAGCTGGCGTCCCCAGTGACCCCATGGGGGCCCAGGGGTGCTGGCTGCCCCTGTGGCTCCATGCCCCTAGTGTGTCTCTCCCTTCCCTGGGGCCAAGGAAGCTGTGAGCATGTGGTGATGCCAGGAGGCAGCTGGCCTCTCCTGCTGGGAAGGGCTGGTGTGTCCGAGTGCCCCTGCTTAGGGAATGGACTCATCAAAGAACAGGCTGAGACTGCTGGACATACTCTTGTTCGCAATTAATGTGGCTTTATTATTAATGTGTTGGGCTCCTCTCCTGGCAGCGGTTAGTTACAGAGTGTTTCACATGGACATGGGCAAAAGGACAGAACTCAAGGAACTAAAAAATAGAAACATGATGCTGAAGAAAAGAATCAGGGCTCTGTTCTTAAAACATTAAGCATAGAAGAAGCTAGGAGCACAAGTTGCCATTTCAATACAGTTAAGACGTTCACTTTTTTAATTATAGGTTTAAAATAGTATTTTGTACCTATTACATACAGGAAGATTACGCGTTGTTGCCCACATGCAGAAACAAGCAAAAGCAGAGTTTAACTGTTTCTCTCTACACTGTCGTGTTACCTCTGGCTCTGGATGGGTTCTGCTGGCTCCTGCAGGCTCAGCAGGGTTGGACTCTTTACAAATTGGCATTTTTACAAGTCTTTTTCCCCGTAGTTGTTTTTTTTTGGGGGGGGGGAAGGAGGATGGAAGGATAAGACGGAGAGGGAGGGAGAGAAGCTGAAGGCAGAACAGCCTGCCACAAACGACTAAAAAGAAATAGAATGTTTGGAGCCTTGAGGACAGGGAAGCGAGGTGTGGGGTAACGCTGTCCAAGCAGCACAGCTGCGGGGCAGGAGCACGGCATGCCGAAGGCAGCACTCCTGCCAGAGGATGCAGGCACCTTGCAAAGCCTCACTATGACTGCTGCTTAGTCAGAATTGCTTCAAGTTTAAATCGAGAAAACATTCATGTGTGGGTCTATCTAAAGTTAGTGCATCAGCTTGTACATCTAGCCACGCTTACGGATGCAGGGAGCCAGCAGTGTGGGTCCCAGACATTCCTCTGGTGCTGGCAGCCAGTCCCACGACAGGTGAGCCAGGGTCTCCCAGCACACGAGGCAGCCCCCCACCCCAGCAGTGTTGGGGCAGGAGCAGGTGTGGTACTGCCTGAGTGCCATGACCGACACACACAGGCGCTGACCCCCTCGGGTTGCAGAATGACATCTGTTCTTCTGTAAGACACGCCATGACTCCATGGGTACAATGAACACAGCACAGGGCAGGGATTTGCTAAATCCCTGAGTAAGCTCACATGCTCCTAAGGAGGGCTGTGTCAGAAGGGCTGGCTGCTCCCAGGGGAGGGGCTGCCTGCCCCAGACTTTGTCCTGCAGCTGCTAGGGTTCAGACACAGCCTTGCAGGCTGCAACCAGAGACCCCTTTTGCTGCCCGCAGGTTCACTATCGTCTTCCTATGTTGTTTAAATTGCAGCATCTAGGCATTTGTACGAAGAAACCTCTAAACTGACACTAAGAGCACATGGTGTTATGTTAACATATATAAATTAAAATATTAAATCCTCACAAAATGCAGCTTGACATCAAAAAATAAATATATAAATTAAATGCAAAATAAACCATTTCCCTAGAAACTCCCTTTTTTGTCCTAGGAGCAGGTTTCTAAGCAGCATTTTCTTTATGTCAGCTGCCAGAATGCCAGCACTGAGACTGAAGTGCCCCAGGCAAGTGTAACGCAGTGTCCTAGGATGCTTATTATGGAGTCAGATCTTGGCTTGGGGCCAAGCACAGTGGGTGACACAGCAGATGGAAATACCTTTGAGTCCTGCGTCAAGGCTTGCAGCATTGCTTTCCATCTCACCTTTCCTTCCCCAGAGCACACCCTGCTGCCACTCTCTGTCTCACAGACAGATAAAAGCCATCAGTGTGGTCAGACCCTCTCGCAGTGCGGGGAGGGCTCTCTGGTGCTGCGGGCTCAGCACCCTGGGCACTGGCACTCCCTGGGCCATGGCGGGCTGGAGCGGGTTTGCACCCGAGGCAGCTCTGGGTGACGGTTCAGTAGCAACGATGCACTTGGGGCACACAACTCCCCTGTGCCAGAGTGGCCAGAGAGCAGGGACACGTGGCTGCAGCTGCAGGATGTGCACAGCACCTCACCCATGTCTGCATGTCACTGCCATGGGTGTGGAGGAACTAAGAGCAGCTACACTTACTAAACTACTTTCCCCAAGTGTTTTTGGAAGGAGATTCTCTTTACTCACGTCACAGGTTCCATTCCCCATGTCCTGGGCACTTACAGGGCCCGCAAAAAGCTCCAGTACAGCTGAGAGGCCCAGGTCACTGGCATAAGGGCAGCAACAGGGCTGCTGCTGCTTGCGGAGCTGGCACACAACCACTTCACCGGCCTCTCCCCATATGGCATGTGGGCTCCTCAGCTGTCTCATCACAGTCCTCAGGACAGCCTTTGGTTCACAAAGACAGGGAGGGTTCACGTACATCTTAGCAGCCAGGGTTGTTTCAGCCCTTCTACTTTAGCAGGGGCTGTAGTTGTGCGTCTTGATACTCATGTGACTGTTCATGCAACAGCCCCTCTGTGCCTCCTGCCCTCATGCTGCTGATGTGCAGGAGTAAATTGGCCACTCTGTGTGCAAGCTCAAGTTAGCAGGTTAGGAATGTGCTCTTTGTAACAAAGAACAGGCTGAACACTCCTCTCCCACTGCCACCCCCAAACAAGCACGTCCTTCATCCCAGCTCCTTCAGCGCAGTGAGTAGGTGTTGCAGGATGCCACAACCAAATACTTGGGACAGAAATCTGCAGAGCTGACAAGAGTGGTCCTGCCTGGTGGAGTACAGGTCCCCTTGCTCAGAACACTGCCTGTATGTTCAGGATGGGAGATGGAAGGATAACCCTCACTGTCATGTTACAGTTGGAGGGTTTCACCTTCCCTCACCTCCTAGGTGCATTTTCGTTGCAAATTAGTGTTGTTCTCTGCCCCCCACCCCCTGCCCCCCATGCACTGTCTACATGCAGCAGCAGTACTTCAGCCCTCACCAGAAGATGAGTTCACGGTGCTACAAGTTAAATGGCAAGGCAGCTGGGAAGAGAGTAGGACAAGCTCTCACAGCAGCAAGGCAGCCAAGATAGTCTACAGAAACTGTACAGGCAGCAGAATAAAGCTGGGAAAGTGAAAGTGCCCCTGGCCTGCAACTGCTCTTGCACTAACTCTTAGCTCAGTCCAGAATATTACAGAGCCCTGCACTTCTTTCTCATGGCATCCAGTGCTGAGCTAGATGGATACCCGATTGCCTGACAAATGGGAACCATGTAGAGGACTAACCAGAGAACTGGACTGTGATTAGATGGTGTCTCTGATGTTGCATCGGTGATTGGAGAGTCAATGGATGTATGCAAAGTGTGGACGACTTAGAATTCGATCTTACAGGCTGGAAAAGATTCATCCTGCATCACAACAGTGCTGCTGCTTGCCAGTACCATGATGTTTAGCTCCTGCTGCTTCTCATGGGTCTGTTGGTACCACTCTCGTGTCACCTCTGTATCATGTGTTGGGATCAATGTCACCTGGGAAAAGAATGGGATGATTGTCTGAGAACTGCAGTGAGAAACAATGCCCACAGGACCTGCAGCTAAAATTTCCCATTGATTTTGGAACACTGTACCCTTGGTACTGCTTGTTCTATTTAATGTCTTTCAGATGTCAGATTCTCTAAGGCAGACCCGATGCTTTATTGTATGCAGCACCAGCAGAACGATGCTGGCTGCGAATTGGTGGTACTGACACCGTAATGATGCTGCAAATGGCTGCAGTGCAAGAGAGAGCATCCCTCCATGGAGCTCCAGGAACAGCCTTAGAAACATCCCTCAGTGTGAAAAGGAATAGTGCAGACAGTGCCACTGTTAATGGCCTGATGCTAGACTTTATGTGCCTATTGACCCAGTGTGCCACTTGGGGACCTTGGAATCCAAGGCTGCTTCAGCTGAAAGAACAAACACACACACTCTCTTGTACCTGTCTTCAGAAGTGCCCATCCAGGATGTCCTGCAAACCTGACTTTGCAAGAAATACATGTAAGAACACTCTGGTTTAAAAGCACTAATAAAATGCTGCTGTCAGCAAGCAAGGCCAGCATCACATGCACTGGGTTTGGGACACTGCAGTGAAAATTCAGCTCCTTCTTGCTTGAGGACAGCCTCACCCTGCAGCAGATAAGGAAGAGCATATGATCTCTAAATGCTTCTTCCCATCAGAAGGATGTGAAAGGAGGACATAGCTGCTTCCACTCACACCATTTTGCAGGTCTTCTCCTCCTCCCAGGCACAGAGAGTTACCCTTCTAAGGCTGCAGAGCAGTACATACCCAGCAACATTTGCTTTCTCTTACTGAACTCCCTCTGGGGATGTTTGTGACCATCACACACCGGATCACTTGTGACACAAGGAGCATCACACACACTCCTTGGCATTGCCATGACCTACCTGCAGGTTCTCCCCCCACTGAGCCTTCCCTTCCAGAAGCGCATCCAGCACCGCGCGGCTCGGCTCCCCGTTGGCTGCATCATTCCCACTCACAACATAGTAGGATGCTCGAACTCGCTTGAAGAACTCTGGGTCTGTGTTCTTCCCACTGCAATGGTTGGGGATGTATGCCAAGTCCACATACACAGGTGGACCCATGGGCACAGGCAAACTGCTCTTAGGACTACTGGAAGCTTTGGAGACAAGAAAACAAGGGCTATCAGAACCCTTATGGAAAGGACAGACACCTTAAGACTGACAGACTTGAATTCTAGAAAGGTTTTTCCTGCAGCTGCAGCAATCAAGTTCAGGTTTATCCAGGCTCTGCTGCTCACAGGTGGCCTGGGTGACTTTTGGGCTGGTGCTGTCACAGCTCTCAGGAGGGAAAGGGCATTCTGATTGTCTCTGGGGCAGGACTGGAGGGCTTTAGGCTCAGAGGCCTTTCCTGGGCAAGGGAATCAAAGGATCTCCATTATTAGCTTTTGCAGAATTGTTCCAACCAATACTTAGTCCTCATTTGTGCTGTTTAATAACCTGCATTTTCTGAAGAAACCTGTTCTGGTGGCCTTTATGTGCTATCTCAGGGCATTACAGGCTTTCTGGGAGCTCGAGCTGGGCATTCTGCTGCTCCTGTGACCAGCTGCTATCCCAAGGACTCCACTGCTCTTCCCTACCAGCCTTTTCTGCCTTTTTTCCATTCACCACTGCTTACATTTGAGAGATGATAAAACAAGAGTCATTCTACACAGTGATATATACGCATACATGTACACACAGCCCATAGGGCTGTCCCTTCTCCCCTCCTGCTCTCTGTGTAATCAAAGTAGCTTCTGCCTGCTCTTTCCTTACTGTACTCTCTGGGTAGTCCCTCCTGTGAGCAGAGAGCCACTAACTGCTGCCACCTGCAACTCCTTGTGCAGCCTGGCTGCTGCACAAAGAATCCCTATCTGTCTCAGACAGTCTAGCTAGCCCTTGTCCCACATTTGATTTGGGCAACTCCCAGCACTGCTCCATGCGCAGCCCACCCGCTGGCTCCTACACAGGACCAGTGACCTGGGGCAGAGGATTAGCATTGCTCTGTCTCTGAAGTGGGCTACACACACACTTGAGGCCGAGTCCCTCTTTCACACTGTGATTTTGGAAGAAGACCTTAGTTTCCTACAGTCAGGCTGCCTGTTCAATGCCCTGTGTGTGGTACCCAGATGTGGGAGCTGTTCCCACCCCATCTCTGCTCCACATTTCAGAGGAGAGGACAGGTCTGACCATGGCACTGTCCTCTTGTTCTAACAACAGGTTTAGATGGGTGCAGGGCAACACACCCCACTCACGGGCTGAGGGGTTACTGCCTCTTAACACCCACGTTTTGTCCTTCATCTTCCTTGTCAGCACCCAACTCCAAACACCCACCGCCCCTCCAGGTCTGCTCTCTGGATGTGGTTGTGTTCAGCTCTATAGAGGTTGTGAGTTTTCCTCAAGGCTTTGGTCTTTTCAAGTGATCTGTGTGACAACCCCTCTACCTTATCACTGCTTGGAACTTTCTCTTCCTGACTGGGAGGTCCTGTTCTCTGTTCTGCTATGTTTCGCTCAGGGATTTCTCTCTGTGTTGGACCTAAGGAGACAATGCATGCTGAAGGAAGGATTTCTTACCAGGGTTTGTTTTGATGCCATTAACAAGGCTCTTGCCAGGGTTGCTGTGACTACTCCGGAATAACTCATCCTCTGTGTGGGGGGCTGCACTGTCCCACTGCGTGGCTTGGGTTTCTCTCCTCCATCTCTTTCTTTTTTGGCAGTGACAGATTTTGGGGATTTGTCTGATGGCTGTTTCACAGGAGTAGGTGATCGTTTTCCTTTCACATCTAATTTCCGAGCAGGTGAGGAAGATTTGGGTTTGCTCAAAGGCTTCCTCACACCTTTGTTCTTTTCCTTTATGTCTTTCTTGGAAATTTTATCAGTTCTGTTCATGCTTTGATCATTTACCAACATATCAGGGTCCACCATGCAGACATCGGGGTGAGGAGGGTGGGGATGGGGATCTACCATTGGAACAGGCTGAGGATCATGGCTGGACCTAGAACTGGTGTGATGAGCATTCCCAGCAGCTTTGTCCACAGGAAGGAAATCAGCATC
Organism: Hypotaenidia okinawae; assembly: GCA_027925045.1. Classification (NCBI taxonomy): domain Eukaryota; kingdom Metazoa; phylum Chordata; class Aves; order Gruiformes; family Rallidae; genus Hypotaenidia; species Hypotaenidia okinawae. The sequence continues at coordinate 22,651,778 of BSDF01000012.1, forward strand.
TTCATCTGAGTCCATGTTGGCATCTGCTGTGATGGATGGACATTCTTCTGTCTCAGGCGGGACATCTGAATCTGACTGGGAGGTTCCAGAATCACTCACTGATGTTGGAGGGGTTTCTTCCACTGTGGCACTTTGCATGGGGCTACTACCAGTGTGGGGTGGTCTTCCTTGCACAGAAGGATGACCATCCTCCTGTGAGAGGTCACTATCTTCAGAGAGCTCGTGAGGGCTGGGGTTGATGAACGAGGGAGAGAGCTCCCCCTTCCTCTGCTTGTAGTCACATGAGGAAAATTTCAGTCCACAATCAAAACTGCCTCCTAAATGTGGCTCCATCTCATGGGAAGCATCTCCGTGGTCCCCTGCTTTTGCACCTCTCTGCACATCTGGGAAAAAGGGCTGGAAACTGTGTTCAGGGGACATCAGAGAGGAAGGACGGCTCTGCCTCTCTGTGTCTGCTCTGCCTGCGCATGGAGAAAAACTGCTGTCAGAATCAGGGCACGTGTTCTCATCTTTTGCCTCTGCTGCATGGTATGTACTTTGGAAAGCTTGCAGACTGGTGCTCACCTCTGTTGGACCGTTGGCTGTGGTTTCATCTTCATGCTGATGATGAGGAAATGACGTCAACACATCAGGGAGAGATGTCAGTGTCATTAGCTGTTCTGCAAATGGTGCCTTCTGCTCTGGACTGCTGACACAGGATTGCTGTTGTCTCTCTGTGGATAATGGTGTAGGCTGTGGGCCCTGGCATTCCTTTCTGCACAGCAAAATGCTGTCACCCATGCCACTTGTGAATGGAGAACCATGTTCTTCAGCAAACACAAAGCCTTTGGTTTCAGCTGTGTGTGTTTTCACAGCATGATCTGGAATCTGTGGAGGCACATCCCAGAGACTCCCAGTACCTGGTTCTGCTCCTGCACCTGTGTATGTGGAAAGCATATGAGAGTAGAAACTTTCTGCTGTAGTAGGTATCACAGGAGTGGTAGCTTCAGATGAAGGGTCCTCCGACAGGCTGGAAGAGTCATCTTTCAGCTGCTGTTGGGGCACAGACTCTCTTTCCACAGCTTTGGAGAACAGCTTGTCTTCTTCATATGGACTCAGCGGTGAGAATTTAGTAAAAGATGAGTCAAGGCTGCTGATTTTTTCAGAAACCTCCAAGTACTCATCTTTCTTCCTCTGGTCTGAGGCCAAAGAGCCAGGAACTTTTAAAGAAAGAGAGATATCCCCTAAATGGCTTGCTGAGGTTTGCTGATGACTGAAGATACTGGATGCTTCACTCTTTCCTAGCAAGGAGCATTCAGATCCAGAAGAGCTATCTATCACCCCAATCTCTCTCTGTTTCTCAGATTTCAAGTAAGTGGCCTGCTCTTGGCACTCTGAGACCACTGCTGCACCTGGATAATCTGTTAAACAGAACTGTGGCTCCTCTGTGGGTTTTTCAGAGGCCTCTCTCTTTTGTGATGCATCACGTGTTAAGTGGCACGTTTCTGAAGGCTGCTCATCCCTGCCTGTGCCTGGCAGGTCACTGTAACCAGACAAGTATGTCCCCACATCAGCAGCTGATGCAGCTTTCCTACCTCCATATTCGTCTGTCCACCCTGGATCAGAAGGGGAAGAGACAGTAGAGCTGGGTGAGATGGGCTCCTGGTACTTGCTGCGCAGAAGGGGCTCTGTGGCATGAAACTTGTCTGTGGCTGAGATGTGTGCGTAGACTGTGCCTGCAGCTTCCACGGGGCTCTGCAGTTTACACTCCTTTTCAGATTTTTCCTTAGCACCTTTCTCTAACTCTGAGTCACTCATGCTTTCTTCCCCCTGAGCTGCTTTCTCATAATACATATCTTTGGGACTTGGACTTTTAGATTTCAGGGACAGAGACACCTGTTCCTGGCTGGACAGAAGGATGTTCTCATCCCGACAAGAAGCGTCGATACAGGCAGCTGTTTTTTCTTGATAAACCACATCAGGCATGTCTGTGGGAGAGGCAAATGCTGTGCCTGAGGATGATGGGTGCAGGTCAGAGTCCAGTTCTGGCAAAACAGAAGACACCTTCAGTTTTTCATGTCCAGCAGATATCCTAGGCTCATCTGTTTCAGACAAGGGCAAGTATCTTCCATGGATGTTTGTATAGTCAAAGGTGGAATCTGCTTTTCCTTTAGGGGATGCTGGAGATGACAACTCCTTCTCAGCAGAGGTATAGAGGCAGGACTCTTCTTCCTTTGCAGAGATGTGAAGATGTTGATCTTTCTGAGTGATCGGTGCTGTTGCTGGCACCTTATCAGTGGGACCTGACCCGTCTGCAGCCTTGGGTGTGAAGGAGGAGGGTCCAACTCCAGACACAATGATCTTCTCATAGATGTCAGCATACTTGAAGCTTCTTTCATCGGGGTAGGGAGTTGGTTCTCTTTCTTCTTGCTCTTGTCTTGTAGAACTGTCATCACCTCTGGGCCTGCAGAGCCCTTCCTCATAGGAATAAGGCTCAGGGGAGCTCCTGGCATAGTCCTCTGAAGGATACGCTGCTCTTCTGGCAGAACCCACAGCCCCAGCATGGCCCACTGCAGCACTTCCTTCTGGGAACGCTGCTACATATTCATATCCCGCTGGTCTTGTTGACTGTGACAGGGTGGATGCTGCTGCCACCTGCTCTTTTCTTCCTGTAGAGTCATAAGAGTCCTCCGTGGATTTGCAGTCAACCTCTTGCTTCCTATCTGACTTGTACTTATAGTCTATTTCCTGGTAGAAATCCTTGATGCCAAACTTCTCTGTGTCCTTTGATGGGACTTCCTCCTGTAGAGGTGGCTTGCTCTGATCTATCCTGTAAGGCCTGTCTGTGTCCGGGGCTGTGGCAATCTCCTTCTCCTGAGTGGAACCCACTACAGATGGCGGAGATGCTGCCAGTGCTCGGTCCAGTGACTTTGCATAGATATCCAGGACAGCTTTCTCCTCATCATCTAAGTAGGAGTAATCATGTTTAGATGGCAACAGTTCTTGCCTTTCTTTGTTTCCAGTGAATGCTCTGGCCTGGTTTTCTCCACCAGAGACATACTGAGAGCTTGCCATTTGTGTTCTTTCTGGGAGAGTGATGTCAGCAGGAACGAACTCCACTGTCTTTGTTTCTGATGTAGGTTTGGTACTCTTTGGTATGTCTTCTTTGTAATCATACGATTCCATCTTCAAACATTCTGCTTCTGCTTGCATTAGCACAGGTTTATCTTTAGCATGGCAGAGATCCTCATCTTCCTCACTGGGTGACTGCCCTCCTTTTCCAGCTTCTCTTCCTTCCTGAGGATACCCACACATGGAGCTCCAAGCTTCACTTTCTGCTCTTCTCCAGGTGTGACTGTCAGGCACTGCTGGAGACAGGGTCTCCTCTTCTCCCATTTTAGGAAGGGTTTTTTTTTCATATTCTGGTACCTCATCCAAGAACGTGCTCTCTCTCTCTTTATCGTACCTGTGCCGCCTTCCCTGAACAGGGATCTCTTCCACCTCTTCTGGAAACCAAACTTTCTTCTCATAACTTAAATCTCTCATGTAAAAGTCTTCCATTTCTGGAGACTTTTCTTCTTGAACTTCCTTGAACCTGTGTAAGAATGATTTATCCTCAGCTGGGCTAGATTCTGTGAAGTGTAAGCCCTTTGCATCTGGAAACACTTCCTGAGAATCCAGACCTGCAGCTTTTCCCCTAAGTGGGCCCTTTTCTGCTGCAGAAAATAAGCTGCTGTCATCTGGAGACATTTCTTCAGTTGAAGTGTCCCTGGGTGACGTGTCTTTAACTGAGCTACCTTCTAGGCAAGGAAAGGATTTCGACACTTCTTTTGTGAGCTCTCTGGCAGAATTTTTCAGTGATTCAGCTGCACTCAGCTCTGTGAAATCCATGGACTTCACAGCTGCTGAAAGGGGTCTGTCAGTAAAGCCAGACACAGTTTTGTCTTTTGCAGGTATCTCTTCTGTGAAACTAAGAGATTTGATGTCTTCTGGAGAAATTCCTTTAACAAAGAGGTCTGAAGAGATTTCCTTGCTGGGACTCTCAGTGAGAGACAAGGATTTGGTCTCTTCTGGGGAAATATCTTTAATGGAGACATGTGAAGATTTCTCCTCTTCAGAGGTGTCTCCTGTGAAGTACAGCATTTTTCCCTCTTCAGCAGTCACTCCCTTAACAGAAATATCTGAGGATTTTTCTTTGCCAGTACTTTCTTCTGTCAAGGAAAGTGATTTGGCATCATCTGGTGAAGATTTGTCACTTTCAGATTTGCTTTGGCTTGTGAACTGTGGAGGCTCCACACTTCCTAAAGATGCTTCAGTGGCAGAGAATGCCTCGAAGGACAAATGTTTTGAGAATCCCATTAGACTTTCTGTCATGGTTTTAGTTCCTTGCTCTTTTTCTGGCTCCAGAGAGACATCTGCTGTGGCATGGGGCAGCACAGGATGCTCTTCCTCCTCTCCTATCACCACTGTGTCCTGCTTGTGGTAGGACAGCCAGGGCAGCTCCTCCTTCCCCAGTGGTGCTTTCTCAGCCTCCTCCACTGGAGACTCTGGAACGTCACTGCTCAAGTCCAGCTTGTGCTGTAGAGGTCCAAGCACCTCTCTGTCATGTCTGTATTTAGCTGCAGGCACCTCATCTTCTCTGAGAGGTTCACCCTTGGCTCCCTTCACAACAGAAGTTTGGCCTTCCAATTTCTTGACAGCAGCATCTGTTTGTTTATCAAAGAGATCTGAATCTACTGTTTCTAGTTTCTCCTCCACTGGAGACTGGTGGAAAGGTGTGTGTCCTGCACTAGTGGGGCCAGATGGGGTGGGAGAGGCCATTTTGACTGTACTGTCATCAGGACTCATGCATCGTTCCTCCACCTCTGCAGAGTCAGCCTGGGACAATGGTGCTTCTTCAGTGGATAATGGCAGACCAGAGGTTTGCATCACTTCTGTGGGAACACTGATTAGTACATTATCAGGACATCTTTGAGGAGGAAACATGGAGGCATCATAATGCCCTCTGATTTTCTCAGGCATTTCAATATTTGGAGTCCCATCTTCATCTTCCTCTTCATCTTCTGCCTCTTCATGAAGATCCTTTTTCTGAGCTTCTAGTTTTCTCTCTCCTTCTGCTAATGCATGGAAATCTTCAGGGGGTGGAGATTTAAAACATTTATCTTCCTCCAAGGATGATGTGGGAGAGATTGTGCCAGCAGAGGGAACATAGTCAAGACCTTGGGTTGCTTCAGTCCGAGAGGAGGGCATGCTGTTTACTGTGTCCAGAAGTAAAGAGCTTTTCCCAGTCTCTTCTGTTTGTGGTGCTGTTATAGATGCAACAGATTGATCTTCTGCTACTGAAGTTGCAAAAGATGAAAGCTTATCACATTCAGTAATGGAGGTAGCAGAAGATATATGCTCCTCCTCAGCTAAAGGTGCCGCCACGATGTTTGTAGGGTATGCCAGGATTTCAGACTCCTGGCCAGCATAGCCCTTGGCTGAAAGGTCAGCAGTAGGCATGGCCTGTATTCCATGTATTGCTTCAAAAGAGCCTGGGTGGTCGGGAACAGAAATGTCATAGGCATTGACATCATACTTCAAGTGTGGGATCCTCTCTTCCTGTTCATCATGTATTTCTTCATCAGAAATGGTCTGCTCTGTCTCAGAGTAGCCTGGGATAGTCTCGTCTTGGATATATGACACGTGTTCTGCTGTTGCTCCTGCTGGGACTGGCAGACTGCTCAGATATGACTCTTCCTTTGTCACATCTTTTCCCAGTAACTTGTCTCTCTCACCCATGTCACTAAATTCTTTTTCTGTAGTGGTAAATGTTTTGCCCTCCCTCTCATCCTGATTCAGCTCATAGAGGTCTCTATTCTTCTCCACCCTCTGCTCTGCCTTAATGTGCTGTTCTTCCTTTTCTTCCAGTTCTGCCTTTTCTATCACATCCTCTCTCTTCTCCTTCTCACCCTCTGTCCCCTCAGAATACTTTTCACAAGTCTTTGTTTCTGCTTCCCTCTGTTTTCTGTCCAAAGAGATTTTTGCCTCTTCCTCCTTTTCTTCTTCTCTGAAAGCTGATGACTGAACACCTTTAGCTAAGAGGTCTGTCTGAGACGGTGCCTGTTCTTTGTCTGGAAACAGCTGAACTTCCTGCTCAGCTTTTTCCTCATGGTATCCAGTGTCATGATCAGCATCTATTCTTTCATCTTCTGCTTTTTCAGCATCATCTGCTCTCAGTTTTAGCTGATGGACTGCCTTTTCCTCCACTGGTGATCCCTTTTCCCTGTCAGTAGTAGTTATTCCCTGATCAGGAATGTTTGCTTTCAAAGCCAGATCCACTTCAAGGGAACTCTGAGCAATCATGTCAGCAGAGTCTTTTATCTTGGTTTCAGGTCCTGTCATAATCTGATCACCAACCTCAGTATCAGACATTTCTTGAGTCAGCTGCAAGGCCCCTTTCTCCTCGTGCTTCAGCTCCTCAAAGTCCTTTGTGAGATCTTCTGGTGAAGACAGGACCAACCTCTGTTCAGTTATGGAAGCCTCTCCTGGTTCAACCTGTACAGGTGCCTTCTCTACTGCTGATGCCTTCAGTTCAGCAGGTACTTCCTTTTCAGCTTTGACTTTAATCTTCTCAGTTTTGAGTCTGCCTGGAACTTTTGCCTTGTATAGTGTTTTTCTTACTTCTGGGGTAAATGGTTTTAAATCTGGTTTAGAAATTTTTTTGGGCTCTGCTTTGGTTTCTTTCTTTTTGTCCTCTTTCTTCGAATCTTTTTTTTCCTCTTTCTTTCCATCATCTTTTTTTAATTCCTTTTTCTCTTTCTTAATCTCTTTCTTTTCTTTGTCTTTTTTCTCCTCTAGTTTGGACACTTTCTCTTTGAGATGCTTTTTTCCAACCTTGTCTTTTGCTAATTTTCTTTTCTCAGCTTTGAGAGCATCACTTGTTTCTGTCTTTATCTTTTCATGTTTAACAGATTTTTCAGGAATTTTCTCTGACTGCTCTTTAACCTTTTTCTCAGTTTTAGCATCCTTTATGACTTCTGTTTTTACCTCCTTAATACCCTCCTCAACTGCCTCTTCTTTCTTAGCCTGCTTTGTCACAGATGGCTTGGGGGAAGATTTAAGACTCTCCTTACTGTCAGTTCTTTGTTTAATTTTGGTCTGCTTCAGCACAGGTGGAGGTATTCCAGAAGTGATATCTTTCTGAGTAGCCACTGGGTACCTCAGAAAATCCAGGTGCTTGAGTTTCTCAAGACCTTCCAGTATCTTATTTTGAGGAGCGTTCCCAGGAAACAGAACCCTTACGATTTTCTCTGTTGGGCTAGCTGGGAGCCACACCACCAGGGCTGTGATGGATGTGAGATAGGGAACAGAAATCTCACCTTCTTTCCCACTTGCAAGAATTATGCCAGTTTTTGCTTTACTGTTACCAGCCCATTTCTGCATTAGGAACTGCATTTCCTTACTGTCTTTGACAGGATTCAGTATATACATGTCCAGCTTACCCACTCCCATCTTGTGGAAAAGCGTGATGGGTTCGATGGTGCTGCTCACCACCCTGTAGAGAGGCTCTGATTTGATGCCCAGTCTGTTGAGATACTGCAGTGTCAGACAAGCTTCTTCGATGCTCCTCTTTACTTTCATGGATGATTCAGGCATCTTCAATTTTTCTGGGACGTTAAAGAAAACCACTCCTAGCTCAGGAGAAATGAGGTTTTTCATCCAGTCACTGTAGTTGGTAGAGCCCTGGGATTGCTCCTCCTCCTGCTCAGCGACTTTCCTCTGCAGCAGTCCATTGATGCCAGGTAGGTTGTCTGCACCAATGTGGGTGAGCAGGATTGAGTCAATCCTATCCAGGTGCCTTACCAGCTTCCAGAAGCAAGATTTCCTGTCAGACCCACCATCCACAAGGATGTTAAACCCATTGACAGCAAAGAGCGCAGAGTCACCTCTCCCCCCAGGGAATATGTAGCAGCAGGGCTTAGAAAGCTTCAGAAAGCCCCCTGAGGTGGGTGGCTCCAGGAGATCGAAAGGAGATGGCACATCAACTGTCTCAGAGACATATTCTGCAAACTCAGACACCCCATCCATTTCTGGCAGGACTGGGTCAGGATTCAGTTTCAAATTAATGATGTCCTGAAATCGAGGATGCCCAAGGTTGCTCCAGTCTCCTTCTCCAAAGCACGACACAGTAAGGGAGGCCTTGATATCTGAATCAGTGCTGCTAAGAAGCTGGGTGACCTAATGAGGCAAGCACAGATAAATAAAGGTGAAATAGAGCTCTGAGGCCAACTCAGCACTTAAAAAAAAAGCCAGTTAATGCAGAAACACTGAAGCTGCCATGAGCACTGTGCTGGCAGGAAACCATGGGGACAGATTAAATAGTCTGAAAGCCAGTTGCAAATAGATGCCATGTCATCTGCTCTTTTTTGAAATTCTTAACGATGATGAGCTGTTACACTTCATGACTGTTGGCAGTGCTTGGTGACAAGACCCCATCAAAGAAAACAAAAGCGGGAATCACCTTGTCCTCTTTCCTTACCTCTTCCTATTTAACCAGGTATTTCAGTCCCTGGCTTGGGATCAGAAGTAGCAGTTTCTTTTTGATTTATGAATTCTAACCCTGAGATACCCTTTTCAGTGCTAAGCATCATTGTCTGAACTTATGACTGGACAGTGATTGATCATATAGTACTTTGTGCAGTTTTAGTGCCATAGGGCTTTTTTAAAATTCAGGTTAATTTTCTCTCTTGGGCCCTATTTTGAAAGTCACAGCTCCATCCCTGATACACACATGGGCTTGGGGACATGCTACATGATAAGTAGAACTAAGGTCAGTATAATTTCCAGGGCTCCTTAGAGCTATGTTGAATATATCCTGCACAAAGAAGCATCAAATCTTAGACTTCCAAAGTATCTCTATCTATCAGTACACTTCTTTACACTGGGTTCTTTTGCTTAGACAACCCTTAAGTGACTAGTTAGTGGCCAAATAAATGGTACCAGAACTAAATGAGAAAAATCAGCCTAAAATAAATGAAGGTGGGCAGTTTGCTGATGAGTTATACCAAGAACAGTGTCAGTTTTCAAAATATCACCAGCATGTGTGTGTTCAATCGATGGAGATATTCTAAGCATCTGGTGCACAGTCACAGACTCACAGAACGTTGGGAGTTGGATGGGACCTCAACAGCTCATCCAGTCCCACCCCTGCCAGAGCAGGGTCACCCAGACTAAATCCCACAGGGACACATCCAGGATCACAGGGTTTGGATGTCTCCAGAGAAGGAGACTCCTCGACCCCTCTGGGCATCCTTTCCCAGGGCTCTGTCACCCTCACAGTGACCAAGTTCCTCCTGACATTCCCATGGAGCTTCCTCTGCTCCAGCTCACACCCGCTGCCCCTTGTCCCATCGCTGCCACCCCTGAGCAGAGCCTGGCTCCAGCCTCCTGCCTCTCACCCTTTGCATATTTATAGACATTAATGAGGTCACCAATGATCAGTGGAGGTAGGGCTTATCAGAAACTGATAACCAGTCTGTACTGGCAATGAGCACCAATAGAAAGAGCCACTGAGGAAGACTATAGTACACCTCGCTACGATAATTAGCAGTGGAGCAGAGGTTCAGAGATGTTCTGTAAGGTTTTTAAGGCCCCACTGGACAAAGCCCTGAGCAATCTTGTCTAAATTTAGTACTGGTCCTGTTCTGTGCAGGAGGGTGGGCTATACACCTCTCAAGTGCCCTTCCAACCTGAAAGATTCTGCAACTCTACAACTATCTAACGACATCTATAATTACTTATTCATTATGTAGTTATGTATCAGCATTTAGTCATCCCCTCACCCTTACGCACCCCTAATGAACACTATGAACCTTGAGGGCAGCTTATGTTTGCTGGACTGAGTGTGAAATGAAGAGAAGTCCCCACATTTACTAGGGTGATGATGGCCTCTGTTGACATTTTTTTGAAGCTGCCCATGATATTTCAAGAGCTGCCTTAAGAAGTGTTGAGTGTCTGCCCACTGCAGAACCATTCTGGAAGGTTATTTCAAGCTGAGCACTTGAAGGTGGAATCACCCATGCCTGCCACCTTGGAAAACTTAAGCCAGGGAGTTAAAGCAAGACACCCAAGACTATAACATGCGTTACTTATGGTGTGCAGTTGTTTTTCTGGATTTCAAGCCCGTTCCTCTGCAGATCTGCCACCCAAAGGAGCAGTGCAGACTGCATTGCTTCATCATGCACTCTGTGACAGAAGGGGACATGCTGCTTACCGCCCACACTCACCTCTGGGTCTGAAAGTATCTCAGCAAACTTCTGGTAAGTGAAGGTTCCTGTCTGCAGGATCAAGTCTCCTTCCTGGTCTGAGCTCTGACCACAGAAGATCAGTAGTTTGTGGGCTGATGAATCACACACCAGTGAGCGGACCTGTCACCAGGAGACAGTGTTGGGAGTCAAAAAGTTACCTGTACTCTTCACCAGCACCCAAAAACCTCATCACATGGACAGGTGATACTGCATTATTCACACCCAGCCAAAACATACGTTTTCTACATACAGAAAACGTAGGTTGCTGAAGATGGAAGACATTGCTACTGCTTGCTCAACACAGCTCCACACCAAATCACACTTCACACTGAGAAAGTAGGCCAATGCTAAGAGAAAACGACGGGCGTGACATTGCCATGTAAGAGGTCAGCGTGTTTAGCCTCTCATCAAGCTAGAATGCTCAAGGTTCAGAAGCCCCCCTGCCATCCCACCCCCCCCCCCCAAATGTGTTAGGAAACTATAAGCTCTCAAGAAATCTTTAAAACCTGGTGATTCTAAGGCACTAACTCTTGCAGGAAGCAGATCATTCATAAAGGGCTCGCACACAAGAAACCATACACTCGTGCTTCTTTGTGGAACAGTAAATGCTATCACAGAATGCTGCTTACTCCATGTATTTTGCTGGCAAGACCACAATATCTGGCCACCTGAACACACCTTCCAGCAGACTGGCAGCACGTTCAGACTCTCCAGAGGTGCCAAGTGTGATGGTCACAACCTCTATTGCAAACAAAGGCAAGGGACATGATGTGAAGAAAACCCACTGGCATCTGATCCTTACCTCAGATACAATGCTGTCCACATTGGGATTTACCAGGATCACTGTCTCCAGGTTATCACTCCGGTGATGGAGGGTTCTTTGGCCTGACACGGGAGAGGCAAGGGATTAGGCAGGATGGGACAACTGATGAGACAGGGTCTGCCTACTGATGTGTAGAAATTCCATGTCAGCATGGGTTTGATTGCAAAACTCCCACTTGCATCCTAGACCCAGTTTAACACCTGGGTCTCAGAGCAAAGAAACCCTTTTCAGTAGCAAGGAAATAAAACCTAGTTATGAACCAGCAGAATTTGCAACTCAGCTCCAGTGTGTTCTGAAGGCCACAGTGCCAGGCTTATCGAGCTGCCTGCTTGCACCAGACAGCTGTGCCCTGTATCTACTGCCATAGACCGATCATCCTCTCCAGACAGAAGTATCTTGCCTTGCCATGCTTGCTTGCGGCTACCATGGAGAGGTATCTCTGGATGGTCTCCAAGTCTTAGTCACCACAGGGCTTTTTGAGCCAGCTGGTACATGCCAACTCACCCTGTTCGAATGGTGCAGCACTAATAATGGATCTCACGTCATTCCCAGTACGTTTTTTCTCTTACAGAAGATTTTTCTTTAACCCAGACCCACATGCCTGGGGGACAACTGCTGCTGCAGGAGCCACGCAGCTGATAAGAACCCTTGCTCTCCTGTCTCCCTCCTTTGAGGGCCACCAGCAGGCACCCAGACAGGACACTGATCACTGTTCAGGCAAAAGAGGGAGAGCCAAAGAAGAGCATGCAAGAGCCTTGTACTGCAGAGAAGCAGTCTGTGTGCTCACCTTGGCACAGCATCACCTCTGTATTCGGCAAAATACTGATATAATGCCTGGTCCCTATTAATTTATAAGAATGAACAGTGGTGAGTGCCTGCTGTCCTGAAAGGCAGGGTTAGGGCTACCCTACATCAAACAGCTCTGGGAAGTGGGGTGATGTACAGGACCTTCCCTTGACACTGTGGGCAGCACATCATTTTAGATTCTTGGCAAACACATACCACTGGACACTATGTCCACTCTGCAAGCCAGGCACTTAGGACTTAATGGCTGGAATGTATAATTTATAAGGCTTAAAGCTTTCATAGGCTTCAATCTTCATATAGACCAGAGGGCCAGAGATTTTCACTGAAAATGGATGCCTATTTCTATTTTTTGTCCCCCAGGCAGCTGCTGCTCTCTGACAATATTGTTCTTTCCACCTTCGCTACTCCACAACCTCCCATCAAGTTCTCTTTCTAGGCAGATCTCAATTCTTCTAAATCAGCTTGACCACACCAGTATTTCAAAGAAAGACACCAAAAGGACACAAAAAGAAACAAGGCAGAGAAAGGCCAATACTCAGTATAGCTTTAACCAAACTAATTTTACTGGAATATTTTTCTCTGGCTGCCAGCAATTAGTATAAACCAGACAGATATGCCCAGAAGGCAACTTCCAGCTCAAAACGTAAGCAGCTTTGAGTTCTCAGCAGAACTATTAATATGCTGCATCTCTAGCTGCTTTCTGAACTTGTGTTCTTTCAGTGTCTCTAAAAATGGTCCCTCCAGACTAAAACAAAACCATCACTGTGCAGAGGAAATGCTTGCACTAAGTTCAGTAGCATTTCTGCCATTTGATGTGGGATGTGGTGTGTGGATGTGGAGGCAGAGAACCGAGCCTCTGCACAAAGAAGAAATACTGCAAGTGAGCCCGTGGGCAGCAGGGTGGGAGGGAGTCACATGGTGCAGATGCAGAGGGCTCAGGAAGCATTCTGTGGCATGCACTGCAGCATGAAGGCAATGGTGATTGTCCAGGCACTGCTGCTACCTCAGCACTGCTTCGATCCCCACAGCAAACACGAGCATCTCGTTTCCTCACTGACTGTGTTGTGCAGCTGGCACACAGCCCACCCCACGCCAGGACCTCTCCACTCACACGCTGCTCAGAGCATCCACAACGGGAGCCATCCGCTCCCATTTTTTAACAGTCGGTCTGGTACAAAATGGAACCAAACAATGCCATTCCCCAGGCTTCAACTTCTGCCACCTTGCTGCCTGAACGTCCCAGACAGACCTTTTGGCAGTCGTTATCCATGTTGTCTGGATGGAGGACACGGGTCGACGCACACGACCAGCACCAGCAGCCTCTTCCTTGTGCCACGTGAAAGGAGGGCTCTGGGGCGCACTGCGGTCACCATGCCCAGTGTGTGGGCATTCTTCCAGGCACTAGGTGCCAGGGTGCTGCAGAGGCAGGGCCAGCCTGAGGACCGAAGGCTGGGCAGCGCGCAGAGGACAGTACCGGCAGTACAGGGCGAGGGGCCCGTCTGCAGGACTAACAGGCATGAAAGCACAGCTGCTCTTTGCTGTTTCTGTGGTACAGGCCCAAGCAGCCAGGCTGTCACTGCTGAGACTGCAAACAAAGCGTGGCTGGTTAGCATTCTGCTTGCACCCTCTCACCCCTGAGGGGCTGTTCCCTCCATCCTGGAAAGAAAGAAAAGGGTGGTTCAAGCAGTGGGGCCAGCAGCGGCTGGCAGATGGAAGGTACCAAGTATTGTGCAGGGCTGTGAGGATAATTAAGGGACTGAAGCATTTTCATATGAGGTGAGGCTGAGAGTGCTACGACTGATTAGGCTGGAAAAGAGACGGCTTGGGGCAGGGGAGGGATCTTATCAATATGAAGAAGAAATCAGGCTCTCTTCTCGGTAATGCCCAGTGACAGGACAAGAGGTACACATTAAGACACAGACAATTCCATCTAAACAAAAGAAAACACATTGGTTTTGGTTTTTTTTTCTTACTGTGAGGGTGGTCAAGTACTGGAATAGGTTGTAGAAAGAGGATGTGAAGTATTCATCCTCAGAGGTACTCACCGCCCAGACGGACACAGTCCTGGGAAACGTGCCCTAGCTCACCCTGCTTGAGCAGGTGGGACTGGACCAGAGACCTCGAGAGGCCCCTTCCACCCCCGGATGTGGTGACACCGTGAAGCAGTGCAGCTCTCCAGACCTTTGCTGCTGACCTGCAGTCGGGCAGATGCAGCAGTTGGTTCTCAGGGGGACATGGCACGGCTGTGCAGACAGGCCATGTCCAGAGACGCTGAATCACTGCACAAACACGTGCCTGCCAAACCCCAAAACTGTCCTCCAGCTTCATTCAGAGATAAAAGCAGAACAGCACACAAGCCTCAGGCTGAACTACAGACTGTGAGATGCAACGCAATGCCCTAGCCCGGCCTGCGGGCTGCCCAAGCTTCGTGCCCAGCCCTGCTCACAGCCACCTGCCAGCAGCTGCCTCCTCCAGCCCGCTCACGGAGCACCTGGTACCTGACAGCACAGACGCTGCGCTGTGCCCAGCTGAGGGAAGAGCCATCATCCCAAAGTCTCTTTGAACCCAAATGCTCATCAGCCTTTGGTGGCTGCCCTCTCTTCACAGGCCTGTGGATGAGGGATCTGAGCAGACTGGGGCATTCCTCTTACCAAGACAAATCACTTGTGACAGAAATGAGTAGTGGTGTGACTGACGTTGCAGACCCAGTGATTGGAAACACACTATTCAGGTCCTTGCCAGGTATTTGTCATTACTAGAACCCTAACACAGTGAAATGCTGCCTGGAAACATTCCTGCAAATGGAAAATCCCTTAATTACATTTACCGGTATGAGGAACACCCTTCTCAGGCTCCCAAAGACTGCTGTCTTCAACAAGCCTCTGAACGTATGTCTCTGACCACGCATCTCTGAACAGAGATCCCTGACCCAGCTCAGCCACACTAAATGAAATCTCCTCTCCCCCAGTAACTGTAGGAGTAAACTTCATTAGCACTGAAATTCTCATTTCATTTGAATCCTCACTTTGTGTGTTCAGGCACATTCTGATGACTGCAGTGCTTCCAGGGAATGCTCCCAGCCATCATGTCCCCTCCAAGACAGAAAGCCCACTCTTCACCATCTGTTCCTTAAGAGGAGAGAACTTTTCTAGTCCCTCGTAACCACTGTCATGCCTCATAACCCTGACATGTCTAGTTCTGCTGTGGTCACTGGGATGAGCCAGGCGCAGAAATACGCACGATAAGAAGGGACACATGAGAGTCACAGGGTGACATTACTGTATCTTCTGTATTGTTCCCCACCTTATTTTTTTTATGCATCATGTCATAACCTGACCTGAGCTCTGCACCAAATAAAGACCTTCAGTTAGGGGTACACAGTGACATCCAAACTGAGACTGTTAATTAAGCTCTTACGAGTCTGGAAGGTTTAATTTTTCTCATGTGCTTGACTTTGTTTTTGACAGTGAATTTAATGGGACATTATGATGACTGTTCAGTTGAGTTGCAGTCCTCACACGCTTTTCTAGATATAAGTAACTGAGTCATCTACAAATTCAGCCACCTCCATGTTCATTCCAACCCCTTTCCTCATCACTATGGTACTGATCACCTTTATACTTAGTAGGAAATCACAATGCCCTTGTATTTTACATCTGGATGCTGTGACATCCATTTGCTTTCTCATCTGTTTTCTGTCTCAGGTACTTTTTGACTTTCACGGGCACAAACTGCTTGCTGCATAAGATGTAAAGATTTACTACAAACAGACTATCACGACAACACTGCAATTTCAGAACACACAGAGGGGCCCTCTCATCGATCACATTACTCACCACTGTGCAGAAGCAATGTCACCTTCATCCTGAAGGACCCCAGAGGGCATGCACAAAGCTCTCTTCCTGCAGCGCAGCCCCCTCGGATGGTCCATGGCAGGAAGGGACCATGGGGCATTACACAAAAACACCCCAGAGGGGATGAACAACAGCTTCTCTAGGCAGTACTACAGGAGCTTTTGCGGCTAATGCTATGGGACATTTCAGGGTGTGCAGGCTGCTCTCATGGATCACCACAGGGAGGCAGGAAAAGTTGGATTTTTTGTAAATTTTTTTTTTTAGAGTGTGCATAGCTTACATACTAGAAAAGCCAGGAGGTGCCCTCATGACAGTCTACAGCTTCCTCAAGGGGCGGAAGAGGGGGACGTGCTAATATCCTCTCTCTGGTGACCAGGGATAGGACACGATGAAATGGAATGAAGCTGCACTGGGGGAAGTTCAGGTTGGGCATTAGGAAAAAGTTCTTCACTGAGAAGGTGGCTGGTCACTGGAACAGGCTCCCCAGGGAAGTGGTCACAGCTCCCAGGCTGTCAGAGTTCAAGGAGCATCTGGACAATGCTCTTAGTCATATGGTTTAGTTTGAGGTTGTCCTGCAAGGGGCAAGGAGTGGGACTTTATGATCCTTATGGTTTCCTTTCAACTTGAGATATCCTATGATTACATGGTCCATGGATGTAGAATTAATCTGGTTGTGGTGGAGAACAGCAAGAGATGAGCACAGCCACATAGATTTTGGAGTCAGTATGAATTAACCATTCAGGGCTGTCTAGATGTGCAAATAGATAGAGAATGAAGGACCAGATACCATGTGTTTAGTGATTAGCAGCCAAGCAAACAGGACTATGCAGAGAGGTCAGTCTAGGCTAACATGAAGGGTAACTGTGGCAAACAGGATGACCAAACAGAGATGATCCTGGAAGCAGACAGAGGACCATGGAGGCAGAAAGGGAGGTCATGCTGCCAATACAGATCCTTGCAAGCAACATATTTAACCACTCTTAACTAGAAGCACCTAAAATCCCTGAAGCTGAATAATAAGTTCTGGGCTGGTCCGAAGGGCTGGCAAGGATAGCTACAAGAGCTCCTACTTCTTGTTTGCTTTAATCTTGTATGTATTTGATGGCAGGGTGCAAAGTGTGGGCTGCAGAGCTCACAGCCTTGCCAGACAGAGGATGGAGACTGTGTGGAGGACATCTGACCACAAAAAAACTAATCCTCTCCCCATCCAAGGAGCCTATTTACTCCTCATTTCCTCCCTTGTCCCTCCTTTGTCACTACGATTATTTGGGCCAGGTTCTACCTGTAAAGCAAACACCAACAGCACATCAATAAAAAACACCGAAGTTTCACAGTCTGGACATGTTATCAAGGCCCACAACCCACCGTGATTAAAAAAATGACTCTTCATGACTTTGTGACCTCCTCACTACTGTGATGAAGGTGTCTCTTCAGGGTAGCACTTCTGAAAAGGCTCCTCCTACAAGAATGTCCTAGATACCACTATGGTTTGGTACCTTTTGCTACACTGTAGTGATGAGCTGAGCCTCGTATCCTTGTGTCAGGGACAAGGTCTTCCTGATGCTCTACCTCTGAAGACAGTTAAACCACGCAGGAGGGTTCTCAGAATGCATATATTTGCATAATTATATAAGCTAGTACAAGCTGAAAGCCTGCCATTTCCTTCACTCTGAAATGACATCATCACGCTGAGATAGTAACTGACTCTTTCGGTCTGAGGCTGTGAAGTCTCAACTGCAGCTTCTTCAGTGCCAATGGGAGAAAAAGGATCCAGCCCCAAATGGTGCCCATTCAGAGAAAAGGAAACAAGGCCTTCATTCACAAGCGCTCCCGGGCTGCACCCAGCACAGCAAGCCACAGCTCCTTAGGAGAGAGAATAGGGCCTGGAGGGAGGAAAGGACCTGCACAGAGCCCTGCACAGGGTGCTCCTGCCTCCTCTCCCACTTGTGCTAACATACCTTCCCACCCCCGCTGAAGTACGGACCCAGCCCTCTGCAAGCTGAGGGATGCCCTGCATTGGACCCAGCCCTCTGCAAGGCCAGGGAAGCCCTGCTCGGCAAGGGAAGGGGGAAACGTGGTCGTGCTGGACGCAATGTCCTGCGCCAGCCCCCGAAGGGCATATGGCTGCTGTAGCTCCATCTGCCCACACACAGACTGACGGCGTGCAGGCTGGCAGGCCCAGCTCTGGCTGTTGGGGTTTGGAAGCCCTGCCAGCTAGTCAGATGGGCTAAGGAATTAAAAAATAAACACAAGATTGCTTTGGCAGCCAGTACACAGGCCAGCATCTGCAAATTCACTCACCTACAGACACACGCACCTCAGAAACCTCTCTAGCTGCTCTGCAGCTCGGCATCCTCGCTGCACAGCAGGAATAGCAGCCCTGACACATTCCATGGGTGAGAGGGGTGCACCAGCCCTCCAGACACGCTTAGGCAACTTCAGAGCTGTGGGAAGCCACAGCACCAGCAGTATGAACTGGACTGTGCTAGAGAGCAGCACGAGGAAGGTCTGCATGCAGCCTTCCTGGGGTCTGCGTGCTCAAACCAGTCAAGAGGAGGATCCTCAATCAATTTAGAGAGAAAACCCTCCCCAAAGGGTCGGTCTGGAGAGGTTTTGAGCATGGGCATTTGTGGTGAGTTCTGGAACAGAGAGATTCTGGGCAAACACAGATTTAAAGAAATCTGATCGTCCCTTCTCTTGGCAGAGGAAGACAAACCCACAAGAAAATGGTGGAGTGGCCTGCTCACTGACATGCTCTTGGGAAGGAGGACCTCTGGCTCCCAGGAGAGACAGAGCAGGATTGTGCTCAGCCCCTCCAGCTGAAGCTGGTCTCTGTGCACAGATGAAACACCCACTAGCACAGAGGCAGGGGCCAGATCTGTACAGCTGCATCCCGAACACCAGACATCTTAGCGAGGGTCTCTGCTCCCTCCCCCAACAACTCTAAGGAACAATCAGTTAATTATGGAAGCCAGCGTTTCCTCAGCGGGGACGCAGAAAACCCCTGGCCTGGCAGCAGCCTCTGGGTAGGGAGGTGTCCCCGCTGTCAGGCCACCCCGAATCTGCGCAATGGGTCCAGTTCAGGAGTGCAGATGCGATCTGCACACCCAGCACAGGCAGCTGGGCAGATGTGTTTACTGGAAGGACAGGACATCTCCCACTCTGTCACTCTCCTCTTAAAAGAAGCCCTGTGTCAGGCAAGGTGGGTCTTCCAGGTGAGTGGAGAAGCATCAGGCAAGGACCACAGCTGGGGCTGGGCCAAGCTGCCCAGCATGGACCCAGTGATGTTACAAGAGCTAGGTGGGAGCTGTGGTGCCAGCTGATGGCCAGAGGTGGGTGCCTGGAGAGACACAGTGATCCCAGCAATTCTGGAACATCCAGCTCTTGTGTCTTTCCCCAGGAGGAGCAGAGTGAGGGGCACAGCCAGCACCCTGGGTGATCATAGCTGGAGGGGCTGCTCCACAGCTTCCTCCCCAACTCGTGCTACAGTAGCCACAGTAACTACTTATAATAGAAACACCATCAGGAAAGTGCTGTAGTTTTATCTTTCCAGCGTGACTCAACAGCTGCGAATAACAAGGAGCTGGCTTCAGGTGATGCTTTGTGGTCTACCAGCAACTGTTCTGTCTCTCACCGCCTGAAAGAGTCTACAGCAAAGAATTTCATATATTCTCTATTTTTAGGGCTTCAAACACTCTGCAGAAATAGATTAGTGTCTATTTATTTATCAGCAGCTAAATCTAATGAGCTGTCTCCTTAGCCATTTTCTTTACTGATTTTCTCTTAGCTAAAAAATAGAAAAGTCACTGTGTACTAGCAAAGGGGAAAATATACTCCAGTGGGAATATATGTATCAGCTGAAATTAGAGAGGCAAGAGGCTGGAGCAAAGCACGGAGTCCCTAAGGAAGGAAAGCTAGGGCAGAGCTATATGCTGTCCTGTGTAGCAATGGAAGAGACTGGGCAAGTTGATCACCAGACAGGTCACAGATGAAACTACACAGGACATAAACTGAGGGATTTAAAACTGCACCTAGAAAAGATGGAGAAGCCAACAGTGCCTGAGCGGGAAAGTATTCTTGTATGTATGAGGCTGTGGGGTTTTTATGGAAGTTTCAAAAGAGTGTGCGATGACTGTTCATATTGGGCTACTGAGCCACACAGTTAAAGGCATGGCACCCCCGAAATAAAGCCCTGTGAACACACAATAGGTGACATGCCTCATCTGGAGGAACTGAACAATCACAAAGGGCAGGAAAACACAAAGCAGTGTGCTGAGAGAGTGAAGATAATGCAAACATCTCTACCAAGCAAAGCATCCCCTAGGGACTGTGAACCTGAAGGCACAGCCACACTGATTTCAGCCTGTTAACAACGGGAAGTCTCCAGGTATTTGTTTTAGCTTTAGTGAACGATGTGTGGCTCTGTGCACTGTGAAAAGGACAGGGCACACAACACACGACCCTGATGGGAGGAGTGAGGGGAGAAGGATGCAGCTGTGCAAGAGCATCAGGTGAGCCAGAGCCATGCTGGTGGCACATCCTGTACTCATTCCAGGGCTGCAGAGAGAGTCTCTACACAGTTGCCTTCAAGAAGACAAGCAGGACAGCTGGTCACAGATATACTTCCAACAAAAACCAGTACAACCTAACTCTCTCGATGTAAAAGGAGCCATGAAGTGCTAAGATCAGAAGGTAAGAAAGTGGCTGATTTGGGACTGAATAGGCACTAACTTTAGAACAGCTCAGGGACAGAGAAAAAGCCTTAGAAACCTGCGGAACTCTGCAAGCAAAGAACTTGGTGTAAAAAGGCACAGAAGACGGCATCAGCAAGATAACTCCAGGAAGGAGAGAAGTCTCTCAACAGGAGCAAGGAGTGCAATTAATCTGAGAATCACACTAAGCAGGACAGTGAAGGGCAGTAACCAGTCACGAGGGTCAAAAGGAGGACAGTTCTGGGAGGACTAGGCTGCAGCGGATTTTGAACATGGGAAAACATAACAGATTAACTGCCTTCAAAACCAGTAGTGTGTGCTGTGGAGACCTACAGAAAGCAGGAGGGGCACAGAAAGGTCACAGAAAGGGTGATGAAGAAGAAGGTCTGGTTTCCAGAGCCATTGCTGAGTCTGTCAGGATGGAGAAGAATGAGGTGTCTGAAAGCACATTTAGGTTTTGACTTGTAGGTCTAGCTGCAGATATCTACCTTACTGTTACCACATGTCAGGAGAATTGCTCATGTTCCCAGGTAAGAAAAGGCTCTGCCAAATGACTGACCACCTTCTGGGGAGTTACTGCAGGGGTGAACCAGCAGCAGGGCAAGTGATGGAGGGGAAATACTCTTTACAGTACTTGCCACATCCCAGGAGATATTCCTCCTAACCATTTGCCTGTGTCTTCCTATCTTCCCTCCTCCCTGTAATACTTCCATGGCATCTACAGCTCCTCTCCCGGGCAATTTCTATTTCTATACTGTGCCAACCATAGCAACCATCTCATTGCTTCCTAATTGCACATACTGTCTCACTTTTATGCTAAAGAGCAATTTGATAGCTCAGCCATTTTAGAACCACTAATTGAAGACACAGATGTTCACTTTGGGAACAGCTGTATTTATTTCCAGAAGTTACTGTTCATGAAATACCCCTCAGCTGGACGTTACAGCATGGCTAAGCTACATTACCAGGTCAGATGGGTGCTTCCATCTAGCTGACCAGGTGCAGGGTCTGTCACAAGCAGCTCTGTTCGCTTCAGCAGCTTTGCTGACTCAAGCCAGCCTTGCGTTCTTCTGCAGTGAAACAGCGTGTGGCATTCATGTGGATCAAGAGCACAGCCCTGCACAGGGGCATTATCTGCAGCCATGAGGAGATGGATCTGCAGCTTATGTCTCCAGCTAAACCTAGAAAACGAAACCTAACCACACCTTAAGATACCCTCTTGCCTGGTGCTCTCACTCCACCAGCCTCTGGCAGACCTAAAGATGGGTACCTGGAAACCAAATGAGTGGTTCATGTTTTCCATGTCAGTGGGACTTCAGCTGGGATGTGCTGCTAGTCCCTGAGCAGAGGCTCCCACAAAACCATTTCTGATGGCAGGAAGGCAGATGCCCTATTCAGATTCCAGGGCTGAGGACTCTGTGGGTCACAGGAGTGGGAAGCTTGAGATTTCTTCATTTTAACAAGAATACACATCACAGGATTCATCTTCTTACAACCAGAACATAGCACAGATTCAAGGAACTGTGTATTTATCATAGTTCTGAAGTATCTGGGTAATGCTGATTTTGACAGGTTGGCCATGAGCCAGCAGTGTGCCTCGGTGGCTAAGAGAGCTAATGGGATCCTGGGGTGCATCCGGAGGAGTGTAGCCAGCAGGTCAAGGGAGGTGATCCTCCCGCTCTACTCTGCCCTGGTCAGGCCCCACCTGGAGTATTGTGTCCAGTTCTGGGCTCCCTGGTATAAAAAGGACAGGGATCTCCTGGAGAGAGTCCAGAGAAGGGCTACGAAGATGATAAAGGGCCTGGAGCATCTCCCCTATGAGGAAAGGCTGAGAAGATTGGGACTGTTCAGCCTTGAGAAGAGAAGACTAAGGGGGGACCTAATTAATGTTTACAATTATCTTAAGCAAGGGATGCAGGGGGAATCAGCCAGCCCCTTTTCAGTGGTCTGTGGAGACAGGACAAGGGGCAATGGCTGCAAGTTGGAGCATAGGAAGTTCCGCACCAACATGCGGAGAAACTTTTTCACAGTGAGGGTGACAGAGCACTGGAATAGGCTGCCCAGGGAGGTGGTGGAGTCTCCTTCTCTGGAGATATTCAAGACCCGTCTGGATGCCTATCTCAGTGAAATGTCCTAGGGAGCCTGCTTCGGCAGGGGGTTGGACCCGATGATCTCTCGAGGTCCCTTCCAACCCCTACAATTCTATGATTCTATGATTCTATGACTAACTTGAGGTACAGCTCCTGATCTCTCCTCTTGCTCTCAGATCTTTTTTTTCCTGACGACTGATCAATATAGTCAGTATCAGAGGGAAATGAGTTGCATCAAGGAAGGGAGGACTGTCACAAATACGGAAATAAATCTGAGATTTCCTCCTGTCTATCAAGATGCCAAATTTCTGCCAAGACACTCCTGCCTCTGATTTCTAGCATCCATTCAGACTCCTCAAACCTCTTTCCTTTTCCCTGCTGTTAACAGTCTCATTCTAAGCAGCTTCTCTTCCCTCTCACCTGCTTGTTTTGGAGATGACCTGCTGACGCATCCGTTTAAGATAAAGATATTACACCAGCCATAGGCTCTGTGTTGCTGGGGTGGTAAAGGATCAGAGGGCTGTATTCTGCCAGCCTCTCAGAAAAAGCAGCTGTCCCCTGCCAGCACCTTTCTTCGCTGCATTTTGACTTTGCACTCTTAGGTCTAGTTGCCACTTGATAGATTCCCTGCATGGTCTGGATTATTGGGATTTGATGTACAGCGTGGAGAACAGAGGGTGGGACACAGAGAGGTACTTGCTGACTTGGGATAATAAAAAGGACTAAAGAGGCCTCTACCACCACAGACACTTTTGTCTCAGGGCCATGTGGGCACAAACCCCTTCCACACTCCCATGATGATTACCTTTGCCTCTGAATATGGACCGACAGCAAGAGAGAAGCCGCATAACAACTAAAACTGCCTTGCCAACCTCTCAGATAGGAACTGGGCCAAAACGCACATTGGGCTCACACCAAACAACTGGCAAGCTGGTTCTTCAAAAAGATGCCACACAGATCACAGCCAGAGAGAACCACCCTACCCAGTATTTCCTACCATGGCGTCATGTTTGTTTGAGGCCATTTACTTCTTATATGGCCTGGCCAGTGCCCGCATTGCAACTTACCCCTCTTACGCCATTTTAGGAAGCCTTTTAGAACATAGATCTAGTCAACCAGAAGGTAAATCACTGGCTTCTTGCCCACGTCTCCTCTAAGATAGCTATTAGCACCTTGAGTGCTTGAAGAAAGACTGACATTCCTCAGGCAACATTCAAAACAGAGATACTAATGGCCTTCTCCTTCCAGTTTTCTCCTTAATTATTTAAGAATTTGGCACTGGAGCTTAATAGAGAGTGGTACAGGCAAGGTGGTTGGATCCCAGTGAAATAAAGGTTACCTACAGGAAGTGCAAAAACAATTAACTGAATCTCTTAACTTGAAAGTCAACAGAGGAAACAAACGATCGAGACTTGCCAGTTACACTGCCATCCTTTTTTAGCACAATCTATTTGCAGCTATACCATGTGTGAAAAACAGCACTGAGCTTTTACAGCTTTCATCTTTCCCTGGAAACAACCAACATGACTTTTCTTGAGACTACCAAAAGACATGAAAAGCAGGCCTGGCAAATACCAGGCCCCCTGTGCAGTGATATATGCAGCTCCTGGACAAATCTCCAGGTGAGAGCAACAGCTGTACCTGGTGCTATTTTTGCCCTCCTAGCTGGCATTTCTTAATTCTCAGCCACAGCCAGTATCCCAGAGGCAGGAATGGACTCTTCTTTCCAACCTTAAAAGAGCTACAACAGTTTCAGGTCAGGTATTCTATGAAAACATTCAGTAACAACTGCGTATTCAGACAGGGCTCCTGAGAAGAGGCCTACCGTTTTGCACAGGAGGGGTCTGAAATGCTGATGCAGTACCTAAGCTCTGTGATTTGTTTTCACCCTTGCTTTGCACTGAAGACAAGAAGAGAGATTTCCACATGCTTGACTCATGACTAGAGATGAGTTCTCCTCCTGTTGCACCTTCTTCTCCAGACAGGACCCTGAGGTGGCTTTGGGGAAACTGCCAGACTCTGGTGCTTCACCACAAGGCTCACAAGAGACAGTATGTGCAGAGAGACACACAAGTTGTTTAGCAGTGTGTTACATCCTACCCACTCTGAGACTTACATTCCTCTTTCCGTTTGAGATTCTCAACTTATGCCCTCTTAGAAGACATTACCAAGCCATTACTTTCAAAAGCAAAGGCCTTACTAATTTTTTTCAAAACACAGAAACTGGGACAATGAAGCTTTTCAGAAAAGTAGAAATAAACCAAAATTGCATTTCCCATGAAAAAAAAAATAAAATTCCACCCCAGTACTGCTCTATACATCTGGGAGATTGGTCCAGCAAGACATAAAGACTGGAATTCCTGAAGAACTGGATACACAACCAACTGTTCCATCAGTACCTTTTGGGATTCTGGAGAGGAAGGTGTGAGAGGAGGAGACTGGTGATCTATAGTCACCAGTCATCACAGGTAGAAATTTACCTCCATTTCTTTAGAGTGAAGCAAAGGTAAAAACAAACACAGAGCTGAGGCACAGGAAGGCTTGGAATTCACAGAGGCTGCTTCTCGTGTGCCCACCTGCACCATGCTGTTTCAGTAACCCTCCGTGGTCCCTGCAGTCCCCTGCAGTGTCCTCAGTTCTTTCCTCTCATGAGTCATAACTACCAACTGGTCAAAAGGCAGCACTCTTGGACACAGGAGCACGCTGTCTGTCCACCGGTGTGCACGTGGTGACCGCCCAGGCAGATGGCCAAACCTGTGCTGCCCCACTGAAGGCCCCAGTTTGGATGGCTCTACTGCCCTGCCAGTTTTCACAAACTGGCAGAAACTTGTTACTTACAGTGCTTTAGCGGAAGGGAAAGCACTTACAAAGCATGTAGAATTCATACTTCTCATCCAAGCACCTCTAAAGGGGATGGAGAAAAAAGCCTAATATGACCTGTGAAGTTTGAAGCAAAGTAGCTCAATACTTTCTTTAGCCTCTCCTGTCAACAGCTGCAAGGCTTGTGCTGGTATTCAGAAAGACACAGTTCTGTAGCTAATTCATGATTTTTGAGGGGAAAGAATAATAAATCATTTTTTCCCATCTCAGCAAATTCTCCTCAGAATACTTTGTAGGCATTCTTTTACACATAACTAACTTACTCTCCTCCCATACACAGTTACTGGGCTGAAGGATAGTGTCTGTCACCTCTGTCTCTTCCCCAGGTACTTTTGCCTGATGAACAGTTCACAGACTAGCAGATACACCCTTCATTTTGAGCTAGTTACTAATATCAGGTCCATGCATGCTAACCAGACAGTCTCATATTCTTTGGTCTCCCATAGCATCTCCTTTCAAAGGCCTGGAGATCTCTCTCTTCTACCCACCTATTAGCAGTAGAAAGCCTGTGGTGATGCACTATGGCCATTTGGCTGTGCTAGCCAGGTGGCCAGAAGCAGCACCCACTAGCATCAGACACACACCTACCACAAAGATAAATTGCTGGATCCTTATTTGGTACTCAGTGTCTTCTTTTGTGGGATGCAGGGATCCCAGGAGTCATCTAGGATGCTCTCTGTATGAACACACACAAAGAGCACAAGACCATGTCCCATAGAAACTCATGCTGAGGGACCCCTCTTCTGCTCTTGCTCTGGTGTCCAGCCATGCTCCTCTGAATGAGACACACTGCACCTCTTGCTCACACACACATGGCTTCCCTGCTTTCCCCCCAAGACAGCATGTGCTGGCTACTGCTCACCATCCTCCAATGCTCAAGTCCGTCCTCCATATACCACCATACCTGCTGAGGATGTGACTCAGGTACGTCACAACACAGAAACAAGAAAGAGCAGCAAAAAGACATGACAGCACATGGATTGTTTTGTCAGGAAAGAAACTACTGCAAAGCTACACATCTTTCTGTCTGCAGAAGGAGAATTGGACAGCCTGGCCTTGTCAGACCGCAGGAAAGGAGGGGGAAAAAAAAAATGTTCCTGGCCTGTATATGATAGACACATGCTGGAGACAGTGGAAGGACAGCCATGCAGCCTGGATGCAGCCAACCGGTATGGAGCCAGCAAGGAGACAGGAAGGATACTGACCTTACACAGCAAAAGGCCCCCTGCCCCATCAGAGGAGAGAGGAATCCCTGTCGTTCTGGAGCAATGCCCAGCCGCAGGGCTTGTCACGGTGGAACCAGAGCTACTTGGAATAGAAACAGCCTCGTCTCTGAGATCAGAGAGTTTAAACTGGAGCCTGTTTTTTCTGCAGTCATAAGCCAGCAGGCACCAGCTGCAGAATTTGCCGCAGTGTGTGTGTGCGCGTGTGTTTCTGCGTGTGTGAGTGTGCAGCAGCCACGCTCCTCCCCTCCAAGCTCACTGTGTGATAAATGTGTCCAGCTCCCTCCTTTTTCCCCTCCCTACATCACTGACGGTCCCAGTTCGATCACTCTCAGGCCCCTCTCTTCTCTATTAAGAAAGCTTTTGTTGGCATCGCTACTGACTTCTTTTCACTGCTCCCTCCCTGGCTAATGAGGTTTGCCTCTCCTCCCTCTTAACCAAACCTGCAGTGTCTGACAGACATCCATGCTCACGTACCCTGGTCTGTGCAACATGCCAAACCCTGTCCCAGCTTCTCTGTCTCTGGACACTGGAGGTAAAAGACCCTGTATTTTGAAATACTTTAACACATTTTAGCATTACTGTACAGATAATTTAGCACTTTTAAGATGATGTTTACTGGTGGCAACAGTGAAGGATGCCAGAGATACCCTATGCTAATGGAACCCTGTGTGTCTGTGGACTGCAAAGGTGTCATCATCACATTGTACCACTGGTGATGCAGGAGAGCTAATCATAAGAGGAGAAGCTGCCCCCTTATACCTCTGTGCTGCATGGGAAATACAGCAGGGTAAGGGAAGCCAAGGGACCACTGCTAGGAAAAAGAAGGCAATTTACTGTTCTCACTTCCAAAGCACACAATCCCTCCCTATAGCCTACTGGGATGAACATCAGCTCCAAGCCCGGCCACATCTCCTCTCCTTGGCGGCCCCAGAAAGGCTGCATCACTTGTTACAGGAATCTGCTCTTTTTCCTCCCCCACAAACAAGACACATTTAGATGCTTTTTGGCTTTCTGTAGTGGAAGAATGTAGTGTTGAGCAGTACAAAGCCAGACTTCAGCTACTTCAGGAATACTCATGTGCGGGTGTGCAGCACCAAAGCCAACAGACATTGCAAAAGGCGCCCTGTATCTCTCGTCCATCTAATCAGCAGCATGACAGTCCACCTTAACAACCCTCCCCCTCCTGACTGGCATTAGCCTCATTCCAGCATCAGCACTGAGCTGAACAGTGATACAGACATTAATGCTGCTTTCACCAAGTCTTGCCCAAAGGGAGCATCTGTGTGGTGCCTTCTGTCACCTCTTTGCCCCAGCAGCACACCATTCTCAGGGAAGACCATGCTGGGACAGATCATAATGCTGCAGGGCTCCTCAAGGCCCTGTCAGGCAGAATATCTTCTCCAGATTCTTCTGGAGACCCACCCTCACACATATTTCTCTGTGTTTGAGCTAATGACACAAGTGCAGTAAACAGCTGAGCAGCCAGGGAATTCGGTTCCGTTCCTGGGCTCGGGACACCAGCAGCTGGGAAGGGGCGAGGTCCTGGGGTGGTAAAAAGCCAAGTTCCATCTGCAGCCACTTCTCCCTCTTGTCACCAGTCCTTTCCCCCTCAACCACCGGTCAGACACCACTCCTGCTGCCAGAGGATCCCGTTCCAAGGAAGGAAAGCCGCGCCTGCCTCAGAGGGCTCTGCAAGGGTTTCCTCACCTGCTCCTCCGCAAGGACAGAGCAGCCCAGCAGCTCAGCCGGAGACAGGCAGAGGACAGCAGAAGAGCCTGCTCAGGGCTACACCTGCTTGCCAGGTACCCACATTCGTGGTCGCCTGCCCCGGAATAACCCGTCCTCCCCCGGGCGACCGGCTCTCCTCAGGGCCACGAACCGCCTCAGAAGAACAAAGGCAGCGCTGGCTGCGCCCACCGCTCCCTCCCAACAGCCAGGGACCCGCCGTTCCCGCCGCCACCGGCGCCCGGCTCTGCCCGTGCGAAGCCCGGGAGCCTCCCGGGGCTGGCGCGCTGGGAAGGCATCGCGCACTTACCATCCTGTCCGGGGGCGAGCGGCCCGTGGAGCAACGGCCCGTACCGGTGCCGGTACCGGGCCCGGCGAGCCGCGGACGCACAGGCTCAGCCCGCGCTGCGGAGCAGCTCCTGTGTCAGCGCCAGCCGAGGGAGGAGCCGCCGCGCCCACCCCACCCCACCCCCGGCGCCCGTCCACAGTGCGCAGGGCGGGCTCAACCCGCTGCGGGCTCCCGGAGCGTCCCTGCAGGGACAGCGCCGTGTGCCGCAGCCAGCCCGGCCTGCTCCGGCTCCGGGGCGGCGTCGAGGGTACTGCCAACACCGAGGCTCTGACCGGAGTTCCAGAGCACGTCGGACCGGAGGAACTCGTGCAAAACCGCGGGGTCCCCTGCTACCGGCGCATTTGCAGTCCGAGGGGTACTCCCTGTCTCATGAGAGAGGCTCTAGTTGCAGGTACTCTTGAAGTGGAACCTCCTGCCGGGCCCCAGATGCAGAGCAACGCCTCCGATTTAGGAAAAGCAACATGAAATGCACACAGAGCATCAGCAGCCTGGCTGGGGATGGCTGTGCCTAGTGCCATACACACAGAGTCCTGCTGCTTAGTAGGCAGGGATGTGTTAATGCTGATCGTAGGTCCCACTGGACAGACGATAGTACTGGAACGAGCAGTGCAAGAACACCAGCAACCCCACCTCTGGAGACCTGGAACCACTACCAGTGCCCTGTTTGCCTTGCACATGGCCCCAGCTTACTTTTAGATTCTAGAATCCACTCCTGGCTCCACAGAACAGAGTCAGAGCATGTGAAAACTCTGAAAGCTGAAGATGTCCTGCCTGCCCTACAGCAAGTCTCCCTCTCAGTGATCTTTCAAGGGCTGTCAGAGAGAATGGAATGTTCAGGAATAGAAATACTACTGAATTTTCATGAGGTTAAAAACAATAAGAAATAAACCCTTCTCTTCTGTAGATTTTAGAAGATGCCAATCAGTGGCAAGTATGTATGAACCTCAGGGAAAAGTAGCACACTGGAATCAAACAGATATCAACACATCCACATCTTAACACCCTATTTAACAAGACCAAAGATTTAAAAAATCTCAAGGGACAAACTCTTGAAAAAAAATTCTTTCCATGCTATGGGAGCTGGTGAACTGCTCCATTACATCAGTCACACCCTGGCTTGACAGTTCCAACAAATGGGCAGTAAGACTGGCTATTTGATGATGCCAGCGAGTCTACTTTGGTGCCTGGGAACTGCTCCCAGTGGGCTGGAGCATCTGTGTTGAACACAGGCAGGAAGCAGAGCCTTCTAGATTCTGCTTTCACCTCCAACACAAAAGTCACTGCAGACACCAGTTCTGTAGATCTGCTCTGAAACACTTGACAGTCAAATCAGACAACTAGCAGATGGCAAGGGACACAGTTCTCTTCCAGTCCACAGAATCATCAGCACAGCATACCTTCCTAGCCATGGGAACACACCCACAACTTCAATGAAGCAATCGAGCCCTTCTTGTTAATATATGCCTCTGGGTTGTTAAATCCTGGGACAAAGTGGTGGAATGTTCTCTGAAAGTTCTGCAGCAAGGCATGCTGGCCTTCCAGCAGCTGGTTCTGCTCACCAAAATAAACAGAGGTAACTGGCAACACTTTTAAGCATGATTCTCAACTGAGATACTTAAGAGTTTCATCTTTGGAAAGCAAATGAGGGTTTGTTCTGTACGCAGCTTCTTTTGGGTGAAAAAGCCTCAGATTTAATTTGATATTCTCTAGGTTATGAGGGTGAAAAAGGAATAATTTCCCATCAACCCTCACTGATGTATTTGTATTCTTGTCACATTGCTCTTCAATTGCCCTTCCCATAGGTGATTACAGCTAGGTTTGGGGTTTCTTATTTGTTTGGTTTTTAAGTCCCAAAGACTTTTCTGTGGATCCTTAATACAATTACTCTGTAATATCCAATCTAGCTTTAGAAATGCTTTAGCCATGAGTTAGCAAAACCTTACTAATTTCCATGAAATCACAGAAGAGGAAAATGTATTGTACTGTACTCTCTGCACAAGACAGAATTGGACTGGCTCCATCCTATTGGCTTTTTTTTTTGGCTTTTTTTTTTTTACCCACAGGCTATATTTGTATGCAGGCTATATTTGCCCCCCTCCTATCCAACAAACATGAGTATATTGCTTTTGTCATCCATGTTCCCAGCCTTCTCTGTTCATTATCACTTCAGATGCACTTCATCTCCTGTGCACCACACCAGACATTCTTGGAAACAGAGGAGACCATTATAACCACCTCCTGTGCTTGTCATCCCGCTACAATCAGTATAACACAAGGTGGAGAGGTTTTCACAGTCAAAGTGAATAAGGAGTCAGCAGTAAAGAGCAAAATAAACAGGTGGGGATGCAGAACAACTGCAAAACAAGCATGCAGCCTCCTTTTTCAGCTTAAAGATGTACAAGGTGAGCAAAGGATATTACTGGAAAGGTGCTGCTTTGCAGCAGCGCTGAGGACAAAGCAAGAGGATGTATTTGCTACAACTGCTGCATACAAACTAAGCTTCTTATGATCTGAGTTAAGCATTGCCCACTTAAGTGTGAGAACTGCCCAGGCTACAGGCTGGACTGGACCTACTGCAGAATTTCATCCAGCCTACAGTTTTTCAGTCTTTCCTAACAAACCCACAACAGCAGCACATCTCTGTCATCCCCGAGCAGCACAATGCTGCAGGAAGGAAGGAAAGGGGGTCAGAGAGCCCTGGCCTGGAGCTGGTCTATACTGGAAATTGCATTGCCATCAGCAGATTTTCAGAACACTTCGGGGTCACAGCCCCACTGCCCACTGCCACACATGGGAAGGACACACACACTGGGACACTTCATACAGTGACACACAATTCTGCAGCCACCTTCTTTTCTATGCCTATTACAATGGTGACCAAATTTACCCCCTAGCAGGGCATTTAGGGCAGCAAGATTGCCTTCTGTATTGTTTTTTAAGTATTGGTATGGTGTATTCTATTTCAAGCAGCAAAACAAGACTTGATGTAAGTGTCTAATCAGAACATTTGCTGATATTAGTAATTGTTCCAAAATCCCTCCCTGTTAACAGTCATGCAGGTGCACTTTCAGACATGAACTGGTCTGATGTACTGAACTCTATTGAAGTCTTTGAACAGGCCAATTTCTTATCTTCTATCTATAGTCTTGTTTTATAAGGAAACAATATTGCTTCAACAATATCATATCATGCTCTTCTCTCTCTCTTTCGCCTCAAATTTTCTGCATAAAAATTCATAAAAATTCAGTGTCTTCCAAATTCTACTGAGAATTTACATAAGAAATAGTTGAGCAATGATTTACATGAGCAATGATCAAGACCCTTTTGGTTTCTTCAGTACTTCAGGAAATCAGAAGATTTGCCTGACAATTATGGGATGTCACAAACCAAGAACCAGGACCACATTACAGGGGCACACTAACCCAAAACAGCAAAGCAACCTGCCCCCCACTCCCTTGTGAGCCCACAAAAACCCGAAACCAAAGACAAAAACCGCTCTTGCCAGTGTTCCAGTAAGGTTCCCTGATGTTCAAGGGGTCCTGTGAACACTCATTTCTTCACTGCACACACTGACAGGAAAGTTCTGGATCAAAAATACGAAGAAGCCACAGACTATCTATTCCTCCAGGTCTGATTAAATAACAGAAGTGACTTCTTAAAGTGTTCTTCTGCTCTTTTCAAATGCAGCCAGGGTCACATCTCCATGTTTTTTCTCTTCCATGATGTTTAAAACACTTTCAGAGAAGTGAATACTGTGTGTCTGCATGAACTATGAGACCTCCAAGAACTACAGCTCACACATGATACTGAACAGGGCTTATGATACCTGTTGAGTCATGAGAGGTTGTGCTGCTCTGAACAACAGCTCTGAGCTTCCCACTCTCTTATGCTCAAATACACTTGATTTTCCTCATACCTATAGGTCAAAGGCTTTAACAAGAACAGGTATTCTAATGACCTGTATACTAGCTTCAAAACAAAGTTAGGACAAAGAATAACCATGGCCTGACCCTGCCAGAGCCCTGATATTGAGTTGTATAATTTTATAAGGAAGGGGAGGCATTAGGTATTTATTTCCCTGCACCTCTGCAGGAGAAGCATACAGCTGTGGATGCACAGAACTCCACCCTCTCTCTTAGTCTGCATCCCTGTCTTGTGAGATCTCATTACACAGGACTCAAAGTAATTACAAGGGAAGAGGCAGCAGGCTATCACTGTGCTGTGCAGAGAAGCACAAGGATTTGTCTGTGTCCACCTGCTCGGGAGACGACTTCTTTATTTGATTATCCACTTGCTGACTTTCACAAGATACCTGCTTTCAATAAAAAACAATAATTATTTGTTCAAGTCTTTGGCAAATCATTCTCCAAATCCTCTTGGCTATCCTCATTTCTGTCTAGGTACAGCAAGTGTTACTCTTTTCTACAGGCTTCATTAGGATGTTTTTAACAGACACTTGTTTTTGCTGAATACTTCCACATCTTTCTATGCAGCCTTTGCCAGCATTTAGTCTTCCTTATTTCCTATCTCCTTTCTTATTTACAGATATCTGTACCTTTTTATTCTGTATGGTTGTTTAAATTCCAACTAAAGATTTGTTTCTCACTTTTGTCAAGTTTCCTTATTTTTAAATAGCTATTTCTGGAAAGAAGGGGCACCTCATTAGTTGTTTGTATACTTTTCTTTTAAGGAAACTTGGATCCCTTAAGTGTTTTATTCTTTCAGCTGCTTTGCAGGTCCAATGCAGTACATATTTAGGCTTCTCTTTCTCAATCTGAGAATAATCTTTTTGTCTTTCTGATACCTCAGGACGTTCACCTGAGCTGCTGAGAATTAGCTTCCCTCAACTTGCTGTGGTTATTTGACCAGTTTATAGGTTGATAGCCCAAGTCATCCATTCCACTTAATTCTTCATCATTTTCTTCACCAAGCAAGGTGTTCCTTTTGTGTTAATGGCATCCCTAATGCAGGTCCAGGGAGGCTGTCAGAACGCATTACCAGTCTCTTTTCAAGTTCCCACTTTAAACAAATCATGAACCCTGTGAGCTTTCTGTGGCAAGACTCCAGTCTCTCTCGTCCCAGAAAATAAGGTTTTAAAAATGGTGATCCTAATTTAACTCAGCAACTCAAAAGCTTCAGGGAAAATGACAGAAGATGACCTGTCTAGAACTCTCGGTGGAAAGGATAAAGAGGTTTATAAATCAAGGCTGCGAAACTGGAGCAAACGTGAGTAGTAATAAAAGACCAGAAGGAGCTTGAAAAGAGGGATTGAGGCAAATGCTGGGGCACACTAAGAGCAGCAGTGTGTCCCCTGCCTGAGCACAGCATCCCTCCTTAGCATGCAAAAGGGTGGCTGAATGCAGCAGGGAGGACAGAGGGATGAGGATCAAATCCTAGCAATTTCTTAGTGGCACTGGGATCAACCCCAGTATTTTCCTAAGAACGGTAACACCGAGTTCAAGGAAGAGCTTCTCCCAAAGTGTTTCCAATACCCAGCATATATCTACCTGAAGAAACGCCTGTGCTTTCTGCACAGTGTTCAGGTGGGCTGTGATTCCTCCGCAGCGTCTGCCCCTGTCAGTAGGTCCTAAGCATGCACCAGGCCACTCCAGCCAGAGGCACAGCAGAGCCCTCCGCACGCCCCATCAGACACACGCAGCCAAGGAGAAAATCTAGCCAAGAAGCCAGGTTCTAGTAAGACAAAAACGCAACCACAGCAAGGTTAGAGAAGCTACAAGAGCCCAAATACAGTGAAGGTTTTTCTGTAAGCCATGCAGAACAGTTCTGCCTCGTCCTTGGAAGCTGCACAACTCATAACCCAGCAGGCTCACAGAGTTTTAACTGGCATCACATGCAGGCTCCTCTCGCCATGAATCTAGGTCTGAAGACAAGCAAAGAATTCTAAGCAAAACCAGCAGCCACAGAACCTAATTGCTCCATGCAGAGATACCACCAGAAATAACCATGTGCTGTGATTACAGAACAGGAACTGTTTTTCCAGGTGTATTTTAAATTAAAAGAGATAAAATGTTGGTTCCTCCAAAACAGTCCTAATAAACTGTGTTTATGTTTGGGATATTACAGTTACCAGCCATTTGCTGCTTAAAAGGCCTACTAGCCAAGCAACAGGGAAAAAAGAAAAGATGCAAAATAAGCAAATGTTCTTTAGACATCAATCAAATAGGACATCCAATTTAGGCACTGATCCCTCCTGGGTTTATGCCCTTCTGTAGGATGAAATCAGCACTGCAGCACATGCTTTCTTGCAAGGACGTAGCTCAGATGAAATAAGAAATGAAAAATAAATGGAGGGGAAGAAAAATAAATTAAAAATAAATAAATTACCACTTTGAATTATTCATCTCCAGGAAAAGGGAATAAAAGTGCTAGCAAATTCCATCTTTGGAACAGTGATCCCAGGAGAATTTTCTTTATAGGAGTCAAACTGCCTACTGCAGATTTTCCTGCAGAATCATTAGTGCTCAATAAAATTTCAGAGGCAAAGAGGTAGGATTAGGTCAAACCCAGACCATTCACTTACCCGAAGGCAAAGTAACATTGTGAATAGCCATAACCAATTTCCACTACAGCCACTCTCCAAACAAAGGCAGCCAAAAGACAGAACAGGCCTCAGTTTACAAAAATACGAGTAAAACTACCAAGAACAGGTCATCTAAAAGAAAAATAGGGCCTTTTCCTATTTGGTGTTTAGGGATATTTTCTTGTCCTTTTTTCAACCATGAGAAATGTAGGTCTCATCCAGCTTGTCTGTCCTAGGAAGTTCTACAGATAAAGAAACCGGGGGAAACCCCACTGTTTTACATGGATTCAAAATGCATTCCACCAAATTCATTAACAATGGACTGAGAAATCAAAGGCACTGAGTTATTCACAAATGACTGCCTCAAGAACAGACCAGCATAGATTTAATATTTCATTTCAAACAAGCTAACACCCACCTCTACCAGGGCAGAGGATGTTTCTTTTACTCTCTGTCCTGACAAGAGGCCCAACCGCTCTCCAACAACCTCATCGTTATTTTCCTTCTCTATCAAATGAAAGGGTTAATCTTCTCTTGAGGTCCATTCAAACAGATCCTGACAACCTGAACCCCTATATATGCAAGATATTACAGGTTCAGCACCATGCACTACCTCTGCTTTTCTTGAGGCATGTGAAGGGCTGTTCAGGACAGACATAGTTACTCTTTACTCTTTGTATACATGTCAAGAATTTTAATTCCATGAACTGCCAACAACATTTAACCACAATGTCTGGTTTTAGAAGCAAGAGTAATAATTTAGTAGGACAAGTTCTAACTTTGGAAAATCTGCCAGTGACTCCATGACTGCAGTGATTTCAACTCCAGGAGCTTTGATCTCACAAAATTACAGAGTTATCTGAGGGGATAAAATCCAGAAACCAAAGGAAAAAAACTCACCAAGTATTATGTATTTTGTTTGTGTTTTGTATTAGGACTAATTTTGAGTAGAAAATAACTCTATCAGATTATTTATAGTTAAATAATTATATCAACACAACCTGGCTGGTGAAGGCTTCCTCTCAAGTAAGTGTGCCCACATTAGGAATTGCACTGACAGCCTCACTCCTTGACTGCCCATATCTACCCATCCCAAGGGATGGCTCAAGGAAGCAGAGGGGTGCAGCACAGCAGTGCTCTGCACTGGACAGGGGTTCCATCACAGCAGTCCCACTCTGCAGCAAATGAGCCCCACATGTAACTGCCATGGCCAGTCACTCATTCTCTACCTTTTTCCCCAAAACAGCAGCAATCTTTGGCTGTGCTGAACATTTCCCTCTAACGAATATGTGTGTTTGTAGCACTCCATTTAGTGACAGCAGGTCAAAGAGTCACACACATAAAACAAGAACTGAGCTTGTGGTGCCCACTGAACCAGGTAGGAACTCTGGCATTATCAAATTCAGCCACTGAGAAACCACATCTGCATACATGCACCACAGCCCTCCTCATCAAGAAGCCTTTTATTACAAGCAATTTTAGGAGCCATCCTATCCCTGGACTCAAGTCATTGAGCATCCTGAAGCAAGAATCAAGATCTGGGCTGTGACTCTTCGTTCATGGAGAAACCTATTCAGGCACCAAGGACACATCTGAGATGTTTGTATTGTCAGGCAGAAAGAAAAGGCTATTAACTTTTACTGGGGAGGTCAAAATTGTTAATGATGGACAGCTGATGAGCAGATAAATATATTTCTAGGGGAATCTCCTATTGCTGTTATTATCAAGGAATCAAATACCTGCAAGAAA
Organism: Hypotaenidia okinawae; assembly: GCA_027925045.1. Taxonomy (NCBI): domain Eukaryota; kingdom Metazoa; phylum Chordata; class Aves; order Gruiformes; family Rallidae; genus Hypotaenidia; species Hypotaenidia okinawae. The sequence goes on from BSDF01000012.1 coordinate 22,688,802, forward strand.
ATACACTAATTGTTAACTGAAACTCATGGCTGGTACCAAAGTCATTGATGTGTTTACTGGACTAGACACATCACAGGCAAGAGCAAGAAACTTACACCACACTTGTGAAATGCTGGTTATATTTTATAAACCAGTAACTTTTCAGCTGAGAACAGCACACATGAGCTAAGCTCAGTGTAGAGAGCTAGCTGTGGATGTACTGCAGGCTGTTAATTTAGAGTAATAGAGTGATCAATGATGTGGTAATTACAGATGGCACTCGAGGTTTTTTTATTCTTTTCTTTTGGTCTAGGGCTTTAATTTTTGAGAGGCAGATTCTAAGATTCTAAAACTGAAAAGCTCCTAACAGAATTACAGCATTGTTTGAGGTCAAAACATAGAAGGCATTATGAGTTGGAAAGACAGCTTCAGGTGGCAGAACGTGTCCCAGAAGAGAACTCAGACCTAGTACATACAGGCAGAACACAACATAGCAGATGGAAACCAGAATAAACAAATTCAACCTAGAAGTGAAGCACAGTTTTAACCACAGGTAATTAAACACTGAAATTAATTACTCACGGTTTATAGCAGACTGCTTGCAATTTAATGCATTCAAATAAAAAAACCCCAAACATACCTCACCTTAAAAACTCTGTACAACATAAAAAACACTCTCCAAAACCCAAACACAAATGATAGTTAAAACTATCACTTTAAAATAAAAATAGAAGACTGTCTTTGGGCAGTGGATTTATTTTCATTGCAATGCTCTTAGTTTTCCAAAGCTCGCATTCAGGAATTGACTCATTTGTTCCATTACTGCTTCATACAGGCTAGCAGGATAAAGCAAGTGAAAAGATTACAGATGGAATAAGGATCGGGTGTGGATCCCCTGCAGTAGCACATTCACCCTAGCAAGAAATCAGGAAAAGCTGATTTCTTTTGCACACAATCCCCTAAAGTTTCCAAATCCAGCAGCAAGACATTGCATCACAGAGTGAAAACAAGCTGGCACTTCAGAAGAAAGATGCCTCTAGTCACACACGCCCTTAATGCCTGCTAACTCCACTTCAGAATTCATTATTTTCTAGCACAAAGTCTGTTATGATGTCTCAGTATTAAATAGAAAGCATGTCGTCTCAGATTCCCTAGGAAAGAAGCAACAACAGACCAGGAAAGGAGAACAGTGCCTCCAGTCTGCAATTTTAAGCTCTTACAGAGGGAAGAAAAAAGCAATGCCATGGTTAATAGGGCAAGACAAAATCCTGGAACAGAGCCAGTCAGACTGAGGGACATCTGTTTTCTAAGGAGGTAGGAATTATGGCATTAAAATTACAACAGCACATGACAACAATTAATCTCATGGCAAAATAGGATTAGCAGGCTCCTTCCACACTGTTTTTCACCCTTCTGCATCTGCACCTAGGGGAAGAATTTACTTCCTGAAATAGCAGCTAAGATCCTAGACGAGATCACGTCAGCGGAGCGCTGCTCAGTGCCTCTGCCCAAGCCGGATGCAGCGCTATCTTCCCCAGGCTGAGGACCAGCCACCATCTCAGAGCGCTGCACACACCTCGCGCATGGTGCGGGAGGCTGGCGGCACAGCCCGTTTCTCTGCCTCAGCACACCAGTGCCGGCAGACGCTTTGGCGCAGGGAGCTGGGAGGGGGAAGGCCTGTGTGCTGGCTGGCTGGGAAGAGGCTTCTCAGTTCAGCAGCCACCCTGTGAAGTACTGCAGAAACTGGCGGCCAAACCTTCCTATGTGTGCCCACGCCTCACGCACAGCAACAGGCCAGACTGGGGTCCTCGGTCCCAGGAGGAGGAATTGGGAATGGAGACCAGCTGGTCAGAGACTCCCCCTCAAGCCCACACCAATACCAGGGATTCTTCAGAAGCAAAGGGAGGGCACTGGGGATGTGGGCTCACCACACAGTACAAGGGAACTGACCAAGAAATCTGCCAGAAGATGATACAGAGCTGTTGAAGCTGTCACATGTTAAAGATTATTTTCCTACTTAATCCTCCTTCCCCTTTGTTCATTTTGTTTGTCTTAGCAAGGTCCAGTTGACAAGGACTGGAAAAGCCTACTGTAAGCCACTGAAGCCAGAGACACCCGGGGAGAAAAGAGGAACAGTGGAATAAAGATACACTAATAATGCACTAACGAGGCTTTTGTTACCAATCCAGAGACACGACTGATGCCAGGAACATTCATAAAAAAGGCACCCAATTATTAGAGCTAGTATTAGAGCTAGCCTTATTCAGGTTGTCACTGTCACTGCAGCTGCCCCACTTGCTTATAATGCACATGACCAAGAGAATGCTGCCTTTGTCCAGCTAAAGAAATGTCACCACAACACTACAAAAATCAAAACCCCAAGACCACAAACACTAACACCCCCTGTTATTCTGTGTGCAACATGAAATACTTATCAGAGCACTTAGAGCCTAAAGAACTGTTCTGCATCATACAGATCCTCCACGGGCTGATTTTCCATGTGCTATTACCCAGTGACTGAAAGCTGCTCATTTTACAGCAACATTTGTTGTTCTGCTGGCACTGAGTGGAAGCACATGCCCCTTTTTTTCCCTTCTAAACCGACTCAGAGCTATTGAACACTTCTTATTAAAAATACAAACAAAAAAACCTAAAAAACCCCCAAACAAAACAGCTTATAAAAAAAGTTGAGATAAGATAAGGCCAGACAGTCAATGAAGGGAAAGAAAATGCTAGTCTAGGCAAAAAAATAGAAAGAATAAAATGGGTTACACACTAAAAGATGACGTCTGCTGAGAAAAAAAAAAATCATACATAAGGTGCTAAAAACAGTGCCTACAACCCTTGAAATGCATGAGTTGTCAGAACAATGGAACTGGGTGCTCACAAGGTCATAAAAGATGCTGCTCTGTGTACTCAACCCCGGAGTCCAAACAGCCACTTCATCTTTCCAGCCTCCAGAACCTGGGCCAGCCTTGCAGTGACCTCAGTCAAGGTGTAGGGAAGCCAGTCTGAATTCAGGGAATGCTGAAGGCTGGAGCACAGGTAGGGGGGTCTTTTTGTGGTGATGACACTCATGAAGAACAGCTGAGGGTGAGAACTGGAAATTCTGTATTTATTTTCAGTACTAAAATAAGTCATAGAAGGGTCCATGATCATAGACAGGCAGTAACGTTGAGTGTCCATTAAAGTAGGGAATCCAGTGTCTTCCTAAAGTTCTTATGTACTGGACCTTGTTGAAACATGATGGGGCTTTTTTCCATTCTTTAGGAATGCTGCTCCATGAAATCCCTACTATCTTTATGAGGGTAAAAGATAATCTGAGATAGCACTGCATGCTGTTGCTGCTTATGAAGAAGATAACACCAAGTGTTGTGTCTATCAATTCACGTTTAGCTTAAATAATCAACATGATTAAGAGGTTTGAACAGTGGCATTATCATAAGGGTCCAAAAGGTCCAGAACTCTTCGATTTAGAAAAGAGGAGAGCTGAGGGTGTGAAACGCAATCAAAGCTTACTTAAAAAACAAACAAAAAAGTTATTAGAACAGGTCATTACTTACCAAAACCTAAAGTGGTAGACCCTAGGGAACACTCAGTAAAGCTATATAAACTTAAAACAGAAGAGGAATTTCTTCCTTAGAGAGCATTCAGGGAATTTTGGGAACTTGCTGCTACACAAGACTGTGAAGGCAAACAGCATTTGTAGATTTGAGAGGGATTAAAAAACTTTTACTAAAAGTGGTTGCTTTCCTCTCTCACTAGTGATGTCAAACTTTTACTGGTTGTTACAAATCTGTAGAGTGAGAAGCCTTTTGCACTAAGTAGGTCAAAGAATTACTCTGGCTTTACAGTAACTGCTGTGCTCCAGCTGACAGAGCACAAACATCAACACTATGGGAATAATATTCTGAGGTCAATGCACATATTTTGGAGAAGAATAGTTTTCTCCTCCAGAGACACTCCTAAGCATAGCATTGTGGAGGTACACATCCCTCACACAACAAGACTAGAATCTTTCAAGCAGTAAGGATTCATAAAAACCAGAAGGGATTACAGATTTCTAGTGCAGCCTCCTGCTCAGAGGAGCCAACACCAAGCTATAAAAGAGGAAAAGCATTTGCAGCCACTCTTCTCTGTGCCCACAGCAGCAAGAAGAGGGCATGTACAGAGTAGTGCTGAACAACTCCTACTGTTAAATAGTTTCTAGTTTAATTAATGTCCATCTGGAACAGAATGGTGATGAACACACACCTTGATAGGGGTGTTGCAGGATACACAGCAATGAATTTACAGCAAGTGGCAACAGAACTTAAAAATAAATCAGGATGGTCCTTAACCACGACAGTAATCCATGCAGTATAGCTGCTCAGGCAGAAGCAGCATCACTAAAAGAGCATTTGTTTAAGACTGCAGCAATCTTCCAAAGGTTATTATCTTATGGTTCATTTGGAATGCCATCAAAACTGTTCCCAGTTTACATTTAAGGCTTCTTCTAGATTACATTATCAGTTGTGACCTGAAATTTCTCTTGTAGCAGTCTTTCCCACACTGTCCCCCTGAACCATGCCATAACCATAGCTTCTTGCTAACTGTCACAGGGAGAAACCTGTCTACACTCAAGATCCACCCCCATTCAAGTAAATCCTGGGATTATAGCATAACTCCTTAGTTTAAGCCTTTCAGCATTCATCTCTAAGCTATGCTATCTCCTGCTGCAATCTTCAGCTGTATGGACTGTCATAATTTTGAACAGCTCTCGACAGCTGCTTAATGCATTTTAAATTGTAGCCATTATTCCCATGCTTACTCCTTTTGCCTCTGTATTTGTGAGTCTGTGCATAGACCCATTCTGAGGGATCATCTTGCTGCATTTTATGACCCATGCTTACTGAATAAGTCAAGAGGAATGTGCAGTATCTAGTTTGAGGCAAACCTGCCTCTAGTCCTTCGTAATCCCAAATCCAGTCTCTGCCTGGCTGATCTTGCCCTAAGTGCTGGCAGGGGACATACAGAAATGACATACACCAGCTGTACACAGTCACTACAAGCCAAGTAGTCACCTATAGTAAGTGGTCTGTTCCACAGACCAGTCCATGTTCCTTACATCACCAGGCCAGAATATCTCTGTATGCTTCGCTGCCTAAAAAACTGGCTGGATGGCTGAGCCCAAAGAGTTGTGGTGAATGGACTTAAATCAAGTGGGAAGCTGGTCACAATAGATGTTCCCCTGGGCTCAGTGCTGAAGCCAGTTCTTTTTAATAACTTTATCCATGACCTGGAGGGATTGAATGCTCCCTAAGTTCATAGAATAGTTGGGCTTGGAAGTGACATTAGAGATCATCTTGTTCCAAGCTCCCTGCTATGGACAAGGATACATCCCACTAGACCAGGTTGCTCAAAGCCCCATCCAGCCTGCCCTTTAACACTTCCAGGAAGGAGGCATCCACTACCTCTCTGGGCAACTTGTCCCAGAGCCTCTCTGCCCTCACAGTAAAAAAAGTCTTCCTTATATCCAGTGTAAATGTACCCTCTTCCAGTTACAGCCATTACCCCTCATCCACACGTACCCTTGTAAGAAGACCCTCTCCATCTTTCCTATCAGTCCCCTTCAGGTACTGGAAGGCCACTATAAGGTCCCTGCAGAACCTTCTGTTCTCCAGGCTGAACATCCCCAACTCTCTCAGCCTGTCCTTGTAGGGGAGGTGCTCCAGCCCTCTGATCATCTTTGTGGCCCTGCTCAAATTTGGCAGATGACACGAAGTAGGGTGGGAGCATTGATCTGCATGAGGGTGGGAAGGCTCTACAGAGTGGTCTGGACAGGCTGGATCAATGGGCTGAGGCAAGTATATGAAGCTCAACAAGGCTCAGTGCTGGGTCTGGCACTTGAATCACAACCACCTCAGAAGATGCTACAGGCTGGGGCACGAGTGACTGGAAAGTTGCCTGATGGCAAAAGACCTGGGGCAGTGTTTGACAGCTAGCTGAATGTGAGCCAGCAGTGTGCCCAGGTGGCCAAGAAGGCCAACAGCATCCTGGCTTGTATCAGAAATAATGTGGCCAGCAGGACCAGGGCAGTGACCGTTCTCCTGTGCTGGGCACTGATGAGGTCACATCTTGAGTACTGAGTTCAGTTTTGGGCCCCTCGCTACCAGAAAGACATTGAGGTGCTGGGGCTAGTCCAGGGAAGGGCAAAGCAGCTGGTGAAGGGCCTAGAGAACAACTCTGATGAGGCGTGGCTGAGGGAAGTAGGGTGGATCAGTTTGGAGAAAAGGATGCCCAGGGGAGACCTTATTGATCTTTACAGCTACCTGAAAGGAGGGTGTAGTGAGGTGGGAGTTGGTCTCTTCTCCTCAGTAATAAGCAATAGGAAAAGAGAAAGCAGCCTCAAGTTGTGCCAGGGAGGTTTAGATTGGACATTGTGGGAAATTTGTTCACCAAATGGACTGTCAAGCACTGGAACAGGCTGCCAAGGGTAGTGGTTCAGTCACCATCCCTGAAGGTATTTAAAATATATGTAGACATGGTGCTTAGGGACATGGTTTAGTGGTAGACTTGGAAGTACTACATTAATGGTTAGACTTGATGCTCTTAAAGGTGTTTTCTAACTTAAATGATACACATCGTGCCACCCAAATAAGGTACAGAACACAGACAGAGTCTAGCTTATTAGCTTAACAGGCTTTTAAACAGCATATTTCTATTCACTCTATTCTCAGTAATAAAATATGTACCTTTAAGTTAAATTTCTTGCATCCAACAGATCCCTTAATGTTTTTTCTTCTTTAGCATTCTTCATCTCTGCAGAATCCTGAGCAAACAACTCACCAACTAAATTTGATATTCTACATCACAATCAGCTTTATTATGTATTTTTTTCAAACCCAAACAAAAAGTGAAAAGTTAATGCTGATAATCCAAAATGCTGACCTTTGACTTCTGAAGAAAACTGAGCCAGGTGCCGGGTCACAAAGAGTCGCAGTTGCTGGTTCAGGTCACAGAACTCAATGTTAATGTTCCAGGAACGAATTCCTGCCCAACAAAACAAAAACAGAAAGAAAGAATAGTGAGCTGCTGTGAATCCATTTACAGCAGAAGCAGAAGTGGAGACAGAGAAGTTGACAGGACACATAAGGACCAGCGATGCTCTTCCAGAAGAGCGTATTTAGGATGGAGAAAGTCTTCAGAAGCAGAGGGCTGTGAGATACTTACCTTCCATAACATCTATTCCTGAAGTATATGCAGTGATTCAAGTTGGGCTTCATGCAAGTGAATCTAACAAACTGGAAGGGATTGAGGCTAAATTATACTGCTGCCTGACCAAGCAAGTATGTTAACTTCACATCTGCTTTACCCCACATTGGTCACTAGAGATGCTCAAACTATCAAGCAGCTCAGTGAGACCAGCTCCTCTGCTCTTACATACTCTGGGTCATACATACTGAGTCACAGAAGCCTCCCTCCTACCCCCAACTTGCTCTGCCTAATCACTCCTTCAAAGCCCCTGATCCCAGTGAGACCCTTTGAGTTTGCTCTTTAATCTATGTAATCTTTGTATGCTAATCACCTTCATATCACAGCAGGAAGTAGCATCTGCTCCCAGAACAAGTGGCACCACACCATGCTGGGAAGTCACCTTCAGACTTCAGTGTGCATGCTCTGGATGACACCAAACACTACAGATCAGATTTTCACATCCCAGTAAGGAGCAGCCTCTCCTGGATGGTGATACTACACTTTGGCATCAAGAACAAAACAAGGATATCAGCATGAATCTCTACTCCATCCTCTTGTGCTGCTGTCTGCTGAAGCACAGATGCTGGAAACCAATGCCACAGGCTTTGAAAGGTTAACTGAATCAAGAATTCCTGCCCCATGGCTTATTGATGGGTCCTCAGAGTTACTCCACTATTTTCTGAAGACACATCATCTCTTAAATAAAATATATTTAGTGCATCTGGTATCTGCCTTCTTTCAAGCAAAGCATATTGATTTTTCACAGTTCTAGTTCTCCAGCACAGTAACTTCATGTTGTGCAGCAGCTTCTGCTGGCCACTGCTGGGAAACAGGAATAAGCTTACCATCAACTCTATTGTAGAGAACATCTATTCCTTTCAGTCTGGGCATGGGATAGGAACAAACTACATATAATAAAAGACAGGGAGCAAGAAGGTAAACAAAGTGTTTTCTTGTGCTATACTCTTGGAAAGCATGTCTGTTTTAACAAGTGTCCAATATAAGTGCATCTTGATGCAGTACTGATGAGCATCCTGACATGGACAGGAACAAGGTGGCAATCTGCAGGGCAAATCCTGCCAACTCTAGCTGCTGTGTCACTGTCGTGGTGTCCTACTGCAGCAATGAATGCTATTTGAGGTGCTGCTACATCCTCTAGCATGCAGGAGGAGATCCTCTTTCAGGGCAAGGAAAAGGAAAAGTGAAATTCCCTCTCATCATTCTACCTGCAACCAATTATTAAACGTTTTTTTTCCCTCCAGTTAGTCTGAAATTATTCCTAACCTCTCCCCACTTGCCACAATTTCAATGTATCACCCCATGGCACAAGAGCCATGTCCTTGATGATCAGGGTCCTCTACCCCCTGATAGAAAAGCACAGGCTATACCATAATAAGGATTCTAAATATTCATGCTCTCTGCACAGCACAGCTTGGGTAAAGTGCCACATGACTCAGTTCTCCATCTCTTTCCTTATGCCCTTGTGAACTTTGTTTGCTGCTGAGGTAACTGGTGGGTAAGATTTGGCATTTCCCCCTGAACCAGGCATAGTCTTCCAGATACTGCTTCAAAACTGCACAAAAGCCACACAGAAACAGAAATAAGTCCAATATTTATTAGACAGCTTTTCAGAATAAGTGTTGCTCAAACATCCCTCAGGTACACAATGACACTGCCAGAGCAGCACAACACTTGGAAACAAGCAGGTTTTTGCAGTGTCTATATTCACTATTCCATTTTTCTGAACCCAAGTGTAGGAAGAAGTCTGGAAAGCACACTTCTTGAATCAACCAGAGCAAGAGATTCATTCACTTGACAAAACCCTTTGTGTTCAGGGCTTTGTTTTTTGCAGACAGGGCACCAGAGCCAACAGAACAAAGACACAAAACAAACCAAGCTTCCTCATCCTTTAGAAAATCCTACCTAGATGTACAGTATGTAGCTATCAGGACCAACTTTGCTTGGCTACTTTATTTGCCAGTTCTGTTAATCTAATTGTTATTAGCACTATAAGCCCCTCACCATGCTTGTCAAGTTGCAGAAAAATGCTATTCTGAAGGGCAGAAGCATCTTCTTAATTACAATGATTTGTTTCCTGAGGAACCCAAATCTTCTGCTCAGCAGCCTGCTCTCACCTCACACAAACCTCACCTGAGCCCTCTCCAGCAAGCTCTCACTTCAGAAACGGGGATTGTCATGGGTATACCATGTCCACATTTCTGAACTCCCTGAATCAAGAGTGTAGCCATCTCCAGCAGTATGATGTGATGTCTGTTGACAGCTCTCAAGTCCCTACTGTCATTTTAACTATTCTAACTTTTTATATCCATCTCTCAATTTGCACATCCTTTCCAAGAATAGGTCATTCTGCTTCACAGTGGGGCAAACTCCTCTATGACTTGCTGAAGGTATTCTTCCAAGTCAATGACAGTGTAAAGTCTGAAATCCAGGTTCCTAGCTCCCTCAGCTGTTTACTTCTACTGCTAGCAGCTTACCAATACTGCTTAAATGGCTCTTGCAAAGAAGTGTCTGCTCTCAGCAGACTTTTGGTAGGTTTCTAGTCAGACAAAGCTAACTGAAGAACTTACTTCTGCTGTGGCAATTACAATTTGTGGTGCAAAATTTGCTTTTTTTTCTCTCCAGTGGAAATTCTCAGGTTATTGGCATATGACTGCAGAATCCAAGGGCAAAGTCCCTCAGTTCACAGGCAGATCTCTCACTATTTCAGATTCAAAGAATGAATATAGGGATGCAGGTTGGCACACCAGTTCAGTGAAGCACCAAGCAAAGATGACCATGCTATCATGCAGGTAACATGAGTAGCCCCGTCAGAGAGGGGTCTTCGGAGGCCAGATGGTCAAAATCTGGCCTACCCCTACTGAATGAAGCCATTCCTTGGAAAAGCCCTCAAAGTAGCTGGCAAGTGGTCGCCAGGAGACATGGCTGGGGAAAAGTGCTGAAGTGGAGAAATTGGACAAGATTTGACATTTTTTACACCCATCCCCTCTCAAATACCATTGGCCATCTGTTCCTTGGTACTGTTGACACTTGAGAAGAAAACAGTCACAGAAGCATCACCAAATAACTATCTGCCAAACTCTGCTATCCCTGGCATCTCTTAAACCAGCACCTTGGAACTAGGAGGCAGAGGACAGAAGTGCATGCAAAGTCAAAAGGCTGTTACTTTATTTCTCAGAGGTGTGTTAAGGTGGTTATTAGAACAAGGACTCCCATACAGTCCTTATGTAGCTGACAGCCTCTCTCAGGAACCACCAGAAACTGCCACAAAGAACTACCACCTCACCCCCTCCTCCGCTTTCACTTTTAAACAACACTGCATCTAATACACAAAGACTAATTCACTGCCAAGCCCTCTGGGCGCTACCACAGTGTAGATAAGGAAATGAGGCACCACGGCAGGTGCATCTTGCTGTATATTACTCCTGTAGCAGCACACTTCACTGCCATGGCTTGTCTTCTCAGAGCCTCTCAGAGCTGCTCCATGGACAGGAGAGGCCACAGCATAACAGGCCCTGTCTGCCGCTGTCCACATGCACCGCAGTAAGCAGCCAAGCAAGGCAAATCTTCAACTAGAGAACAGAGGCTAGGGTAAGGTGGAAATAAGATGTAAAATCCACTGATGCACTAATAGAACAGAAACTTGGGAAAATCAGAACCATAAAACGTCTTCAAGCTGTAAAACATTCACAAACCAGCAGTAACTGCACCTCACTAATGCAAATAAAGGAACGCTGAGGCGGCAAAGAAATGCAGCAATTCAAGGCCTGAGCACCCGCGGGCACCCTGAGGAGCAGCTCGCCGTCGATGCCATCCGTCACCGGGCTCGTCCGCGCTGGACCTGACCCCAGCCGGCCGCACCTCCGGGCACGACCGCGCCAGAGCCCGGCGAAGCTTCTGCCCCCCGCCCCAGGCCCGCCCCCGGCCCTGCGGCCACAGAACGGGCTCGCTGCGGCCTCTAGCTCCTCCGACCCCACCTCCCGGTGGAGCGACAGCCCTTCTCTCTGCCACCGCCCCGGGTCTCTTGCCCTGCCCGGCCCGGCAGGCCGCCCCCCGTCCCCCGGGGGAGGACAGCGGAGCCCTGCGGCGGTGCCGCAGGGCCGGGCGAGCACCGGCTGCTCCGGCTCGGGCCGGGCGGCGGCGGGAGGCCCTGCATCCCCGCGACACTTGGCGGCCGGGAGCGCCCTCGCCTCCCCCCGCCCGCGGGGCCTTCCGCCGCGGCCCCGCTGCTCACCGCGCTCCAGGGCGCCGCGCAGCGCCCCCCGCTCCGGCTCCGTCCCGATCTCCCCGATCACGACGAGCAGCGCGTGCCTCCGCAGCTCCCGGCGGCGGCGCCGCCCGCTCGGCAGCCAGGGCGCTGCCGTCTCCATGGCGACCGGCCCGGCCGTGGTCTCCATAGCAACCCCGGCGGCCGCTGCTGCAGCGCGCGGTGACTGGCGCGCGGCTCTTAAAGAGCCCTGAGCGCCTCCCTGATTGGCCGGGCCGGCACGTGGTGCTGCGCTACTGCGGATGAGGGGGTGGGCGGAGGCCCCGCCCCGCCCCCCGCCGCGCCCCGCCCCCCGCCGCGCCCCGCCCCCCGCAGCGCCCCGCCCCGCCCCGCCTCGCTACCGACGCTCGAGCGCTTTCTGGGCTCGGGGCCCGCGGGTCGGGGGCTCGCGACTTGTTCCCCGCGGGGGCGGGGCTGGGCTGCAGCGCTCGGCCTGCCGGCCCGAAGCCCGCCCATCCACAGTCCCCAACGGGCAGGCGGCTGCCGATGAGCTCCAGCCAGCGCTGGGGGAGCCGGGCGGCCGATCCCAGGCTGGGCAGGCCCTTCTCCGGGCACCGGGAGAAGAGCGGTACTGCTGCCAGGCTCAGCTGCTCCAAACCGTGTGCCAGGCTCACAGGCTTTAAATGGGGAGCTTAGTTTACCTTCGTGACTGGGATGTGAGGGAGTTACTGGAATACAGAACCCCCTGGAGATTTTTAAATGCCTGGTATTGAGTTGTTGCAAAACCCACAATAAAATCAAGGAAGCCAGCAGTGCAGAAAGGTGCTGAGGCCTGGCATCATGGCATCATCACCTGTGCCCCTTCCTCTCTGTCACTTGGAAGTAAGCAGAACAGTCAGGCCTTTGCTCTCCCCTGTGGTTTGTCCTGTTCCGGTAAGGACAGTGTAACAGTCTCCAACAGGAAGCTGTGATTTCAGAAACATGAGAGATGAGAAAGATATTTCTGATCCTTGCTAGCTGCCAATGTAAAACTGCTGTGAGCTATCAACTGCCGTGTAGAGGGACAGCTGCGTACACAGGAGCTCTTGACTTCCAGGATGACCAGAGAGGGCCTGTACTCAGGGCACAAGTCTGTATCGCTAGCAGTTCTAGCTAGCCACATCCTCAAAGCACTTCAGTGCAGCATGTAGAACAACTGAGCGAACTCAAGGTGTAACACTTCTGCATGCTGAACACGGTAGAACCACCAGAAAGCAGTTTCAAACAGAAAACCCCATGTCTTTTCTGACAAAGAAAGGGAGCTCTGTGCTGCGCTGATGCAGCTGGGTGAAACACAACCCAGCTATTGCAAACCAACAGACAAGTCAGCAATAATCTGAAGCATTTCCTCAAACTGGGTCAGGTTCTGCCCTCTGCAGTCCCTCCAGAAACCAGCTGCAGATCCGGAGGCCTGATGGGCAGATGAACCTCTGTCCTGCCCTGTTTTGTTCCTCAGTGCCCACAAAGCCTGCAGCAAGGGCACAGCTGAAACTCAGAAGGTTCAGACAGTCGGCATTTTGGCAAGCACATGTGAATCTACAGTGTCATAAGACTCTGATAGAGGATTATCAATCACAGAAAGGGGGAAAAATCCAGAGTAACTATGTCTGCAGGCTACAACTGATGGTACTAGTTTACAGTTTATTCACATTGAAATCTTTAATCTCAAAGGTGCTCTAGGTCTCAACAGATAACTTTGGAAATGATGCAGTGGGCCTTTTTCATACTGAATTGTGATGACACCGCTAGCTATGATCTTTATGAAATAAAGCTTACAAACAGAATTAGCACATCAAAGGGTTTAATTTATTTCTGCATTTTGTAACTTGCATGACAGCATTAATTTAGTTTGTCTCAAGGGATTGCACTGCAGCAGTAAATATGTGAATAAAGCAATAAACCTGCAAATAAACACCAGCATACAATAAATTCTGTCATGAAATTATAAACATTAATGAAATTAGGATTGTAGATCACGGAGGCAATACATGACAAGAAACCATGAAGATGAAATATTTTCAGAGATCTTCACACCAGCTGGTAGAAGTGCCTTCTGTTTTCAGGTGATTCAGGCTTAATACTTGCTGCTTATTTTTGACATGGTAGCTTTCCAGAGCTGCAGCTTTTCACTGCAGTGCAGAGATGCTTCTCCAGCTGGCTTTCTGCCAAGCAGAAGACAGAGATATGCAAACTGGAGTGAAAAAAAAAAGCATAAAAAAAGTCCAAGCACGGTTCTGTACCAGAGAGACTAGAACCTCCAGGGAAGGCTGTTTACAATTAAGACATGGGCTTTTATGACATGATCCATTTGTATTCTTGTACTGCAACATCAAATGACAGAATAGTGATATTTCTGTTGCTTTCTGATGTGAATTAGAGCTGCCTGTGCTCACAGTGGAACTGGGGTGGCTTGAGTCCTGGGGGTGTGTATTGTGTAAGGCAGAGAAACGAGCAATTTCCAGCCTAACGAGTTCTTCCTTTTCCCTGTGAATTCACACTCTGGATCCATATGATAGATCTGTATAGCAATTATAGTGTAAGTTTCTGCTGTCATGCACTGCAGCGGCAGCTGGCACCCCCATGAAAGATTGAAAGCTGACTGGGCCAACTGTAGCTATTAGGGGTCCTGACAAGCATCACAGAACAAGATGTGGCAGAAGCAGACAAAAGGATTACCTCTAAACAGTGAAGGACAATGAATCATAGGTAAATGACCCTTATAAAAATGGATGTATAAAGTAGGCTTGAAATAGCTTAAACAGGATCTTCATAGTACCATGGGAAGGACAGCCTACACAATCCAGTTTCTCAGGCCTTTACTCTGGAACAATGATCCTGTCCTCTCCAGCTAAAAAACTGTCCATGTGAATAAAAGTACTCCTGGGAACCGGGAGTATCTGAAAGAGGGTAGTGCCTGTAACTGAAGTAAAATATGTCATTTTTGCTGTGAAAAAAAATAGGTGACTGCCTAAAGAGACTTTATTCTTTCTTCAGGCTTTGATCTCTCTTGTGGAGAACACAACTATCCTTGGTTGGAGCAGAAGAGCCCAACTTTGGTAATGCTTCCTTGGGGGGATCGAGCCTTGTGGCCATTTAAACTGTCACTTTCAGTTAGACCAAAGCACATGTGGTTTTGCTTCTATTTAACCCTGTAAGTAATTTACCAGAGTAGAACTCCTATTGCTCCCACTTCTGTCTTATGGAAAGTGTTGCAAGGTACCAAATGTTTCTTGTGCGATTTGGAGTAACTGCAGGCCTGATCAAGACTAGGATCTAGGGGCCTGTTAAATTATCATGTGTGTTTATCGGGTCATTTCCAGTGACTTAGAGCTTTGGAATTAAAATAGATGTTTGTCAGACCACGAAAGGTACTGATTCTTGCTGATGCAGCAGTCCCTCTGTGAAGCCAGAATTATTTTTAATCGATTAAATGTTGAGTACAGTGCCCAGAATTCTTACCTCTTTGTTTCACCTTTCTCCATAACTGAACAGTCAAAATAATGTAGTTGAAAGAGTCAGACAAAGCAGAAACTTAAAATATGAGCACAAATGGAATATTACTAGCATTTTTTTCACATGGACCTGTATGGGTTGCCAGCAGCCTCACGGAACAGCGCAACGAAACTGTAATGCTACACTTCCATTGCAACTCTGTATTGTGTCTTTCACAACTTCTCTTGCTTAGTACAGCCAAGCAGTGATGTTTGAAAATTTCTCCAGAAGAAGGTGCAGAGAAATTCTGTGATCCTGGCTTAGAGTGCAATAGCTAAATTGCAGCTTTACACGGTAGCATTTCGTGCTACTGAATGTGTTAGGAGTATTCAAGAGGAGTGATATGCAAGTCAGTAAGCAAAATACACCCCGAAGGAGGTTAATTTGCTGTGGCAATCTTAGCCATGTAAGGCTTGCATCATTCAAAAAAATTAAATTTTTTGTGCATTCATATGGTGAATACTTCTTTGTGGTCAGACTTTCACAGGTAAATAATATAGATGTGTTGCATTAATGGTAAGACCCTTTCTCAGAAGGCACAGGAGAGCAACAAATTGCACTGTTGTTCATGGTTGATGCTAGTCCCACTGTGTTCCTCTCAGTGTTCTACGACTCCTGGAGCAGAGTCTCTGAACACTGGTTAAGTGAACAATTAAACCACAGATCTTGTACCTTTGTGCTGAAATTCCACAGCAATGTAAGACTAAGTAAACCAACTTGAACATGGAAATAACTGACAAAAATAAAAGTTAGATAAACACGTGTAGGTAGATGTGAGAAACAGGGTTTAAGGACACAGCAAGTACAAAAATGCTAATTTATTTACCCTCTGGGAGTGCTTTAGGGGCTTGTCTGCTGTGCAGGCTTTGGAATTGCTGCAATGTAAGGAAGCAGTCCTCACATCTGCTGCTTATGAACCTTCTGAAAACACATCAAGAGAAGCAGAGACCTCTGCTTTCATGTCTCAAAAGGTATCACAAGTAAATTCATTGTTTAAATGTATTTATCCTGCAGCACAGCTCACAGCAATGTCTCTAAATATAGGTAATGGCTTTAAACTGGAAGAGGGCAAATTGAGATGAGACATTAGGCAGAAATCCTTCCCAGGGAGGGTGTGAAGGCCCTGGCATGGCTTGCTCAGAGAAGCTGGGGCTGCCCCTGGATCCCTTGCAGGGTTCAAGGCCAGGTTAGATGGGGCTTTGGGCACCCTGGGCTGGGGGGGTGTCCCTGCCCATGTGCCCATGGCAGAGGGGCACTAGTGGGGGCTGAGGGCCCTGCCCACCCATGTTGGTCTGGCGTTCTGTGAAATCCTGCAGTCATGTGTCCACCTGTACATTCTTATTTAAAACTATCTTAGCTTAGTTGTAAACAGTGAGGTTGTAAGTCAGTCTCATCTTCTCTAAGCTGAGCAAACCTAGGATCCTCAGCAGCTCCCTGTATGTCATGCCCTCTAGTCCTTTCACCCTCTTTTTTGCTCTCCTTTGGACACATTCTAGTATTTTTTTTATCCTTCCTAGATTGTGGAGCCCAAATCTGCACACAGTGAGGCAACATCAGTGCTGAGCACAGTGGGACAATCGCTGCTTTTGACTGATTAACTATGCTGTGCCTAGGGATACGGTTGCCAGGGCATGTTGTTGACTCATGTTGAACTTAGCATCAACCAAAATCACCAGCTCCCTTTGCGCAGGGCCAAATTCAGTTACCCTAAGGAAACCAGACTTCTGAAAGCACACACAGATTACCGAAGTAAAGCAGGTCTGAAATGTTTTAATGTGTTTTGGTTTACATTAGCCATCTTTATTTCTGGAGCTGCACACTAGAACAAGGGCTCCCAATCTCCTCACAGCCAAACCTGACCCAGGTAACCAGTGTTTCTGTAAGAACCGGGAGCTGCAAAGGCACACGGACACGATATGTCTCAGCGAAGCCTCACTTGGTGAGAGGACTGTGCTAGAAAAAAACCCAACCCATCATACTGCGTTAACACCTTCCTACCGGCTCCGTGGCAAGGTCTTTGCGGGCGGTTAGGCCTGTGCAGTGCACGGGAATGCCATGCAACGCACTGTGGAGACTGGGCCACGGCCCGGGCCACGCACCCGGTAGCGAGCGGGTCGCGGCGGGGCCTGGGTGCCGTCAGCGGCAGCGCGGGCAGTACGGGAGCTCACCTGGGCCAAGCCTGTGAGCGGGTCCGGGCTGCGGGGACCCGCACGGGCCCTCACGCCGCGGGAAGACTCCCGAGAAACGCAGAGCTCGGCCTTCGCCGCCACAGCAACAGCGCTGTCTCGGGGAGGGAACCAGCGGCACGGCCGCAGGATGCTGCCTCTGCAGCCAAGATGCCGCGCCCGCGGTGCCAGCCTCCGCCGCCCGCCCGTTCCGCGCATTCGGCTACAGCCTGCCCCGCCTCGGGGTGCCCCGCCTCGGGGTGGGCCGCGCTGGCTAAGGGCCGCCAGAGCCGGGCCCCGGCCGCCCCCGCCCGCCCCCGCCCGCCCCCGCGCTCCAGCCTGCAGCGCAGCTATGCCCCACTCCCTCTCTACGGCGAACCGCCACTAAGGTGCTGCAGCGTTGGTAACCCCGACGCGGCGCGGACGGCGGGGGCGGTCCGACCAGTTGCCGCCCGCCTGATGTCAGCGGGGCGGGACGGGGCGGACCCGGCGGGGGGCAGCGTTGTGGCGGGCGAGCCTCTCCTTCCGCCCGGAGCGGCTGTACCGGCTCTACTCGCCAGCTCAGACCAGGTAAAGCGGGCCGGGCCGGCGCGGCGCCGCGGCCTCCCCCCGCCCACGGCCGCTTCGTCTGTTGTGCTCCGCCCGGCGCAGACCGACCCGGGAAGCGGCCGGGGCAGCTCCCTCTGTACACACTCGCGGCAGGGCCTTGGGGGCGCTGGGGCGCCGCGGGGCCCGGCCGGTGGAGCTCCGGCGGCGGTTCGGCCGGCGGCAGAGGCTCGGCGCGGGCCTGCGGCCGCACAGCGCGGGGTAAGAACACGGCCGGTCATAGCGCGGCAGGGCCGCAGGCCAGGCTGCCGTGGGTGGCTGAGGTGCGGAGCGCGTCTTCTGGCCGTGAGCACGAGGGCTTTCCAGCTCGCTGTGAGCTGCGAAGTTTGGGAGGCGCGGGAGCTGCCGCTGCCCCGCGGCTGCCGTGGCCGGCTGAGCACAGGCAAGGACAGCCACTTCCAGGCCACTCTAGGCCCGTCGGCTCCGGGCGGCCCGCAGTCGGTGGCGTGCCAGGCATTCTTGTGTGCCGCTGAGCTCGGGGACCCGAGGCCACCATGCGGGGTTTATCCCCGAGTCAGCAGAGCAGAGGAGCATGCATATGGAAAGTGACCCGGTAGTTTTCTGATGTGTCTCCTGTGAGAACAATTGCAATTACAGTAATACAGTGCAGGGCTTAAGCTAGATTTTCATTGATAAGTAGCATCTTTACTCTGTTAGTAGGTTTAGCTTTGTTGCTATGTATCCTAGTTTAGGTATCTAATTCCCACCTGAAATCAGGATCTGGAATTTTGTGCTTTATTATGAGTACTGCCCTGTTTTGAAGATGGGGCCTAGGGCTGCACTGAGACATAGAGAAATAGATTCACCATGGAAGAAATAAGAATGAGTACTAGGAAACTACAGGCTGAGTGGAGAATGGATTGAGAGCAACCCTGAGGAGAGGGACTTGGGGGTGCTGATCAATGACAAGCTCAACATGAGCCAGCAGTGTGAGCTGGCAGCTCAGAAGGCCAACTGTGTCCTGGGCTGCATCAAGAGAAATGTGCTCCAGCGTGGGGTCTTACCCATGGCAGACAGTCCTCCAGGAACTTCTCCAACGTGAGGCCTTTCCCACGGGTTTCAGCTCCTCACCAACTGCCCCAGCATGGGTCACTTCTATGGGGTGCAGTGATAAATCATAGAATGTCTCTCAGTCCCAGACTGCTCCATCCTCATTCCCCCATGGAGCCACAAGCCCTCCCTCCCCCAGCAAACCTGCTCCTGCATGGGTTGGTCTCACCATGAGCTGCAGGTCCTGCCAGGAGCTTGCTCCAGCACAGGCTTCCCACTGGGTCACTGCGTCCTTCAGGTGTCTGTACCTGCTCTGGCAGAGGGCCCTCCATGGGGTGCAGGGGAACATCTGCTCCATCCTCATCTTCCATGGGCTGTGGGGGGACACCCATTCCACCGTGGTCTTCTCCACAGGCTGCAGGGAAATCTCTCCTCTGGAACCTGGGGCATCTCCTCCACCCCTGCACTGACCTTGGTGTCTGCACAGTTTCTTACATCTTCTCACTCACTTCTCTGGTGGCAAAAAGCAGCTGCTTGCGGTTTTTTTTTTCCCTTCTTAAGTATCACAGAGGTACTGTGACCATCACTGATGGGCTCGGCCTTGGTCAGCAGCGGGTCTGGCCTTGACCCACATGGTGTTAGTGCTGCTGGACCTGAGGGAAGCTTCTAGCAGCTTCTTACAGAAGCCACCCCTGCAGCCCCCCTCCACCATGAAAATCTTACCACGCAAATACACAATGTGCCATATAACCTAGTAGTCCATCCTGAATTTGTGCAGTCAGTTCTTTCCTTTTGTAGAATATTGTTCTTACTGGCATTATACTTTGTCCATTTTTCAGACCATTTAACAAAAGTTTTCTGCTACTTATAGTCCCTCTCAGTTTCAGATTGCTTGTGGGTTTAATAAGTGTACTCCTTATTTTGTGACTGAGGTGATTAAAGAAAATAGTGAACAGAACAGGAATAGCACACTGATGTTTGGACCCTCACTCAAACATACTTGTTTTGACATAGAACTGATGATGATTACTTTCTGGGGGTGGATATTCAACAGGTTTTTTAACTACTGAAATTCTGTCACAGCTATGCTGCCTTGTTTGCTTATGAGAACCCCATGGAGATACTGCTGAAAGTCTTACTACAGTAAAGTTGTTACTCTGCTGCTTCTGTCCATAAGGCCTGTGGTCTGACATGAGAATAAATCAGATCTATGTTATGTGCCTTGTCTTCACAGATCTGTGCTGGCCACTAACTTATCTCCTTACTGTCTAGGTACAAACTGGTAATTTGGTTGATGATTTTTTTACCAAAGTTTTCAAGGATTATAAGGGATTTTTTGAGAGTGAGCGGCACATTTGTCAGTTCTAGTCTTGAGATAGCTCATTATCCTCATGAGTTTTGAAAGGTAACTGTTTGCAGTTCTAAGACAACATTTTTTGGAAAGAAGCCTAGACTCAGCAGTCTGTAGAACATCTGGCTCAGATGAACACATTAACCCATGTCAGCCATGTTTCACTGCTGAAATCTTGCCCTCTGTTGTTGTTTAACTGAGCTAGATGTCCATTTTCTGTTCAAACTGAGGAGTGGCAAATGCTTCTGCCTTCTTGACATTAGCCACCTAGTAGTGTCTCCCCAGAACAGCAGACCCACGATTTTTATGGTTGCTGTTCTCTTGCTAGTCTGTCTATCAGTAATTTATTAGTCTTTATATCTCTAGCCTTCTTAATACTTTCTGTGCTTCTGCCATTCGTTTCTACGGATCCTTTAGGAAAGCTGATACAGTTCTGATTGCCTTGTTTCCTTTCCTCTGTTTTCTTGTCATACCTGAGTCAAATCACCTCCTCCAGTTATATTTCTCATTCTTATTTTGCATTAAGATAGTTTGCACTTGTGCCTTTAGTAAAGAAACTGACGTCTCTTTGTAACTCTTCTTGTGCTGTAAGATCTTGGTTGGCAGCTGTTTATTGACATCTCCTTCTCAAAACCTATGGTTTGTTTTTCTGCTCTCTTACTTTCTTTCCAGAGATAGATTATGTGTGGCTACTGTCTGCCCACTTTGATGTACTTCTCATTTTGTTATAAACACAATCATCTGGTCTCCTCTCATCTTCCCCCTCTCCTCCATTAATTCTTAACTGTATCTGTTGTAGAAACTCTTCACGTGGAAATCTGAAGTGTGAAGGACTTGGCTTAGGTAGGCTTTTAAAATGCATTAATTCTGCAAGCAAAGCTGATAAAGAAGAGGTGCTGGCAGGATAAAATTGTAAAAGATGATGTGAGGAAAGATACAGTAATTTAATGTTCTGTCAATAAGAAAAAGAGCTTATTCTTAGATGCTAAAGGGGAAGACAATAGCAAGCTTGGAAACCCACTAGTAAGTCCAACAATGATCAATTGTGGAGTGCAATAAACTTGCTTAAAAAAAAGGTATTTTATATTTTAGTTTGAGACTAAGCAAAAAAGAAGACAATTTGAAATGCTTTCATTCTGAGGGAGGCAGAATTCTCTTTGAAGGGAATTGAGCAAACTGCAAGAGCCTACTAAAACACTTGATCACAGACTGCTAACTGTCCCATAGGGATCCCAGTCTCCTGTTTCAGTTCCCTGGGATAAAATATTTTGTGAAGAGGAAATCTGGCATCTTCAGAGGGCTAATAGAAGCCGGTGAGCAGGCAGTATCTGAAGTTGTGCATGTTTTTGACGCTGGTGTACCAGAACAACACAGCTTAACATGTGCTAAAGCAGCATCTTCTGGCATGCTGGAGACCAACCACCCTTCCCTGCAGCAACCATAAATATTTATAACCTCGCCTACAGGGACTGGCAGCGCGAGTCCCGGGGCACTCCAGCGGCCGCAGCCCGAGGCCTGGCGCCGGTACCGGTAGCGCCAGCGGCGCCCCCACCGCCCAGTTAGACGGATTTCGCTTCCCTGCCATAGGCACAGCCGCACCGGTTGCCGTGGCCGGGACGGGCGGAGCTCTGCCCCGAGCCGGGCCGGCAGCGCAACGGAGGGCCGGCGGGCCAGCGGTCACCTCGGCCCGACGCCCCGCGGGCCGTTGTATCGGTCCCGCGAGACCCGCCAGGCGGCGCCCGTGCCGTCATCTCCTTGGTAACGGCGCGGGGGGTGGGCCGGTCGCTCGCCACCAATCGGCGTGCGGCAAGATGGCGGCCGCGGGAATCGTGGCTCGGCGTGGCGGCTCGGCGGGGCCGGGCTGCGGGCGGGGGGCCTAGACCTTTGGCCGTGCTCTCCCGGGCGTTCCGCTGCATGGAGCGCGGCGGCAGCCAGTTGGACCCTGGCTTCTCGCAGGAGGGCACGCCCCGCCTGATCGTGGAGGACTCGCAGCCCGAGAGCGCGGAGCAGGAAGACGCGGAGCAGGCCTGCCTCGGCGTCCTGGCCCGTCGGCTGCCGGCGCGGCGGAGCCCGAGCCCCGTGCTGGTGAGAGCCCAGCGCTGGCGCGGGGCGGCCTGGCCTAACCCGGCCCGGCCCGGCTCTGACGCGGCCCGTGCGTATGTCTTGCAGGAGATCGTTCGCAGTCTTGCCGGCAGCCGGGCGCCCGCGGGTGGCGGGACGGCCTGGGCGCGACCCGCAGGTAAGAGCTCGTCGCGGGGCCGCGGGGTGCCCGGGGGCCGCAGCCGCACTAATGGTGCCGTGCTTACAGAGCCGATGGAGAGCCCTGCCCGCTCGGTTGCTGCCGGCGCACAGGACGGCGTTGCTGATGAGGTGCCACCGCCCGGCGAGGAGAGCAGGTGCGTGGCCTGGGCCCAGCCGCGGAGGCCGCCATACCCTGGCGCGGCGCGCCTACCGGGGCCGCCGTCGACCAAGCCTCGCTCGCCCCGAAGAGCGCCGTCGTGCGCGGAGTGACGGGCTGGCAGCAGGGCTCGGGGCAGGCTGCGGCCGCAGCCTGCCCCGTGGTAGCGCACCCACCACCCCCGCCCCCCGCCTTCGAGGAGCCGGAGGCCGGCCTGGTCCCGCCTCCTGCGTTGGAGGCCCGGCTGGCGCCAGGGCGCGGGCTTTGCGGGGGGGTCGGGGCGACAGGTCGGGCGGAACATCAGTGGGCTGTGGGAGGGGGTTGGGGGAGACGCCGAAGCGGTGACAGTCTCTCTGTTGCAGTGCCCTTGGAAAGACTGGAGGAGGAGGTGAAGGTGATGTTGAGGACTGCGCTGCTTCACCATGTGTAGAAGGTAACTTCTCCGTTCCTGGTCTCTTCTTGGGGCTGTGGACCTGACCGGCCATCTACGAGGCTTTTGAATTTGGCTGCCTCTCTCGTCTCCCTAGGGTAATAATAGGTCAGAAATTGGTGTCTTTGTTCTGGAAGTTGACCCGTGTACTTCGGTGCTTGGAGAAGGAAAAGGTGATTTCGCATCACTGTTAGTGAGGATCTGGAGACAGGAAAAGCGATGGAGGCATAGATGCCTTGTTACTGTTAGGAGATGGAACCTTTTATGACAGAGTTTCTTTGACATAATGGTTGTTGTTATCAAAGGGCTTTCAGGCAAAGGCAGTGTATTGTCAGGGTTATTTTCTCATCATGGAATCCAAAGCTGCTGCAGCACCTGAGGGTGTTACGTAAGACCATGATGATTAACAATGGTTTCTGAGTTAATGATGACTGTCCCTGTTCTGTTACCACTGTATCTTTAATTAGTACAGCTGGGATTAGAGTTACAGTGGTAGCCTAAATGCTTTTGCTAGGGGATATATCTTTTGCTCTTTTAAAGTGATAGATGACTCTTTGATTTATTTTTTTAAAATATGTATTATTTGTGGATGTTTGGTATTAGATACAGGCATGTCACAGCTGCAGTTTGGAGCTCTAGAGCTTTCACAGAGCCAGGACTTTGAGAGTGACTTTGTGCCTCGTGAAGGAGATGCTAGGCATCAGTTTTGCCTTGGAGCTGCTGCGCCTTCTTCCAGACCTGTGAAGAGTACTACCGAAGAGGGTATGTGAAAATGATTTTAGATGCGTTCTGTTGCTCTGTCAAGTATCTCTGCTTTCTTTAACTTACAGATGTTGTATTTCTTTGACAGGAGCTACAGTATTAGTGGTTTTCAAAAAGGAGTTCACAGCTGTTTGGTAGATGAAAAGAATTCTGTCTTCTCTTTCCTTTGGGCTAGATTATCGGTTTTCTTGTAGCTCTGCAAGTGATGTCATTTATTCTTTTACCTCTTTTTCCTCATTTGTTGCCAAAATATCCAGAAAATATGCTATTGAATTTCCAAACTGGTTTAAAAAAACCCAAAACAACCAAAAAATAAAACCACCACCAAACAAACAACCCTCCCACCCCAAAACCCCCAAACCAAAGCAAAAAGCAACAAACCTCATCCTGTCTTTTTTTGTTGTTGTTGTTGCTATCATTGATAGTTCAAGACTATTTTTGTTTTCTTAATGTAAAGCTTGTCTTGATACTTGTGTCGTTTACCGAATTGCACTTTGGTCTCTTTGCATATTAATCCACATGACCCAAGTTAAAATTACTTTTTTCTCTCTTTCTAGAGCTGCGTGAGGACAGCATGGAAACAGTCTTCACCACAGAAGCACATTCTGCTTTGGAAGGCCAACCAGAGGAGTCTGAAAGGTAAAACAGCCCGTGTTTTTTGTAGGTCTCTTGCTGACATTCTGGAAGTTAATTTGTGTCTCTTTAACAGGATTTTTAGATGTAAGAGGGTTCAGGCTTCAAGGCAATGTACACAAAAGCATACTTCTTATGTGTGTTGATAGATTTTCTTCATAGTTTGAGTTTCTTAGGTCAGTGCCTGTGCCTTGCTTTTCCAGAACTCTGCGCAAATCAGAAGAGCATTCCAGGAAACAGGTGCCTGTCTGTGACCCCATTGAGACATCCCTTGATTCTGGTCCCGAGGAGATGGATATCATGTCAACTCAGGAAGAGATGTTTCCTGAGAATAATGCAACAGGTAAGCAGAGCCAAAATGTCTATTCCAGAGATCATCATAATCATCATCATCCCTTCTTGATCTTTCTAGGCACATACTGGTTTAGAGTGCAGAGTACTTTGAGTCTTTTTCCACATAATTCCTGTTAAAACTGAGAGCACTTTGGAAACCAAGGGCCATGACCTCCTTCACTATACTATGGGGCAGTGGCTAAATGTCACTCCTTGTTGCACTGCCTCGTTAAATACATCTGAATTCCTTTTTACTGTGCTTCTTGAAGAACAAAAGTAAATAAAACCCTTTTACCCTCTCCTGAAACTGGCAATAACAATTCTCATCCTTTGTAGTGATATACCATCTAAAGTGTGGGTCAGCAATGTCAGCAAATATTGTAGACTTTCTTATGCTGGGTAACTTTGGCAAAACATTCCACCTTAATCCACTGAACTGGCCCTCCTGTTTGCGAGAGGGCAGAATTTCTGCAATCAAAATCTTCATACCACAATTTTGTTCAATCTTACTTGTCACAGGAAAGGAACATTAATCTAGGTAAGAGAAGAGATTACATGAAATAGGATGTAGAGAGAGGTCATCTCTGTATGTCTTGCTAGGAGGATGTCTCTCTCTGGTTTTGGTGTCCACAACTGAGAAGCTAATAAAGAAATAGAAAAGTTCTTAACAATCTTAATGGTGAAAGGCCTAGAAAATGAAAGGCAACTTTGTCACAATTTATAAAACATAAGCTAAATTAAGTTTCACTTTATGCTTTTTGTTTAGTTTTAATTTGTACACGACTGTGTCTATACCACTGTGATCTTGTGCATGAACACTGTTTCCAGAAGATTCAGCAGCAACTCACTACTCACACTGAGTCAGTGGTCAATGCAAGGTTGTCTTTTCTTGTAAGAACCTTGCCTGCATTTCCATTCTAGTACTGGATCAAATGTACTGATTATTGAGAGATTGGGGATTTTTCTTTTCAAATTCCCAAGTAGGATGACTTGTACAGTCTTAACTATATTTTGCTCACATTTCACATACTGAACTTTGACATGCAGTCCTTCTCTAATTCTGTGAAAATCAGCTTGCCCTGAGAAGTAGCTCTGCCATAATGTGAATATCAGTCCTCAGAATTTTCTGATCAGCTTGGTTATTGGCCAGATTTCTAATCTTACTTGCTTTTATTCTAAACTGCTGCAGGGAGTGGCTTCCCAATAGCCAAGGAGGAAGAGAGAAGTACTCTGGTATGCACCCCTGCCCACAGTCTGCAACTCCTGCAGCTTTCTGGTCAGGGATCCCTGGTACAGGAGAGTCATTCCACGTAAGCAAAAAAGAAAACCCACCCCAAACTGTTGCAGTATCTTAATTGCCATAGTGTATTCCCACCACTGCTCAGGGACATGTGCTTGATGTGAAGCAGTTGATGTTTTAATTTTGTGCTGTGAGAGGAGCATGACTGTCTTGTGATGCCTGTGTGTTCAAGGCTGTTTCTCAAGTCTCTTGCTAGTGAACACTTGACACTGCTTTTATGAGAAGATTCCTGTTATGGCAAGGTAGAGCTACATTTGAGAAGTTAATGTGTTTTCTAGTGATGTATGGTCATCTTTTCCATGTGCCCTTTCCTTGGTCTGCAGTGTCAGTTCAGGCTTAGTTATTCCGCCTCCTGTTGCCTTTGGATCCAGTGGTCTTGTCCCCAGCAGTCCTACTGACCAGGACCAAGCAAAAGGTAAAACTTTCTGCATCCTAGTCAGCAGTTGTGTTTCTGTGCTTTGTGGTTTAGCCTGAGCTTGCAGCCTTTTCAAAACCTGCTAAAATTATATTCAAAGAGTAAAGCAGGATTGAGGACATTGAAAGAGACACATGGGGATCTGTGTGATTTGGATGGCAATGTGCTGTTGGTATTTCCTGCACAGCTATGACAATAACATTAGTATGGTCAGCTAGCTCCCCTTCACTTAAAAGTTGGAAAATACTTTGTGTGGGATACAGATCTCTACTTGCCGTTGTCACCCTTTCTTAGGGACAAGGCATTCTTGCTACAGACAGGTATCTGTATAAGGCAATAGAAAGGACAGAGGAAGACTGCTTTGTTAACAGTTACTTTACCTTGACTCGGATGACTTGCACAATATTTTAAAAAGCTTTTGTATGTTACATGGGTGTATTCTAGAAGGATTGTTCTCCATGAGACCTTGGTTCTTTAACATTTTAGCTAAGCACCCATTCACCATCAGGGATAAGGTATCTGTCCACTCAGACTTTTGGTATGATCCAGAATCACCATTCCTTCCCATGAAGTCCTTGTCACAGAATGTGAATAGCTATTTTGTTAGCTGGGGTCTGAATTTGGTTGCAGTCTATAAACATAGCAAAAGGGAAAAAAAACCCCCTTAGAATCTCAGAAAATGCTTTTTATGAATTTCAGATAGCTGTTTCTAATTGTATAAGTTCTAGACCTGTAACAATACAGTTGCATGGATTCTAAACAAAACACTCTTCCCCCACCTTAAATGTAAGGATATGGATAGCTTTTTTTTTATTTCCGCTTCTTCTCCCCCTCCTAATTTACCTGGAGGAAAGGTTTTAGATTCACCCACTAAAGCATGAGAAAGTTGCATGTGTCAGTGAAGGTAAGTCTTTTGGTAGAATGTTGGAAACTAGACATGAAACAAGAATTGGCTAGTAATGTATTTTTTTCTCTCCCAAACCAGATGAACAGATGGATATATCTATCCCTGCAGAAGAAAGGGAGCTGAAGCAGAAGCAGAGAGGAGACATGCTAATGGGGACGGCCATCCCATGTGTCCCACCAGGACCCCTTGCCCTGCCACAGGCTTCAACTCCAGTGTCCCAGAATGCTCCAACTTTCTCTCCTGGATCTTTACCTGTACCATCACAGCCAGAGTTCTCTCACGTAAGAGTTTGTGTACATATCTTTGCTGAGGTTTTTATATGGCTGTTGCAGAAGATGCATGCTTGAGTCAGCCTCTCTGCTTCTCTGAGTGTATCTGCTAAGCTGGTTTTATGAGCCTCCCCATTCTCACCAGTTGCAGTTATATATTTATCATACTGTGTGGCAGTTTATTCCACAAAGAAAATGCAGAATAGCATAAGAGGGCAATAGTGAACATAGAGTGTGTTGTCTTCTAATCTATGTTAGAAACCTTTCTTTTTTTTTTTTTTTTTTATTTTGGATTTTTTGGTGTTTTGTATTTTTTTTCCCTCTCTGAAGCGCTGCTGGTTTCTGATGCTGAACTGGGCATTCTGCATCTTAAACTGTGTCACAAATTAGACTTTTATCAGGATAGACCGTAACATCATTTGTCACAGAAAAAGTGAAGCCGTTTTGTAAGAAAGCATTTCTGTTCTCCTACAAGGCTAGAATTTATTTACTATATTTTTTCATTACTACTATTATTATTATGTTTCCTTTGTGCTTCTTTATTCTGGAATTTATTATTGTTCAGATGTTTTTAACAGATCATGACTTTATAGCTTAATATTACAAATTTAATCAATTTAAGGCAGAAAATAAAGTTTGTACTAGGGACTTTGGTAGTAGAAGCAGGGCTTCTCCTTAGCTGAAAGCAGCTTTCATGCTAATGGAACAGATTACTCCAGTTTTTCCAGAACCCTTGGTTGTTTGATGAAGAATTTGCCGTACTTCATGACTTGGCAGTGAGAGAGGTGTACCAGGCATCGTGTCTGACTTTGATACAGAGATACTAGAAAGTTACAGGTGGTGATCATTTTTCTCACTAAAAATGGGGCAATTGTGACTCTTACAAATGTGTAGATTTTTTTTTTTAATCTGTAGTTTTGCACTGAGTTTTGTCTACTCCATAATCCAGTGGAATGTTCTAGGTATAACAAATAAACAGTCCTACTCAGGATGCCCTCATGCTTGATGTCCCACTTTTTTCATTTTAGGATATCTTTGTTCCAACTCAGAGCCCAGAGAAGCAGCATGAAGGAGAAGCAAAAGTTGCTGCTTCAACTCATTTATGTTTGCCAGGAGATCTCTCTGGACCCACTGATGCATCATCAAAGATGTCTACAGGTGACTCTGTGTCACAGCCTTCTGAGTCCTGTAAGCTTATGCTTTCCACAAGTGAGTGTAGCCAGCCCACAAATACAACGGTCAGTTCAGCCTCTCCAAAGATGGGCCAAGATAGTGAAATCACTCAGGTAGAGACAGTTTCTGATGGCAAGGCCTCAGACTTGAGACTCTGTTCTGTGGAGAATGACAATGTAAAGTTGAGGCTGGGTGTGGGTGATCGAGCCCTCTCTGAAAACTGTGAAAAAGCAAAAAAGGAAGATTCCCAAACTGCAGGAAAGCCTTTAATGCAGTCAGTTAGTGCTGATGCAGCAGGAGATGGCTCATTACCCCATATACCTCCTCGGGAGATTAAGCGTGTTTCTGGCAGTCAGTCTGCTGCAGACCAGTCTGGTGTGCCTGAGGTTGTGTCACATACTCAGGGCACAGAAGCACAGCCTGAGCATTATCCATTGGAAGAGACTGCTGAACCTGAGGCAGTTCCTGAGACTCAATGTGAAGAACAAGAAGAAAAACTGCACTTAAAAGAGAAGCAAATAAATGAAGATGGGTCCCTTGTTAATACAACACTTTCTCAGAGGTTTATTCTTGAAAATGAAGTACAGTGTTGTGAAGGTAGGGAAGTGGAATTTCCTGATGGTTCTGATCAGGCCCAAGAATTAGAAGAAATTCGACCAGAAAGCTGGGGAAAAGAAACTTCAAAAGGTTGTACTTCTGGCACTGGAGAGGTGAAGAACATGGATAAACTGTCCTTTAAGGCTGCTTTGGAAAATGTGCCAAAGCTCAGTAAAGTTTTATCTAAGCCTTCTACAGGGGAGTTACTGGAACAGCACAGCAGTTTGTCTCTGAAGTTAAAGAGTGAGGATCCATCAGAAGTGGAGGTGCATGCCAAAAATCATCCAGGTAGTTCAGAATTAGGACACAGAACAGGCAATCAGCCACCACTTGAAGAGAGTGGGGTTGACATGCTGGTGACTCAGCAGGAGAACCAGGTACCAAAGAACACAGGGGAAACTGTTACCACAAGGGATCTGGAACAAGAAGAGCTGAGGCAGCCGCAGGAGAAGGCAACTGCTAAATCCCCCAGTCCTTCCAGCGGTAAGTGGTTTAGGTTAGTAGTTCACAGGTTTTGAATCACATACTTTGAATCATGTCAAGGACAGCTGCGCACTGTCCTCAGTGTTTTCAGGGACCACTGCTCTTGGACACATGTTGAACAGTGTCTCAAGTGCTACAAGTGACTGTGTTACAGTTACTTTCATTTTTCCCCCCTTTGTCACACTTCCAGGCAAGAACTATAAGATGATTCTTGTTCCTAACACTCTTGCGCTGTTTTGTGGGAGAAATGTAGAGCCACTTGGAAAACTCAGGATGCTGTGACTTTGGCAGTGCTCAGGGATTTTTATTACTCCACCCTGTCTCCACTCTTACCCTCAAAGGAGACAGATGCATGGTAGTCTTCTCATCTATCTGTGTTTTGCCTCTTGTACATCTTGTTATTTTTTTTCCTTTCTTTTTGCATTCTCGGCAGAGAATTTTCTTTATGGGGGTGTATAGGGCAGCTTTGAGATTAAAATAATCTCAAGATAAATTTGCTGTATTAATTTCTAAATAGAATGGCTTTTCAGTTGCACATCAGATGTGGCTTGGCAGGTGTTGTCAAAATGCATTGAAATCCCTTTAACACACTGTTGTGTTACTTGTACTGGAGGTGCGGGATGCAGTACCTGGATTTTGTGGAGCTTTTGCCTCTTGGTTGACTTAATTTTAAACATAGAGTTCTGTACTCATCGAATGAGAAAGTAACAGAAATCAATGTTTTACTAGAGATTTGTCTGGATTGTAGATGTTCTTGAGACTTAAGTAATCTTTCATTAAACTACAGGATCAGGGAGTGAGGGAATTTTCCTTCTCTTAGAATGACAGAAGGTGACATCCAGCCTCTTGAAAGTTGGTGATTATGAAAGCTGAGGGTCTGAAA
This sequence comes from Hypotaenidia okinawae, assembly GCA_027925045.1. Lineage (NCBI taxonomy): Eukaryota > Metazoa > Chordata > Aves > Gruiformes > Rallidae > Hypotaenidia > Hypotaenidia okinawae. Next base: position 22,719,468 of record BSDF01000012.1, read on the forward strand.
ATGTTAGTTGTTGATAGGTAATGGCTGTCTTTACATCTTCTGAACAGATCAGTATGTTGGTAGGGGGTTTTCCTTGTAGTTAATGCTCTGTGAGTAATCAGAGTCTTTTAGTTAGAGTGCAATGGAAGATCAGTCTGCTGCCTTCTATGGTGGCATGGCTGGATGGGCAGATGATGGGACAGCAGGGGATGTTGTCTACCTTGACTTCAGTAAGGCTTTTGATAAGGGGCCTGGAGCATCTCTGGTGTGAGGCCGGGCTGAGAGAGCTGGGGCTGTTTGGCCTGGAGGAGATTGAGAGGGGATCTCATGAATACCTAGAACTATCTGAAAAAGGGTAGATGACAAGAGGATGGGGTTGGGCTCTCTTTGAGTGGTGCCCAGTGACCGGACAAAGGGCAACTGGGACACAGAAACTTCCATCTCAGTCTGAGGAAAAGCTCCTCCCCTTTGAGGGTGGCAGAGCACTGGGACAGGTTGCCCAGAGAGGTTGTGGAGTCTGCTGAGACTCTGGAGAGATTCAACCCCCACTGCAGCATGATCCAGTGCAGCCTGCTGGAGGTGAACCTGCTTTGGGAGCTTGGCCCAGATGACCTCCAGAGATCCCCTTCAAACCCCTACCAATCTGTGATTCTGTATTTCCTCTTCTAAAAAACTCAGCAGCGTCTCGAGAATTGCCAGGCTCTTCCTGTCTGTGTACAAACTGGTTCTGAGCTCTCCTGTTAAAGAATCCTGTCAATTTCTGTACAATTCTCAGAAATTGCTAGCACTGTGTGTTTTGATTTATGGACTAACAAGCCTCATTCTCCAATAACAAGAAAGCCAAATAATCAGTTTTGCTTCTCTGAAGGAAAATCTTACCTCTGCACTTGGACCTTTTTATTTCTACATTCACTCTTGTCAAGAGTGGGCCAAAGACAGGCACAATATTTGATGCTGAAAAAGGAAATGTTACAGGATGACGGTCCTAAGGACATAAGAAAACTTTGTAGAGAGAATTAACCTCTGTAACCATTGTTACAAGAGTTGATGCGGTTCTGTGAAAGCAATTAAGCTTTCAGGCATACATGTTTTTTCCGGGTCTTGTGAATGTGAAAGTATTTTCTCTAATGGTATCTGTTGGTTTATTGATGTGCAGGCTGATTGGTTCATAAATTCTTTTGATTGTTTGTTGTTAGGCTGTCAAATGTGGATTTGTAAGCTAGAAGGGATTGTAGTAGGTAAATTGGTGATAATTCAGTGGAGTTTCTAAAGATTTCCTTTTCTAAATAAAACACCTTTCAAGTGGAGATCTGCTATAGGGGATGATGTGACAGGCATTCATAAACTGTTTGTAAGGAATGGTATACGCACGGGTGTGAGTACCATTGCACTGTGAAATACCTACACACTACAGAAATACACCAGAGTCCTTAGGTTGATCTCAGGGATGTTGCAGTTGCTGACCCATACCTTTAAAACCTGTGACAGCAGGACAAGCGATGATTTCCAAAGTCTTCAAATGGACAGCAGATGGCTTTTCACTGTTGGGATTTTTTTCTAGGAAGGGATTTTGTCTTTATCAGGTATCTGTGGCTTCATTTGCCACAAGGTAGTTGTGTAAATTTTATGTTAGTCTCTTGTGTAACTGCAGGATGAAGCACTGAATCTAGCTATAACAAAAAGCTGTGTCTGACGATCTGGTGCTAGTGCTTGAATTTTAAGTAATTTGAATTTGTATTATTGTGGCCTCCACAAGGCCAGTTTCCCAGTACTGTTTAGTTTTGGGTTTGTTTTGATTTTTTAAATACATGCTTCTTAGCATTCAGGAGCTATGTAACTTGTGACTTGCTTTATTCAAATAGTATCTTGAATGAAACCCGAAGAAGAAACAAGTTTTAGAAGAAGGAAGGATGGTGACAAAGATTATGAAAACCTATTCTGACCTCAGTGTGGGGAAGAAATGGTTATTCAGTTAGTTTTGCTAAATAGTTCTATGCAATTTGGAAAGAATGCATCCTGCAAATTACTGATGGATGATGTTGAAAGTTTGTAAATAACTGGCAAAAGGAGGAAGTGTTTTGCTAGTTGTTTAAATATATTTTACCTGTTACATCCTGCAAGATCTGCACATGGTACATTCCCCAAGGAGTAGGTTCCCTGGTGGGATACGCTGCCCAGCTGATAGACCCTGCAGACCCCAGGGGAGTTCCAGGTGATTTCTAAGGTTGCTTCCAGCCCAGATCACTCCGTGATTCTATGAAATATTGCATAGGACAAGAGGATGGGGCCAGCTCTTCTGGTGGCAGCCTGCAGCTGGTTATAAAACTGCAGTATCTGTTACTTCTCTTAAAGCTTCCTTTCCAGGCAAGCTTCCGGTGTCATCATCTAACCCTTAATTGTCTGCTACTAATTGTTTGGGCTCATAGGTGGCTATCTGAAGCCTGTCTGCTGACCTTCCATCCCAAGGCTGTTTGATGATAAAGCATCATTCCGTGTAAGTTTCAGGTCACTAATTCAGACAATGCATAGCTCTGTCAATTCACTTCTGTCCTAACCTTCATTTCTGTTTCTGGCCTCATTTCCCTTTTCTGTGGAAAATCCTGAGCGTTTCTGAAGCAAAACTGTGTCTTTAAAAGGATGTTCCTGTCAGGGTATTTAGTCTTACTTTTCCCTAGCACCTGGGGACAGCTGCATCAAGTTGACCAGGTTTTCACAGAAAGTGTGAGGAGGTTAGAGCAGCTGTCCTGAAGCCAGTAACTCTTCAGGGGGGCTTCATCATTTACAGAGGACAGTACTGGGGTTATGCTATTCCCCATTTCCACAGCACAGTGAACCTTTGCTGTTGGGTTCTGAACCCAAATACTCCCCTCAAATTGCCTCCCCTGGTGCGCTCTGTCTTTTAGGAACCCCATTTGATTTCCCTTTGCCGAAGGAGGGTGACATCATTCAGCCCTTGACCAGCATAACACCACCTCTGATTGGCCAGCTTAAAATGGGACCCAGAAGACACAGCACACCAATTGGTGAGTTTGACCTGAATGGTTCTGTTCTGCAGTGAAAGCCTGCTTGGAAGCTTTTGGTCCTTGATGCAGGATCCAATGGGATAGCTCAAACCTACCTTGCTGTTCTGTGAGGAGGGTTCACCTCTTCTTCATGCTTCCCTTGTTATGTTCTCCAGTGAAGAGGTTTTCTCCCCAAGCATGGGGTGGTATGGAACATGTCATGCTTACACTCATTGTGTTCCTGCACAGAACTGCTTCAAAGAATGCAAAAGACTCCTCTGAGTAGTGAAAGAGCTGAACTAAAAAAAAATTTTCTGATATTCATCATCTTCTAGCAGAACCTCCTCTACTAGGTTCACAGTACAACAGCATGCATTTGCTGGTTCAAAGGAAGTGTGTATTTCTGCTTGTGTAATAGTAAAGTGTTCTGTTGCAAGCTAAGGATGATACCTGTGCTACAGAACTTCCATGCTTCAGAACTCTGTATAGGAATTTCCACTACTGTGTAATTGCTAATAACACGTGCAGTGAAGCATCTTCAAAATGGAGTTGGGACTGGAAGCCTAGCACTGTGAATGACAGTAGCTACTTCTTGGTTTACTTTTTTGTTTTGTTTTTGTATTTTCAGTGGATGATAGTTGCCCAGACAGCACTATAACAACTAGTGATGTTACAGCAGAGGGCATGATGGAGACCAACAATGTCACTGTGGAGAGTGCAGTGGTTTCAGCAGACATGTCACAAGTGTCTGAGAAAGGAGATTCTTGTGTGGTTCTTGAGACTGATGCAAAACTCTCTCTGCGAATGAACCTTGTTACCCCGGTGAACGACGGGAGTGAGGAGTCCCTGCCATTCAGCTTGGAAAGTAAGGCACATCGAAACATACAGGTCCTACTGGATCTTAGCCCTAACTCAGAAACCCCTTGTGGCATTTCCTGAGACGGTCTCTGTAATCACTGAAGTTTGTTTCTCTGTTTCTGCAATGCTTTAAGGAAGGATGGGGGGAGAGGAGAGGCCTCTGTTGGGAGGAAAGCTATTTCCAGCAGACTAAAATTTGCAATGTGTAGTGGCAACATCACAGGACAGGAGCTGGAGTTTGATTATACTGGGAGGGAAGAGATTTTAAAAGTATAATCTGGACAAAAAAGTTCTGACACCATTTTAATGAGAACAGTGACATTCATTCTAATAGTCAAAACCACATAGAAACTCCAGTCTGTGATAAACAAGTTGGGCGGGGGATGACAATGACATCTCTTTGCTGAGTGGCAGGGGCTGAGAAGGGACAGGAGAGTCTGTTCAAGTGACACCAAAATCTCCTTCCCTCCCTTCTTGTTTCAGAGCCTATTGCCAGTGACAGGAAAGATGGAACTTCAGCTGGTGCCGGGGCTCCTGCCAGGTAACTGGCCTTGTTGCTGTGCAGAGTGAATAACAAGGTCTGGGTAGTTCCTTTTTCCACTCGTTACCAGCAGCAGGGAAAAAAGAAATTAAAATGAGACACAGAAGCAGGGAACACTTTTAGCAGTAGCCATGACATGAAAATCTGCTGCAAGACCTAAAGAGTTAAGTGCATAGGCAAGGTGGGTGCCCCACCTATTCATTAACTACAGGGTTTGTGCTTTCTTCTAATGTCAGCATTTTTCCAGCATCTGATTGTAGTCAAAGCAGAAGTTCATGTCTTGTGTAGTCTGGAATGTAATTCTGCCCTATCCACCTCCTAAATTTCAAATACTTGTTTATCAGCTTTCTTTCCTTATTGTACAATTTTCTGCAATGAACCTCTGAGGAGTTCTGAAAGAGCACTGTCTTTTTGATATGAAGCTGATAGAAACATAACCAGCTCACCAATGTACTGAAATCATGGTTTAACATGTTGACCAAAACTTAAGTTTTGGTCTTTTGATTTGTGTTTATCTATCTTACCTCTCATCTAATGCCCAGCATTGCTTGATTTTGGCTTTTGGGGAGTATGGTTTGTAAGTACTATTAAGAATCTGAGTCAGAAGAGAGTGACCTGTGATCATCTGAGTGAAGTATAATGGTTGGAAGAGAGAGAAGCTCAGTCTCTCTTGTCACAGGACTGCATGCCGGATATAATCATGCCTTAGTGCTGAGGATGAGCGGCAGTCATCCTGCTCTTGTTGAGCATGGATTGCCTTTGTAGCTATACCTGCCTTTGTAGCTTGACCTTCCAGGATCTGCTTTATGACTCTCATTACCTGTATTTTTGTGTTGTCATGAAAATGACGGCGGTAAGCCATAAATGGTCTGTCACCTGGTGGGTGCCAGGGGTGTGTGGTGAAGCTCCTGATGGTGCAGCAGTTTCTATACTGCATTTTCTGGAATCCTTACGTTACTCTCTGCTGTTCAGGTGTCTGCAGAAATGACAGAAATGCTTGTGCAGTTGCAGCTTGTTTCTTGGCTTTTGAGACTGATGACGTCTCACTCATTCTGTGGCTGTATAGGTCAGCAAGCTTAGTACCAGGTGTTGCTTTCCTGAGGGGCTAGAGAACTCTTGTTGCTGTGTAAGAGATTTTCTCACTCCCTGATACTTTTTTTGTTTGTTTGTTTTAAATCTGTGCTACTAGCTCCCAGAAAGCATCATCTGTGTTTAGTCGTGTCTGTGAAGTTCGTCGAGAGGATGAGGCCAGAGGTCATGGTCTTTCCACTTCTCCGTTTAGGTAACTCCTCACAGTCTTTGCCTGCCAGTCCTGGTTGGATTTATATGCACATGTGCATTTTCTACATCACAGAAATTGCACAAAGTCATTGTCTTTGGGTGACTTAGAAGGTTGGGGACAGCAGGGTAAGTATAATAAGTATTGTATGTTTGTAGCTCACGTGGTAATCAGACTTACCTTTTGACTGAGCAGTGATGTGATTGCAGCTGCCTAATACACTCGGATAAAACCTGGGGCTTGAAAGAACTGAGATCATACCTGTGGGTATTTAAATACCTTCTCTTCTGTTCCAAGATCTTCAGACCTATAGTGCTTGTTACTGTTTCTGCCATTGTCTCCTTTCCAAGTCCATCAATTTTTGCTGTCTGTGGTTGCTTTGAAAAAGACTGTACAGCTGCATATCTTATGGTGATAAAGTTGCTTGCTGGAGGAACAGAGGTAGAAATCTGCTTCTTTGGTGTTTTCTATTCTGTCTTTTGATATGGCAGTGAGCTCTTGGTCTATGGAGAAAGAGTAACCTGTATTTCAAGAACATTTTACTAAAGACTATAATGAACAGGGAGTTTCAGTGCTGGGCCATGTACAGACAGAGTGGAAGTCAGTCATTCCTCAAAGTCCTCAAGGACATGAGGGAAGCCAAATGTATACTTAGAGTAAGGCTTAGTATACAGTCCCATGTAATACCTGTAACACTTTTGACAGAGCAGATAAATTCTAAGGAAAACATCAGGCAGCATTTGTGTTTATGCTCCTGCCTTTCTTGCTAGGGGTGACTGCCTGTTTCAAGGCGATGAAGTGCTGAAGCAGCCTGCAGCAGCTTAAGGGTGGCATGACTTCCAGGGGCATATTGAACAGTTGGTGCCTGATGTGTGGGGTACCGATTGCTTTACTAGTGTTTGGAAAAGCAGCTAGTGCTCTACAGATGTCAGCCATTCTTCTTGCTACCACATGAATCACTTGGGAGATGTTGAAAAGTTGTTTGATAATTTGAGAGTCACTGAGTTCCGTGCCATCTTAAGCAGCAATTTAATGACTGACAGGGTTTTTGTGTTGTTTTTTTTTTAATAGTGAGTGCTTTCACTTAAGTGGCAACATACTGGTGGTCTTTTTTAATCAGTAATTTTGATCTGTATATAACTGGTTTGCAGGGGAGATCTGTTCCGTTTTCCTGGCACACAAGAAGATGCTGAATTACATAAAAATCCCAGTGAACAGATCCTAATTCCTCAGAGGATGCAGCAGGACTGCCATCAAGAACCTTCAGATGCACAGGATGGGGCATCAGTGGATGGGGCATCAGTGGAGGCTGGTATTGTAAGCACTCAGGCAGAAGAAAGGAGAAGTATACAGAAGAAACGAAGTAAGGCTGGTAAAATTGATGAAAGCCAAGAAAGGTGGCCAAACACCAAGAATAAAGGGATTCAAACTACAGCAGATTGTCTTTGTACCCCAACAACCGTTACAACAGCAACACAAACGTCAGAAGAAATCTGTAGCCGGGTGGAAGTGGGAACTAGTACATCAGGGCAAAGGCCTGGCCGACAAGATGCCAATGTCCAGACCGAGGAGAGTGGGGAAAAGCTTGTGAATGCCACTGGAGAGCACATGGACTGTCTGCACAGTCAGGTGGGACGAAGGCTGTATTTAATCTTACTGCTTTAGAACAGTAAAGTATCCCCATAGCCAGTAGATTCTCTGTCAGAAAAAGCCAAAAGGACACTTTGAAATATTAATGTCAGAAGCTTTCCTGTATCAGCTGTACAGAGCTGCTGAAGTAGCAGTACTCTCTGGGCAGGCAGCATATATCCTGGGTGCTTATTTTCTGGTAAAATATGACACATTTTGTCTGGTTGGTTTTGTGTGTCCAGATGTAGTTAACACTGTAAAAAAAATTTCAGTGTTTGTTGGGTGAAGATGGGAGTTGCGTGACACTTTGCATGAAGGGTTTGATGTCTTCTGTTTTGCACCAACTAACTTCTGTCAGCTTGTTTTGCCGTTCTATCCAGTGTCAGTGGATGGACAGGTGAGGGAGACCTCATCCAGGGAGACATTCCAACAGGATGAGTAACTTTGAGTTAGTATTTCAGAAAGCATTGCAGACTCAAGGAAAGTCACTGCTTTGTGGTTGCTGCTTGTATGTTTTATTGTGAACACAAAGACTAGAAAATCATTTTTCTGAACTTGCCTCAAGAATCATGAGTCCTCTGGGAAACGGGAGACTAACAGAGCCATAGATATGCTGGGTAACACCGATGTGGTATGTCTCAGGGTCCACTGCAGGAAAGTATCAGAAGCCATGCTCAGCAAGTTTGCTGTTGGACTGCTATGATTTCCCTTCCTCTACCTATCAGCAAGTCAGCAAAATGTGTTCAGTTCTCCTTTGTTTGGGTCCTTTGTGGTGTTGCATCTAATTTGTAACATGCTGAAAGGTTCCCTATCCCAGAGCTTAAATGCGGTATGAAGAGACTAGTACAGAGATAGCTCTTTGCAGAAATTATTTGCTTTTCATTGTGGTCTGTTTTAGTTTTAATTCGGCCTGTTTATTACAGGGAGAGGAGGAGTTTAACCTTCATCCATCCAGAGGCCGAGCTCAGCATCGCCACGTACGAACGGTTCGAGAAGTGCGTACCGTTGTCACACGAGTTACAACAGATGTGTACTATGTAAATGGTGCAGAGGTGGAACGGAAGGTGGTTGAGGTGAGTCCTTGTTTTCAGGGCTGAATGTAATGATGTGTTGGCTGAAAAATGAAATGAGAACGTGTTGTGGCTGCAGAAGACGAGTTGTGTGAATGAGTCAGCATGCTGTGATGGCAAACTTCTCATCATGAGAAGATGTAGAGCACTTAGCAGTGCAAGGGGAAAGCTGTGTATTTCCAGCTAGGGTGTTTCACACCCATTACTGTATTCTGAAGACATGGGGGGGGGTTCGTCTTAAAAAGCTGAGCAAAAGACTTCACTGTGTGTGTCGAACTGTTGTAAAATTCTTGGGAATTTGTCAGAGTAGAGGTATTTCAGAATAGGCAGAAATTCTGCTACCAAGAAAAAAATCACTTCTGCCTGTAAAATTGCATTATGTAAGGTAGCACAGCCAGTTTTACACTGTCATTTTTAACTGCACTCTTCTGAGTCCTGTGGACCTAATTCTATGAGAATACAGAATTCTGTAAGATTAAAGCCTATTGCTAGTACACTTGTGTTGACTGGAAAATCTTCAGGGAAACTCAAAAGATAACTGACAAATGCTGATTTAATGTGCACAGTAGTCATATAAACCTGCTAGCAGAATAGCACTAACCTTTTATTGCTGTGAAGGTACATAAGAGCCTTGTGCTGTGTTGTTATTAACCCTTTTGCATCATTACTCATCATAAGTTCAGTGCAAAGTTTATACTTTACACCTGATGCTACACACAAAATTGCTTATTGTAACATTATTACAGAGAATTAAGTTTCCTGAAGTGTACTTACATAGGTTGTGTAATCACAATCATATAACCACTACCAGTTTATCTACCAACATTTAATACCCGTTTCATAAATAGAGTTTTTTATATCCATTAAACTTTAATGGTTCCAAATGACCAGCTGTCTGAAACTGATCTTAAGATTATTAGTAACCAAAGGCTGCTAGTGTCTCATGTATTTCTTGCACTGTGAAAGGAAGGGAATTACTCAAATTCTAATTTGATACCAACTAAGCTCTGTTGACTGATTTCTTAACGTGGCTTCTTTATATAGAACATCCACAGGCATGTAGTGAGAGGTGATTCACTGTTGACTGTTTATCAGCCTGGGCTCAAATCTGCATGGCTATCATCAGTCTCGGGAATGTGGTCTCAACTTGTCTGTGCTTTTTGCCTGGAGACTGTAGAACTTCCACCTAGCCAGTGCATTACCTTTGACAACTTTTTTTTTTTTTAATTATTTTTCTATTTTCCCCTCTTAAGGAAACTGAGGAGCCTGTAGTGGAGTGCCAGGAGTGTGAGACCGACACTTCCTCCTCTAGAACTGGAGTGGGCTCATCGCTGACCTCAGGGGACCTTGGTGATGTCAGCTCCTTCTCATCTAAGGCCTCAAGCCTCCACCGTACATCCAGTGGAGCCATCAGTGGTCATTCTGCCACACACAGCAGCAGCAGCAGCTCAGGGCGAGGAACTGGAGCTCTCAAAGGGAAAGAAACTGCAGACTTTGCTTTACCGGTTGGCAGAGGCGTCTTAGGAAAATTAAGGTACATGCAGAGCCTTGGGAAAGGAAGAACAGGTATTTGTGGAGCTGAACAGCTGGCTTGGGTGGAGTGTGAAGCAGGGTAGACGGTAAACCAGGAACTTCCTGGGAAGGACGTGGCTTGAACAGAAACAAGGAGGCAGTCTTTGCTTTCACTTCATCCTCAAGGAGTAGTTTCTTTTCTTGTGAGGCATTGGTTTCCCTAAGTTCTTGACAGTTCAGCAGCGATGAGGTAAACTCCTTGACCAGTTGTACCACAGAGAAAATGGGGGGTGGGGGAGGTGGGGGTGGAGGGAAGGGGAATTCTAATGAGCTGGCTTCTCTTTTCAAAACAGTTAACTCATAAATTTTCTAGCCCTAGGAAAGGAGCTGGTCAGCCAGCATCTCCACTCAGACTTAGCCAGACAGGAGCACTGCCTTGTGAGGAAGAGGAGGACTCTGTGTCTGGCACTCGTCAGGGTGGCCGAGCCCCTGTGACACCTCGTGGGCGAGGAAGAAGAGGCCGTCCACCATCTCGAACAGCAGGAACAAGGTACCCTGGGAAAAGAAGACTAACTTAAATGTATTGCCAAGGAAGCGAGTGGGGAGTGGCTGTCTTAATGTGATAGAGAAAAAGGAGCACTGAATGTTTCAGGAACTACTTTTTAGTGATAGCGTGTAGCAGCTGCAAGCATCTTGCCCAAGTATTCTTTGTTTAGTAACTGTTTTTCCTGATCCTTCTGGGACTGCTTTTCTCTTTTCTACAGAGATTCAGCTGGGCTGCCAGGTGTGGAGGATCTCTCAACTACAGCATCACCTGAGGAGAAGTCGTTTACTCATTCAGTTCACCTGCCAGATGGAGGGGAGAAACCTGATACTTCTCGCTTCTGTGGATTGCGTAGAAGTGATTCTCCAGAGATTCCATTACAAGTGGTGACCTGTCCCTCAGACTGTGTAGACTCGTCCTCTGGGAGCAGCTTTGTGGGCCTCAGGGTTGTAGCAAAGTGGTCCTCAAATGGGTACTTCTATTCTGGGATGATTACCCAAGATGTTGGGGCAGGAAAGTACAAGCTGCTTTTTGATGATGGATATGAATGTGATGTGCTAGGAAAAGATATTTTACTCTGTGATCCTATCCCACTGGAGACTGAGGTGACTGCACTCTCAGAGGATGAGTACTTTAGTGCAGGTAAGAGCAGTGCTTGATTGAGCTCCATCCATGGGTTTTCAGAGTTGCTGATTTGCAATAGGAGATGATGCTTGTGCAGAAGGATGAGAAGCCTGGGTATAGTTGGTTAACAGGTGTTATCTGCTGTCTTGTCAGGTGTGGTGAAGGGACACCGGAAGGAGTCTGGAGAGCTGTACTATTGCATTGAAAAGGAAGGCCAGAGGAAGTGGTACAAACGAATGGCTGTTATCCTCTCTATGGAACAAGGAAATAAGCTTCGGGAGCAGTTTGGGCTGGGGCCTTACGAACCTGTCACCCCTCTGACCAAAGCAGCTGACATCAGTCTTGGTAAGAGGAGGTGCTCTTGAGCTGTTGGCCACACTGTTCTGTGTCTTGTGCCTTTGAGATACTTCTGGCTTCTGTTCTGAATTACCCATGTTTAAATCTTTCTTGGTATTCAGCAATGCTTTTGGTACTTTATTTTTCAAACCAACACAGCCCCCTCCCAGCTCCCTGGGTGCCCCCTACCCTGCCTCCTCATTAGCAGGGCAGTGTGAACAACTGAAAAGTCCTTGACTACTTGGCAGCAGCTAAAAACATCAGTGTGTTATCAGCACTGCTCTCATCCCAGCTCCCAAACACAGCAGTGCACCGGCTGCTAGAAATTAAATCAACTCTATCCTAGCTGAAACCAGGACATGGAGTTAGGTGACAGCCAGTGACTGATCTCTGCACCTGGAAAGGGGCAACCCTGGCTACACGTCCAGAGCAGGGGATCAGATGCTGGAGGCCAGCCATGCTGAGAGGGATTTGGGGGTCTTGGTCAACAACACATGAGCTGGCAATGTGCCCAGGCAGCCAGGAGGGCTGACTGTATCCTGGGGTGCATGAAGCATGGCATGGCCTGTCCGGGGAGGGGATTGTCCTGCTTTACACTGCACTGGGGCAGCCTCGCCTCGAGTACTGGGTGCAGTTTTGGGTGTCACAGTACAAGAAGGACATAAAAATATTGGAGAGTGTCCAGAGGAGGGTAACAAGGATGGTGAAGGGTCTGGAGGGGAAGTCATATGAGGAGAGGCTGAAATCCCTTGGTTTGTTCAGCCTGGAGGAGACTGAGGGGAGACCTCATTGTGGTCTGTGGCTTCCTGATGAGGGGGAACAAAGGGGCAGGCACCAATCTCCTCTCTTTGGTGACCACGTATAGAACCCGAGGGAGTGATATGAAGCTGTGACTAGGGAGGTTTAGGCTGATGTTAGGAAGAGGTTCTGTACTGAGGGGGTGGTGGGGCTCTGGAAATGGCTTCTGTGGGAAGTGGCTGCAGCACCGAGCACTCACTCATATGCTCTGACCTGGCTGGCCCTGTGTGGAGCCAGGAGCTGGACTCAATGATCCTTATGGGCCCCTTCCAACTCAGGATATTCTGTGATTCTATTTTATAGATAATCTTGTAGAGGGAAAACGGAGGCGGCGTGGTAACCTTGGTTCTCCTAGCACTTCCAGCAGCAGCACAACTCCCACTCGTAAAGGGCAGGAGAGTCCACGTGTGCCTCCAAGCACACTGTCTGGGAAAAGAAAACTCATTGCTTCTGAAGATGAGAGATCTCCAGCTAAACGTGGCCGCAAATCCACAATGATAAAGCCTGGTGAGAACTTTATTATCTGCTCTCAAACTTTCATTTGGCTATTATTTTTTTCCCTCCCTGGTATTCCTGTAATTGATCTTTCCACTTCCCATAAACAAAAAGTAGATGAGTTTTCTTGCTTGCTGTGCAGGATTTGAGAGTTATTCTCCCTGGATGTATTCAACAGCCAGATATTTTTAGTGTAGTCTGAGTACTTAACTGCCATCTTTTCAATTCTCCATTCTAGAAACGTTCTGACATTAATGCCATGATTTACCTCTCTCCTTCCTTCTGTCTCTTTTCATACCTGTTTAGTCAGTCCTGAAATGCCTAGCTGTTAACAGTAAGTGTTGTTCTGGGTTATGATAGACCAGGGAATATTGTCCTGTGAGTCATTCAGGTTCTAATATGCAGATTCTTTGCAACCAGAAGGGTAGAAAAATCCCCACTTATTGTACTGTAGTCCTAACCCTGTCCTGCCTTCCTCTCCCTCAGTAGAACAACTGAAGTTGAACATATCCCAGATCTTGCTCAGGGTCTTTGTGCTGAATGTGACTTTTGAGACTCGTGGTCCTTCTGTCTCTCTGCAGGGGCTGTGAGAGCCGGGGAGTTCGTAAGCGTCTGTGAAGGTGCAGATGCTGTAGATCCCCCAGTACTGGAGGACCATCACAGTCCCTTGCCCTACAATAAGACCCTCTTCTTGGGATATGCCTTTCTGCTCACCATGGCAACACCCAGTGACAAGTCTGTCAATCACCAGAAGCCATCAGATGGTCCCACAGGAAGTAGTGAGGAGGAAGAAGGTGAGGCAAATCTTAACCCCAAGTGGAATGCTGTGGCTGTAGGATAAACATGGGGTGCTGCCTGATCAGGCATTTGTGAGTGCTTGTTTTACCCTGTTGCTCTTCAATCCTTTCCAGAAAGCACCTAAGTCTCTAAGGAGAATTTGTAACCTGAAATGTGGCAAGCATCAATGGTGATCATAGGGCTGTTCAGCAAGTTAAGAAAGGTGTGAAAATTAGTGAGATCAGCAGTCTCAGAATAGTATAATATAAGAAAGAAGGTTTCAAGAGGTAAGACCTAGTGCTGGGAAACACAGGACTTGAAAGCATGAGTGGGTTGCTCCAGTTTCCCTTTCCTAGGGTCATGTTTCATGCAATGAACTGCAGCATGAAACAAGTGAAAAGGTGCTCAACCTGACCAGCTTGGCCAGTGCTGTGCTTCTCCTTCTGCTACACTCCCCCACCCCTTTTTATTTTCTTTTTTGACTCTTCCAAGGGTTTTCTTTAGATATTTTGGGGAGAAAGGCTGGCATCCTTTACTGAAGTGGATGAGGGCTCTGTACAGCAAGGAGCACATGATTGTAAGCAGATGTAGTTAAAAATGGAACTTTCTGTTTCTGCTATAGAATTTTTGGAGATGACTCCATATGACAAACATTACATAGCACAGCAGCTGCGAGCAGGAGCTGGCTATATCCTGGAAGACTTCAATGAAACCCAGGTAGGGGCTTGCTTACTAATCCAGAAGGATAGTCACAGAATAGTAGAAACTGTAAGGAATTTCTGTAGCTCATCTTGTCCAACCCCTCTGCTGAAAGCAGGATAAAATAGAGTGGATTGTTCATGTCCTTGTCCAGTTGGGTTTTGAATATCCTCAAAGATGGAGACTTCACAACCTCTTTAGGCAACTTTATGCTGTGTTTGACCACTTCCAATTTATTAAAAAAGAAATTCCTGTATTTAAACTTCTGTCTGTTGCTACTTGTCCTTTTAGTGGATAACACCAAAAGTCTGTGTATACCCTCCTATCAGTCATGAATATGTATTGATAAGACCACCCAGGCTTTCCTTTCTTGAGCTTAAACAAACACCTCTCTCAGGTTTGGTTTTGTTGGGGTTTTTAAAAAATCTCAGATGCTCCAGTATCTAGATATCTTAGTGGCCTTTGGCTGGGTCTGCTCCAGTATGTCCTGTGGTTTTGTTGTACTGAGGAACCTGGGAGTGGTTGCAGCACTCCAGATGTGGTCTCACAGCTCTGTGCCTCAGATCGCTTTGAGGTAGAGCTCTTCACTCTCAGTTATCAGATCTACTTGGAGAACTAATCTCATTTAGTGTCACTTAAATTTGGATTTTCAATAGAGAGTGTAAATTGTTCTGTGAGCATCTTGCTTGAGGATGCAGTCTTCTCCAGTGACTTAGTGAGTCTCAAACTAAAAGATTGATCTTTGTCTGAACTGGAAGAGGTCATTTGGATGCAAAAACTGCTAGGCAGTTTGTGCCTGTGACCTGCAGAGCTTGGAATAGATGGTTGTTGTAAGCTCTCTTCATTCAAAAATCTGTTTATCTAATTCCCCTTTCACATAATATGGTTGTGAAAATCAGGGCTTCAGTTGTTTTCTTCTCTAAAGTGTTTAGCAGCAGAGTAGCTTCTGGGTGTTTTTGCAAGCATCATCTCCTGTTCACATGTCTCTTTATCTCCCCTGAAGTGTAACGCAGCCTATCAGTGTCTTTTAATTGCGGATCAGCATTGCCAAACTCGGAAATACTTGCTGTGCCTTGCCAGAGGGATCCCTTGTGTGTCTCATATCTGGGTTCATGATAGCTGTCATGCTAACCAGCTTCAAAATTACCGGAATTACCTTTTGCCAGCTGGTTATAGCCTCCAGGAGCAAAAACTGCTGGAATGGTAAGTGATAAATAACCATGATCTGAGTCCACAGACTGAGGATTTAATCAGAGAATTGTTGGGAAGTTCTTGAATCCTGCAGGTACTGAAGGTGTCCCTGGTACTGCTCCCCATGCTTTCCCTTCCATTTAGGAACAGCACTTCCATCTCTTTCCTTGGATTTACAGTGACCTCTAATGCCAAGGTACATTTGGGTGCCATATACACAAAAAGTCTTCTGGGAAGTAAAAGATGTCAGTCTCCTCATGAGGAAGATGGAATTCAGGCAAGGCTTCCCACACACTTGGCTGACTTCTCTAATTGCTCATCAGTGGATAAAGGAGAGCAATACTACTACAGTTTCCTTTTCCTTTGGTACGTTTTGAAGCCAGCTTCTGCATTTTCTATGGAGTCTAATCCAGTAGGTCTGTTCCAAGAGAACAATTGTCAGGTCAGACTCCTCAGGCAAGGTGAGGGTCAGGCAAAAGCAGTTTGAAAACCTGTGTGGGCTTTTGGCCAGGAGACTGATGCTTGCTCAGCCCTGTCAAAGCAGAGACATTCTGCACAGAAAAGGTGGTTCACGATTAAGGAGTAGTTTAGCCTAATTTTGGATTTAAGCTGCTGCACACATACGTCACCAATGTTGTATGGCTCTGTTTTACTAACTGTAAGCAGAGGGTAATTTTTCCAAGTACTTCAGGAGGGCTGGTAAGAGAGCAGATCGTTGTATGCAAGATATTCAAAGAACCAATATGGAAGCAAATAAGGTCACTAGAAGAAGTAGATAATGGTCCTCAAATAAAGTCTGAGACTACTGTCTATTTCTTAGCAGTCTATTTCTTTTCTTTATTCTACAGGCACCCACGACAAAACCCATTTCATAACCTCAAGGTTCTCCTGGTATCAGACCAGCAGCAGAACTTCCTGCATTTATGGTCTGAAATCCTCATGACTGGGGGAGCAGCGTCTGTTAAACAGCATTACTCAAATGCTCACAACAAAGGTACTCTGGCCAGTTTCCCAGGCTTATTTAGTTGGGAATCCAGTGCCACTGTGATCTCTCTAGTATGGTTTAAAACTATTTAGGGTGGCTTCTGAGGTGGTCTGTAAGCATAAAGGAAGGCAAAGTGCAGACACTAGCTCTCTCCTCAAATGTAAATCTAGAAGATTACATCTGTAAGACCCATCTTCTAGGGAAGGTGTTGCAGCGATTCAGAGGAAAAGCCATCAGGTTCCAGCCTGTGTTGAAAAGGGGAAATAGGCAGGAGTTCCTCCTTGTGTAGGTCACTAAAATTGTGCTGCTTTGTCTTTCTCCACCCCTCTCAATATGGGACAAAGGCCCTAGGTCAGCCTGAGGTCAGGACTTGGGGCTATCTAGTTGTGGCTGTTGGCTACTGTTTTTCTGTTAATTTCTGTCCAGCTACTTACAAGGTGCAGTGTTGTTGTAGAGCATGTCTTGATCACAAAGAGAACTCACTGGCTAGTAATGAGAGGACATGGAAGAGAGATTCATGGTGGTAAAACACACCAATCTTCTGCTGCAGAGAAGGTGCTTTTTCTTTTTCAAACTGACAGGTGCCTGTCTTTCTTCCTGTGCAGATATTCCTTTGGGTGTTTATGATGTGGTGGTGACTGATGTTTCCTGCCCAGCTGGTATCTTGAAGTGTGCAGAAGCTTTACGGCTGCCTGTTGTCTCACAGGAGTGGGTGATCCAGAGCCTTATTGCTGGGGAGAGAGTAGGCTACAAGCAGCATCCAAAATATAAACATGACTATGTCCCTCACTAAAACTTTGTCCTGCTGTCCCACTATTGTGCAGACTGTGTTTTAATCAGGTTTTAAATGTTTGTGTAATTGGACAGTGTGCATGGATTACTGTATATAGTTTTATCTGCTGGACTTTTATGATAAAATAAATGTTCAATCTCTTGTGGTAGCTGCTGGGACTCCTCACTTATCCCAAGACCATCCCTCCAGGATTTCTCTGAGCTGAATAGTGCTAATTTCTATTTTCAGTAAAGGCTGACATCAACATGAAGTCAATTATAAAGGAAGGGAAAAGTGTTCTGAAGCAGTAGCCTCTATTTCCAGAAGTGAATACTCCAGGACCAAGTTCAGGGCGGCAGCAGTAGCACTTCAGCATGTTGTGTACTCCTCCAGCTTGCTGTTGTTATCTTCCATTAATTTCATCAAGAAGTTGCTGACATGACTGGTAAGAATTTCTAGGACAAAATGCCATTTGGTTCTGGCTATTGGGGTGTTTTTCTTCCCTGTCATGACTATATGGGTATTAACCTGCCTTAGTGCAGACTGGCAGACCATCTCAGTAGAGATGGAGACACAGGGACTTAGGGCAATATTCTGGTTTCTCTTCAGATTGTACAAACTAAACTACTGGGGGGTGCACAGAGTGTCCAAGTGCTGTGTGTCTTTGTATAAATGGCATTGGGGTAAGTCATCTGCGCCTGAGCTTCTGCATTCACAGCCAGGCACTTCACCTGCACATTCAACTGAACTGTGAACACAGTGGTGCACTGAAGCTGCCAGACCTTATACTTAATGTCTGATGTCACTGTGTCTGAGTAAGAAGAAAGGATTCCTCCCATCCCTCAACACCCCCTGTCATGACATGTAACTTTCTTGAGAACTGCAGCTTCAGCTAGTGTGAGCATACCACCCCTTGAAGGGGAAAGCTGGTTTCCTGACAGCATTTGTGTTCAAACAGGAAAATCTGATACTACACCCTAGTCATAGATACAGAGGGCTCTCTTCTGCCACTCATTCAAATGGGCTAAGGCAAGATAAACATGTTATCCCAAGGCTAGGAAGCCTCAGTTTGCAATATGATGCTGTGCCACTCTAGTCTCTTTGTATTTGGGTGTAGACATTGACAACATAGTACATAATTGCATGACAAGATGGTTTTTATTTTGGTACAACAGAATAGTTAATACTACCATTCTAAATATTCTTGAATGAAAATAGTACATTTATTGCTGGCATCCTGCTTAGGTTTCTTCTGAGTTTTAGCTGTAGCACACTTTTCTACCAGCAGAGGAAGCTTTACACTTTCAATTGGGCAAAGCTTCTACTTTTGTCTTAACGTGCATAATTTTAGCACACAAAATGTATGAAGCTTTATAGAGAAAGCATGTGATATCACTAGTGGCTCCTTTACCTAAACAAATACACTAGAACAGTGTCCCGTATAAGAGATCCTTAAAATCCATCCATCCCTTCCTCCCTCCCGCTTCACCTCAAACTGCTTTTGCAGTTGTTTCATTTGCCTGGAGATACACATTTGATTAGCTGGCACTGTGCACAGCAAATCGGTTCACTGCACAAGTGGGAATCCTGAATACAGCCAAAACTACGTTCATGTGAAGACCAGCAGACTACTTCCTCCATACTCCAACGTGCAAGGATCATAGTCCAGCCAAAGAGTCAAGATTGTAATTCTTGTTGCTTTTTCACTTTCTGAAGAGGCACAGACTGCCTCCCGAGAAGCATTTATAGATATGCACAGGCTGCATATCTACACACAGCATGCAGGAACCATGCTTCACTGGGTCAGGAAAAAAAGGAGCTTCTTTCTGCAGTCACTAGGCAGCCTCATGTAAGCAGCACTTCCTGCCCATTCCTTCTGAAACAGCAGTTCACCAGGCAACAGCCAAATTCAGCTGAGTGCAAACTCTTGAGACCACCACTCTCCCCTGCTCCACGTGTCACAGCATGAAGAGGTGGTCTTGGTGCTTAAACCCCGAAACTGCAAGAGAAGGGTACAGTATTAACTACGTGTTGACAGGAACTCCCTGTATTGATCCACATCAGCATTTTTCAGCCAACATGAACTAGCAACTGCTTTCACTTCATGCTAAAACAAACTTGGAGGAGAGAAGGTAACTCATGCTGGTTAGTTACTTTTCTGTTACAGCACTATCAACACTTTCCTTCTAATTATTTTGGCTTACGTAATGAATAAAAATACTTATATTTTAGATCACTTTATGCTTCAAGTAGCTCAGGATAATATACAGGCAAGCCTGAAGATATTCCTACCTGCCCAAGGTTCCTCCAGCCTGGGTGTAGTACTTGTTATAATCCAAACGTAACAGCAGTTGAGCCAAGTCAGAGTTTATCTGATGGTTGCGAACACTGGAGAGAATCTTGAAGAGAAGTGATGACTGACGACTGAATCCCTACAAATTAGAAGTCAGTCAGTTCTGTGCATGACAGGAAGGAAGGGAAGAAAGGAAGAAAGGCAAGGCAGGAAAGGCTTTCCCCTCTTTTTCTGCCTGAACAATCCTCTAACAGCCTAAGCAATCTCTGCAAGAGAAGTGAGGTTTATGGTCCAGTATAATAAGTTGTCAGCTGCAAGAATTATTAGGTATCCAAAAGGAGGGGTAGATGCACAGGCTCATATCTACCTCCTTTCAATTCCAATAGGAATCTCTGCATATCTACCCCCTCTCTGTGCACACCGCATTTTTGACTTGCAAATTCTGATTAATTAGAATGATTGCAAGCACTCACACAGAAGGTCTCAGCTTAAGTTCACTCCTGTTGTGCAGCTGTTAAAGCAAGGGTGACTGCTTAGACACATGTTTGCAAGAGAGAAGAGCGGGTCCATACAAACACAGATTCACCTTCACCAAAATGCTGAGTTGCGCAGCTCCCCGTTCATCTAATGGGCCCAGATTCTGACTGACCAGAGAACAAAAACTATGACAAAGATCCAGAATTTCATTTAAACAGTGGAAAACCTGCATGGAATAAAATACAAGACAGTAGTTTACACAGAGTTCACACCCAGAGAAAGTTGTTCTTAGTACCTCAAATTTACAGCACTCACAATCAAGGTGTTGCTGATAACATGTTTTTCAATCAGTGAGTAAGAAGTTAAACCACTTGTTGGATTTTTTACAAGGTTTCCTACAGAAACCACAATGTTATGCTGCCCCTTTACCCCACCGTCAACCTTTGCAGACATTACTGGGGAAACAGAGATTGGCGTGATCCATCCAGAGGCACAGAAAGTACCACTGACTTCCCTCTTCAAACGGGGGCATCACTGTGCCTTCAGGGTTGAGAAGGAAGGCTAAAGAACAGTAAGAGCTGTGGTTCAAACCCTTGAGGTATCAACAGTGATTCATTGATACTAACCTTCTCTGTGAGTAAAGCTACAGATTTTATAAATATACTGGCAACACTGCAACCTGTTTTTTTACATAACAACAAAATAGACCCCACTCAGGAAGGCCTCACCTATTTTTATTCTCTAAAGAATGAGAGGGACTTTTTCCTAATCCAATGCATTTCAGAATGAGTTTCTCATGAATATAGTTCCCAGCACTATGCTAATTAGTGCTTCTTTAATGACACTTAATTGCCTGTGATAAAAAAAATAAACCTTATTAACTGAAATTTTGTTGCTTAACTGAATACTGGAATAATCTTGATTTAAAATAGCCAGGAATGCAGCATCCATAGTCCCCAACTGTAAATTAAGTGACCTTAATGAAATTATCTGTTCTAGTTTATACCTGCTGCCAGTCTCCCTAGAATGGTAGTCTGTGCTCTGGAGGATATTATCCCTGATCTGTTTTAAAAGAGATAGTTTGTCATATCTGTTCACAAGGTGCCTTTCTTAGCTGGAGAATGGGTAGAAAAAGATTAAAACAACCTACTTACAGGTTTTAGGAGAATGAAAGACTGAGCCAACAGGTTACTTAAGAAATGATCATGAGCCAAACGTATACTCTCAAAGTCTCGCGTGGCATTTATCTGTTGCAGAAGCTGAGAGAACTGAGACTCCAGTACATCCACCTGATGGATATGTAAAGACATCTCATTAGTATCTTAAGGAATGGGAGTACTTCAGACCAGCCAGAAGTTTTGTGTAAGAAACTTATTTTCCTTTTTGCTACTCTAGCCTTAGAGGCTGAAGGATTACATCATCTCTATTTCCTGAATGGGGGGATCATACACAATAGCAATACATAGCTGGGGGGGAATGATTTTTGATGCCTGAGTTTTATCTTAAGTAGAAAGGGAAATGGACACTTTCTCTAAGTTTAACCATTGAGAAGTATGTAGCCAGTATATAAACATAGATGTTTGGTTGTAGTTATCTCTGAATTTTACACTGGGAAATACTACCTGGAAACTCAGAGTAAAGGCTGCAGTGCAAAAGATCAGCCAGATCTTTTGAGAATCTGGAAAGCCAGAGTCTCTCAGTTCAGCTGTTATGGCTGTTAACAGGAGGGCCTGTAATGCTCACAAAATCAGCCTACTAGTGGCTGGTGTTTACACTTGAAAAGTCTCTTTTTACTTGAAATGGTCAGAATATGGCTTCTTTACATTCTTAAATCCAAACAAAAACAAACAAACAAAACCCAAACCAACAACTTGTCACTGAAACTGGAGTTCACTTAAAGGGGCAAGGGAAGAAGCCAGGATGATATTTTAATGCTGCTTCTCACAAACACTTGATAGCACTACAGAGGCAAAACTGCATTTCCAGTAGGACTCACTGATTCACAGGTCCAAAAACTTTGTAATTGTAGCACCAAGTCTGGGAACTCAGAGAAAGTTCTACACTTGTTCCAGAGGAAATCCCAAATTCCTTACGGTACAAAGAATCTGAACCCTGGAAGACAGGACTTCAGTGTTCCCCTCCATTAATTTCTGCCAGCTCTTGATTAATTGATAAGAGTTTACCTTTCTCTGTGATCCTGACCTGCAGATAATACTGAAGGTTGTCCACAAGAAAAGCCATGTGATCCCTCAGACGCCATTTGATGGCATCAGTTCTGTTGGATTTCAGGTGTTTGCGTTGCATCTGGAGAGCCCAGCAGTGCTGTAGCTCAGCCTGGACTCGTCGCACACTCAGCAGGTATTTGAACACAACATTGTACCTAGTGTCAAAAAATACAAAATTCTTTAAGGTTAAAGCCTTCCCTGGGTGCAGGTTCTGGAGAGCATAACAACTCAAGACTGGAAAAGGAAACAGAAGTTGGGGGGAGCATCTCAGGGTAACAGATTTCTGCTTGAATTGGTTACTGACCTAAAAGTTACAAGGTTAATCTCATGTAAGAAGGGAGAGCTGACAGTGTTTTGTCAAAGTAGCCCTGTAGGTAAAACAGCAGACAGAGTCGTACAGTGGTTTGGGTTGGAAGGGACCTCAAAGGTCATTGTTGTGGTTTGGTCCCAGCCAGCAGCTGAGCACCACACAGCTGCTCTCTCCAGGTGGGTGGGGGAAGAAAACCAAAAGCGAACCTTGAGGGTTAGGGTAAGGGTAGTTTACTGGGACAGAAGAGAAACAATATATATACAACAATAGGACTTTATAGCAAAATATACAGAACTGATGATACACAATGCAGTTTCTCACCAAACCACACAACTCAGGTGGTACAGCTCAGAGCCATCCCAAATACCTCCACTAGACCAGGTTGCCCAAACCCCCATCCAGCTTGGCCTCAAAGACTTCCAGGGATGGGGCATCCACAACTTCTCTGGACAACCTGTTCCAGTGCCTCACCACCCTCATAGGAATAAATTTTTCTCTAATTATCTGATATAAATCTACATTCCTTCAGCTTAAACTCATTACCCCAAGTCCTATTACTGCACTCCCTGATAAAGAGTCCCTCTCCATCTTTCCTGTAGCCCCTTCAGGTACTGGAAAGCTACTCTAAGGTCTCCCTGCAGCCTTCTCTTCCCCAGGCTGAACAAGCCTAACTCTCTCAGTTTTCATAGGAGACGTGTTCCAGCCCCCGATCATCTCTGCAGATCTTACTTTCATTACCAGTACTCTCAATATAAATGGAAGGAGACATTTTAAGGCTTAAGGAGCAAGATTAAGTATTTCTACCTTTCTCTCCCCAGAAGGAAAAAAAACCCAACACATTAGAAAGTGCCTGTGATCAAGGAACCTATAGATGAATATAGAAAGACCATACCTAGTACTTACTTCTCCAGAACAGCAGGAGTAAAGAGAATGTGCAGTGGCCACTGAACTTTGTAAGAAAGGCCCAGAGCTGCCCATCCTGAAGTGGGGGCTTCACGTGGAGATAACTCCCGGGAAGGCCCTTCACGAGTCTGAGAAGTATCTGAAAACAAATGAGGTGCTGAATTAAATCATTTCTCAGTCAAGACAACCATGGAAAGGAATTAAAAAAGGGAGAGAACAGACTAAGGAGAGCCAAAGCAGGCTAGGTCATCACACAGACCTGCAAAAGGAATCAGCTTAGTATTTTTTTACCTTCTGAGAAGGGTAAGTAATAGAACTTGAAAGCAAGGTCATCATTGCCCCTCTTAACACACCACCAAAACCACAAGTAGGTATACCTCTATGCTCTTTTCCATGATACTCAATGGTTAAATGAAGCAAAGGAAGAAGGTTGTCATCATCCAAGAGTACCTTATGCGCAGACTGCTGAAATGCAACATTGACATCTGACAACGAGAGAGCAGATATCAGTGACAGATGCATCACCTTTTGTTAATTTTGCACCCATGAATTATTTATGCTCAGCCATAAAGACAACACTGACACACTATTTCCACTATTTTCATTTAATTCCAGCCTCAAATATGGAGAGAAACCTGTCACCTGAAAGTTTCCAAGATACTATTTTCACCCGCTCTGAGACACATTCCAATTCACAAGTGCTTTTCTTTCAAAACTAACAACACCTAGAGGATGAGGCAGAGTTCTTCTGTGCTGGATGTGGCTAACCCTTTTCCTGCTACATGACAGCGAGGACAGTTTGGTAAGTGAACAAGCAGCACTCACCATGTTCAGTTACAGCTGTAGGTGGTGTTTTTAACATGTGCTGTGCAGTGTCAATGAAGGCCTGAAACAGCTCACCTCTTCCCAAAAGGTAAAAGTCTTTTATAATCTGTGGAGATAAGTATTTTGTATATAAGCATATCAAAAACTGAGCAGAAATTTTAACCATCCTAGCTGACAGCATCCATTTTTATTACTGCTTGGACAACTTCTGCTGTTTCAAAACACAGCTGGAGAGTTATGAATTTCATCCAGTGACCAGAAAGTCTACGCTGCCTTTGCTTCAAGATGAAAAGCACAAAACCACATACACATACCCCTCTAACTCTGTCTCTGACCAAGTTCTATCACTCTGTGCTCATTCTTGAGACCTGGAAAATGAAAACAGCTTTACCTAAAAGGAGAAAGTGGAGAATCTAAGACAGTAAAGTATTTAATGAGAAAGAACCATAAAAAGACAGACAGAAAGAATAAGTTAAGCTGCTTTAACAAAAACCAGCAGTTATATTACCTTCAGTTGTCCTAGTAAATCCGATTCCTCCACCATCAGTTTCCAAAGGTGCTAGTGAGGAAAAAAAAACAAAAACACCCTTCCCTCAGGTTGTCCAGAACACATTCAGTGAGAACAGTAGCTGTCTTAGAACACTTGTGATGCCACCAAAAAAAGCACCTCCATAAAATGCTATATAAAGCACAGGAGAACACACAAAGAATCCTGAATGTAGGCAGCTTGTGCTACTATGTAGAACACTATCCTAATATACCATCAAGAAACTGCCCAAGAAACAGGAAGACTCATGACAAAAAAAATAAGCAAGTTCTTAGGAAATCAGTTCCACCTTAGCTTGCTTCTCACTTCTTTAACCTCCCCATCTTCTCAGGTTCGTTCCCCTCCCCAACCTCAATTGAAAAAGTACTAAAAGTTGCCAAAGCAAAGAATTTGTTCAGTGAGACACCATCTATTTTGCTAAAAGTGTGATGAAAAGTTCTGAAGTCACTGCAAGTGAAATAATTTTTACAAAAAAAATCCTTTCTTTCCCCCATGAAAAGTGAGTAGTATTTGTTAACGTAATTTCATCATTGGAAGTTGAGGTAACATGAAGCTCTGAGCCCCAACTCCCCCAAAAGCTATCTGCAGCATTCATATCCTTGTTCAATCCCTGGTTCTAAGGAGCCCTCTTCTACTTCCAATAACAGAAAGCTGAAGAGCTCCTCAGCCTGTATCACAGTTACCTTTCCTAGGATCCTTACCTCAGCCACGGTGCTCCGTATCCAGTCAACCACTGATTCAAAGTCCACCAAACTGAAGAGCGGTTGCTGCTTGAGTCGATGCAGCTCTGCTGCAAAAGTGTCCTCCTGGTTTTTTAGGATGGAACCTGCACAGCAAAGAGAGAAGTGTTTTGGACTACAAAAAAAGGAATACAGTTTGGAGAATTGCAGACCCCTTCCAGCCGAGTGGGGCAGAAAGACAGTCCAGGCTCAGGGATATGGTTTATGAGAGGATAGGTACAGTTGGACTTGATGATCAAAACGGTCTTTTCCATCCTGGTGATTCTGTGATCTCAGGTCTGGTAAGGAATGTGAAGTTGAAGAGGCCTCAAGGTACAAGTACCAAAGAACAAGATGACTATTCCAAGTACAGTTACAGTATAGACACTTGACATGGCAGGGATGGGAGATCAGTAAAAACCCAATATATTTTCTATGTAAATGATTACCACCAACAGCCCTTTTCCTAGGACTGAGCTTGATCTTTCAAACCTTTCTGACACATTAACCTGTTAGTTTGGTTCCCTATGTACCCTTGCCTGTTTCACATTTACCCTACTGCTTGAACTTGGGGATTTATATATTCTTAACCAAGCTAGAAGAGCTCTGTCTTTTCCCCTCATTCCTCCTAAGGGAAGAAAACAGTCCAATTTAGCTGTTCTTTTCTTCTCTGCAGTGTCACTCAAGTCATTTGAATACTTTTACATGGACAAGCTCTGGAGCCTCCACAGTAGTCCTCCCGATTTGGTGTAGGAATGCAGCTCCAAAACCATATCCGATGTAAACTTAGCAGGATCTCAGATAGAACCATCACCTGGAATTGTCCTTTTCTTGCTCTCTTAAATGCTCTATCTTACTTGTCTTACACAGCAATCTTTGGGACCACCCTGTAATGAATTTCTTATGTTTGTGGGTGCATTTTAATCCTATGACACTGTGCAGCAACATATACATTCACAGTAAGATGTGCCCTTGTGTCTTGTCTGCACCCTTGACAGACATGTGCAAACTGAAAACATGACCTTTGCAATCCCTTTATTTATCCAAATCCCACAGTGACTCGTTGCTGGAAACCTGGAGGCTACATTTGGAAAATGTTGTTGTTTACTCATCCTGTTCTTGAGTTGTGTTGGGGCTGGAAGGGCTGGGGCAGCCTTGAACATAGGATTCTTAATCCTAAATTGTGA
The DNA here is from genome assembly GCA_027925045.1 of Hypotaenidia okinawae. Classification (NCBI taxonomy): domain Eukaryota; kingdom Metazoa; phylum Chordata; class Aves; order Gruiformes; family Rallidae; genus Hypotaenidia; species Hypotaenidia okinawae. Next base: position 22,746,045 of record BSDF01000012.1, read on the forward strand.
GCTCAAGCCCCAAGTTGGGCACTGAGATGAGGACTGTTGTTGTCCTGGAGCTGCACCAAATCACCTCTCCAACAAGCCCCTTTTATGGGGAAATGATGTCAGGTGGTGTGGAAACAGCCCAGGCTGACTCAGCTCACCTATGCTGGCTGCCTGGGGCAGTTGACTCTGGCCTGGCCAGAACCAGGACAGTGTGGCAAGGTTCTGGTGTATCACTCCCTTGGAATCAACCAGAAGCAGGAGACTGGCAATACTGCTCTGTCTTGGCACAAGCATCCATGTGTTCTGAAGAGTATCAGCCAATATTCAGTGACTACTGAGGAATTTCTTACTACAGCATTTTGGAAGTCAGTCACTCAAAACTGGGCAAAGGCAGCAAGAAAGATGTTCCTTACCTTTTCTGGTCAGGTTAACATTTTGATTCTCAAACATCTGTACAGATTCTCCCACAAAGAGGATTTTCTCAGCAACCCGCACAGGAATGTAAGAAGGCAGCATTTCTACCCGCAGAGAAAACTGTTTCAGAGATGGAGCTAACATGTTCTCCTCCTCAATCAAGCGCTGTCAGGGACAAAAAAGAAACCAATCAAAAAAAGTGAGAAAACGAGTCACAAAAGGTGTATAAAGGGAGGTTGTGTGTGCAAGAAGGTAAATCTAAGCACATTGGAATGAAGCAAAAAGGCAGCAAACCTCATTTGCATCATTAAAGTAAGCCTGCAAACTTTTTTATACTTCTGGTACACTAGCAGATCTCCCTAGAGATGATGTTTTCATCAGAGAGGGAACAGAGCATGAAAAGAACCTAAACCTTTGTGGAATAGCAGCAAATTGGCTTTCTCAAGTGATAATGATACATCAGCAAAGGGAATTTTTGTTGTGCATTACTTTTGTTTCTTTGCAGCTGTAATGTTAATTAGCATTACAAAAAAAAAGCCTCCCTTACCCCCATTCCTGTATGCTTTAACACAGCTGGAAAACTTGGGATACAGGGAAAGTGTAAGCACCTCCACTAGTGAGCAAGCAGGTTAAAGATCTGTAGGTTTGCTAGCATAAATCAAGCAATTTTCTCAGTTCCTGAGAAAGATGTTTACAACAATGCAGTAAGTTATTAACTTTCTTCTGAATGTAGAAATAAAAAGGTCCAAGTACAGAAGCAAGATTTTCCTTCAGAGTGCAAATCAAGTCAATGCCCAAGGTCCCCACAGCCTTTCTTTTGTAACTGTTCACACTACCACCAATGCCAGTGTTGAGCAGATCACAGTGTTGACTGTAAGGAACCAGGTGAGAGTCAAGAGCAGTCCAAACACAGCAGTTCCAACTACTCCAACATTTCTTCTTTTGTTCCCTAAGGACCAAAGGATGACAAGCTATGACTCAGTCTTACCAGGTCCTGCAGTTCTCGTAGCTGTTTTCCTGTAAGTCCCCCAATTCCTAGGTCATCATCATCTTCTTCAGGTTGGCTAGGGACATTCCCAGAAGAGGGGCCCTGTTTGATAAAGAACTCTTCATGTTGGTCTAGTAACAATCCATGCAGCATCCAGGCAGAGAGCTGCTTGTACATGACTCCGTGACACACAGCCAGAATCCTGAGGTCAAGAGAAACAGAACATGGAGCTTTGTAAACTGTAATCAAAACCTCACTGTGCATCATCCTGGCAAGTTCAGTCAACCACGCAATACAGCAAGTACTAAATGGCTAACATGGAATTTATTTAGATAGTTATTTTAAACAGAGAAAGGTGAACCGATCACTTGCAAAACTAAACTAAGATATCCTTTGCATATGTGGCTTCTCCACTGGGATCTGCTCGTATCTAAAAGCGTAAGTGAGCTTTCAGTGCTTTCCCAGTCCTGCTGTTTCTACTAAATTACCATTTAATCATGAACACAGATTATCTTTTAGTAGTGAGACTTTATCCCCAAGAACACACAAACCTAGCAACTCACCCAATCACATTTATCCTTTTGAAGGATCAAAAAACACTTAACGGGTCCACCATAAGCAAAACAGTTCATGCAGACCTCAAAAGAAGAAAGGAACATAGAGTCTGAACTTTTCTCAGCCCAAAGTCCAAAGTATGGAGAAAACCTTAATTCCTGCCATACACCTGCTTTAGATAAATAATGGGAACTGTGGTGGTTTTCCTTGCATGCTACTTCTACTTCTATATCCTGTAAACCTGTTTTACACACACTCTTTTCACAAGTAAGATAAACACTTTGCAACTAACTTCAGTTACTACAGAAGAATGAAGTAATAGCTTTACTGTATCTACATACTTTTCCAGAGCACTGCGAACAGGAGGTAACCCCCCACAGCTATGTTTGTGCACTGTCTCCAATATCTGACATCCATGAATCTGCAGAAAGAAAGCATGGTTAGTTTAGGTTTGCTGTTTGGATATGTACTGACCTTTTCAGACATTTAAACACTACACTTTTGGCTAATGAGAAAATGCCTTATCAAGCTGCACAAGTCTTATAGAAAGATGTTAACATACTCCAGCAGCAAAGAAAGAGGCCTTTTATATGTGGCTCTACACTCAAGCTTCTCAAAAATTCTAGAAACATTAGCTTCTGCCTTTTTTTTTTTTTAGCTAACAGTGGGAGAAAACAGACTCAGAAAAGAAGAAATTCCAGACAGCATCATCTTGTACTGTGAAATGTATTGTTACTATCAAATGCAAGTCATCAAAGATTGTACTGAAAATGAAAACGGCAAATACAGTGTAAATGAACCCGCAAAATATGACTTATGGTAGTATTAGGAACAGTGCACCCATCACTGAAACCACATTCATTGATTTGGGGCAGAAAGAATTTTATCAGCTAAAGAAGAAATTTTTTAAGATTAACTAGCTACAATTTTACTGTACCTTCTGAGTCTTTATCTGTTCCACCATGACCATCACAGAGGGGAAGAGTAACTGAAACTGCAGAACCAGGAGTAAAATACTGAATTAGGCTCTACACATTTAGAGAAAAGCTATATACTTCAGTGTGGACAGCAGCTGATTGCAATAATTTAATGCAACTATGATCTGGCTTTTCCCACAAGTTAGAAACAGGACTCAAAAATCTCTAGGAAGAATGCCCTCCCTCCACTAGACCAAGATGCACGAAGTTACTATGTTCCAGCTACAGTGCAGGCTAAACACAGGCAGTGAGGAATACACGTGGGTCAAGGTGGAAGACCTAAGCTTTGCATCAAAGTGCAAGTGATCCTCTGAACATAATTAAGGGACTTCAAATGCCAAGGTATTAAAAAGAAATGGAACAACATGACAGGTTAACCTTTATACCATCCACTTTCTTATTAGTCTCAAAAATTGATAAGAGTAACCAAAGAGCACCCTGTCTTTATTAACATGACATACCTGGTCTAAGGAGTAATTAACATGTGAGATGGAAAGATGAGGGTCAGCCAGAAACTGCAAGAAAACAAAGCAACTAATGAAATTTAAAATAAGCTATGGACAAAGGAAAAAGAATGCCACTACATACCAAAACTTTAGTTCCCACAGCTTTCCCCCTCCAGAGTTTTTGGGCTGTGTCCCATTTTAAGCTATAACAACCACTGGATGGTGACAGTACCCAAGATATGACAACTGCTAATCTAGCAAAGATTAATCAAAACCTTTACAACTGAAAACAGAAATCATGATAATCTGAGACAGCACCGTTCTCTGAGGCAGATGGGGCACTTACTGAATTGAAGGTAGAAAAGGAGTTAGCATTTATTAGAATGTAGAGTCATTTTCAATGGCACATCACAAGAATAATCTGAAAGACATCCCTGACCCAGAAAGGAAAATACCTTGTCTCCTCTTCAGCTGCTTCTACTTAGCACATAAACTGTACAAATGACAGCTTCCCACAACCTGTCAGCAGCAGACAGACTTGTTTCAAGTATCTCCTTTACCTCTTGTTCTAGGTCAAGTAGTGCCTGACGATATGGCTGCAGCACTGAATCAAGACCTGTGCAGAAGGCTCGCAAATAAATGCCATGTAATCCACCCTGGTTTTGCTGACATGGATGATGATCCTGAAACCAAACAACAAAATCTGCATCAGCTCCCCAGTGCAGGTGTTAGGAATAATGGAGCTTCTGTGCAGTGCAGTGCCAGCAGCCAGTGGTCCAAACATGCTGAAATGTACCTTAGCCCACGGTAAAATACCCAGGAAAACAAAACAAAGCAGAAGTTTGTCACAAGGACAATTTCTTGAGCAGTTACGTGTAGCTCTTCTGTAGACATCTGCAAGTGCTGGGAAGCACTGTTAACTTCAGTGCTTCTTTGTACTTATACAGGGCTGCTAGATCTCCAAGCTCTTCACAAACCGTGACGAGGGCTCACTGCAGCATGAAGATGAGCATCCTGTACTGCTCAGAAACCCTGGCTGCTCTGCAGTGATGAAAAATTATTACTGAATGCTTCCCCAGGGACAAAATTTCCCGTTTGTTCTGTCTTTCACTGCCCTGCACTCTCCCTTACTTGCACTGCACGGCTTTCTGGAGCTCTGCTCAAAGGCGCCTTTGTGCGCTGCACAGCATCCCCACCCCAGGCAGCTTGACCGGACAGGCCAAGGCAACGCAGCGGAGCTGCGGCGGCCCCACCTGCTGCTGTACGTGTCCCGTGTACTGCTCCACGAACTCGGCGAAGCGGATGTAGTCGGTGCCGAGACGGCAGAGCCGGTTCAGGACGCTGGTCTCGCTGGGGTGCAGGAACGGCAGTTCCTGAGACACCTGAGGGAGGAAACGGCGGTGAGGGCGGGAGGGGGTAGGGCCGGCGGGGCCGGGCGGCTGGCTCGTACCCCCGCCGCGCCGTACCTGCAGGCCGCCGCGCTTGCTCCAGGTGAAGGCCGCCCCCGGGTACCCGCTCAGCGCTAGCAGCAGCTCGTGAATCATCCTGCAGCGCGGCACTGCGCGGGCTGCTGGACGGCGCGCGAGAGCCGCCGGGAAAGATGTGACTGCGCAGCGGCTTTCGGGAGGCCCGGGCGCGGCAGCTCCCCCTGGAGGAGCGGCGGTCGCGGTCGCCCTGCGGAGGGCACCGCTTCGCCGGGGCCGGGGCTAGGACTCGGGCCCGGGCTGGCGCGTCGGGCTGCTGGAAGAGTCGCTGGGAGAGACCGGAGCGGACTGCGAGTGGCGGCCAGGCCCCCGCCCTGGCAGCAGGCCGGTCGAGTAACCTGCGTGACTGCGGGCGGCAGGTGCTGTGCCGGCCCGGGCGGTGCCTACAGCTGGCTTTGGTGTGGGTGTTCCTTACCAGGCTTCGTTATCAGTTTCCCATTCGTCAGTCTTTTATCAGCGTCAATTTTACCTTTCTCCATGTGCTACACGCTTTTCCCTTCACTTACTCTTTCACTTGAAACTGCCGCTTTCAAAGTCGTTATCTAATGCATCTCAGCAATCTCCTTTTCATTCTTACTGCTTTTGACAGTGTTCTTCATGTGAATTTTTACACTTTATTTACACGAAGTTTGTGTTAAGCATCATATAACAAGTCTGTTACATGTCCATTTAAATGTGTGTTTGATTCATGATCTGCTTGTCACAATGAGGTCTGAAATGTAGGAAGAAACTTTTGTTCCCTTCTTACAGCGATGATTAGGTATATTGCATCATTTTCTAAAGACTTTTAATATGGTCTCTATGACATGTATGCATTTGCTTTCTATAGCTATCTTTACATGCAACTTGAGAGCCCCAACAGCATCTTTCTGTCATGTATCAATACAACAAAACTATCTTCTTTATATTGACAAAGCTTCTGTTGTCTGAGAAACGACTGAGGAATTAGACATGGGCCTGCTGGATTGAGTCCAGAGGGGCCATGAAGATTCTCAGGGCACACTAATTATTAACAGAAATACATGCTACATTGTTGAACTACTAGGGAAATCTTGAACCTAAGATCAGTTGTCTTCTGCAGCCAAAAATGAAGCTTACAACAGCAGCGCTTCACAGAAAGTGGAAAATGCCGGGAGCCCTCCTTGAGAACAGGGCAGGAGAAAACAGTGTGCACATTTATTAGAGCAGATGGAACTTCCCTTTATCAAAGGTGGGGACAGTGGAGGGAGCTAATTTTTGTGAAAGGTAGTGAATTGTTGGTAGGGATAGCATTATAATTAACCACAAAGCAATTTAAATGCAGATGCAGTGCGTTTTTTCATCACTATCATAGTCCTTCTTTGATGGTGAAAATGATGGGTTTGGTGCAGAGTGTTTGGTATGTGGCCAGTGTTGCAGGATGTGTCAGGCTAGACTAGCTGTCTTACTGTGTCTTTGCTTTACAATCTGTAAATCTGGCTCATCCCCAGTCACTTGCTTCTAGCTAAATATTGCGGTCTGCTCAGGACTTAAATTACTTTATTGGTTCCATGAGTGTCTTTTTAGGTAGCCTACGTGAGATCAAATAGAGAGGAAACAAAACAGCATTAGAAAGTGGATAAAAAGACACAGGGCTTGTGCCACAGACAAAACTAATCAATTAATTTTCCTTTCCTCCTCCCCCTCCACCCCCCCCCCCCCGCCCCGTTCTGTATTTCCAGGTAACCGTGGGGCTTCCTTCAACAGAAACTGTTCAGGTGTGTGGGGACAAGTGCACAGTTTCCCAGCTCAAGAAGCCTTTTTTGCCAGTAGAGAGCTTGCCCATGTTGCACTGTCATAAGGGAGGAAGGAGAGGATTTTATCATGGGCACTGAGTGGGGATATCACTAACTTGCCTTCAGAGAGTAATGATTCCTCTGCTATTCCAGTGGCCTGTTGCTGTGTCCTAGCATCATGTCATGACTATCAGCAGGCCTGGGCAGGATTTGGGCTCCATGCTTTTCTGTCACTTGCTTTCAGACTTCCACAGGGAGTCTGGTACATAGTGTTTATACAGGGCTGTATCCCAGGCAGCTGCTGGGCCATTTGAAGTGAGGTCAGAATGTACAAGCAGAGTCTGTAAGTAAAGGGGATCGAGGAGACCCATTCTGAAAGCCAGTCTTCCCTTTTCCTTCTTGGCTTGTCTGGTGCAGTGGATGCATGAGGGATGGGGCAGTCTGTATTCACTTGTCCCAAGTGTGCAGCTGCTTTCCTTGCAGTTTCCCCAGAGCTTCATGCAAAGTTCTCTGCTGCAAAAAGGTGGATCAGGGCTGTGGGAGTTATCTGGCCTAGCACTGAGAGTGCAGTTGTGAACCAGAACCAGGGGTTGTGTGTGTGATGTTTGTAGGTACATTTGGCCACTATGATTTTGATCTCATAGTGGGAGACAAAAAGCAACTTTTATTGTTGGTAATCCATACCCTACATATGCTACCGTATACAAAAGAGTATCATCAAATATATGGGGGTAGGAGTATATAAAACACACATGCACACACATTTTACTATATATGTGTGTGTGTGTGTGTGTGTTTGTAAAGTATATATACTTTATTGAGGCAGCTCCATCTGGATTCTCACAGGGCATTCTGACCCTGTAGGCACAGAACACAGTTAAAATGTGTAATTAGAGAAGACAGTGAAAATGAATAGGGATCTAAACCTTATTACAGACATAGAGAATAAAAGTTAAACTTTTCTGGGACCGATTTGCTGTATGTGATTAAAGTACAAAAATAAGAAAAAAACCCATATTAATAAGGATGAGGTGGATCATCAAAATGAAGGATGCTGAGATACAGAGTGGCAATAGACAAATGTTGTTCCAGCTGTCTCAGAGTTTCATGTATGCTTTGGAAAGATTAAGCAATAGCTTGGAATTCTTAGTGCTAAATGATATCTAGAGCAGATCGTACTCCATCTTCATGCTGTATTTTGCCAGAAATGAGGATACACATGGACAATTATACAGTGGAAGTTTATTTGAATATGCTATTAATTTCCAATCTTGTTTTGGACCAAAAGACCAAACCAAAAGAGCTGCCTGAAAAGGCAGGTGTGATAACTTTTATACTATCCTGTTTGAAGGAGGACTTGAAGAGATTAGAGACTGCTTATGTTTCAGTGGTAGCCTGTGGTTAGGTTATCTTTAAGTGGCTATAGAATCAGCTTCAGAGTCTTCAGGTGTTCTAAACGTATTTTTTTCAGCCCCATTCACAGAAATAACCTTTCTCATAAAGGAAGTGGCCAACAAATAGCTGCAAAAGAAAAGATAATGGTAGTTTAAACAATGGACTGGATTTTTGAGCTCCTGTTTCCCCTAGGAAGCTTAGTGATGAGACATTAAGGCCAAATACTTTTTTTTTTAATGGAATTGATCACTCAAGTTTTGAAACTAAAGAAAAATAGATACCTCTGTAATGTTCCTTGTAATGCTCTCTGAATAGTGCCTACTCAACATTAAAAAAAAAAAGACAAGACAAGAAACAGGAGCAGCAATAAATTAAACACATAATACACAAACCCTAACAAACAAGTTAGCAGAGACAGTAATACAGACCAGAAATTGTAAATCAGAGCAGCTGTTACAGGAACCACTGAAATATAACCTTGGAAAGGTTCAGCCAGATTCTTTGATGGTGTGTAATTATTGTGGTTTATTTTTCTCATCAGAATGGTTCTTATAGGAAAGTAAGTTTATGAGATTTTTTTTGAGGGAGGATTGTGGGATTGTGCAAGAAATATTACAGGATTTTTAGGGGGGCCAAATCAGTTCACTGCACAATCTACATATAAACATTATTTTAAATGTCTTCTCATTGTATAAGTACAAAGTGGCCACATGTCAAGCAATGCAAATAAATGTTAATAATTAGAACTATAACTGTTCCTTATAAAATTGTTTTGTGATTTATATCTAGCATTCACCTAGGTAGTTACTTCCATAACTGTTGAACTGTGACATGTAACCCTCATAATCAACAAAATCAACTTTGACTTAGTCTCCCTTTCATAAACATCCTTTACAAAATTTATCTAACTATACTTTGTCATGGACTTGCAGAATCACTGAAGTTGGAAGGGACCTCTGCACATCTCTAGTCCAACCTTTCTTCCTCAATGTAGGGTCAACTAGAGTGTCTATGATTGTGGACACTTAGGTTTGAAGGATCTTCAAGGAGGGAGACTTCCTAACCTATCTGCACAACTTGTTCTAGTGTTTGACCACCCTCAGAGTAAAAACGTTTCTTCTTACGCTTAACTGGGCTTTTATGGATTTCATGCTGTTTCCAGTTGCATCTTATCCTGTCCTCTCTCAGCCTCTCCTCACATGTCCAATGTTTCAAGCCCTTAGTCAGTTCCTCAGTGTGTCACTGAACATGTTCCATTATGTCCATGTTTTCTTTGTTCTGGGGAAGCCAGAACTGTACCAGATGTGTTTCACCAGGACTGGAAAAAGCAGAAGATCACCACCTTTACCTGTTGATGATGCCCTTCCTAACAGATGCCATTTGTGTTCTGAATGACTTAATTTGTGCTTCAGTAATAAGCTTACGCCTAAGTTAAAAGGACACATAGCAGCATCTTCAGTATCCTGGCTCTTGAAGGATAGCTAGACAAAGCAGCAGATGCGCTTAACTCATCTGTGGGGAAAGGAATGTTCAGGGCATGATTATGTGGCAGTGCTGCTGATTGTGTCCTGTTGCTGCATGCTGATATTTTGGGCCACCCTGCTTCTTTTCGTGTGAGTTACCAAGGTGTGGTCAGCAGAGCTGGTTAGGTAGAAGGGCACAACTGTGCCCAGCAAAGGAGATTTTACTCTGCAGGAGCGCTGGGACAGCTGGGAGGCTTGGCCTAGCCAGGTACCTGGAAGGGGATCCGACAGTGAGGCAGATCTGATCTGGCTGCGCAGTACACACAGGGCCTGTCATGGTTGGCGCTGTGTGTATAAGGACGATGGGAGGGCCTATGTAGGGTCCTGACTGGGTTGACCTGGGCTGTGTCACGAGTGGCAGGGTTTAGGTCGGGGTCAGCTGGCTGCTATGGACGGAGATGATAGGAAAGCTCTGGGCTACGGGGAGAACGGGGCCTGGCCGGGGCCCTCTGAGGGGCTCCCCGGGGAGGGACACAGGGAGCTGTGTGGGGCAGGCCGCCGAGGCGAAGGTTGTGCGACGCACTGCCGCGTATCGGGGCAGGGCGAGTTGTCTCCGTGCTTCAGCACCGGACGAGTGTGGTGGGGGCGCTCAGGGTGCGGCCGGAGCTGGGAGAGGGAGCGAGCGCGGAGCAGCGGCTCCTCCCCCGCCACTCCCGGTGCAGCAGGAAGAGGAACAGCCGCGCCCGCGCTCAGCTCTTGGCCGGTCCCGGCCCAGCGGAGCGCCATGGCGGCGGAGGAGGTGGACGGATTGGCAATGTCCCGGCCCCACTATGGCTGTGAGTACTGGGGCGCTCGGGGACCCGCGCGGCCTTCGAGCAGCGACCTGCCCGGCCCGCGCTGTCCGTCCCCAGGGGCTGATGGAGGAGCGGAGGCTGGGGCGCCGCGGGCGTGGGGGAAGGCGCAGGGCCTCGGTTCTGGGACTGGCTCGCGGGCGTGGTGGACGCCCGCCGGCTCTCCGCGAAGATTCCGGGGCGCGGCGCGGCCCGCCGTGCCTCCCGCGGGGTGGGCGCCGTGCGGTGCGGGAGCAAGTCCGACGTAGGCGGCCGTGCCCAGGCACTGAGGAGACGGCGATGGACGGGCAACGCAGGGGCATCCTCTGGCTCTCCCGCGGGCGGGCGCCGTGCCTCGCCCAAGATGTCCGCTGCGGGCGGGGCGGGGGCGCCCCTAGTGGGAGGGGGCGCGGCGGCTGCCCGCTGGCGGGGCCGCCTCGTCAGGACACGGGCGCGGGTCCCGGGTCGCCGCGGCGGCGGTTCCAGCCATCTTCCTGCGTTTCAGCGGCCACGCTCGATTTACCGGGCGAAACGCGCCGTCTGATCCGCTCCCACTTCCTCGTCGTGCGTTCGCTGTGCGGAGGGAGGCTCTAGTTCGGGGCGGCCGAGATAGCCGCACGCCTGTGCTGCGGTACACGTCAAAAATGAGCGAAGACGGGAAGAGCCGCGGCGCTGCTGGCAGGAGATGTCGCAAGCCCCGGTCGGTCGGGACGTGCGATGCCGCCCGGGGCCGGCGCGGGGCAGCGGGCGGAGCGCTGGCAGGATCGGTTCAGGGCGGGAAGGAGCGAGCTGGGGAATCGAGGTGGGCGAGGATTTTCCCTGCTGAGAGGCGTTACCCTGTCGTTTGGGACCGTTTTCCGTCTTGTAACTTTGGGCGGGGTTGGAGCAACCTGAAGGATGCTTTGTGGTACTTCGAGCGAGCTTCTGCGAGACCCTTTGCAGGCTGAGCCGAGGTCTCGACCCGGAGCGCTGCAGGTGATACCTCAACGCTTGCACATGTTTGTGTAAGGCATTTTAGATGTAGTCTCACCTTTGATTAATAATGATATGAGGCATTGCCTATTTTTCAAGTTGGGACATAAAACCAGTTGAGGGGCTTCTTGTTTGATGTGACAGCATGGATGGGGTATTTAGCTGTGAGAGCTGAAAGAGAGGCTTCATCACCGAGGCTTTAAACACACAGAATCTGCAAGATTGAAGCATGTACCCCTATTCTCAGCTTGATCTGAAGATGACACACAGGTTGTGGATCTGAATGATTCTCTTCCAGGCAAGGATTGGTAGTAGCATTTCCATCTTTTGAAGCGGTGGACTATAAAGATAACGGAATGGATTACATGATGTGAATATATATTGTTGTTCTTCCCTAATCTTTGACTATCAAAATCAGAGGATGGGTGGGGAGACATGTGGTTGCTGATGTGCTTTGAGGAAGAGAAAGCAAAGCTAGAAGAAAATAAGAAAATGAAGGACCGTTTGTAAGACAATGGAAGATGGAAAATGTTTAATCACAGTCAAGTTGAGAAATTGGAGAGAGGGAAGATGGCAAGTTTATGTGACAAGGAAGGATAAGAAAACAAGGTTGCTTGTAAAGAATTTGAACCTTCATTTTTCTGAATCAAATAAAAACTGGAGTTTTTGTGGGAAAAGTTTGATCAAATCTTAATTCACCTGAGAATGTGTTTTCACTCTTTGCAGCTGTCTTGGATAATGAGAGATTGACAGCAGAGGAAATGGATGAAAGACGACGCCAGAATGTAGCCTATGAATACCTTTGTCACCTGGAGGAAGCAAAGAGGTACGAATAAATGGCTTCTAAACCAATGGTACTTTAAAAGAAGTACTGATATGTGGTAAGGGAAGTCATTTGGATGTAGCTTACCTTTTTTTTCTGTGTTTCTTAGTGGGTCTAAAGATTCATTTAAAAAACAAATAAAAACCAAGCAAAAATAAAACAGACCCCTGATGTGCTGATCTAACATGTTCTTAAAGACTTCTGGTGACAAGGACTCTGTAGATCCAGTGCTGCAGTATTCCTATCAGATTCCTATCCTATACTTTTCTATCAGTGGATGGCTTCTCTATCCACTGATAGAAAAGTATGGAGCATGCATGAAAACATATTCTAAATAGTCAGTAGCGTGTTTTGTCATGGCTCACTGAATTCTTGAACTTGCCTTTGCCCTTCAAAAGATGATATGGATCAAGAGCTAGAAAGTTTTCTCTTTCATTTGCTGAGTGATGAATCTTGAGTTAAATCTGGCTTCCCCAGCAAGACAGATACCTTCTGCTGTAGTGATTTTACTGGGGAGGAAATTCTGAGTATGTACAGGTTCAGCACTGGCAGAGTGTAAAGAAGGAAAGACTTTATTCTAGGATTTTAATAGTTTACACTGCCTTACCAAGAATGTATAGTATATTTTTGAAGGGGTGTGGAGCACTCAGTTTAAGCTGTAGTCTTTAGGTGCTTCATAGCAATTGTCAGTACTCGTAGAGTCATGAAGACTGTTTAGTTACTATCAGTAATTTTCTGAGGTTTGAAGTAATGAGAAATATCTGACTGTTTGTCAAAATAACTCCTACCCTTTTAATCCAAAATCTTTAGGATTAAATGCTGGGTGACAGGGAGAGATGAGTTGTGCTGTAGTCACTGTCTGTGCTTGAAGGAGCAGTGGATCCATCACTTTTGGACTGTTTGTGACTGGCCTCAGAGTACACCCTTTCTGAGGTTCTGGTTGCTGTATTGATTACAGTGCCTCCATGGGTATGGATAGGAGGGTTTGTAATCTTTCCTCATCAGAAATTTTCTTTCTATTAGAAGAAGAGGACCTATTAGCAGAGGAAAGTATCTCATGCATGCTGTGTTACTCTCAGAAGCTGAAAAGGTGAATGTTGTAAAGCTGATGGTGTCTGAGGCAGAGTGGGAGGTGGCTGAAGAACAATTCTTAGTGCACCCCTCCCCCCCAGCCCCCTGTAGTCATATTGTCATGTTACATGTAATACTGCATTCAGACACTAGGTTATATTCAGTTTTTCTGATTTTTCAGAGGCTTTCTGTCCTTTTCACTGAGCAACAAATACAGAATCTAGGAATAGAAGTTTGGGTTTTTTTTTAATTAATAAAAGAAGATCATAAGATGAAAATTTGTTAACACCTAATTTCATACTGAAATGAAAAATCTAGAGAAATCTGGATTTCTGAAATGTCTAGTTTAACTGCACATGTGCAGTAGCTTTGAGTATTTCATGAAGGTTCTTGGAATACTTGTCTGCTAAGGAGCATCCATCAGAGGCATTATCGGAGGGGTATTCATAACTTGTACCTACTTAATGGTACATCCAGCCCATTGTGTTTTTTCTTGAGCTGCCACTATTGCACTGTTGTTCTGTTGCTATTTAGCAGTTTTTGAGTTCAGCTACTGATGTGCAACAGTCTTGTGAAACAGGCATTACTCTTGCTAGTTGGAGAAAGAAGAAGACTGTGCAACTGAGTTGCTCAAGATTGTGAAAGACATTGAATTGAACATTTGAGCTAAAATGGAGATTGTGAAGAGGAATTCCTGTACTAGGCTTTTCCCAGATGCTTTTTTTTTTTTTTAAATAAAAATGGCTTTATGAATGTGTTGTTTAATACTTCAAGTTTGGTGTTTTATGTTGTCAGGGGTTTTTGTGTGTTGGCTTTTTTCCTATCTCCAAATCATAGTAGTCTATACAGTAAAGCTGTGGCAGTGCAGGTAAAACTATTCTGCTGTGACCTGGCAGCTTGCTCTCATGGCAGGGTAAGTGCATTTATATTTGGAATAGAGGCAACCTGAGAGAACTTCTTTTTGTGGTTGTTATCTAGAATTCAGGCTCGTGCAGTATAATAGTCTTTATCTGTGTTGTGATAGCCTTTTTCCCTACATGGGTTACTTGTTGGGGTGTTGTGGCATTTCCCTGATGAAATTGCCTGTTTGGCAAAGGTTTTTTCAAGCTTTGTCTTTAACTGTGGAATATTTCATGATCTCCAAGTTGCTGGTTCTCATTTCCTTACCTGGCTTGCTGGGTGATGGTACCAAGATTTTCTGCTGGATATTTTCATTCTGGTTTATGCCTTAGCATGGTGTAAGCATTTTAGTGCCCAGATTATGTGGCTTCTAATATCAATATAACTTCACTATGCCTGAGCAGTGTTTCTTCTGTGCATCAGAATAGAATTTGACCATTTGTATTTTTTCCTCTTTTTGGGGTTTCTTATAGATGATGTTCACTATTAAGCAAGAAAAGGATGCTGCTTGCTCTTTATTGCTGATTTAATCTGTTCAGGATTGAAGCGTATTGCCTGTGATTTCATGGTAATCCCCTTTCTGACAATTTGGTAGATGGTTTAGTGTAAAGTGATGATACTTTGAGGTAAATGAATCTTTCCTTCCTGGTAGTTTGAAGTGTCTTTCCCCTTGTTTGCTTTTCTGTAAGAATTACTTCCTTCTCTCCCTCATGCATGTGTGGGTGCATTCTCTCTCTCTCTCTTCAAAGTGGGGAGCCATTTTTTTTTCACTGGGATGTGTTGTAGTTTTGTGTGGCTAGGTTCTGGTGGAGAAGGGGGGCTGCAGGGGTGGCTTCTGCAAGAAGCAGCCAGAAGCTCTCTGCAGCCCTGAGAGAGAGTAAACACCATCCAACTTCAGGCTGGAGTCGTCATTGACCAAGGCTGAGCCCATCAGTGAGCCTTATGAATGATGTCTGTCTGGTTTGTCCATGTTTGATTTCAAATACATAACGCCATTTTGGAGATAGCTTTGTTTTTATTTTCTAGCTTTAGAATGAGGTTTGTTGGGTTTTTTTAAAGTAATATTAAAGTACGATTGGATTTTTACAGTTGCAGAGTCAAGAGAAATAAGCTCATTCATCGATTAATGTGGTTCTAGATATAGAATCATAGAACATACTGAGTTGGAAGGGACCCATAGGGCTCCACACAGGACCAGCCATGTCAGAGCATATATATTTATATGTGAGGAGTCCTGATGTCTTCATGTATATAATGCAAGTCACAGAACTACAGGAACTGACATTTGGCTGAAAGTGACTTAGACAGTGCCCTTAGAAAAGGAACCCTATAGATCAGGTGAGGGGGTCAGCTAGTTGTCACCGCAGAACTTACTCTTACATGGCATAAATGGGGTTTCTCTTTCTATTCCGGGCTAATCAAGACTATTTTCTTTATTTTCTTCTATTTCCATTTTAGTTCCACTTTTAAATTGGGTCAGGTACTATTTTTTGTATGGGTGGTTGGGGTTTTCTGTGTGTATAGTTTTGTGGGGGCATTTTATATACTGTTTTCTGCTGTCAGTTATGATGGAAGTCATGTGTTAAACTGTAACCACGGGTATTCACAGATAATATTCTATTACCAACACTTAGAAGTTGAAGTAGCTTCTGCTTAGCTCTCACCACTTCATCTGGGGCTTCTTGTAAGCTCCTGTTTGGACTTGAAGTATTTTTCTACAGTTCCTGTACTGTTTCGTTGATGACCTCATGCTGCTGGCAGGGTGGGGCTGTCTGGACTAGCAGTGTCTTGGAATGCATGTTCAGAACTCTATTTTTCTGCAAAGTGGGTGGAGAGAGGTGGGGGGAGGACAGTGGGGAGTACCACCATCTATGCCTCACTCTGAATGCTTCTTTAATGAGTCACTGGAAATAGTAATGAAAGGCTGGCCAGGAGGAGAAAAAACAGCTGGTTGCACAGAATCTGATTTGCAGACCAGGTTTTTGCTGTTTGGATGGTGGTTTCTGACAGAATGTTGAGTGTAATGCGCAAAGAGGGCAGCCCAAAATAATCAAAGTGAGTAGTTGTCACACAACCATTCTCAACTATAGGGGGTACTGTGGAGTGCTGCTTTCAACCCTTACTAACAAAAAATCAGCTTAGTTTTGAGGTATGATAACTTTAGTTATACTATACTTTCCAAGCATGTAAACCTATTTAGATCATAATTGTAAGTGAACAAGGCAATTAGTTTTGGCAGTAGAATGAATGTATCTTGAAAAAGGTTTATGCATATGTGATAATTAAGTTCTTCATTACTATGTGCATGGTGCTCATCTCAAAGCTCTTCAGGACTAATCTTTTTGGTAAACGTGGCAAAAGTGATAGGATCCCCATCAGCAAGAGCAGCTAAGGTAATTTTTGCCCCTTGTTGGCAATGTTTGCAATGGAACAGAGAGGAATGTGTCTAGGGGAAGGGGAAAGGAGGAGCATTTAAATCCCAGAGTATTGATATGGTCTTTGGTTCAGCTGCATGTTGCCATTGGGAAAAATGGGACCTATGTTACTCACTAATACTTTGCATTTTGGTGTCTTTGAACTGAAAATATCCCTATGGGTAACAAGAATATTCTGGGGCCTTTTAGCTGTGGGCAGCACTTATTTTCCTGGATCTTCGTTTGAGAGGCTGTGTCTTTTCCTGCACAAACTGTACTGAAACACGTTTAGAGTTTTGCTGACTTCTCTAGAAGAGAACATTCCTGGTGTGATAAACTCCTTTTACTTTGTTGTTAACTCTCTCAGAGATCTTTTGTGTTCAGGGTGATTCTTTGATTTATTCAGAGTTAGTAGAATGCGTGGCTGCCTGATGCCTTGGCTCTGGGGAATTGGATGAAGAGCTGAGGCTGCCTGCAGATTTTGTCCTCTCATGCTCTGTGAGAATATGTGCCAGGTCTGTGACTGTAACGGAACTAAAACTGATTAAGATTCATATACAGAGGCAGTAATCTGCTAGAATTTGAGATCCCTCTTCTTTCAGTAAAACAAATAGTATGATTTATCCCAAATCAATGCCTTATCCGTGGTATTTGCAATAATGAGCAGTGTAAAAGCCTTTAAGCTTAAGCCCCCAACCTCTCTGGGCAGCCTGTCCTAGGGCTCTGCCACCCTCCCAGTAAAGAAGCTCCTCCTCATGGTTAGATGGAGCTTCCTATATTCCAGTTTATGCCCATTGTCTCCTGTTACTGGGCTTCACTGAACAAATACAGACCCCATCCTCCTGTCCCCTGCCCCTCAAGTATTTATCAGCAGTGATACGTTCCCCTCCTCAGTCTTCCCTTCCCTAGGCTAAAAAGTCCCAAGTGCTAGTCCTCTCAGCATCTCTGTAGCCCTTTTTCTACACCCTCCAGTAGCTCCCTGTCCTCCTTGATCCAGGGATTCCAGAACTGCACACAATATTCCAGTTTCCGTACTTGTCTGCCACCTTGCAGGTTCATCAGGCACTGGCTTTAGAGCAAAGTTGAATGCAAACGTTTCTTCTTTTCTGGGGTAGGTGACAAAGATATAAGTTTATATTTCAGCTTGTTAGATTTCTCAAAACTATTTGAGTTGAAATTAAGAATGCTGCTTTTGATAGAGAACTGGAGAAGATAATTATAAAACAACAGGCAGTCAAAATCTGCTTCATGAAAAAGATCTTGTTCAGTAGAATATTTCAAATTACAATTCTGGTTGTTTTGTGGTAATTATTGGTGTAATTTTAATAGTTGTCAAAGTATCCAACTTAACATATCATACGGATTTGAGCAAAGTGTTTACAGGTTTGATTTCAGATTCACCTGCTTTGGAAGACTTCAAGGGACTGATCTTGAAAACTGCATCTCTTCATTATGATCTTGTTTCCCAGGATGCCAGCATTACTGTGGAAGCCAGCTTGCCTACCCACTCCTCTGAGCATTTGAGTATGTTCTTTGAAGGGTGGAATTCTCAGGATGAATATGGTTGATACCTTGCTTTAGCTTGGTCACCTGCTGTCTGGAACGTGCCCCTGTTCCTTAGTGTGATTTTGGAAACCTTGTTTCTGTAGGGTGAGTTGACAGGCAGAAGGTTGTCATGTTTGAGATTCTGAGAGTCCGTCCAGGGTACTGGACACCATGTGGGAAAGCCATGGAGGTGTTGTGCAGACATTGACCCTGCAGGTGAGCAACCTGGTGGGCAGTTAGGGAAGGGAAGACAGGTTTTCTTGTTGAGGTTTTGTTTTGAGTGGAATGTTTGTTATTACACAAGTCTGTGTGATGTAATTTGTTGCTGTGTAGTATGAGTTGAATAGCTGGTTATCAGTGTTCACCTGCTCATTTGCAGCTTCTGATTGGCAGTTATACTGTGATCACTGAAACTCAGTTTGACAGAGGGTTCTGCCCTTTTCTCCTTGCAGTCTTTCTACTAGATGCTTGCCAAATTTTCCTGTTATAGCTGCCACATGAATAAGATGCTATTGCATTGGCAGAGACTACCTAGAATACAAAGACGGAAGTAAGCATAGAGGGGTTGCCATGGAGAAACACAGGTGATCCTACAGCTATCTGGGAGGCTTGATCTTTCTACAGGTATTTGTCCCTGTTCCTTCCTGGCATTAGTTTGATATGCTTTCACCTCTATTTTGTAACTTTAGTGGTGCACTTGGGAATGTGGTGTGACTAGGGGAAAAATAAGGAGGTATTTCAGCTTCTTCATGAGCGTGAAAATGTTAGGCTGTTTTAAGTGCTTGGGTATACCATCTGACTGCCTTGCTAGTTTGTCAGGGCAAGAGAAGAGCAGGGAGCCAAACAGTGAAGTCTATTTGTTATGTGGTGGTAGCTGTACTGTTGGGATGAAGTTAAACTTTGGTAATCTTCACTCGCTAGCTTGGAGGTGTAAGCAATAAACTCTTGCAGGAACCTTTTCCTTTAAGAGTAGGAAGCAAAAAGATTTCTTATTCTGATAAAGTGGGAGAATGTAGTCCTGTAGGTCTAATGCAGATCTTGGAATTACAGGGGGTTATTTTAAGACATGATGTACTGTAATAGTTTCATAGAATCCTAGAATGGTTTGGGTTGGAAGGGACCTCAGAGATCATCTAGTTCCAACCCCCCTGCCATGGGCAGGGATACCCACCACTAGCCATGTTGCCCAGATCCCGATCCAGCCTGGCCTTGAAGACTTCCAGGGATGGGGCATCCATGGCTTCTCTGGGCAACTTGAACCTTTTCCGTTTAATTTTGGATGTTGTGAGACTGAAGAAACTGAGAGCGTAAGATGCACTTTTTGTCTGTATATAGGAACAGGCAGCAGGTGAATACCCATGGGATTACACTGACAGTGCAAAAAGACCACCTCATGTCAAGAATTTGTGCCTAGTATGTGAGTGTGCACACAGCAAATCAAATTTTGAAGACATGCTTAAGAACTCCATTTTGGGCAAACAGCCTGCCTGTTTCATGGTTACAAGAAGGAGATACCTAAGACAGTCTAACTGTGTTTACTAGAGCACAGGTTTAGACAGGTTTATTTTGCTAATTAAAATATATTGGTATAGGACCACAGACAGTGTTACAAAGACTGGAGAATATCATATGCGCCTGGAAAGAGAATCAAGCTCTGTTCTTCTCCAGTCCATCTCTAGACCTTCTTCAGGAGGAAATAAAACATACTCAGCCTTCCCGAAGGAGGAGGCAACACCTTTCTGAAAAATCCGAGGTAGGGGGCCACCAGAAGCAAGCAGGGAGTACTGTGGCAGTGACATAATAACAAAGAGAAGACTCCTGCTGTTCTGACCCATGATCAAGAACTCTGTGGCCAGTGCTTGCAAACGTAAGGCTCAGAAGTTTGCAGCTTTCCTGCTAATGAAATCAGTGAGGTGTGCAGTAAGCAGAACGTGATGTGATCCTGTGGACAACCGAACTGCAGCCAACACTTAGCATTGGTACCAGGCTCTGATATAAGAGGTACTGCTTATCCTTTAGTATGATGTGCTAGTGCTCTATCATTAATGACTGTAAGTACTGAAGTGATGTTCTTGAGGCCAGTGCAGTGGAAGTGACCCCCAGGTGCAGTCCCAGACTGGGTATTGAGCCACAGTCCAGTCTCAGAGTTGAAAAACATCACTGGCAAGGTCTGTGTACAAAAGGAAAAGCTATTGTCTCCAAATTCGGGGCCAAATGAAGGTTGGAAAATAATGACTTTTACCTTGAAATTACTGGTACTTAGTCATGGCCAAGAAGTGACCTTTCCTGATTGGTTGGTAAAAATAACTTTTTTTGATTGTTAATGCCTTCTGTGTTTTATGAGCTATATTCTTTTTTTGTGTTGGAACATAACACTGTCCTATAACATAGTCCTGTCATGAAATGACAGGTGTTCCTTACTGATTTTGTCTGCTTTGTGGTGTTTTGTTTTGTTTTTTAATAATGTCTGCTCTACTAATTTTGTTGATTACATGGGATATTTTTGCAACAATTTCCGAGAGATGGGTTGCTGGATTGCTAGTTCTTCTCAGGCTTATCTGTAATCAGTCCAAGAGGAAGACAGTGACTTTTCTGTCACCTTTTCTGTCCTTGTGAGAAGGAGGGGGCATAGTGGAAATTGCTGAAGTAGAAAAAAAAAAAATCTATGGAGAGTTTAGTGAAAGCTCATTGTCATGCAGAAAGTGAGTAGAGGTTCCTGTCCATCAGTGCTTCCCCCTGCCTTCCTCCCCTATCCCATGCACTGTGAGACTTGAGAAATGCTTTCCTCTTGTTCATGTTTATTTCTGCCTTTAAGGAAGGTAGGTGTTAAATTTGTGCATGTGAGCTTTTAAATGTGCAATGCTTTCTGAAGTCATCACTTTGTCCTCTAGCCTAACAAATGGTTAAGCAATGCTGCACCAAGTGAAGTATTATTGTATGCAAATTACCCTAATTTTGTAGTTACATTAACACCCACTTAGGAGCCTGTTGAAACAGGTATGAGTACATTGAGATATCTTGTGTTCTAATTATGGGCTATTTATCTTTAGACAGAACTCGGTGCCCAGTACCAGGTCCCTTCTGCTTTCATTTTAGGTGGTCTTAGACTGAACATAGTGGGGGGTGTTTTGGGGGAGGCTGCTATGAACTGTATTGCTCACATTTGTGCTCTTCCAAGTGTTTGAATAGCTCTGCGCTCTCTGCAGAGTCTTTGGTTGTAGTGACCTAATACATGCAAATGATGTGTGAGAAAGCTCTTGCCCCACTCAGAAGGAATGAGGAGGAGGGGCAGGGAAGAGTTGCACTAGATCTTAAGAGGTCCCTTCCAGCCTCAGAGATTCTGTGCAGGTTGGGTTGAAGCAGCACAGGAAATGCAGCCATGTGGAATAGGGGAAAAGCAGTAGTGTTTGACTTGTTTCACAGATCTTTTGGATAATGAATGGTCCAGAATTTTTAAACTTATGCACTGTTTTATCTGTCACTCATTCAGTTGCTATCTGCATTTTTCAACCAGAAACAAGTTTTTTGAAAGGAAAGCAACAAACCCCAGGCAAATAGTAGCTTGCAGAAGAATGAGTTTCTTTTTGTAGCCCATGTACTACATGTACGGGCCAGCTGTTTGCAGAAACCTTTTTCTTCCTGGCAAACACTACTCTCTGTTGTTTTCCATGCTCCCCATCCTGCTTTGGGTTGCAAGCTGCCCTTTTCTTGGGGTCATACTGCACTCCACTTGTCTTATTTGGGATTTAAAGTACTCTCCAAGTTTAACTGTCTATAATACCCAAGTTTTGAATTGCAGTAGAGGGTTCTTTGAGTTCTGTTCAAGAAGCTGTAGCAACCAGCTTGATTTTTAATCCCTTTAGGAGAGTGTTTGCATTCCTATTTATAAAATTAACCTGAGGAAATATGACTCTCTAAGTCACAAAACGCTATATTTATGTTGCATTGTGAAGGAAAATGTGGTACTACGTCTATTACTATTAAGCTGAGAAGCTTGCAGGAAACCTAGTGCCTTCCAGGCTAATCTTGGCTCAAATTAGCAACTTCCTACATAAACTTTTTCCACTTAAAAAATGGTACTTACTGTTTAAATTCACTATATCTGAGGCACTTAATGTAAGGCCCATGAGACTTTCTGAGATTATTAATACTGTCTTCACTTGACTAGAGGGACTGATGAGCATCCTTTGGCTTGTGGAAGCCCCTCTAATACAGGGCATTTTGATTTCTAGCTTACTTGGAAACCCTGCAGTCTGTGACTTGTCTGTGTCCTGAGTTGATGCCTTCTGTACTCCCATCCCTTTGCTGCATAAAATTTGTAAGCTATTCACGTAGAATACTGAACTCCTGTCAAAACTTGTTGAACAGGTTTGCTCTCTGTAACTTGTACTTTGACTCAGCTCCTTACTCCATTAACATGTCCTTTGGGTTGTATTTGTTTTCTGTACCTTACAGGCTTTGTATAAACAGTCTTCCAATTGTATTCCTGACTTAGATGGCAAGAAGCTCAAAGACAAGATGGGAGAGAATATGGCTGCACATCATCTGGTGTTTGGTGGCGAACTGGTGACTTTCTCATATGTGAATAGAGTGTGCAAAGCAGAGCCATGAAGATGATTGTATAAAAAGAACAGGGATCTCCTTGAGAGAGTCCAAAGAAGGGCTACGAATATGATTAAGGGCCTGGAGCATTTCCCCTGTGAGGAAAGGCTGAGTGAGCTGGGACTGTTCAGTCTTGAGAAGAGAAGACTAAGGGGGGACTTAATTAATGTTTATAACTATCTTAAGCATGGGATGCAAGGGGAATTGGCCAGCCCCTTCGCACCAACATGGGGAAGAACTTTTGCACAGTGAGGGTGAGGGAGCCCTGGGACAGGCTGCCCAGGGGGTGTGGAGTCTCCTTCTCTGGAGAGATTCAAGACCTGTCTGGACGCCGACCTGTGCAATATGAGCTGGGGAGCTGCTTTGGCAGAGGGTTGGACCCGATGAGCTCTGAAGAACCTGCCCTGTGAGGAAACACTGTGAGGGAGTCGGGTCTTTTGACCTTGCAGAAGAGAAGGCTTGGGGGGACCTCATCGTGGTTTTCCAGTTGCAAAGAGGATGTAGGCTCACTCTTCCTAAGAGCCATACGGAGAGGACAAGGGGCAATGGGTGCAAGTTGCACTAGGAGAGGTTTCATCCTGATACTTTTTTTTTGCAGTGAGAATGAACAACCACTGCAACAGCATTCCCAGGGATGTGATAAAGTCCCATCACTAGAGGTTTTCAAGATGGGACTGGACAGGGTGCTAGATAATCTCATCTAGTCCCCCTTTCCCAAGGAGAGGTTGGAGCAGATGATCTTTTGAGGTCATTGCCAACTTGGGTTGTTCTGTGATTCTGTGAATAAACCAGGCTGTGAGACTAATTATCAGGTACTATATAACTCATTCCTGACTTCTCACAGCTTTTCAGGAGGGCAAGGAGAACCAAGAAAGAGTGACACCTGAGGCTTGGAAATGTAATTTTTATATACCTTTCCAACAGTTTCAGATGCTTCTCCAGAATATGAAAGGATACTTGCAAATACCCGCAGAGTATGCACTCTTTTGAGATGAGGGACAGGTTCTTCTCCCTCTGCCCTCCTACCACCACTTCCCAATGCCATATTGCAGTGTCCTGTTTGAAGTAATGCTTTCTTCAGCAGTGCTTGGCCCCAATCATTTTTGTGTAAAGCTTGTCTCAGCCATTCCAAACAGCTGAACTTTAAATCAGCATCCAGTCATTTGTGGATTCAAAGTTTCTGCACACAGAGCCTTTAGCATCTTGCTGTTCAGAGCAGCGATTACAATTGTTGTCTTGGGCATTTCATGAAGAGTTTTGTGAGACTTTGACTAGGAAATTTGTCCTAGTTGTTGGGGCTGGGAAAGACCAGAAGAGAAGGGAGACAGCTACGGAAGTTGGAAGAATCTGGTGTGTCCTGGTTCCTCCAGAAAACCACTCCCTTTTGTGGGAGGGCTGTGAACAGAACTGTTTCTTGATATTGTTTTTGTGAATGCTAGCTTCTCAGAAATGTGTAGTTTCCTTTCTCTCTAGTCCCTCTTTCCAGGCTCTCCAGAAATCTCTGCTGCTTTGTCTGTTTGGAGACATTTGGTTACTAACCTGTTTTTCTGATAGGTTACAGTGGCAATCTCATTGAAAAACTTCATGGCACCTTTTTCTTGCTTGTGTTAGCTTTTCAGAGGTGTCACCTCTGCTTGGAGCTGAAAAGAAGCCCGGTGAGAGGAGCAGACTTCACAGGGCAAAGGGGTTGGGTCTTAGAGGAGTTTTTGCATTCAGGAGGAAGAGTTGGTAGAACTGAAGTTTGGTGTCTGTAGTAGTGGCTGATGGTAGGTACTGCATGATGAGTAGCTGTGGAATGTTGTTTTTTTTTTCTTTTTCTTTTGAAATAACTTCACATTTTTCTGTGTCATCTGGGGAGGAATGAATAACCAAAGAAACAGAGGTGGAATCAAGCTGTTTGTAAAACCTCTGTTGATTCAGAAGTATTTTTTTGACAATGAGACTTTAAGCATAACTGCTACAGAATCTACAAATGGAAAAACAGCATCAGGGATTAGATCTTTTAAAAAAATCCCTCAAGCAGAAGAGCAAGGCATGAATTAAAAAAATGAGGACTTTATGCAGCATTTGCTTTACAGTCAGTTTTTAGATACTCTTGAGTGTAGGTATCGGAATTCCTTCAGGTGATTGTAACTGGTGTGACTAGAAAAGGCTGTCCGGTGATTAGTGGCAGCAGAACTAAATATACCTGCTTGAGCTGTACATTTAAGCAAATACAGAGTGAGAGCAAAGAACAGAGCACTAGTGTTAAACCTATTTAGTGTTAAACCTATTTAGTGTTAAACCGGGCAGAAACATAACGGGGGGCGGAGGGGAGGAAGAAGAGGGGCGGTGGTGGGACGCGTGCTTCTTGGGGGGACGGTCGGGTTCCGGGACAGCTCTGGGTGGTACGGCCTGAGTTGTGTGGTTCGGGGAGAAACTGCATTGGGGATCAAGAGTTTCATATTCTTTTGCTCTAAAGTTCTGTTAGCATTGTTATATTTTATCTTTCTGTTCTCTCAGTAAACTATCCTTATCCCAACCCACGGGCCTCTTAGTTTCTTGGTTTTGGAGTTATTTGCCCCTTCCTTTTCCCTTCCCTTGTTTCCCCCTTTTTCCCTCTTCCCCTGCTCATTTACTTTAAGGAGCAGGCAGCTGCGTGGATCTCGGCCCACAGCCGGGGTAAAACCACGACATTGCTTAAGAACACTGTTTTGTTAATCTTAGGCATATGGCTACATTATGTACTATGAGACTGCATGGTATGCTAACTTGTCAAGTGGAGAGAGATGGAGAAGTAATAGATTGAGAATAAGAATTTGACTGGCATTCCTCTTGAACTTGAGTAGTGAAGATGTATGCTCATCTGAAATGTATGTTTTAGTTAGCATTCTGTTCATGCTAACAGCCATGAAAATGGAGGAGTTGTAGAGTAACAGACTATCTCCTGTTGTGGGCTAAAAAAAAATAAAGACCAGAAAAAAAAATGTTTTCCAAGACTGCATATATGCACGCCTCAAATTATCCTTCCTTTCACGGTATTGCAGCCTGTGAGATGCTTCATTTTCGCTAAAACCTATCTGTCTTCTATAATTAGAAATACAGTTTTCTGCCTTCCCAGTAAAGATGAAAAACTGGCTGTGGTGAATTTGAATGCATCACATCTCTGTCGTGTACTGCTACAGTGTTCTGTATTTGAAATCAAGACTAAACTCTGCAAAAATACTGCAAAAAATGAAAATAAAATTTTATGTTTATAATGCTACTTTAGTAAATTACTACAAAAAAATAATGCATTTTCTGCTTAAGGTCAGAATGTTAATTTATTCTGTCATCTTCTCAGATATTGCAGGTTAAATAATGTTTATCTCTTTCCAGTGAGCCTTGCACACTGGGCTGAAAATTGGTGTTTCAGGAGTTGATTTATGTGTTGTTCATGTGCTGCTGCCTTAGGTTTGGTGCTGTTTATCAGAAAAGGTGGAGCACACTCATGTCAGTGATTGCAGTTTCAGTCATCTGATTTCAGCCTGCTACCAAAAGACTGTCTAGACCGCCAAGCTGCCTTTCAGACTTTACTTCACCAAACAAAATGCACTGTGTTGTTCAGGCCTCTTCCTCTGAAGTATTATTTTAGCCAATAACAAAGATTGTCTGTCTTATTCCTGCTCCTCAGTTTGAAAAACTACAAACTACAGTGGCAAGGTTACTCATAGGTGTTGTGTAAAAAAGAATAGTGTAGTGCCTGACTTGGCTGTTCCCTGTTGGATACACCCACTGTAACATTAGGTCTTGCAGCATTAAGCTTCAAATTCATTATGTCTGCTGTACTCATTACGCATTTTTCAGTGTCACAGTTGTCTTTTAGGATGTAATCTCCAGTCTGTAGATACTCTAGATCAGTGACTTTGTACTTAACTGCATCTAAAGCTTAGGTTATTTGAACGGTCCAGTTCTTACTCGAGCTGTGACCACCTGTGTGCTAATTATAGGTTACAGTTATGCTAGTAGTGATTTTTGTCCTCTAATTCTCTAATTTTGTCAGCCTCAATTTTTGTGTTTGCAAGCAGGACATAGCATGCATCTATGGCAAAAGGCGTTAGCACCATTCAATGAATCCCCATGAAAACACTGCTTGGAGAAGTCTGCTAGTTCTTGCTATAGAAGAGCTATTTTTGTATATATGTACAATGCTTGATTTTAATCAGAATGTTAATAGGCATGAAGCCTTGCACCTCACAGATGTGAAATGTCTGCAGGTTTAGTTGACTACAGAGCCACTTAGGTAGTTTTATGGGACTGATACCTGAGAGTATTAAAGTTCTT
Source organism: Hypotaenidia okinawae (assembly GCA_027925045.1). Taxonomy (NCBI): domain Eukaryota; kingdom Metazoa; phylum Chordata; class Aves; order Gruiformes; family Rallidae; genus Hypotaenidia; species Hypotaenidia okinawae. The sequence goes on from BSDF01000012.1 coordinate 22,772,959, forward strand.
GGAGTATTAAAATTTCTGTTCAAGCAGGATTTTCTACTTGACTGTCTTTAAGATCAGACCCAGTAATGTGGACTGCTCATCCTCGTGTTCCAAATTGTTAACCTTGCTTACGTTATGCTGTCAGCTCTGTTTTATAATATGAGCCACTGTTGTCTTGACAGTCACTTTTCTGTGATCTTTATTGATTGAAAGCTCCTCTGTCCTGGAAGAGTTTTAGAGTTTAGCTGCAAGTGATGCAGTAAGGAAAACACTTTGCCTATGGTGCTCCAGCTCCCTTTTCAGAGGGAAAAAAGAACAGCCAGGGGTCATTTTGTCTTTGGAAGAAACTGAGCTTGCTGTATATGACTGCTGGTAGCTCTGTACAGAAGAAATAGCAGGGTGTATCTGTTTTGAGAGGAGTGACTTTATATCATCGCCTACGACTACCTGATGGGAGGGTGCAGAGAGGTGGGCGATGGTCTCTTCAGCCAGGGGACAGGAGATGGGACAAGGAGAAATGGCCTCAAGCTGCCCCAGGGCAGGGTCAGCTCAGATGTGAGGGAAAAACATTTTACGGAAAGAGTTGTGGGGCCTGGAACAGGCTGCCCAGGGAGGGGATTGAGTCACCTTCCCTGGGTGTGTTTAAAAAAGGGTAGATGAGGTACTTAGGGATATGGTTAAGAGTTGGACTTGATGATCTTAAAGGTCTTTCCCAACCTTGTGATTCTGTGATTTGCTGTTGTAATCTTTGTTTTTGTCATGATATGGAAGGAAACAAGATGAGTTGTTGTGAGGGGTAACCATTCTGGTTTCCATTCTGGTTTTTGTCCTCTGTGTTTGAATTCTATGGTAGGGTGGGAGAAAATACATAGGTCAGGGAGGTAGGCTTGATGACGACATTGTAGGGTCTCTCTCTGTGATCACCTAGAGGAACTTGAATAAGTGGTAAAAGTCGTGAACTACTCTAGTCTTTCTGAGTGTTTACAAGTTAAGAAATGCTTGTGAGATAAGCCTGTACTCAAGAGGAAGATCTATGTCAGTTAAAAGGACAGGTTAACCACTATGTCTACACTGGTACTGGCTAAATAATGGGCTGAAGGAGAAACATGGTATTGAATTGGTATCTTAGTTACTTAGTGAAACTCTGCCTACTGGGCTATAGGTAATATTTTGAAGTGTTAATGACTACCATTTTAATGACAGATTCTGTGTTAGTGCTGTACACATTTTCAACCACTAATTGTAATAAAAGTGTGATAGAGCATGACAGTAGCAGCATGAAACTTATGTATAACAGGGTTGCCTTCACAGATTGGAAATACAGTCATCTGACCAACTCTGTTCTTGCACTTCCAGATGGATGGAGGCGTGTCTGAATGAGGAGCTGCCTCCTACAACAGAGTTGGAAGAAGGATTGAGAAATGGAGTCTACCTGGCCAAACTCGGAAACTTCTTCTCCCCTAAAGTGGTTTCTGTGAAGAAAATCTATGACAGGGAACAGACTAGATACAAGGTGAGAGCTGTTTGCTATAGGTACTGCTTTAGGTAGACATCTAACATAGGAAAATGTGCCCATGTGAGCAAATAAGCAGAAAACTAGTTTATATTAGCATTACCTGAGAAACTCTACCTTTACTCTAAAACATTGTTTAAGCGAGGGTGGATAGATTCTTAGTTTTACAAAGTCAGAGAGTTATATAATGGTTTGGGTTGGAATGGACCTTAAAGATCATCTAGTTCCAACCCCCTGTCATGGGCAGGGATACCTGTCACTAGACCAGGTTGCCCAAAGCCCCATTTAGTGTGGCCTTGAACACTGCCAGGGATGAGCATATATATCTGAGCTTGCACTCACACGAAAGAACTTGTAATAAATAGTCAATATAATGCTATATAGAAGAATTCTGACTTCTTTTCTGTTAAAACATTGTTTTCACGATCTGTCTTAATGAACCTCCCTGCTGTTCTTGGCAGATCTGTTTTTGTTTCTTACTGCCCTCCCCCTTGTTCCTGCCTATTTTTATTTCAGGCAACTGGTCTCCACTTCCGGCACACAGATAATGTGATCCAGTGGCTGAATGCTATGGCTGAGATTGGTCTCCCCAAGGTAATGTCTATGTTGTATCTGCAGATAAATAAATGGTCTCAGAAAAACTTTACATTCTGTGGAAGCATTTACTGTTGTACAAAAATCAGCAGACTTAATTTAGTTAATTCTTGTGTCTCTCTAGAAATTCTCTCCTAAAGCTTGCTGAAAGATTTCATTCTGTTACGTGTGTGGGAGTGATTTGGAGCGAATTCCTCCTGTACCATATCCTTAATATCACTAATCTTGCATAACATCTGCATTACATTGTTCTTGCCCTGCAATCTTTTGTGCAATATCTGAGCTCCAGTTTGACTGTGGAAGGTTTGGGTTTGTATTTTGGGTTGTTTTTTTTTTTTTTAGAAGTCTATGCTAAAAGCTGCAATGACACAGGAAATGCTATGCTCACCATTTCTTCAGATTTCCCTATGAAATTTTTACATCAAGTTGAAATAAACCTAGTGTAGCTTAACCACATATAAATTATTGGCTTCTGTAGGGGAATGGCCAAATAAACTCCTCTGAGCTAATAAACAGTGTTTTCTGAATATATGTGGAACTGTGGCAGTGTTGTGCTGATAGTCAAGTTGTATACATGAATAGTAAGTCACTTTTTTTAAATGTGGTTTTATTTTTTCTTGTAAGCCATGTTATGCTTAGTCTCAGTAAAACTGGTATTGTGTACTTTAGTCTGATGTATGTTTTCTTTGCATACATGCTAGCAAATCGAACACCTTATTTTTGGCAAAATTTTTCAAATAACTTGTTTTGAGATGTACTAGCTGAGTCCTGCTGGTATTTATCACGGTCTTACAGTACCAGATCTGAGATTGGGAAATAATGAAATGTGCTATTAAGGTTGTTAGGTGACAATAAATGAGGAAGGAGCTGGACAGAGAGAAGTTCCAGGTATGAGGCAAGATACTCAGATTAAATGAGTATTGGGTGGAAATAAATGTGAAGAGATGTTAAAGAAACTGGACTAGGGCCTAGTATGTGAACAAAGAGTTAGTGGTGCTTTAAGTATTTTCCCATGCAGAAGAGGCAGTAAACTGATGTTGTGGAAGTAGTAGCTCTTGTGTTTAGTGAAAGAGCAATGCTGTTTTGTGCTCACAGGCAACACCAAGGAGCCTTCCAAGATCTAGAAATGTACCTTTGTCAGCACTTCTCAGTGAATTGACACTCCTAGTATTAGCCCCTTGTGTTAAGCTTTGAAGAGCTTTGCATTTCAGACTGTGTGAAAGCTTTTGAGTCCAGCTAACTGAAAGTGTAGCATGCAGAGCACTTCAGTGCTGGTCTCAGTTTCCCTTTGTCACTGCATCTTCTCTTGTTTCTCAGCCTCACGTCGTCCAAACAAAATCCTTTTTTCTCTCGTCTGTTGTATTTATTTAATCTCTTGACTTGCACCAAAGTTCTTGCTAATACCTCATGACCCCTGTACCTTGGTAGCATACAAAAGAAAGGGTGTGCTCATCCATGGAAAAAGGGACCCCTGGTTTTGGGTGGTAGAAACAGAAGGAAGGATCAGTGCTTCAGGTAACAGAAAAGTTGGGCTGGGGCAGAGAAGCTTGAAGAGTTCTGTTTCATGGGCTGTTTCATTAGTATACTGCAGAATAATTGGGCTTATTGCAGTTAACACAGTTTGACTGTATAGAGTGAATAGAACTCAGACTTCTAACTTTGTTTTATTTTTAGATATTCTACCCAGAAACTACAGATATCTATGATCGCAAGAACATGCCACGCTGTATCTACTGTATTCATGCACTCAGGTAAAGCATGCTGGGCAGAAATCTAATTGCTTCTGAAATCTTTTTGCGAAGCTGAAAGGCAAGAGGGGAGAGAACTGAACCAAAGCCTGGATGCAATTAATTTTTTAGCAGAACAATCTTACTAGGTCAGAGCAAAAATGCACGGAGCCCGTATTTTGCTTTTGGTCAGTGGCCAAATCAGATGCTGAAGGAAAAAGATCCAGTCAAGTATATTGTGATTACTATCTTCCTGTCTCAGTTCTTGCCCTCCCCCTCTACTGTTTGAGACAGAGGTAAACATTTTGGGGCTTATAGGAAAGTTTGAAATCCTAAAAGGTGTTTGAGAAAGTACTAGTACTAGATCAGTCAGATCACTGAAAGCCAGTGTGGTCACAGCACTGTACTGCAGTATGTGTATCTTGATGACCACGGTAAGTGATCAGGCAGGAACTGTTGTTGAAAGGTCTCTTAAATTTTAAAATCTCACAATGACCAAGGAGGATAGTTCCAGTTCTTGAGAAAAGTGGGAGAATTAATTTGTTGATGCTTTGCTCTTCAATTTGACGGGATGGTCTGTTGCATGGATTTTTTTATTTGGGGTGTGGTTTTTGTGTGTATTTGCTTTGTTTTTTCACTGGTTAGCTGTTTTGAATTCAAGTGTGGCTTCTGGAATACACTGAGATTTTAATTTAAAAATATTCCTTTTGTAGGATTTATTAGGTGATTGAGTGCTGGATTGTATACATTTGGGTCTTCATCTGTTGCTTGCTCAGTTTCAGTTCTCAAGAATGGCTTGTTTTATGCTCTTTTGTCTGTGTCAGTGTGAAATCCCTAGAGATGGACCCCTCTAGCCTCCACCACGCTGTAATTCTGTGAAGAATCCAGAATTCTGTGAAGAATTCAGAGTGGTGGAATAGTTGTGTGTGGCTGAGGGGAAAAGAGGCATGAGCTAATCCTCTTGGTGTTTATGAGCTGTTACATGGGTTTCCCTGAGTGGTTCCTTGAATCTCTAGCTCCTAAAAGTATCTGTATCATTGTCAGAACCTTAAGGAAAAATGACTAGTTGTAATTATTTGCTTATTTTGTTTTCTAGCCTGTACCTCTTCAAACTGGGTCTTGCCCCCCAGATTCAGGATTTATATGGGAAGGTGGACTTCACAGGTAAAAAAAATCAAAACCAAACAAAAGCTAAAAAACCCTCCAAATAACAAATGACCAACCTCCTCCTGCTATCCCCCCAAACAAACAAAAAACCCAACAAAAAAGTGCTGATGTGTGCTGCCTTTATCTCATACTCTACTAGACACTGTATAGATAAGGTAAAGGATTGGTACTGTTGATAGCCTAAATGCTGATTAAATTCATAATTAATGACTGTGATGAGTTCTAGTAATTCAAGAAAAAGGTTCGGTTTGGGTGCTTCTGAGCCTGGCTGTTTAATAGCCACCTGTTCTTCAACTGTTTCTTTCACAAATAACAGCCCCTTGACTTTTTGCCACTGTTGTAAGATGCTTAAACCTTGCTTCCATCCCCTTGGGAGTGGTTTCAATTTGGAATTCTGTAAATAGTTCTGAAATTCCTTGTCAGTTTAAAGTAGTGGTGCCATCAGCTGTGGAAGACCTTGCCAACTAGTATGCTGTAGGAGGTTCCAGAACAAAGTCTGATGTCCACATGCCTCCTTAAGGTTTCAGTGCCTGGATTTCTGCAAAAGCATAACATTCTGTGTATTGCATTAGTGAGGTTCCTGCCTGAGGGTGCACATCATATTTAAAAGGTGTATAAACTTCATTTTCCTGCAGAAGAGTTGTTGATTATGCCTATAAAATGCTAAATTATCCAACTCTCTTTGAGTTGTATGGTATTTAGCAATAGCATGTCTCAATATCTTCCATTCCCTTTTCTCAGCATAGACTGAGACAGCATAGGAGGCAGAAGAATGCTAAAATGCCTGTGCATTTTCCTGACTTGTTGGCAACCATAGTCGAGGCACTTAAGAATAGTGGAGTTTGTTTCCAGCTCCTCATGAGAGTTGTGTGTTATTTTTCTAGTGAGAAAGACTACAAAATATTCTCCTGTGAGTTTCTGGGAGAAATGTAGATTTTAGAGAAGTGTGCAAAATGTCTATCAATTTGTATTCTTTCACTTACTACATTATATTCGAAGTATTATTTAAATGTTTTTATTTTATGTAGCAGCAGTTGGTATAGCAATGCTGAATCCTAATGTGTTTAAGCCTGCATAACAAAGTGTTTATGGGTTTTTTTCAGAGGAGGAAATCAGTAATATGAGGCTTGAACTGGAGAAGTATGGTATTCAGATGCCTGCCTTCAGCAAGATTGGAGGAATTCTTGCAAACGAGCTTTCTGTGGATGAAGCAGCATGTAAGGAAAAATGAAGCTTTGTTTTATGTTTTATATTTTCAAATTGGCAGATAAGATTTTTTTTAAGTGTTTTAATGCCCCCTGTTTTAAGACAGTGCAATGCCTTTGGTAGGCCTTTTGGAAGACTGTGAAGAGAATTTTCTCTCCCTTGTGTATTTTTTTTTCCCCTGGAACATGATAATTTGAGTATCTAGAGTATTGTACTAGGAAGCAGGCTGCCATTCTTTGTGAAGAACACAAAGCTGTGGTGGAATGAGAGGTACTTTGATAATCCTTTTGCTGTCCAATTAACTTCCAGATAATTCTCCTGCCTTTTCCAGTTGAGTTCTCAATTTTTAATAGAGCTGTTGTGTTTGGGACTAACTGGCAGTCTGTGACTTGTTTTTCAGTACATGCTGCTGTCATTGCCATTAATGAAGCAATTGATCATCAGGTTCCAGCTGACACACTTACGGCAATGAAGAACCCTAATGCTATGCTAGTAAATCTTGATGATCAACTGGAATCCACTTACCAAGACACACTCTACAGAGCAAAGCAAGACAAGATGGAGAATGCTAAAAATAGGGTAGATCAATTCTTCCAAACCATCTATTTGTATGCATTGCAATTTTGTATTGCAGAGGAAACTCTGGGGGATTCACAGAATGTGTGTTGCTTTCCTGTATGTATGGTGGTAGGTGGATTTGCTCGTCGTGGTGTTACCCGGTAGCCTTTCTTCCTATGACAGAAGACAGACAGCAGTTAGCTGTATTGCTCTGTTTAGATATCTGACACGTGGCCTGGATATAGAAGTCACATCAGCCTTTATATATTGGGAGTGCTGTCCCTCTGTTGTCATACAATATAGATACTAATTCTAACAATGAAATGATGAACAAAACTGATTGATGCTGTCAGAAGGGGTCAACATTGTTGTAGAAGGGTGTACATCAAATGCGTAGCTATGTGTACTGCTTTCTGTGTTCTGGAGCTCTACTGTGTGTTGTATGGGTGTTATATAGAGCGTCACAGACAGCCTAGAAACACCTTATTTCAATGTATCAGAGTATAGGTACACTACTTTACTTCTAGGGCTTCATTTTGCATGTGTGAAGGTAGCCTATCTGTGACCTGTCACAGCTTTGTATACAGTTATCCTCCCTCAACTTTTCAATGAGACATGGATCTACGAGGGTGAAGGAAACTGTAGAAACACTGATTAGTTTTTATTTTCTGTTCAGATTGCCTCAGAAAATTCAGAGAGAGAGAGAGATGTGTATGAAGAACTTCTGACTCAAGCTGAGATTCAGGGAAACATCAATAAAGTGAACAGTAGGTATCATGCTAAAATAATAGGGTTAATTAAAAGAGTAGTTAAAAAAGATACCAACGTTCCTCCTTGCTTTCTGTTAATGTTAACAAGGGGAACGCAGCTACCCTGTTTTTGTGGATGTTTTTTGGTGCTCTGGGGTTTGAGGGATTTTGGTTTTGTTTGTGTGTGGGGTTTTTTGTTTTGTCTGTTTTTACCCGTTATTAGTACATAGATGTAAGCTCAATTAATTTTGACTTTCTGTTACCCTTCCTCTAGGAAGTGGTTTGTCAATGTTGCTGGCCTCCTCAATTCTTCATCTTGAGTAATGCATGCTATTTACAACTTTCAGCCCCCTTTTCAAGTACTACTTTGCAGTTAACTTTGGAAGTTGTCTATTTGGATTGCTCACCTAACTTGCTATCCATCAGGTCTAAGAGTATTTCTGAGCAGTAGGTTATATAAACCTCATTGAATGTTTCTCTCAAAACTCTGCTAGCACATGCAGCCATATCAAAGATTGACTTAGCTTTGGAACGAGGTGATGCATTAGCAGTGTATGAAGCTTTGGCAACACCGGCCCTGGGACTCCGAGGATTGCTACGAGAAAACTGTGACTGGTATTTCAAGCAGTTTTTGAGTGACAGACAACGGAAACAGGAGGTATGGAAAAATCTAGATTACTCCGACTTGTGTGGTTTCCCCCCACCTTCCCTTTCACCATACCACTGTATACTTGCCACTTGCTATACACCAGCATTACAATTCAGTTTTGGTTTGAAAAAGTTACCACTAAGGGAAAGAAACATACAGTCAGCGTATTTATCATTTAGTTTTCATCTCTGCATCTGAAAGGCGAGTATTATGCTTGTATGTATAATTAAAAGAGCGTCACCAGATCTTAAAATACTAATGTGTGTTTAGAACCATTACAATACAGGTACATTGTTTCTCTCATTTTACTGCTGTCAGTGCCCAAATATTGTGGATATTTGTGTTCTGTAAATACCCAGTAGATAAGCATATGCTGCTTTCATTGTGGAGAATCTGTATGTCATCTATAGGTGTGGCATTTAGGGACATAGTTGAGTGGTGGACTTGGCAGTGCTGAATTTTTTGTTGAACTTGATCTTAAGGGTCTTTTCCAACTTAACTAATCCTATAGTTAACTTGGCGTTCATCAGGACCCTCAGGTACTTTTCTGCAATGGTGCCGGACAGCCTATGCTAGAGCAGGGGTTTGGACTAGGCTGTTTCCAGAGATTCCTTTTACCATTGAATATTCTGTGATTACTAAGCAGCCTCGCATAGAACTTAAACCTTTCTGGGGCTGAAGAAACTCTCAGCCTTACAGATTCTGGGACTTGGTTGCAGTACCTAACTAGGGGGAAGCTCACAAACAGGATCCCTATCCTTTTGTTGTCAGACCTTAGTGCAACTCATTCAGCTCCTCTCGATGTTCTGTTATGGAGCAGAACTGAATGCAGTTGCAATGGGAGCTGCCTGACTGTGTGACTTACCTGCATTGATACATGTTGAGATATATATAGGTGTATCATACCTTTCTTTTGTAGACTGTTACAGCTTTTTCTGCTGGAGCGCATTTTTTTTTTTGTCTGTGTTCAGAAGGACCCCTCAATCTGAAAGGCACACAGCAGTAATGCAAACCCACTCTTGATTGTTAGTTTGTTGAATTTTTGTTTTTTTTTTTTAAATTTTGGTGATGGTGTTTTTTGTGTGATGCAAGATTTGTTTGGTCAACAGCTCAATGATGTTCCTTAGGGAATAATTCCTCACAGTGAATACAGTGGTTTGGGATACTCTTTCCATCAGCCAGTGTGCTGTTACACTTTGACAGTGTTCCTTGCCTGGGATTATACGTGAATGGTGGAGCTGAAGGATGTGTGTATTGCTGCTAGACCCTTCTGTTGGGAGCATGAGGACTTCTACCTCACAGACCCCACGGGTGTTGCTATTAGAAAACTTGTGACTTAGCTCTGAAGAAAGACCTTCAAAAAGTCCTACCGAGCTTTGTTGTGGCAGAACCTCTCTGTAGCTGTCCAGAGATGTCTGTAGGTGTGAAATAGGACTGGAAAGATTTTAATGAGATTTTTAGTAGCTGCAAAAAATTACTTCAGCTGTTTTCTAAACTGCTGAGTCAGAATGGCTGTTCTTCCAGAATGCAACTGAAAGTCTTGTTATGTAAATGTGGTCTGCTAGTGCTTTTGGAAAATTACCTTTTTTTATTGTGTGAATGCAAAGGGTCGTGACCTACTTCCCTTCAAGCCTCGTTGCTCCCCAGTCACTCGATCTTCTTTTCTGTGTGTATTCGTGCGGTACCATATATTCCAAGCAACATTCATGTTGTCCTTTTTTAATGTTCTGCCATATCTTGCATTGCTCAGAGGTAAAATGGAACATTAATTAATGTGGTAAACTACACAAGTACTAGTTTCACACCAGCATGCTGCTTGTGTATGGGTAGTCTTTTCCCACAGAATCATCTCTTTTGTCTTAAATGTTGTATAACTTTGGTGGTGTGGTGTTGTCTTTAACTGCTGTGTTCACGGGCCTGCACTTCTAATACTGTGAAAGAAATCAGGCTGTACATGTATGGGTCTTTCAACATACGACCTGAGAATCTGGTGTGTAGTTTCTGTCTCATGTGGCATTGTTTGCAGAAGCTCTGTGCCATTACAGTGTTTTAAAGAAAAGGTAATCTTTTATTTTTTTGAGCTATTTGAAGTGAATAACTCAACATCTCAACACTGTTTTGCTCTTCTGGTTTCTTCTTTTGTTTTTTTTTTGTAAGGCTGGCCTTACAGGTCCTCTGCAGAAGGAAGAGTTGCAGTTGGGAGTGGATGCCGCTAACAGGGCAGCGCAACAGTATCAGCAAAGTAAGGATCAGCGGAAATTAGTGCAGTGACGTGACCATGGTTGTGATCTTTTAAAAGAATGAGAGAGCACAGTGTTTGGGTCTATGTGGGGATACACAAGGTCTCCCTCAAACAGTTATGAGTACTTCACGGCTGCTAAGAACATTAGAGAGACAGTCCCTCTGATTATTTGTAGTGTCTTTATCCAGCTCTTTAGAATACTGCTGCAGATAACAGCATAGAATTTGAAATATTACAAAATGTGGAAATTTGCATCCACTTTACATAACCTTTTTTTCCTAGAATGCTCATGTGAGTTTTTGTGCTATGGATCTGTGAAGGAAATCTTAGTTTCTCCATGGCTTTGAAAGCTAGGTAACTTGCTCACCGTTGACATAAATCTTACTTGGTTTGAGATACAGAACTTTTAACTATTTCTAAATACCAGGTAGTAAATAAAAAGCAAATCATGATGGCTGATTGTTTTTTGTTGATTCTTTTGATGCTGGGTAGAGCTTTTTTCTAGAGGAAAATATTTAGTTCTGGCTGTGCAGGAACAATTAATTCAACTTACAATGGGTAGAAAGGGAGGCTGCTAGAGGTCTTGTGGAGGGAGGGTTTAGAATACAAGAGAACAGTGTGATGCCAGATAACTAGGAGGTGATTTTACTTCATGGAGCTTGGCATTTATTTACCTACTTGTACTATTTTGGGGTTAGCCAATGTATACCCACTCTAGAGTGTGTGGTACTGCTTTGAGCATCATATATGCAGGATAGGCGTAGACAGGAAGAAAAAGCTACTGCTACTTATCCATCAAAAATAATGCAATTATGGTGCCTTTTACTGGTGAAACAGTCCCTTGATAACCAGGCAAAAAGGTGAATTTGGTTTAAAATGTAAGATTTATTTTAAAGAAGGCATTATGTACTTTAGTTATCTGCAGTAAAACTAACTAGGGAAGTATGGATCAGAAAGATTTGCTCATTAGACTTCTTAGGTATCTGATTGAGTAGAATAAAAGTCCTGTTATTGCTGTGGCTTCAACTGTCATTCTTTATGCTGCATCTTTGAACTTCTAGGGCTGGCAGCAGTAGCCAGAATTAATTCTGCAATTCAAATGGGTGATGCTGAGAAGACTGTGGCAGAAATGATGAATCCAGAGGCCCAGTTACCAGAGGTTTATGCATATGCTGCAGATCTTTACCAAAGAGAGCTGGCCACCTTGCAGCAACAGAGCCCTGAAGTAAGAACTACCTTCTCTCTTATTGGAGTAGTAGTTAGTATGGCTCACTCGGTCTACCTTGTCTGTTTTGGTAAATGTGTTCTCTGGAGCAAACCTGTCTTTAGTCTACCTAGAACTGATTTGGTGTTCAGGCTTCTGGTGTGAAGACTGAATCTTGAGCTACTTGGCTCAAGTGAGATTCTACTTTAATATCTTATTTGGTCTTCTAGCTTTGTTTACAGTAGTGATATTTCTGCTTTTGTGACATAAAGGGTGTCTCTTTATTACGTTTACTCTGATAACTATTCATTATTCGGTGTGCAGCACAGTTTGTAAAGAGAGTGGAATTACTTTGTTGTCCTCTTTGTATGCAGGGTAACCTCACCCATCCAGAATTATCTGTAGCTGTAGAGATGTTGTCTTCTGTGGCCCTGATTAATAGGGCTTTGGATTCAGGAGATGTGAATACAGTGTGGAGGCAACTGAGCAGTCCTGTTACAGGGCTTACAAACATTGAGGATGAGAACTCTCAGAGGTGGGTATTTCAAGGAGTCATGTCTGCCCTTTAGTGTTGCTTAGATTCTGTGACTTTTTGAAATAAAGAAGAAAAGTTTTTGCCCTCTTAAACTTTATGTTCTATGTTGTTTATTATGGTATTGATTTAATCTCTGTTGACCCTTGCTTCTTGTTTTCATAGTTACTGTTTCTTACTGGTCTGACTTCTGCGCTGTCTCTCAGTGCTTGCCAAGGGATTTCACGTTAAAGCTGTATGGTGGTACCATTGGGTAGTCATTGATACTGGGCCAGCTCAGCTACTGTGTTCTTTACCCTGGACTCTCATTCAGTGTTTTAGTGCCTTTGTTGGGCTGACTGTCTGGCATGCAGCCTTTCCTCTTTGTCTTCCTCTTTCCATATTTGTTCCAGTTTCAATCCTCATGTTGACCTCTTCTGCTTTGCCTGCAACTCTCATGATGTGTGTTACCTGACCAGCTTGTTGAGATACATTGTTCGTTGGTTTTGGGTTTTGTTCTTTGACAGATATATTGATGATTTGATGAAGCTGAAAGCTCAAGCACGTGCAGAAGGAAATGAATTTATCACGTGGAATGATATCCAGTCATGTGTTGATCGTGTGAACATAATTGTGCATGAAGAACATGAAAGTAAGTTTGTTTTTTTCCTTCTCAGTTCATGCAAGACTGACCCGAGCTCACAAGAGGTGCAAAAATCAGTTGCGTGCCAATACAAAAAGTTTTTGATCGACTTGTAGTTGTGTCATATATTTGATACCTAGGGTTATCTTAGTTGCAAGCAATACTTTTTGGTCTGTAATGTAAAAGACTTGATAGGATTGTTGGTGGAGAGCTCAGACAGTTGAGTTTGTGGTGTTGAAATCAGTATCTCCAGTTTATTAATCTTTCCATTACAAATTTCAACCCTTTATGGATAATAAAATGTGTTGTCGGTAGTCAGAATCTATGAGTAATCTAGAATCTTTTCTAATTTTGCTTCAATCCCTCAAACTTTATGAAAGCTAGTATTACCAAAATCTCTTCAGTTAATTGTATCCCAGTCCTGGAGGACACTGTCCTCCCCTAATTTGCTGTGTTCAGGGGTTGTTGCTTTTCTTGAGGTCTTGTTCTCTCTTTGACAGCAATCTCTGCTCTGTTCAGGTTTTCCTCTTCTCGGTTTTAGCTCTCCTTTTAAGCGTGTTTTGGCCTTTTTGCCTTTTGAGTATTTAGTGGAAATTCAACAGACTCAGTGCAGGATCCCCCTCAGCTCTTGGGTTGTGAGTAATCAGACCTACAAATGCAAGATAAGCTACCCACCTGTGTGTTGATGACTCTCAGACCTAACGATCTGTCAAATGCATTTCTAAGGTGGGTGAGAAGCTTGAAGGAGCAACAGAGAGGAGAGTTTGTTTTCAGGTCTTATTCTCAGTCCTTGAACTCCTGGCTGTATTAACAGTACTTCCCAATTACAGCTTTCTTAAAGGTCAGTAAAGCAAATATTGCATCAAAGAAGCAGGCTTTTGCAGTTAGTTTGACTCAATGACAAATTGACATGCCCAAAAAAGTTTATTCTGAAGTGCTGTGTGTTGAACAGTAATGCATTTAAATGTTTTGGCTTAAAATGTCTGATCGAGATTTTCTTTTTTCAAAGAACAGTTCATTATCTCACCAGCTTGATGCAATTCAAATTCTAAATTCCAGATACTGGGACCCAATTCTCAAATTATTTGAAATGGAAAGTGCTGGTCATTTAAGAGGCTAATTGCTTTGTCTACAGTTAGATCTGTCAGGAAATTAGAAGCTTATATTTTCTGTCTACACGATGCTTATGACCCCCAGTTGTTAAAAGCAGCATCTATAATGGCTGAAGTGACTGATAACTGACCTTCTGACCAGTAGAATATGCCTGGACAGCCATTACATTTCACTGTTAAAAAATCTTGTGTGTGTGTGAATGTGGTGGTTGAGCCCTGGGTAAAGACCAGACGCCCACCAAAATCAGTCTATTACTCCCCTTCTTAGTTGGACAGGGGAGAAAAAATATTTTAAGTGCCTCAAGAGACAAACTCGTTAATGATGTGGGCAAAACAGACTCAACACAGAGTGCAGAAGAGAAAGTTATCTAATTTATTAAACTAAGTTTAAGGGAAAAACAGTGAAAAACCAGAGTCAGGAGTGCAAACAACAATCTTAAAACAAATGCAACCAGGTAAACACTTTCCCCCCACCACTCCCTCCTTAGCAGGCTTCAGTTAGAAGTTTGCTCCCTTCTTCCCTCCCGGTCGCAGCCCAGGAGGGGCAGGGACTGGGGAAAATGGGGGTCTCCGTAACACCTTCCCCCCACCCCTCCAAGCAGACTTCCCTTTAGCCATGATTTTGCTCCCTTCTTCCCCTCTCCTGCTTGCAGCACAGGACGGGGGGCAGGGATTAGGAGATGGGGGCTTCGGTCAGTCCCTTGCAAGATGGTTTCCTTCTCGGCCGGGATGGGGGCATCCATTCCACACAGCCTCCCCCTGCTGCACCGTAGGATCTCACCCACGAGACACAGTCCTCCACGAACTTTCTCCAAGGCAAATCTTTTCCCACCGGGCTTCATCTCTGCTCTGGCAGGCAGCAGTAAATCACAGTGTCTCTCAGTCCCCGTCCTCCACGGGGCTATGATGCCTCCTCCAGCAAACCTGTTTGGCTCATCTCTGTAGGCTGCTTGTGCTGGCAGGGGCTCATCCCAACATAAGTCACAGCATCTTCTCCATGTCTCCACCGGCTCCATCCAGCGTGGAGCCTCTCCACCGGGTAGGTCGGGTTTCTGCCTCCATGGGTCCTCTCCTCCGGCTACTCCAAGTGCTTCAGCTCGGGCTGCAGGGGCATCTCTCTCTCTGGCACCTGGGCGCCTCCTCCCCCAGCCTTCCCGGCCTTTTGTGTCTGTCAGCTGCTTACGTTTATATGCAAATACGTATCACAATGCCCTTAACGGGCCAAAATTTGTGGTCTTCCTGGCACTCCGTGTTCTGGTTGGAGTCTTTGTCTCCTATATGTGATTCTCAGAGGCGCTATAAGCAGGCTGGCAGAAGATTCCAGCAGCCATTTTCTGCAGCCCCTGGCCCTCTCTCTCTCTCTCTCAGTACCCAACTATACAAAACTGCGACAGTGAAATCAGAAAGTTCTCTGATTGGAAAATACACAAAAACTCACATAAGTTAAGTGTATGCAGCAAGTCTGAGAAATGTGAATGGGTGTTAACCTAACCTCTGTGCTGCTTCTAGTTGTTAATTTATTTCATTTCTATTTTTTAGTAGCGTTCATGTTAATAGGTGACTTTTAGCAGTGATAAAGGCTGGGATTGAGCATAACGATGAAAATTTCAGCAAAACAGAGAACAGGAGTAATTTTCCTTTCTCCAAGACTGGTGACTTAAAACCTGGAGTGGAGACAGAGGAGTCATTGAAAATAGCACAATTAAGCAAACTTACTCTTAGGTATATCCTTGTGAGGTTCTGTGTCAGGAGATTTAATTTCCTAAGTTTTTTTCAGTTTCATTAAGGGACAGTACCTTTTGGTTACAACTAGTACTTGAAAACCTCCTGTGTATGCAAGTAGTATGACACTTAGTTCCAAGCCATCTTTGTGGCATTTAGCTGAAAACTTTGCATTGTAAGATGGGAAAGGGCTGTCACAAATGTGGAGGTGGTGATAAAGTTTATATTGTAGACTGTGATGAACGGTTGTCTTCTGCCAGTTCTTGTTGCATCCTTGGTGAGTCCTGTTTTGGCTTGAAAAGACTTTATGCTCTAGAGAGGGTTAAGCTTTACTTTTAAGAGCCTGCTATCTTGATTAACTCGTTTCCTGGATCTCCAAATAGACACTGGGTTTCCTGTTTGGGTCACATGAGCATATTTGTGGAAACTGTACAAATATACCCACAGTAGAGCACTCACACACCCCCCCCCCCCCAAGATGCTAGCTTCATACTCACTTTCCTATGTAAGAGGACACAAGTAGAAGTCTGAAAGTTTGTGTAGTGCCGACACCTGGTTTCTTATGATGCCCCTTAACCTGTAAAACAAGATGCAGAAATTTCTGTTATGAGTTAAGCTGTTCTCACAGGGATTCTCTTACTTTTTTGATATGCTTCGTATATGGCCTATGCAAAGACACTTTTTTCTCCTGCCTACAAATAAGTTAAATTAGACTGAGAAGGTTCTGAAGGCATACAAGTATGTGTTTTTTCATTTTTACTATCCTTGTAAATGGTTCCTAATTAAAAAATGCTCTCTGGTGAGGAGCTGTAACATGCCCATATTAGCAAAAAAAGTAGTAAAAATAAGAAAGAATTACTACTTGTATTCTGTGACCTTTCTTAAGTCTTAACAGTTGCCATATCTACTTTTCAACAGAAACCATACCATTGTTTTAGTGATCCTGGCTCTTGCAGTGTCCTCAATGTGTATTTTTCTCTAATCTGTACTCTGTTGAAATATCACCTCTTCCCTAAGATGTTCTCTTTTTCATACAAACTTCTGTTTTGTGATTCTTTTTCCTGCATAAAACAAAGTCACAATCTTAGCGAAAGCTGAAAATCCCCACACTGAGCTCCTTCCTTTCTTTTGTCTAAAAGATCTCTCTATTCTGCACTGATCAAACCATGATTTGAATTAATCCTTCATGAAACAGGGAGTTGAATTGGATGACCTCAACCTAAGTTGTTTTGTGAAGCTTGGGAGATGGTCGCTGCATGTGTATGATGTAGACTCACTTCATGTTTAGCTAGCTATAGGCTTTTGCATGATGGCCAAATTTTTCATTTTGCTCGTGCTTATGACCACAATTCAAACATTGTGTTTCTCCCCACTATGTCTTCCCTCCCTAGGGATTTTGGCAATTGGTCTTATCAATGAAGCTCTGGATGAAGGGGACGCCAAAAAGACTATTCAGGCCTTACAGATTCCTGCAGCAAAATTGGAGGGTGTAGCCCCAAAGGTAGCTCAGCATTACCAGGATACACTACTTCGAGCCAAGAGAGAGAAAGCACAGGTGAGTGCAATGAAATACACCTCTCAAAAACCCTTTACATCTTTGTAATGGGCATATTACTGGTTCTGAAAGCCAGGAGTCAAAACTGGAAGAGGAGAGCTGGGCATTCTGCATACCATGTACTTATCTTACCAAGTCAGTTTGGATTTTTATATCCTGGAGAAAGAGATTTGCAACCAGACTGAATGAATCTTCATGAACTACAGATAGAGGTATAAGGATATCAACTACATGAGATGGCTTCCTATGGATAATCCTGGGTCCAGAATGAGATACGTAACTTGTTTGCAGAGTAATAATATACCTCTTCTGTTTTTGCAAGGAAGACCATGTTCATTCTAGGAGTTCTGAATTTCTGAATCCAAGCTTCCTGCAAGCTTAAGTGTTTATGGGTGTTTTGGGGTTGGGTTTTTTTGTTTGGTTTTTTTTTTTGGGTTCATTGTTAAATGTAGTCATAGACATAAATATAGCTATATATGGCAAAAAGAAAGTTTCTGGAAGTGGAAAAATCTGTTAAGTGATAAATTAGCAAAAAAGTCAATAAAGCAAAATGCATGCTATTAGCAAAAACTATATTGATTTCTGTTGTTCACCTCGTGACAGATCTACTGCTAATGATATTTTGAGTGGTAGTTGTCTGGTTTACTCATCAGGGACCTCTGTCTGCTTGTACATAGTTGTTGCTTTCAGTAAGTGACTAAATGTGAAGGTGGGGAGAGGAAGAGCAAGTCACATCTTATGGGTGTAGGAAAGGATGAGAGTATGCAACTGGTTTGTGAATAGTGTGGATGAGATACTGATTTTTTTTTTTTCCTCATCTGTGAACAAAAAAAGTATCAGAGGTTTCCACTTTCAGTGACTTGATAATGTTTTGTTTCTCTGCTGGGAGCTGATTGCTGTAGTACCAATGCAGATCTTTGCATAGAAACTAAAATTTAGATTGTGTTGGATGCTTTTTTTTCTTCTTCACCAAAGTTAAACCTGCATAATGCAAATAGCTGAAAGCTGTAGGCATTTCTGATGAAGATCATTAAGCAGCTTCCTCAAGGGCCCTGAAAGGGTTAATGTTCCTCAGGAACCCATTTTGTGCTGAAGCATTTCCTCCCACTGAGTCAGAATGAAATAATGAACTCTTTTTAGTGTGCACTTAAACTTGTGCCAAGCTGTGCTGGTAACTTCTCATTTGGTTTGAAATTACCTTATTTAGGCATATGTTTGGTTTAGGGCTTCTCCCAACACTGTGGCGGTAATTTGAGAAATTGAAAGATCATATTATAGAGCAACATTGTGGGGAAAACAGTCAGTGTCTGTAGTCAGCTGTTCCTTCCTAACTAGCGATTTCTGTACCTTGGGCTTGAGAGGGATTGTAGTTTACTACAGGACATCATTCAGCTGCTCTGTGAATGGGGAGCACTGTAAGATGAGTGTTTCTCAATGGGATGAAGAGACAGAGTGAGTGAGTGAAGAACAGTAAACCTTGTAGTATTTCACACTCTGTGCACTCTTCTGGAAGGCCTGTGACAGTAAATCCATAGAAGAGCATGGGTTGATTTCAGTAGTCTTTGGGTCATCTTCTGCTAGTGTAGAAGAAGTTTCTTTGATTATTCTTCTGCACTCCCTGGTAGCAATTCAGCAGTTGGTGGTACTCTGGTGGGGGACTGTCAGGGCTTTCGAATGAAATCTGCCTGTGAAAAGCATGCCGGCCTCATGAATGAAATATCATTAAACATGTCAGTTTCAGACCTGATAAAACAGTGGGAAAAATGTGAAGGACATGTAAGGAAATGTTCAATTTCAGCCTGTCCCTTAATCTCTTGAATGCTGTAAGTAGTGGCCCTTTTGTGTGGTGAGATGATTATTCCTTCCCAGAAATAAATATTTCCTGTGTTCTGTTTGTATGGTGAGAGTTGTCAAAGGGGTTACGTGCTAGCATGTCTTTTAGTAGTTACCTATAGGAAGCAGCCTCGGGTGGGGAGAAGCTGTGCTTGGCAACTGCTGGATCATTGTTCTTTATGTGTATTTTGGGACTTGCTAAACAGTTGTCTCTTGCCTCTTCTAAAATTTCTGTATTTAACATTAGTTGGTTGGTTATCTTCAAAAGCCAGCCATAATACAGGATTCTGTGTGATTGCTGCTCCTTGAAGAGCAGTCTATTAAACAAAGGACTATAAACATCACTGTGACTATTATGCATGTACCCGTCTATAATATGTGCAATCCTTTTTGGTTTGCAGGTTAATTCAGGTTTGTGAACTTCTGTGGACAGGGACAAGAACAGCCTGATGTGGCATTAATAACCTGAGAGATTTTTAGCTTCTGCACGCAGACATGGATCAGAGCTTTTTGTTCTAAAAGTCTTTGTAGCTGTAGTTTGTCAAAAGACTAACTTGTGTCTCTGCTGATTGCAAATGCATGTGATTTCCTTGTGTAGGAGTCAGAAAGACTGAGATGCTGCTTCTTCCCTCTGATACGGAAATCTACTATATGGGCTACTGCTGAGTACAGGTTATTTTAGTTTGCAAAAATAGCAATACTTTTTTCCTCACATGTATATTTTTCTCATTGTATTCTCTTCAGGACACACAAGATGAAACAGCTGTACTTTGGCTAGATGAAATTCAGGATGGGATTCATAGGGCTAACAAGGACACAGAGGAGTCAGAAAGATGTAAGTATTGTCACATAATACTGCAATTAATCCCTGTTATCAACCAAATACTGATTACTGAAGGAAAGGTTGGGCTAGAAATGTCACGTAGATGTGGCAAAGAAAATGAAATACATATATGCGCTTCTAGTGTAGTATTTTTTTCTTTGAAGAGTAAATGTCAGATTCTTCAAATATTGAATTTCATATCTTTGGGGGGTTGTGCCATTTTTCCAGTTCTGCATGTGGCCATGTTACCTCGTCAGGAAAATTCTGTCTCACTTGCAACTAATCGCGTGTGTCTGTGCATGGTTAGTTTGGCATGAAAATGTTCATGTGCACAATTTAAATGCTGTTGTCTGGTGTGCATTACCTTTTGTTTGTCTGGCATACTCTAGTGAGTATTTCTGAACTGCCTTTCATCTTTTTCAAATGTGAGCAATAATAATACACATCAGTGAAATCTGCCTATGCTCCTCAGGACAGTTTGCAGGTGGACTGGCCCACACCCATCATTACACCCCAGTCTTTGTAATGGTGTGTTTTTTTGTCTCCAGAAACAATTACTTATTCTGTGTTTCTTCCTATATATTCTAATGGCCTGTTACCTGTATAAGGTGTTTGTTTGCTGGGTATTGTGTGCTTCAGAGAGGTTATGTTTATAAGGTTTAAAATACAATATTGTTACATTTCAATGGTTCTAAGATTCTGTTTCTGCATTTACTCTAAATCTCAAATTTATCTGTTCCATTCAGTATTTGCATGTCTGACTGTTTTGTTTGATTGGTACAGTAATAATAAACTGATTGTTTTCTCTTTATAGTCACCTTTAATTTTTCTTGAATCTGTTTCTTCCACTCTGGTGTGCTGATAAAATGTCTTACTTTAAATTTCCAAAACTTCTGCTTTGATGTTGGGCTGCTACTTGGTCATCTAAAAATGCATAGTCCTTTCTGATTTTACTGTGAATGGGCAAACATACTGGAAACTACAAGGTTTAATCTGAGTCTGGAATCTCTTCGGTGCCTTCTGAAACAGTTTGTCCAAAGACACTGTGGAATTTCTGTCATTTGAGATTTTCCAAACTCAGTCAGACAAGGCCCTGAAGTTAGCTCAGCTTTGGGGACAGTATTGGACTAGAGTGCTATCTAACATGGATTCTTAATGACTCTGTGTATCAGATACGTGGAGTTTCTGGCACGGTCAGAGTTCCTCTTGCCACGCTCTTCTGGTGCAGAAATGAGCTTGGTTTTATACATGTGCCTTGTCCACTTGTTTTCTTTATTTGTAGATGCTTTAGAAGAGAGAAAAATCAACAAATTCACAAAAAGCTTTCTGATGAAAGACACAATGAGTTTGTCCAACTTCATGGCCTAGTTAATTTTTTTTGATGACGTTGTTTGGTCAGTGAATTCCCCTGCCCCCAACTGCCTTTTTTAAAAAAAGGGGTAGGGATGGACAGCAAAAAAGCAGGAGTAGGGCAAAGGTTTACCCATTCAACTTACTGTTTGTTCCCAGCAGTACCAGTGCAATTTTGTCACCATTTTCTCACCACCAAGCACTTTGGTAAGGCAGCAGCTTGAATGTCATGCCAAGGAACATTTGGTCAAAAGTAGAATTAAAGTATGTGCCCTGAAGCTTAAAGATGATCGTCAGAGACCCTTATCTATCCACATATGAACTGACATTTTTGCAGTGTTACCTAGTGCTGAAAATTACTGTATTTCATTTTTGCCATGTCGTTACGATTCCTGTGCTCTTGTAAATATCTCTGTGTTTGAGTTGTACTTCTGGAGTAGCCACAGAAGGTGTGTTGCTATTTTTCTCTTCCTCTGCCCCATTTTTCCTGTTAAGGTTTTTGACTTGCTGACAAACTATTCCATAAATCACTAAAAATGTATGGTCCTAGCTGTTGAAAAAGCTGTTTTAGAGTTGTGACTGGCTCTGCCAGAAAAAAATGCCTTAACTAAAATGGATCAGAGGAGGACCAAAACCTTATGTGTTGCTGAGAAATACTGGTGGTAAATCAGGACTGTACTGGTACTTGGGGCAAACAAATGATGTGCTGTCAGGTCAGTATCCCATACACTTGGACACTCTACTGAAGAGGCTTCTATAATGCCCCCCTCCCCCCTCTGCAACTCTAAGTGTGTGTTCACGTGCCTTGCTCTGTGCTCTGGTTCTGTGTTTGCTGTGAGCCCCTGAATGCCAAGATAACCCGCTCCCTTGTGTTATCAAAGTCTCCTTAGGAATTCTGGCCATTAATGAAGCAGTAGACCGTGGCGATGTTAACCAGACCTTGAGTGCCTTGCGTTCACCAGATGTTGGGCTATATGGCGTCACTCCAGAGTGTGCTGAGACATACCAACGAGAGCTGTCAGAAGTCAAGAGAAAAAAATCAGCAGCAGGTGAACCTCAAGTAGCTAACTCTTTAGTGAAATAAATTCAGCATTATTGCATGTGGAATCAGAACCAGAGGTGACAAGCCTCTGTAGTGCTACAGGTGGCAATTGTGGATTCTCTGTGAACTAAGGGCTTTAAAAAAAAAAGGGAATAGTGTAATGTTCTCTGCTTATAAAATGTGTTCTGTTTAGGTAGCTCTCGTATGAGGTCATCAGGAACCCAAATTCCTTCTCTTGCTTGGAGGAATGAAGATCTCTGTGTGTGGATTTCCTAGTTGTAATATTTGTATCTGGGAAAGATAAGACACTTGCCTCGTTTTGAGACTTACACTGCAGTTTCTGCTCTTAGGGGGCAATGGCAGCGAATGGGTGAAACACTGGGTAAGAGGAGGCTATCATTATTACCATAACCTGCAGACCAAAGAGGGAGGATGGGATGAACCAGCGGAATTTTTACAAAATGACACACAGCTGTCGCGGGAGGAGATACAGGTAGGATAGATCACACGTGCTTTTTCTCTGAAAAGTTGACATTCTTACCATTCCCATTCTTAATCCAGCTCTAAGAGAGAATGCTTCAGTCTGTAGTCACATTAACAAGCTTAGTAACTCATTTATTTCACTGCATATTGCCAGATTGTGCATGTCAAATCTTCTCATCCCATTTTAGAAGAGTTTGTAAAAGCACACATAACTGTCTGTTGAAAGGCAGCTCTGAAGTTTCTGGTAAGCACAACATGAATAGCTGACATAACATCCCAGTTCTTGTAACGTTAATCCAGAGCACTATATCCGGAGTCACTGCAGCATACAACCGAGAGCAGTTGTGGCTAGCCAATGAGAACCTGATTACCAAACTTCAGGCGTGCTGTCGAGGATATCTAGTTCGTCAGGAATTCAACTCAAGAATGAATTTTTTGAAGAAACAAGTCCCAGCAATCACTTGCATTCAGGTAATGATATTCTTTCACTATGTTTGAAGCTTGTACTCTGTAATTGTTTTCTATATGCAAGCTTACTGACAGTTTTTGTTCAGTTCAAACAGTTCCAGCATACAGTTGTCTTCACCTCATTTTGCAAATTATCTAAAGGCATTTCCTTCTCTAAGAGAGTTTGGGTATCTTATTTTTCCGCATCATAGACAATCAAGTAAGTCTTCTCAGGCAGAAGTGGAAAAAAACCCTTACTTTGGGAATCTTTTACTATCACTGGATAATATAAAGCTCAGAGTTTTGGGAATAGGGCAGTATTAAGAATGTCACATGTTTTCTTCATGGTTATAGTACCATGTGATGAACTACTATTGTGACTCCTTGTGAATGGAAGATGGTTTAAATATTCCCAAGTAAGATTCTTCTTTGCTTCAGATTTGTCCAGGGGTTTGAAGGACTGATGACCTGAAAGAGATGGTGGGATAATTCAGCACGAGGTTGGGCGCGTTTTCAGGAGAACAGTGAAAATGTTTTTCTCTGGTGTTTTGTGACTGAAAAGTGTGCAAATGAAATACATGCTTTGCACCCTATTACCTTTTTATTATTTGGGCATTTATTTATTATATGCATGTGTGCTTCCGCTTAGGGAATGTGCGCTCTGCGTGTGTATATATAAAAAATCCCAAAACAACACCTCACAACAAAACCCCCAAAAGCACTCCCAGCTCAATAAAACGACATGCTCTCCCTTTAAGTGTAGTTTGAGCTTGAGTTCCAAGTGTCAGTAGCAGTGAATTTGCTCTGAGTGCTTACAGTGTTACATAGCCCTTCTTGCCAAGCAGTATCTTAACACACAATCCTCACGTATAAGGGCGTCTGTCAGCTTGACTGTTCAGCTATATCCTTGATCTCTAATTGTGCTTCGGAAGGCTCAGGCTCTTCATGGGATAATTTCAAGTCTCTCATGATCACAGTTGGTGAAATAGGTAATGCTTCACACAGTATATCTTGGTAAGGTAAGGATGTCTCCCTCATGTTTTACTTAGCAAAGAGTGAAGTTGGAACCTGGGGAGCAGAAAGCAGCTCAGATTTGTAATTGCTTCTGTTTAACTAGAAAAGTAAAGTTAGTGCACCTGTCTTCTGTTTCCAGTCCCAGTGGCGTGGCTACAAGCAGAGGAAGGCATATCAAATCCGTTTAGATTACCTGCGAGCACAAAAGGACCAAGTAGTGAAGGTAGTGAAGGCTCCCTGCTGACTTTTTTGGGTAAACCTTTTGTGTAGTGAACGTTGTAGGAAAGGTTTTTATCTGAATATTTTGGTTACCCTTCTGTAGATTCAGTCGATGACCAGGATGTATCAAGCCAGAAGACGTTACAGAGATCGTCTGCAGTATTTCAGAGACCACGTAAGAGGCTATCTTGTTAAATGAACTCTATGCTTGACTTTTGTACTCTCTTACAGAATGAGGTCAAGTGTGTTGTGTTTTTTTTTCTTTTTTTATAAACTTAGATAAATGATGTTGTTAAAATTCAAGCCTTTATCCGAGCAAACAAAGCACGGGAAGACTACAAAACCCTCAGTAAGTATTGCCAAGAGAACAAGAAATTCAAAATCTCAGAAGCTGTTTAGACATGGTGGTGCTAATTTTACTCTGGCTGCTCCTTGATGTGTTGTTTAAACATATATACAGTATATATTTACTTCTGTTTGCTGTCCCTTGATGTTATCTTGCCTAATTTTAGTTAATGCTGAAAATCCACCTATGGCTGTGGTTCGGAAGTTTGTCCACTTGCTCGATCAGAGTGACCAAGATTTTCAGGAGGAGCTTGAGCTAATGAAACTACGTGAGGAAGTTGTAACCTTGATCCGATCCAATCAGCAACTGGAAAATGACCTCAATCTCATGGACATCAAAATTGGGCTGCTAGTGAAAAACAAAATTACATTGCAGGTAGGAAACCAACTACACTTGAACTGAGCCCAGTGGTAGTTAGCATGGAGAGCTCCTGGCCTTGGGTGTCAGTTGCTTAGGCCCAGCAGAAAATACTGCCCCAGACTTGCAGTATTACTGCTAGTATGTTGTCCTCCTGTAGGAGGTGAAGAAATGAGATCTGAAGCCAAAGCAAACACAAGCCAGGCTATCTTGACCTAATGATTGCAACAGATTGTGTGTTTAAAGCTTTGAGAATTCTTTGTCACTCCTTTGTGGTTAAATGAGGGACATGCCACAAGCTTGCATTGAGAGGAGTGATTTTTGAGACTGGAGACATGCTCGTTCCACTTACTGTTGGTTAAGGGAGGTCCCATCTATTGCTCATCTGACTTGATGAATTTCAACAACAATAACAAAGAAGTTCTTGCTTCACCTTTTCTTCAAGTTGAAGTTCTGGTCAGCTTTGCATTTGGTGCTGGATGACTTGACAGTAGGCTCCTCCCAATGTAAAATCTCAGTTGGCATAGTGAAATTAATCTTGGAAGGAGTCTGCAGTGAAAAGTGCCATTGCTGTCAGAGTATGTAGAGCTAGCGACCTAGCTGAATGTGAAACAGGATTTTTAGCTTTTAGGCCAAATTTAAAAGGGAAAATATTTTCAAGCATCTTCAGGATGCTACCAGCTCTTACAGTAATTGCTGCCAAGAGCGATTAAACCTTCTAGGGTTTCAGATGCATTCAGGAGGTTGGGGACAAAGCAGAACATGTATTTCCAGTCAGAGAAATTGCTGCCATAGCAAATAATGCTTCACTTCAATAGCCCCAGGCATACCTTGACCCTGCCTTACCATGTACAAGAGAAGCATCCGTTTTCCATATTGCCCATTATAAAATACTTGGAGTTGAATCTATCCCTTTTCTTTCTTTCCAGGATGTTGTTTCTCATAGCAAAAAACTTACCAAGAAGAACAAGGAACAGCTCTCTGACATGATGATGCTGAACAAACAAAGAGGAGGTTTAAAAGCTTTGAGTAAAGAGAAGAGAGAAAAGCTGGAAGCCTATCAGCATCTGTTCTACTTGCTTCAGGTAAGCAGCTTCTAACACTGCTTGGTAACCTCTTGTCATAGAGGCTCTCATGTTTTGGCACAGTCTTTGCTTATGCACTGTAACACTGAGCCATCATAGTTCTTAAGTGACACTGGCCTGTTTTGACATGTACACTAAGTAATTTTTCTTGTTGTAGACTAACCCAACCTACTTGGCCAAGCTGATTTTTCAGATGCCTCAAAACAAATCCACAAAGTTCATGGATTCTGTCATCTTCACACTGTATAATTATGCATCCAATCAAAGAGAGGAATACCTGTTGCTGCGGCTTTTCCAAACAGCATTGCAGGAAGAAATCAAGTACGTGGTAGCATACAGCATGCTCTTGCCGTTGAATCAGCTTTGGCAGTTTCTTCAGTCAAGGCTGTTACGTCTTACACTAATGATGTGCAGCTACTGCTAAACTTGTCCCTTCATTGTCCTCATCCTATTTCATATCTGTTCTTAATGTAGACTGTAAAGGAAGAGTCAAGGATGTCTGTTGAGGATGAGGGGCTCTTCTGTCAAGATTTTGCTGCTGAACATGTCAGCTGCTTATAATCTGATGCACAGTAATCCTAAAATTCAGTCCAATCTCAATTTTCCAGTGTCTGGTTGTAAATACCTCCACAGACTGAAAATTCAGGCTTTACAAACATGGGAGACAGCTAATACTGGATTTCCAAAAGCTGATGACGAGGCTGAAACACAGAGGCTTTATTGTTTGGTATTTCTGTTTCCTTATCAGTGTTAGGGACTCTGTCTTTCCTCAGGCATGTTTTGTTTGATCGGTTGGGCCTTAGGAGCATGGTGTTACATGACTTCAGTTCTTTACAATGCAGAGCTTGCTGTGGAGAAGATAGTGCAATAATTTTCTTTGAGGAACAGCTCTTTAAGCACTCTTCAGAATCCTTATTTTAAAGTATGAAGAGGATATATCCCCTGAAAAACAACTTCTTCTAAAAGGGATTCCTCCTCCGCCCTTTAAATTCATGCTTGGACTAGTAGTCCAGGGAAATGTTGATGCTTTGTTCACTGCCGCTGTATTTGACAAAGCAGTATACAAGGAGTGGCTTTTGTCATAATTTGCTTGGTTTTTTTTATTTTAAATAATGGACTAAACGTTCTATTCTCTACATAAAACATGCTCTGTTTCCTTTGTATTTGTAAATACAAATCCTTGTACAGTTGGATTTGCATTAATTGTCATTGAGATGACTAGTGCCAAGTTGCGTTAGAATTCCCAAATGGAAGTCATAATGTTCTTGCCTAACCTATCTTCAGAAGTGTTTCAGTGTTGCTCTTTATATAGTGTTGTAGCTTAATGCTGTATTGAGGTCTTAGTACAAATCCATCATCGGTTTTGTAAGGGTAATGATCTTTAACAGTTTGGTTTATGCTGAGATATGTATCTAAAGCTGACAGGATTATGTGTACCTCAAATTTCATATAGATTCTTTCTTCTTCAGATCAAAAGTAGACCAAATACATGAAATTGTGACTGGGAATCCTACTGTTATTAAAATGGTGGTAAGTTTCAACCGTGGTGCCCGTGGTCAGAATGCCCTGAGACAGATCTTGGGACCAGTTGTGAAAGAAATCATCGATGACAAATCACTGAATATCAAAACTGATCCAGTGGATATTTACAAGTCTTGGGTTAACCAGATGGAGTCTCAAACTGGTGAGGCCAGGTATGGGAACTGTAACTAATGCATTTTTCTAAACATCTCTCAGCTGCTTTGCACTGCACCATTAGTCATTGCAGACCATCCTTGGCTTTGCTGCATGCATCTGTCCAACCAATACTGGGTTTTCCATTTCCTCGAGACTGCTTTCATCCAAGAGTTCTACAGATTGTGTTCTAGTGATGGAGGTGAGGGTCTAGAAAGGGAGTCTCACTAGGAGATGGAAGAAGAAATGCTTTTCTGTGTTGACTTGATAATTAGCTATGAGATGCCATCTTAACTTAAAAGAAATCATGGTAAGAAAAAGTATTTGGGTGATTGTCAGTTTCTATTCATGTCATATATAGCTTGGGTGAACTTAGGTACTATTTTGCTAGCCAAATAAGCGTTCTCTGCTGGAGGAAGATAATGACAGTGTGTTTCTTTAAGTCCTAACATTTTTATTTAGTATTACCCACTGATGACAATTGGAATGTGCTAGATGGTTTTGTGTCATTCTGTTGAACTGAGTCCAGAGTAAGGCCATGAAGGTGATCAGAGGTCTGGAGCACCTCTCCTCTAGACAGAGGCTGAGAGCTCGGGTGGTTCAGCCTGGAGAAGAGAAGGTCCCAGGCAGACCTCAGAGCCTCTTCCAGTCCCTCAAGGGGCTCCAGGAAAGCTGGAGAGGGGCTGGTGCCAGGGCAGGGAGGGTGAGGCCCAGGGAAATGACCTCCGGCTGGAGGAGGGCAGATGGAGAGGAGCTGGGAGGCAGAAATCCTTCCCGGGGAGAGTCGTGAGGTCCTGGCACAGGGTGCTCAGAGAAGCTGGGGCTGCCCTGGATGCCTTGTGGGGTTCCAGGCCAGGTTGGATTGGGCTTTGGGTACACTGGGCCTAGTGGGGGGTGTCCATGCCAATGGTAGGGGGGCTGGACCTAGATGATCTTTGAGTATGTTTTAAAAAAACCCCAACGAAGCACATAGATGAGTGAGTGTCTCTATTCAAGGTTATCTGCAGTCACGTTTCTTGCTGTACTCTTGCTGTAAAATTCTGTATGTGTT
The DNA here is from genome assembly GCA_027925045.1 of Hypotaenidia okinawae. Classification (NCBI taxonomy): domain Eukaryota; kingdom Metazoa; phylum Chordata; class Aves; order Gruiformes; family Rallidae; genus Hypotaenidia; species Hypotaenidia okinawae. Next base: position 22,801,814 of record BSDF01000012.1, read on the forward strand.
AAAAATGAGGGAATAGTATGAAGCTGAGATAGGGGACGTTAAGGCTAGATATTAGAAAGAGGGTCTTTACTATGAAGGTGGTTGGGTACTGGAACAGGCTCCCCAGGGAAGCAGTCACAGCACTGAGCTTGACTGAGTTCAGGAAGTGTCTGGACGATGCACTTGAGTCCCATGCTCTGACTTGGCTGGCCCTGTGTGGAGCCAGGAGTTGAACTTGATCCTTATGAGCCCTTTCTAACTTAGGGTATTCTGTGATTCTATGAAAATGCAGGTGAATATGTGCATTCAGGTCCTCTTTACATGAGATTTAGGAGACACTTTTATGAATTACTGCTTCATCTGTCTGTCTTCACTGGAATACGATGCAGTAATTTCAGATGGTGGAGAACAACTACTAATTTGGCACTGCTTCCCACCAATAGCACGTTACGTCAATTTTATGGATACTGTTCTAGCTTCTGGCTTGTGTCCAGGCTTTTTTCCCATCTTAATGTTCAAATGTGTAGCTGTTTTCACCAGTTTATTCATAGAATCATAGAATATACAGGGTTGGAAGGGACTCATAAAGATCATTGAGTCCAGCTCCTATTCACAGCCTGAAGTACCACTGTGTATCACAGATGGTACTTTTTTGCCTAGCGTGCCCGTGTGAGTGCTGCAAAAAAATACAAGTATGAGTTAGCTAGGCCTTTTCTCAGGTTGTCCATTGCAAGGGAGCATAGAGCAAGTAAATGCATAAAGTCTTCTGCTTTTCTGGTGCCTAAGAAGTTATTTGAAGGCAACGCACAGCTCTTGGCAGCCATGTGAATATAAGCTTGTCTCTGTGTCGAGCTAGAATCTCCTGAAATACGCTATCCGGAGGAATGCTCACCTTCATGCACTTGACTTTTTCACATAGCAAACTGCCATATGATGTCACACCTGAACAAGCTTTAAATCATGAAGAAGTGAAGATGCGTCTGGATGCTTCAATCAGAAACATGAGGACAGTGACAGACAAGTTCCTGTCTGCCATTGTTAGTTCAGTGGACAAAATCCCGTGAGTCTGGTGTACCACAGTGTTATTCCTGAGAAGCTTCTGGTGGGTTTATGTTGGCAGCAGTTTTATTTGCCCTTCTATTTTTCTCTTCAAGTTATGGAATGCGTTTCATTGCCAAGGTTCTAAAAGACTCACTCCATGAGAAGTTTCCAGATGCTGGTGAGGATGAGCTTCTGAAGGTGAGAATCTGAACTTCTTTGTGAGTAAGTTAGCCAAATCAGCTGTGGCAAGCACATTTCATTCTTCTTTTGTTGGATGTATGTGTGGAGAGGAGTCCATGTAAACCTATATAAAACTTACTTATTTACTTCTACGGATAGAAAATGTTTCACATTGGGCTTTTGGTTGTTGGCTTCATATGCATCACCTGAGATGTAATACATTGTTCAGATGGAGGTATCCTGTTGCTTCTGCTTTTCTTTTAACAACTAGGTCATTTGGTCCTTTAGTTCTCTTGACTTGGGGTGCTCTTGCTCCTAGAAAGTAAACCTTGGTTTTGCTGGAATGATCACAGCCAGCTGCTCGCTCCTTAAAGAGACAATGTCAAGTTAAAAAAAGTCTGTGTGCAAAATTCTGATATTCCCAATTCCCCTATCTGTAATGCTCTAGGCTTTTTTGACACCAATATGTAAAGTGTCATTTTCCATGATGTCTAGTCAGTTTTATATTTTGCATTTCAGGAGAGCTAAAAGGATCATAATAGTAGGCACTCTCAGATGAGTGTAGCTTTGGGGTTTTTATTGAAATTTCTTGGGAATTTTATGGCTTTTGGTAACTGTGAAGGCCTTTATGTCCATGAATGCTTCACTTGTTAATAAAACGAAGTTTGGATCTTAGAATTCTTGACAACATCTCTTTAAACTTCTCTGCCTCTGCTTCATTACAAAATAATTACCAATCTGAATGCTGTTTTCTTCTCTCTTCTAGTTCTGTGCTTTCCCATTCTGAGACATCGATTCTTTCTATGCAGGTGAATTAATTTCTTCCATCTGTAAATTTAGGTGGAAAAACTGCGGTTTTCTGTTAATTCTGGTGGAAACAATGTAACTGTCCACATGAAAATCAAAACTGCAGTTGTGTGCAACAACTACTTGTAAATTTTTTAAATTTTTTTTTAGCAACCAAAGCTATCCAATACTGATCTCCTCTCCCCACAGATTTTGAAGTTATTAATACAGCTTCTTTCACAGATGTATTTTCTTAGTACTGGTAGTAAACAGCTTGGGCTGTTGTCTATCTGTGAGAGCGTGGCAGAGGCTTGCATGGAAACAGGTGTCAAAAACATGTCTTCGCTGAAAACAGTTACTAATTGCTGAGTCTGCTCAGCAATGGCTAGATGTTTTCTCCCTGTTTTCAGCTGTTCAGACCCTGATCTCTTCCATGCATTTAAGGCATGTGGCAAGCAGGCTAAGCCAAGATTCAGTGACCTGGTGCTCTGTAAATATCTGTGAACCACCAGAAAACACTAGAGTGTGTGGTGTGAGAACTCTCACTTTACATCAGCATGTTGGGTTAATTCTTTTTCATTGCTGGAATTACTTTTGGCAAAATATCAAGTATGGGCTAGAAGCATATTTGTGAGCATATGGATAATGCAACATCTTTACTTTTGGTTTTAAGTTTATTGCTGCTTGCATTTTAATAGGTAAATTGGATTTTGAAGAGTCAAGTGCCGTGTATCCTCTGTACTTCTCATTTTCTTACCTCTGGAGTAAATGGTTTCTCGGTTACTCTTGCTAACTTTTAACTGGGGGTCTGTGCCTGAAAATGTTGCTGGCTTATCAAATAATTATTCTGAAAGAGAGAAGGCTATTGGAGAAGGAATGGAAAGTAGTTTCTTCAGTCTAGCTCCTTGGCGTTGGGCGTGCCATTCCTCCTCACCATTTTTGCTCTGTCAGAGATGGCAGACAATTCTGCATGCTTCTCTAAAAATTAGCTCTTGTTCCACATGGAAACTACATTACCAAATTTCTCTATACCATGATCCTTCTGCCCTCTGTTAGACTAACTCAGTTGTATCTAATTCTCCTGATAGATTGTCTCGTGTTCATATGAATAGTCTGTTGGCAACTTGTAATACCTCCTGTCCATATGTTTTGTAAGTTAAAGTTTTAAATCTTTATGCATAGGAGTAACTGCTGCTGTATTGTCCTGTGACTAGTAGTGCCAGTCTTCCTTCTTTGTGTTGACCATCCTATTGCGTATTAATGCTTTGGGGTTTTTTGGTTTGGGGTTGGTTGTTTTGTTTGCTTTTAGTTTTGGGTTTGGCTTTTTTTTTTTTTTTTACACCATAGTTTCTTTAGGCTAGTGTGTGCTTATATACAGCAGCACAGCAGAACCATTATCTCAGAGGAGGGCCTCTGGCTTAGAAGAAAATAACTTACCAAGGCACAGTCAGAGTAGTTTTGATAAATTCAGTTGGGTCCAATACCATTGTTTCTTGATGCGTTTCTTCTCTAATCAACTTTTCCCAGATTGTTGGCAACTTACTCTATTATCGCTACATGAATCCAGCCATTGTTGCACCAGATGCGTTTGACATCATTGATCTTTCAGCTGGGGGCCAGCTGACCACAGATCAACGCAGAAACCTTGGTTCCATTGCAAAGATGTTGCAGCATGCTGCATCCAATAAGATGTTCATGGGAGACAATGCACACCTAAGCATCATTAATGAATACTTATCGCAGTCATACCAGAAGTTCAGGTAGAAGACCTTAGCTAATTAAGTTGGGAAGTTTTGCAGCTGATAACATGCAAGTAAAAAGGGAAAAATACCAACATTTTAAATATGATAAATTCTGTCTCTGTCAAATCAGCAGTCTGTTGAAAATAAGAGACTGCACTCCAGACCGCCATAAGCATCAGTGACAGTGGCAGATAAAATGCTCACCTGGAATTTCTGAATGATAAATTGCATGTAAATGAGATTGTGAAGTCCAGTATTTTGACTTAAGAGCTTCCAGAATAAGCACTGCTTTTGCACATGCTGTTATACTTTGGATGGGGGCACCTGGAATGGGCATACATTCTTCTGTCTCACATGAACCCTCGCCCCCCATGAAAACCTGGAGGTTCTCGGGAATAAAGCAGATTGGCAATTAGTTGTTCATATAGTCAAAAGTAAGCTTTTGTTTGAGAACACCTTAATACCTCTTGTGTTTTGGAAGAAAGAAAACCAGAGATTGCTGGGAGCAAGGCATATTACTGCAGCAGAGGAGGAGGATGTGTGAACAGGGTCACTGGAGCCATAGACTAGTCCTGTGAATGCTGAAAATGAGGCAATGTCAGCATGGCAAATACCAATAAATGAATTAAAGTAACTTCTGATGGGTTAAACTAAAGCCAACAAACTGTAGTACGCTGTAATGTACTGCAGTTTAAATAAGAGATGGCGCTGGGGGTGTGGTGAGAACTCGATGCTCTCAATATGTCATGTGACTGATTCTTCTTTCTCCTCCTTTTTTTCTGAAGACGTTTTTTTCAGGCTGCCTGTGAGGTTCCTGAATCTCAAGATAAATTTAATATTGATGAATATTCTGACTTGGTGACACTCACTAAACCAGTTATTTATATTTCTATTGGTGAAATCATCAATACACACACTGTAAGTACTCATCAATCACAGTTGCTCCTTATAAGCACTGCTTATAAAGAAGATGACGTTCCTGGCTGAAATGCAATGTTACCAAATACAGGGCTGAAAGTTGTCGTTTGATAGCAGCGTGTGAGGGCTTGTCTGTTTATAGAATTCACCTGTGGCTTCTCTAAGTTTCTTTTGAAAGTATTTATTGTGTGATAAGGGCACAACTTTGAATGTTGATATTGCTTTTTTGGAGTTCAGTGAAATTAGATGTTTTTCCAAAAGATACCAGCTCAAAGTAATGTAATTTTACTGTCCAGAAGAGTATGTACAACTAATGAGATAAATGTTCTTTCTGTTCATCTAGTTGCTCTTAGACCATCAAGATGCGATTGCTCCTGAGCACAATGATCCAATTCATGAGCTGCTGGACGATCTCGGAGAGGTTCCTACAATTGAGTCCTTAATAGGTGGTCTAGCTTATTGTAATTAAGAAATACATGACGTTACCTTAAATGACTTGAAGTACAGTAAAAACACCATCTAAGGAAATGTAGTCATTTTAAGCATGAAATCTAGGGGTTGGAAGGGAAGTCAGGGTCCCTGAACACACAGTTTTTTGAGAGAATGCTTCAACAGCAAAACACTTGAAGTTCCTTAATGAGAAAGATTGGAACTTTCAAATGAATGATTGCTAGCATGCTTTCATCCGAGTACTGGCAAAGTATGGAAGGCACTAAGTGTTATTGAGTGAACCCTGAGTTTAACTAGAACCTACCTACTTCCCCATTTCATTTCTCCCATGTACATTTTGTCAGTGTGGTTAATATGTCAGAGTTTAATCTTTCTGCAGCCCTTTTATAAAAAAGGGGGCAGGAGGGAGCTGTTCTGATGAAAGTTCAGACAAAACCTAGGGTGAGAAAATGTCCTTCTGATGGGATAGCTCACTTTGTTTAATAGAACATTAAACAGCTTAGAGACATGGTCATAATTTTATTTATAAAGTATTTTTGGCAGGCCAGCTGCTCTTCTCAGTAGAGTGTGAGATACTGAGATACAGTATAGAATACACATACATCTTTTAAGGTACATGAACTAGTGATTTTGCGATGGCCTTTCTGGCCAGTGCGTTCTCTCAGTTTTGTGAAGAAGTAGTCTGTAATGTTGGAGGTTATGATTTTAAAAGCTGGTTTTGGCTTTCAAAGTGTCCTTTTGACAGTACAGGAAACAGCGTAGCTTTTCTGTGGTCTGTTATACAGGGAGAAGTTACAAAGCTGTAGTAGCCAAGAATATTAAAAATATGGTTTTATCTATAAACTCTTTCTGCTCGGCAGGAGAAGGGTCTGGCAGTCTTAATGACCCCAGCAAGGAAATGCTAGCAAAGACTGAGGTTTCTCTCACACTCACTAACAAATTTGATATTCCTGGAGATGAGAATGCAGAGATGGATGCGAGGACGATTCTGCTGAAGTGAGTGAGGGGTAACTACCTGGTTTGTTTCCCAAGAGAATAAGGAATCTGAATTTTCAGTCAATCTGCACATGAAAATAAGAGAATCAAAGTGTAATTTAAACAAATAAGGGACTGTTATTCCAGATACACTAAACTTCTAAGCATGTCCTTTCAATGCTGTAGCTGTTAAATGTGTTGTTAATTCTTTGTCACCGTTGAATTTGTCATTCTTTAAAAGTTTATCTTGGATGGTTCTGGAGGGGAAAGCTACCAGCAAAGAAAACTTTCTAGATGTGAGTGTGTGTGATGGCAGCAGTTGGATTTGCCTGCGTGTCAGTAGTTCGTAAAGATCGGTATGAAACCATAGTATTCATCACAATTGAATTTTAACTCTGATAATATAAAACTTGGATGAGTTGCCATTTGTGTTGCATATATAATGCCCTCTGCAAACTTTTCAACAGAATATGTGTGAAGTCTGGAAAATTAGTGGTAGCTAAACATCAAGTATATGTGAATAATGCTCTATTGCTAAGTATGCCAGTTTCTGCAGAGTTTGCTGCTTCACACAGCCTTTGAGCAGACTGTGTCTGTACTCTGTTAGCGTAGCAGAAGATGGGAAGATGCCTTACGATAGATACATTCTCCCTGTAACTTTCCCTGTCTGTAGGAAGTATCACCCTAGGATGTTTTTTTGATGGTTTTTGATGTTGCTGCTCTCCTCCTTTGGTTTATGATGCTCTCCCTTTCTCTCTGTGCTTGATGTACCCCAAACTTGACTCTTGATACATGAAGACTGATAGACTTTTTGGGAAACAGAGGTATTATTAGCCTAATGGAAAGAAAGCAGTGGACTGTTAGGGAATTTCATTATTGCCAGGCTCCTCATTCCAGAGGACTTAACAACTGCTCTTGGCCAAATTTAAGCAGCTCCCTGTTGTTGATGTCTATAGAGCTGCTACCTGACAGTCAAACGTGCGGTTGCCCGTTCTGATGCATTCCTGCTCAGATGCTAGATAGCTCCACTGAGAATTCTTCTGCTCAGCTTACATTTGGCCTGTAAATTAACTAGGCTTCTCAAAAGATGTTTCAGTACTTCCCTACCTGCCAGAAAGCAACATTGACATAAAAATTAAAGATTTAATGGATGTGCTGGTAGTCATTTAAGTTGTGGATGATGAGGAAGGGGAGTGTGTGTGATGTCAGAAATAATCCCAGCCTGACTGCCAAGTACTGAAGGTGCTATTTGGTTTCATTGTGTGGCTCAGGGACAGAATTGTGTCAAAACAGGCCCTGGCTCTGATTTAAATCATGGTTGGGATCAAGGAATGACCCCGTCCATCACCAGGTTGGATTCTGGGATCCACTTTGGCTCAGTTACCGTAGACACAGGAAAACAGTTCTGTGGAGTTTTTTGATACCTGTTACAAAGCACTGAGCTGTGCATTGTGGATGGATAATATGGACTTTTTCTAGCTGCACAAATTTGCTGCTGGTGCTACCTTTCACCTTGGAATTGCAGCTTTTGTGGTCCATGTGGCAGGGGTTGTTGTGGAATATATAGGGTAACATCCTTGCCATTTGAGGGGTTACTGGGGAGCAAATCCTACATATCCTGTAGATGAACATTTCAAGGAACTAGTTTCTGATAAAATATTTTCAAAAAAGTTAAGTGCTTCTCAGTGGTCTGGTCTAGATACCTAAGCACACATCCAGTGATGATCTGACTTTAGGCCAAATCAGTAACATTGCTACTATTGCAAAATAGAACCGTATTGAAGGTCTTTCAGTTTTAAGTGTTGGGTTGGATTTTTTTCCCTGTTTTTGATTTCTTTGCAGCACAAAACGTTTAATTGTTGATGTGATCCGCTTCCAACCAGGGGAGACGCTGACTGAAATCCTGGAAACTCCAGCTACCTCAGAGCAAGTATGAAGTTGTTTACCTGCGTTCTCTTTAGGCTAGGAGTTTGTAATCTGTCTGGATATATGTGTGTATACTTGAGTATCTGCACTTCTGTATTGCCTTCAAGCTGTCTCAGCTGATGTTGGAGCAGTGTGTAACAATAATGAGAAGGAAATATAATGGAAATTAATTGTATGTGTAAATCTTATTCCTCTGGTAGTTGCTGGAGACCTTTTATGTAGAAGACTGGTTTAAATGGCAGGTAGGCTATTGGCGATTGCCACAAAAAGAATGTGTTCATCAAATGTAGATTCACTGGAGTCAGCACAAGAATGACCAAGCAAAACTCTATTGTGTTTATGCCAGAGGTCAGACAATCTGTGGTTCTGTCACCTTAAAATTAATCTGCTGATGAACTGGTACTTCTTGTTTCTTTTTCCAGGAAGTGGAGCATCAAAGAGCTATGCAGAAACGGGCCATTCGTGATGCTAAAACTCCTGATAAAATGAAAAAATCTGTGTCAGTAAAGGAGGATGGCAATTTAAATCTTCAAGAAAAGAAAGATAAAATCAGGACGGGCCTGAAGAAGTTGACAGAACTGGGGACAGTGAATGCAAAAAATAAATACCAGGAACTAATCAATGACATCGCAAAGGTATGCCAAGTCGGTGGTCTCCTGGTAGCTATAGTTTGCAGCCTTGTGAAATTGGCCTGAGTATTTGGGAGGAGTGTGTTTTGTGGCTGCTAACTTACAGACACAAAGCCTACCATTTTCTGCAGCTTTTACACCTCTTGGGATTTGGAAGTCCTTCATTTTTATAGGACATGTGTGTTTTCTCAGATGACTGTGGGGCCAGAATGTCAGGCGCTGTAAGGAAAAGCATTACAGCTTGGAGGGGAAGTCCTGATGACTGAGTCTGTTAGTTTGTTTTTGTTTTCCTCCTCTATAGACTTAATCGCACAAAGTTTTGCCCATTACTTTAAAGACATCCTCACTGTTATTTTTTATTTAAATGTACCCATTCAATAATACCTTAAAGGGGGAGCGGAGAAAAACTTCCAAAAGCATCTAATACTGGTGTATGTTGCTACAGTGACAATGTATTTTATATCACATGTTTACCAAAAAACTGTGTTTCGGAAATGTTAATGTATGTAAAGTGAGTACATAATTGCCTTTAGGGATCTGGTTAGAATGAATTGTACTGTCATTAATGTGTATCAAAAATGGAAATACAAGTCAACTTGAACAGACGATATTCAGGTGTTAAGGTAACGTATGCATAAAAAAGGCCAACTAATAGAGAAAAAGAAAGCCTGTGTGTTCTGTTAGCTCACGTACTGTCAGTGCCTACTCTGGTCATTGTGCTGAATTTAAGAGCAACAAAAGGTTCAAATGAACTTGTGTGGATTTGGTTAGTTCCAAAAATAGTCAACGCAGACAAGAGGTGGTGATGCTTAAACTGAGGCAAGTGCAGCTGAGGGCTCCAGCTTGTAGTATGAAGAAAGACTTAAGCAAAATCAGTTGATGTATTTTGGAGGCTCTGGGCTTGAGCAACTGGACAGCTTGAATGCCTGTTAAGTTTTCTGCCTGCCTTTCTCTGCGATGTAGGATATCAGAAATCAACGTAGATACCGTCAAAGAAGAAAGGCAGAACTGGTGAAGCTGCAGCAGACATATAGTGCCTTGAACTCCAAAGCTACTTTTTATGGAGAACAAGTGGATTATTACAAAAGCTACATCAAAACCTGTTTGGATAACCTGGCCAGCAAGGGCAAGTAAGTATCTCAGAACCACGCTTTTTACAGAAAGCCATGTGTGTAGGTTGTTGCTAAGAAGAATCATAATGCTGTCTGCTCAGAGCTCCTTGGCCAAGGTGTTTACCACAGCGATAGGTCTAGGGAAAGGGCCTTGGCAGCGGTAGGAAAATACGGGCAGTGCCCTGAATAGGGTCAACAAGACATACTTGATAGCGTTTTGGTCCCTCTTGGGGAGGGGTTGTGTAGAGCCCAGCAGGAATGAAGCATGTTTGCCCAGATAATGGACATGCTGCTCCGTCAGTCTGTCCTGTCTTCTTTTCTAGGCACAGAGAACAAATAATATAGTTATCTAAAAGGAAAGCATTGGTCCCAAATTGTCCTTTTTTTATCCTGAATGGAGTCAGTTGTAGTGCAAGATGATTCAGATATTCTGGTGGGGGTTGAGGGGGTTGGGAGATGTGGGGCGTTGAGGGGTCTTCCTCGCCAGTGACAGGTAGAAAGAGAAACTGCCACAGACAGCTGAGGCAAGAAAGTTGCACGATCTGAACCTTCTCTATGTTGGTTGTCACCAGATCCCCTGGTGTCTAGTGATAGATTGGTACTCCTTTTTTCTCTATGAAGTGCTTGCTAAGTGGTTAGGTTTTGGGGGGGGGGGGGAGGGGAGGGAGGGAGGGGGTTGTTGTTTCTATTCTGAAGCATAACAGTTATTGCTAAATAGTAGAAAATCAAAGATCTGATCTGAGCTACAGGTGCTTTGTAAATAAACTTGGTAGTAGAAATACATTCTCTATCAGCTGCAGTAGTCACAGTTGATTAGCTATACTGGTTCAATGTCCTCATCCACATAAGATTGTGTTTGCTGTCTGGTATGCTGTATAGTTTGCTCATTACTGCTATGACTGATAATTTTGGTTTTTTGTTTGGATGTGGTTTTTTGTGTGTATTTTTTATTGTGTGGGGTTTTTTTCCTTCCCCTCAGAGTCTCTAAGAAACCTCGGGAGATGAAAGGCAAAAACAGTAAGAAGATTTCTCTAAAATACACAGCAGCTCGACTTCATGAGAAGGGAGTGCTTTTAGAGATTGAGGACCTGCAAGCTAACCAGTGAGTATCTTTTTAAAACTCTTTAGAACTAAATAACCTTTTTGGAGAAAGAGAAGAACAGGTATGTCAAATTCTCACCTCCTTCTTTGAGCTAGTCTAGGTGCTGGCAACTGAGGAATGGGAACTCTGAGATTTGTTTGAAAATGCAACAGCTTGTCTTGTGATTTTGATCTTGGAATTAAGCACTGTTGGTCGACTTAGCTATTAAAGCTGAAGAAATTGTTTTGATAATCTAGACTGGCATAGTTAGGGACAAGAAACCTTGTGTAGTGATCACTTTCCAGTTTAAAAAAATTTTTGGGGAGGGTGCAGGGGGTTTGGGTGAAGTAGAGGTTTGAGCAATGTAACAGGATTTCAACATGATATCCTCTTCCCATGGTTGCCCCTTCCTTGTCATCCCCACAGTCATGGAAGGGTAGTTTCTCAGGTGAATTGCTACTATGTTTAATAGCTCTCAGGGTTGAAAAATCAACTTAAGGCTAGTTTGAATTTGTCCACCTGCGGTTTGCTAGCCTTGAGAGCTTGGTGTATCTTCTGTGCAATATAGAGAAGCTGCCTGTTACTAGAATTTTTCTTCAACCCTGACTTATTTTGTGCTTTGTGCACTAAATGAGGCATGAATGTGTAACACTCAGGTAGAGAGTTTAGACTTCACAGGCTAAATTACTTGTATTTCCCACTGTGGTTGTGTAAAGGTGTGATCTACCGGATGTGGAATCTATTTGGCTTCCATCTATAGTTCTGTTGAATTTGGTCAGCTTTTATGGTCTTACTCCAAAAGGGGGTATAGAATAAGTTAAGAACAGAATTCTTGGAAATTTTGTATTTATCTTTCATCTCATCTCATTCTCTCCCTGTTTCATTAGGAATTACATGTTCAGTAATGAACTGTTTTCATTTCTCAAATTTTATAGGTTTAAAAACGTGATATTTGAAATCAGTCCAACAGAAGAAGTAGGAGATTTTGAAGTAAAAGCAAAATTCATGGGCGTACAGATGGAAACCTTTATGTTACATTATCAGGTAAAACCAGTCCTATTTAATAGCAGCACCTACGTTATGCTTGCCAGACTCTTTTATCAAAATAATGGCAATGATTTGTGCCTGAACAATCTGAATCTCAGAATCAAACCATTTGTTGCAGGCAAAACAGATGCAGTGCAGATGAGGGATTCAGACTACTTTTTCTTTCTTTGCTAATGAAAGCCAGATGTCAGTCTGCGTAGTTACACTTTGTGTGTAAGTGTACACACACAAAACGCATTTTCAACAACTTCCCGATACAGTGGAGAGACAGAGTCTGTGGCAGCAGTCAGCTGGGCTTGGGTGTGGAGGCTTCAGCCAGTCATCACATATGGGTGTTCTCTCTGTCACATTACATTTACTGTTTTTTTTACCCCTGGACTTCTCTTAAGAGTCCTCAACCTTTACTTAGTCCAGGCTCCTGGAAAGGGCATACCAACTGACCTTTTCACAAATGATTCCATGTTCTTTCTCCTGTGCCAGTACTGTTACACCCGTAGTCTTTGTCCCCTTCTTCTGTCCCTGTCTGCTCCCCCAACCCCAACTTGTGCATTGTCAGGTTTGCTAATAGTGGATGTGTTGGGAGTCTCAGAACAGGCTATGCGCAGGAGCACCTTGCAACGTACTAAGTCCATGCCGCCTAACTGGCTGATGGGACGGACTCTCATGCATGTCATTTCTCTGTTCTGAGGGCTCCCCTAGTTTGTTCCAGACCTAATCTGTCAGAGCTGGTCATGAGCTTCTTGGTTTGTGGGGCTACCCGAGGTCACTCATTCCTCAGGCATCTGTGTTGCTATACCACTATGCCTTTGTAGCATGACTTTGCAGATAAAGCAGATCTTCTGAGAGAACAGGAACAAGGGAACTGCCATCGGTAATTGCAGTACAGCATTGATAGTGGCATCAGTTAAAAAAGACTTGTATTGTCATTGACAGAATTTTTACAGAAAGCAGCAGAAATAGCTTTATGGTTGTTTACTCCAGTGTCACCCAGGCTATACAGCTGCAGGAGCCAGACTAGGGTTTTGGAATGCATGCAAAGTTTCCCTGCAGTAGTGCCATCTGAATATGTATTGTTCAAGAGCAGGTTTTCCAAAAGGAACTCTCCGATGAGATAAACCAGTGCAGAGTATCCTGTGGCTCTGTCAAGCACAGCATTGACAAGGGCAAAGTGTAACTAGAAATCCTGCCTACAGAAATGCCCAAGAGGCTTAAATCGGCATCGTGTACGTAATTGTACAGATGCCATTTTTTTCTCTGCCCTAAATGCCTCTGCTCTAAACCACCTCACTGAGACAACTGTGGCAACTAAGACTTTTAGAATATAGTAATGTTTAATGGGTGCATAACTTTGCACGTAGGAGATGCTTTTGAAATGTTAGGACTGCTTTATGGCTACTGTGCAAATGAAAACCCTGGAGATGGTTAGAACTGAGATTTGGCTTTCTTAAAATTGTCATCTATTTCTGCCCTCTCTTTTTTTTTTTAAAATTATTATTTGGTAAAAACATATTGAAAAATTAAGATCTTAAATGCCTTAGAGTGACTGTATTTTTCACACAATATGAGCAGATGTTTAACAAGAGTCTCATTTTTATGTTTTAAGCCACATTCTTTGTAATAGATACTTCTCAAAAATCTACTGTACCGCAGGGTCATCTTACATATTCTCTATAAACTCTCGGGGATTCCTTGCTCATAAAGGTATTCTCTTTGGCAGGATCTTTTGCAGCTGCAGTACGAAGGTGTTGCGGTCATGAAGTTGTTTGACAGAGCGAAAGTGAACGTCAACCTTCTGATCTTTCTTCTGAATAAGAAATTTTATGGGAAGTAACCAACCTCTGCCAGCAAGGCTGTGAAAGGGGGGATGAATAGAAACCTGCACATACAACTTTTAATGACATAGCTATGTATTGGTCTGTGCTTGTGCTGTGCTAAAATATACACATGTATCATGAAGATGGACTAAGAACCTCTTGTGAATTGACAACCCTGATTGAGTCTGCAGGGAGTTAGTTTCTTGTTTATTTATCATCTTTATCTTCAACTTTGAAGGTCCCCTGAAAAGCGGTTAATTTAGAATGTACTTTTACCTGGCACTGGGGATTAAATTAATATTAGAGTATACTTAGGGCATCTGGATATTTTGGATTTATTTGCCTAATTGTGTGCTTAGTGAGGCTTGAATTCTTGTTGCCTGCACAGAGAGAAAGCTGGCACTGCGCGGCAGTTGGTTTGTTGCTTCCTGAAAGCCAAAACAAGCTGCAATTTTATTAGGGCTCCAGTAGTTCTCTAACAGCCATGACCAAAATAAAAACTGGTCAAGGTCCAGGTTGCCCATTTGTGTATGAGCTTGTGGTGGTGGTGGCAGCTGATTCCCAAGATAGAACTACTATGGTCTGGGGAATTAGTAAGTGTCACAAAACGTTGGTTAACTATTTGTGATCATGTACTATAGCCACACATAACAGCCTTTCTTGATTTGTTTTTATCACACTGTAATAATTTACAGATGACTCCTGAAATAGAGGAACTGTGGAATGTATTTACTAGTGCTTACAGATGAAAAGAAGCCTTATAGGGAAGGGGAAGAGAAATGTAAAATTCTTTGAGATGTGTTAACTTCTAATGTTGCTTGCAAAATATTTGAAATTTAAAAACAAATTTTCTGTCAGTTTAGAGCAATGTTCTATATATCTGTAGCTGATGGAATAAATGTTATGCTCTACCTGCAGACTTATCAAACGAAGATGACTCCTGAATAGGTTGGCTTTTTAAAAGTTAGAGTTTCTAGCTATACTCCAGTTCCCATTTCTTCTACTATTTTGTTGGTTTGTTTTTTTCACCGAGGTGGTGGTGCTGTCTGTTCTGCTATATCAAATAAAAAGGCAGAGACTTTTAAAGAAGTAAATAAAAATCTGACCTTTAAATTCACTGGTTACTTCAGCTCTCCCTCCAGTTTTTTCTTCATATTTTATTTTTTTAAAAAGGGAACATACCTTAATTTAAAATACCGTTTTCCATATGTCACTTGTATTGTTTGTTTAGTGACTTTAATTGAACTGCTTTCTCACTGATCTACGCTGAGCTAGTTGTTTCAGTTTAGAGGGGTGTTTTTTTTCTCATTAAAGACACTCGTATTATTAGAAATGACTACATCCCCAAGGATAATTTTTCTTTAATCCTGATGGAACCAAGTATTTGTTTCGACCTGCTGGTGTCTAGGCTGCCTTTAAACATATTTAAATGTATGTGTGTCCACCCCAATAAAAAGAAGTATTTCCCAAACCCAAGAAAGGTCTTTATGGTCTTATGGTCCAGATTATCTGAAACAACGATACCTTAAAACTGGATTTTCACCAAAATGTGACACACAGAGAAAGGTCTTACCTTGTTTTTTGTTTGGGTTTTGGGGTTTTTTTGGTTGGTTTTTTTATTTGGTTTTGGGTTTGTTGGGGTTTTCCCCCTACCCTGCTTCTGACTTGTTATGTTGTAGAAGAACTTAATTTAATTCCTTTGATTTGGGAATGATGAGAATAATAGTAGAACATTATAAAATGATTGTTAGGAAAATGCAGCTGTACACCAGAAGCACTTGAGCCATAGGGATTGATCACCCCACCCCTTTTTTCTTTTAATCAGTATCTTCAATAGTTTTTCAGTGTCTTACCGAGTAAGTTTTAACTATTGACCTAGCTGGGATTCACAGACCTTTGAGATCATAGAGTCCAACCATACCTGTCCTCTACTAAACCATACACCTGAGCACCTCATCTACCCATCTTTTAAATACATCCAGGTTTGGTGACTGACTCAACTTCCTCCGTGGGCAGCCTGTTCCGTGCCTGATAACCCTTTTGGTGAAGGAATTTTTCATAATGTCTAACTTGAACCTGCCCAGTTCATTCCCTCTTGTCCTATCACCTGTTGCTTGCGTGAAGAGACCAACACCCACTTCTCTACACCCTCCCTTCAGGTAGCTGTATGTGGTGATAAGGTCTCCCCTCAGCCTCCTCTTCTCTAGGCTAAACAACCAGTGCTCTTTGTAAGGTTTGCTTTCCAGCCCCTTCCCCAGCCTGGTTGCCCTACTCTGGACTCGCTCCAGGACCTCGCTGGCCTTCTGGTAGTGAGGGGCCCAGAACTGGATCCAGCGCTTGAGGTGCAGCCTCACCAGTGCCCAGTACAGGGGCACAGTCACCTCCCTGGACCTGCTGGCCACGCTGTGTCTGATACTGAGATGCCCTAGGCCTTCCTGGACGCCTGAGCACACTGCTGGCTCATGGTCAGTCGCAGTCACCCAACACCCCCAGGTTCAGAGGAACCTCAAAGCCCATCCAGTCCCAAAGTGCCTGCTATGGGAGACCAAAATGCTTTATTTTGATGTCAACTTTTTAATCTGGATTTGGTGCTTAATTTCTAGTCCCGTTTGTCTGTCTTTTTCAGTTTGTGTTTGAGAGTCTCTGTGTCTGCCTTTGAGTCTGTTTTTGTTCTTGAATTCTTGTTCATCTGTGTGCCTGGACATATAAATTCTATTGTTACATGTTAAAATAAAAATCATCAGTAGAAAATGGGGTAGCCCCTAGTAGTATTAATAACAATTTTTAAAATTTAAATTGAAACAAAGTATTAACCTACACCCATTTCTACTGCTGCCCTAGAATTCATAGATAAGAATGAAAATTAATACTTTTAATAAATGATAGACAGTACTCCCACTGTAATAAACTAACCAGGCAAATTAGCTCTATGTTAGGCAAATAAGAAAATATGCAAATTAGTTTTTCCCTACCTCTAGCCACACAACTGCACTCCCAACACAAACAAATACTATAACAAATCAGAAAACCCTGCAAAAACTCAAATAAGACAAAATAACCCCCAGAACCCCCCAAAGCTACTAAATTACAACCCTTTCAGGAACAGTAAAAAAGGCAACCACACTGCAACTGAAAACAAGTCCTCGAAAGGCCCCTATTAAAGAAACCCCTCTGTGACCTATACGCTGCCTTTATGGCCGCAAGTACTCCGGCGTCCATTTTACCGCCAAAGCACAATAGAGTTGTCCTCTCCATGGACGGAAGTCATCCGACGGCCATTTTACCGCCGAAGCGCAATAGACGACATCGTCTCTAGTGGTGGTGCCCCTGTTTCGCACAGAGACTATCTCAGACGTTGAGTTCGGCCTGGTACATGCCGGCGTCCCGCACTTTGGGGGCAAACGCGACCAGACCTCCGGTGAGGGTCTGCTGCCCTGACCACACTCCCTCCCCAGCCTCTGCCCACTCAGGCGCCGTCACAGGCTTCCCATGCGGCGCATGCGCAGTAGAGCGGGCGTAGTCAGTTCGGTGCTGCCACCTTGCGGACACGCCGCGGTACTGCGGCCGGGCGGCGCAGTGTGAGCGACAGAGCGCTTTAAAGAGAGGCGCCGCCGTTGCTAGGCGACCACGCGGCTGTAGCGCCGGAGGCTAGAGGAGCGTGCGCAGTAGATCGAGTGCATTGAAACTGCTCGGAGTACCCAGCACATGCGCTCTGGGCCGATGAGGAGCCCCGCGGAATGCCGGGAAGTGTACCCAGCGGACGCGGCGTAAGGCTCGGACATGTCCGGGCATCCACCGTGGAAGGAGCGCGCGAAGTTCGCCTGGCTTCTCGCTGCCGGTCTCGGCTGCGTGTCGCTGCGCTGTGTTGCGGGTGGTGCCGCGCGGGGTCGGCCGAGGCCGGGCGATCGGCGGTTTGCGGCGCGAGGGGTCGCGGTGGGCCGGGACTCCACGCGGTCCGTGCGGGACTCGCGCGCGGTGTTCTCCCGGCACGGGTGAGGCGAGTCCGCCCGGGCTGGTTCACCACCGCCTGGCATCACTCCCCCATCGAAGGGGCCGGCGAGTCGGGACGCTCCTGGGTGCTTCCCGGGCATCGTGAGCATGTACGGGGTGTGGGGTCGGGGCTGGCATTAGAGCAGCGCTCAGCAGCTGTTTGGGTTTGGTGCTCGGCGGGGGAAGGAGGCAGTGTGGGTTTTTTTCAGGTTTGTAGTTTTCTCTGCGTTTTGGGGGTATCGGGGTTCTGTGGGGCTTTGCGTTGGGCCTGGGGTTAGTGAGGTTAGTGCAGGCTTCTGGAGTTGTTTTGGTTGGATAAGGGAAGTTGGTTGGGGCTCATGGGTTTTTGGGGATGGGCGGGGGGTGTCTGTGAGGTTTGTGTCTCTTTTTAATTGCAGCTTGTAGGCTTTCTGGCTCATGGGGTTGTTTTGGCAGAGGAGGGCTTGGGGCTTCTGTTGTGTTTTTTGTGGCATTTTTGGTTTGGTTTTTTGTTTGGGTTTTTTTTTTTTTTAAATTGGGTCTTAGGGGTTTCTGTGGCGTGTGAGTTTTTTGAACTCACAAGTAATTTCAGCTCCTTTCCAAAGCCCACAGCATTCATTTCAACCCCGGCCCCAGTGTCTTTGTTCCCAGCCCCAGTGTCTTTATTCCTGCCTCAGTTACTTTGTGTCCCAAGTGACTTCAGCTCCTTTCCCACACAACCAACCTTTGTTGCAGCCCTCTAGTTTTGATTCCTGCCCCAGGTTTGGTGTTTCGGCTCCAGCCACAGCCAATACTCAGCTCCAGCTCCGTCGTGTCTCAGCTCTAGACCCGCAGCCAATTTCAGTTCCTTTCTGTGTGGATCTCAGCCCACAGCCGGGGTGAAACCACGACACTTTCCCACACAAACAACCTTTACTCCAGCTCTGCGTTTTCTATTTCCAGCCCCAGTCTTTATTGCTGCCCCAACCATCTTTATTGCAACCTCACCATCTTCATTCCAGCCCCAAGTGATTTCAGCTCCTTTCCAAATCGCACAGCATTCATTGCAGCCCCAGTGTCTTTGTGTCCCAAGTGATTTCAGTTCCTTTCCCACACAAACAACCCTTCTTGCAGCCCTCTAGTTTTGATTCCTGCCCCAGGTTTGGTGTTTTGGCTCCAGCCACAGCCAATATTCAGCTCCAGCTCCGTTGTGTCTTAGCTCCAGACCCTCAGCCGATTTCAGCCCCTTTCCTACACCAACAAGGTTTATTGCAGCTCTGCATTTTTTATTTCTAGCCCCAGTCTTTATTGCTGCCCCAACCATCTTTATTCCAACCCCACAGTCTTTATTCCAACCACACCATCTTTATCACTACCCCAAGTGATTTCAGCTCCTTTCCAAAGCCCACAGCATTCATTTCAGCCCCAGTGCCTTTGTGTCCCAAGTGATTTCAGTTCCTTTCCCACACAAACAAGCTTTATTGCAGCTCTGCAGTTTTTATTTCCAGCTCCAGTCTTTATTGCTGCCCCAACCATCTTTATTGCTACCCCAAGTGATTTCAGCTCCTTTCCAAAGCCCACAGCATTCATTGCAATCCTAGTGCCATAATTCCTGGCCCCAGTGGCTTTGTGCCCCAAGTGATTTCAGTTCCTTTCCCACACAAACGTTATTCCAGTTTTGCGGTTTTTATTTCCAGCCCTAGTCTTTATTACGTCTGCAACCATCTTTATTCCAACCACACCGTCTTTATTACAGCCCCAAGTGATTTCAGCTCCTTTCCAAGGCCCACAGCATTTATTTCAGCCCCAGTGTCTTTATTCCCTGCCCCTGTATCTTTATTCCTGGCCCCAGTGTCTTTATTCCACACTTAGTGTCTTTGTGTCCCAAGTGATTTCAGCTCCTTTTCCACACAAACAACCTTTATTGCAGCCCTCTAGTTTTGCTGCCTTGGCTCCTCCTTTTCTTCCCGCCCCTTGCCCCCAACCCCGTTTATTCCAGCCCTAGTGACTTTACTCCGGCTCCAGCTGAGCGCTGTTTCAGCTCCAGCCCCTCGGTGTCTATCTGAGGTCCAGCTCTACATCTTCCCTGTGCCTCTGCCTTCTCCCAGCAGCACCGTGCGCTGTTGACAAGGCCGTAAATCAATCACTGTCATCGTTCACAGTCCCCCTGCCCAGCTGCCACGGTCCCCCAGTGTCGTTGCCCAGCCTCAGCTGCCAATGCAGGCCTGTGCCCTGCGCTTTGGCAACCACCGTGCCTGGAGCCCCACCTGCAGTGAGGGTGCCACGGCCCTGCCACCCCCCAGCCCCTGCCAGCAGCAGAGGGGTAGGGGGAACAGGTGCTGGGCCTCCAGTTCCTCCTCCCCAAAAGCTGGTGCTGAGCCTCAACCCCCGCCCCCGCTTCAGGCTGACACGAAGCACTTATGGGTTGGGGGTCTGGAGGCTCCCCCGAGGCTTCTTCTTCTGGCCTTTGGTGGAATGGAGGGGGGGGGCACACCCCAAGGGCCGGGAGTGATTGGGAACTGAGGACACCTCCCGCTGGGCAGAGCCAGCCCCGGGACACTGGGGGCAGCAGCACCCCCTGGGCCAGACTTGACTTCACTTCACTGCTCCTTGAGCCATCGGGGCACAGGGGGAGTTTCAGAGTCACAACTTTATTTCCGTCACCAGTCGGTATTTAAAGCTCCAAAATACTGCTCGTGGCAACACCCGCAGATCGCCGAGCTCGGCCCCCTTCGAACCTGCGCTGGGGCTCCGGCCCCTCGCGTCCCGCGCCTGTGGCGGCCAGTGCCTCTCCAGCCTGTGGCCGCGGCTCAGCGATTAGCGGGAAGCGGCCCCTAGGACAAGACCACGCTGCCGCACCCTCCCCCTCCCCAGGGTACACCGCCCGCTCAGGCCGAGTCCACGACCCTCGCCCCCGCCCCACCCTGATGCCCGAATCCCTCGGCGGCCGGCGCGGCGCCGCCCCTCTCCCGGAGCTCCCCGGCCAGGCTCACCCGCGCTCCAAAGCCCGCGAATCGACTGTCACACCTCGCCGCCGCCGCCACTTGTCACTAAGAGCGGAGGGGCTCCGCAGCCCCTTTTAAAGCATCTGGCCACGCCCACCCGCGCCCTACCGCCTATCGCTGTCGCGCCAATCTTCCGTTCTGGCCCAATCACGTAAACGCTTTTCAATCCGGTCCCCGTTCTCCGCCCTCTCCACTCCGTCTAATCCCCGCCCGTCGTTTCAATCCAGTCCGACCCTCCTCCGTTTAGCCCCGTCTCCGCTCCCGCCCAATCCCAGCTCGCTCTGTCGTTTTGGCTGTGCCCAATCGCGGCCCGATGTTTCAATCCGGCCCCGCGCTGTCCCAGAGCTGAGACGGCCCCGGTCCGAGAGACCCCGGGGCGGCGGAGCCTCCGTGCCCCCGCTCCTGTCGGGGTCCCGCAACCCCGCCCTCCTTGGAGGAGGTGTCCCGAGCCCCAGGGCGCGGGCACCAGGGCAGCTGCGGAGCCGGGCCGGGCGGAAGCGGCCGGGAGCCGGAAAGGAACGGAGGAAGGGGCAGGCTCTTCACAGAGCCGAGCTGAGTCGTCGCCGCCGCTTCGTCGCATGGAGCGGCCGGGAGCGAGCGTGTCCTGGCCCCGGGGCCCGGCCTGGCGGAGCTCGGCACCGCGGGGTCCCGAGCCCCGGGCCGAGCGGTCCCGGCCGGTCTCGGCTCCCGCGGCTGCGCGGGCACAAGAGACGGCCGGGCCCGGCCGACGCGATCTGAGATACTTCCCAGCTCGGGGCCTTGATCGGGAACTGGCAGCGCCCGCGATGCGGCACCCCCCGCACTGGCACACTAACGCCGGCCGCCGGGGCTAAGGGGCTGAGACTCCCCCGGAAGGGCGGCAGCGGGATCGCGGCCTCCGCGGGACGGGGGCGGGTCCGGATGCAAAGGACAAGGCGCGATTGGACGGAGCTGCGGCCGCTGGGGCGGAGCGGCGTGGCGGGCAGCGTTGGGTCGGACCAGATAGAGAACAGCTGGGCGCGCGTGGGCGGAGGGGATGGGCGGGGCGGGGCGGGGTCTCCGGCCCGGATTGGCGGGGCCGGGGCCTGGAGAGCGGGCGAACTGAAGCTAGCGCGGAGTGGCGCTGAAGCTGCTGCCCCGGGAGCACCGGTGAGCCACGTTACTGCGTGGGTCCACGGGAATCCCGCTGCGTTTTGCCGCCTTGCGGGCACGCCTCGGTACTGCGGCCGGGTGGCGCAGCACACGAAAGCCGCTGCGTTCTTCCTCCTTGCGGACTCGCCGCGTTCCTGCGTGGGTGCACGCGAAACCCGCTGAATTCTGTGCCGCTTTGCGGACGTTCCCCGGTTCCGCGGGCGGGCGGCGCATCGCGCACAGCAGAGCGCTTTAAAGCGCTGCGCCGCCTTTGCCTAGCGACCACGTCACGTTAGCGCCGCAGAACCGAGGAGCATGCACAGCAGATCGCGGTGAAGCTGCCCGGAGTACCCTGCGCATGCGCTCCAGGGCGATGTGGAGCCCCGCGGGATGCCGGGAAGTGTACCCAGCGCACGCGCCGCTAGGCTCGGCCGTGTCCGGGCGTTCGCGCGCGAAGTTCGCCTGGCTTCTCGCCGCCGGTCTTGGCTGCGTGTCGTCGCGCTGTGTGCCGGGCGGTGCCGCGGGCTCCGCGCTCTCTCCCGTTGAGGCGCCGGCTCCGCCGCCCGGCGCGGGGTCGGCCAGGACCGGGCGGTCGGCGGTTCGCGGTGCGATGGGTCGCGGCGGCCCGGGACTCCTCCCGATCGGGTGGGAAGGGAGGCGGGGCGGGTTATTTTTCAGGCTTGTGGTTTTCGCTGGGTTTTGGGGTTACCGGGGTTCTGTGGGGCTTTGCGTTGGGCCTGGGGTTAGCGGGGTCGGTGCGGGGACCGGGAGAAGCTTGCTGTTGGTTGCTGACGATTCATCTGCTGGGGACTGAGGTTTGGGTTTTCAAGCTGCTGATGTGTGTTTTCTCATTCTGCAGAGCTACTCTGAGTGGTCGCAGTCACCAAGAACTTACCTACACAAAGCAGATTAGCAGGCACTTCTTTTCTTCCAGCACTGGGGAACACATTGGATGGCTCCACCCAGGATGTGTTCACCCACAGGTACAAAGCACAACATATTGATACAGTTTTTAGTGAAATCATTGCGCAGAAAGGCTCACTTCTTAGCTTGGCCTTTGCAGTGATTGGCTTTTGCTTGCTTCACTTTATCTATATTCTTCTTCTATAAACATCTTTGGTTAATGATGCTGCTTGTTTTAAATACAAAGAGAGGAGGGTAATATTTAGCACATTCCTGTTACTTCCTGGAAATCATGATCATATGTAAATGTCCTCTGTGCATGCGTAGTCATAATGCAGAGTCCGTAGCAATAGTCTATAGCAATAAAGGCTAAAACCGAAATAACTTAGAAGGTAAGCTATTTTATTAGGGTGACTGTAAAATTTCCTCCCTTGGAAAGTGTTGATAATTGTACTCAGTGCTTTCACACAATCAAATTCATAGAATCATAGAATTGTAGGGGTTGGAAGGGATCTTGAAAGATCATTGGGTCCAACCCCCTGCCAAAGCAGGCTCCCTAGCTCATATTGCAGATAGGCATCCAGACGGGTCTTTAATATCTCCATAGAAGGAGACTCCACACCCCCTGGGCAGCCTATTCCAGGGCTCCCTCACCCTCACTGGGAAAAAGTTCTTCCGCATGTTGGTGCGGAACTTCCTATGCTCCAACTTGCAGCTATTGCCCCTTGTCCTGTCCCCACAGACCACTGAAAAGGGGCTGGTTAATACCCCCCTGCATTCCATGCTTAAAATAATTATAAACATTAATAAGGTCCCCCCTTAATTTTCTTTTCTGTAGGCTGAACAGTCCCAGCTCACTCAGCCTTTCCTCATAGGGGAGATGCTCCAGGCCCTTAATCATCTTCATAGCCCTCCTCTGGACTGTTTCCAGGAGATCCCTGTCTTTTTTATACCAGGGAGCCCAGAACTGGACACACTACTCCAGGTGGGGCCTGACCAGGGCATAGTAGAGGGGGAGGATCACCTCCTGTGACCTGCTGGCCACACTCCTCCTGATGCACCCCAGGATCCTACTGTCTCTTTTAACCACCAGGGCACACTGCTGGCTCATAGCCAACCTGCCATCCACCAGGACCCCCAGGTCCTTCTCCATAGAGCTCTTCTCCAGCAGGTCATCCCCCAGCCTGTACTGAAACAAACAGTTGTTCCTTCCTAGGTGCAAGACTTTACACTTGCTTTTATTGAACCTCATCTGGTTTCTCCCTGCCCAGCTTTCCAGCCTGTTCAGGTCTCACTGAATGGCAGCACAGTGTTCCTGCATGTCAGCCACTCCTCCCATCTTTGTATCATTGGCATACTTGCTGAGGGTGGATGCTATTCCCTCATCAAGGTCGTCAATGAAGATATTAAACAGGACTGGACCCAACACTGAGCCCTGGGGAAAACTGCTAGTCACAGGCCTCCAGTCAGACTGCTCCACTGATCACGACCCTCTGGGCTCGGTCCAACAGCCAATTCTCAACCCACCTCACTGACCACTCATCTATCCTGTGCTCTCTCAGCTTTGTTATCAGGATAGATTTCAACTTTATTGAATGCCAAATTGTCATACAATGGTGGATCTTTTCACTTGTGCCAGCTGCCAGTTTTTATTTCCTTTAAAGGGAGATTTCTTCCAGTTGAGCATAGTAAAGGCCATCCTAAAGTAATTTGTGATGTATTTTGCCGATTTGCAATTTCTTTGAACATTTTCTTTTTTTTTTCGTTTATCTTCTATGGTATTTGGTCTGTATTTATTTCCTTATGCGAGCCTGTTCACCTACTTTTACTTGTCAATCATTCGAGATACAGGTTTGTCTCTGAGTGCTGTTTGCTACCTGCTCTTGGTTTGACGATGGTTTCTCTTCTATTTGTGTTTCCACTGTCATAGCCCGACTGCAGAGCAAACACAAAAACAAATTTGTTAATCACGTTTCAAAGTTAACTTTAAAGTCTCTGGATTTCCAACCATTTTCCAGCTAGTGGGTGTCACCCGCTTCGCTCCGGTGTTGTGGGTCCAAGCATCTGATTCAGCGATCTTGATTGCAGTAAAGGTAGTTTACGACGCCTGGTGGGGTCCGTTCCACTTTTCTTGTAGAGGTTTTTCATTCCAGGTCTTCATACAGACATAATCTTCAGGTTGAAAATTGTGTGCCGTATTCTCCAGTGTCAGGGGTCGATTCTACACCAGCACGCTCTGTGGAGTCTAGCTAGAGCCTTTCCAAGAGAAAGCAAATAATTACATGCCTCTTGTTTTTCCGTGACATGCGTATTTGGATTAGGAGTTTCACATGGCTTTCCATACTTTATTTCATCAGGACTTAGTGACATTCCACTTTGGGGTTTTATTCTTCTTGGTACCAATGCCAGTGGAAGTGCCTGGGGCCCTTTCCATTTGGCTTCTGGACAGGTATTGCTAATTTGTCTTTCCAAAGTTTGATTCCTCTTTTCCGCTTTCCCACCAGGTTGCAGTCTTCAGGAGGCGTGTGAATCCCAGGGCATTCCCAGGATTTTGCACACATGCTGCACCGCTGTGGCCACAAAATGTGGTCCTCTATCAGATGATATCCCAAAAGTTATTTGACATCTAGAAATAATCTCCCGTAGGAGCCAATTAACTGTTTCCTTAGTTTGTTTGGTGCGACAGGGAAAGGCTTCTGGCCATCCAGAAAAAGTATCAACCCCAACCAAAACATACTTCTAGCCATTTACTTTTAGGTAACTCTGTAACATCAATAATCTCCCAGACTCACCCCTGTTTTTAACTTACCCATTTGAGTTTTCTACTGTTCTACTGGATTTTTTAAACGTGCCTTACGGTTTGCTGTTACTGACTCAGCTGTTTCTAGCATTCACACTGACACTAAGTGCCTCTTTCAGAACCTCACAAGGGCATCTGCGTCCTGATGGTGTTCTTGATGTCTTATTTGCAATATTTCTGTCATGATTAAGGGAGACAATATTACCTGACCCTTGATAGCTGTTCACCATCCTTCTGAATTTTTCTTTTTGCTATTTTTATATTTTCAGTTGATGTGCTTTACAGTGCAGGATTGCTTCTCGAACCGCCAACAACTGTAAAATTCACACTCTTTTAAAGTCTTGTATTTGAAAAAATTGTCAATCAGCCTTTTAATTCCCTGTTTTGCCTCAGGTGTAATTTGGTATTGTGTAATCCTAACTGGTTTTGCACTTTCTATCAATTCCATTTTTACTGGCTGTGCTAATTTAGGCTTTCCTGGGATGTCGGTTTCCCATATCATAAGACCTACTGCATAACTTATTTCTGGGGGAATTTCTTGTATCTTTTGGTTTTTAACAACAATTCCCCATTTTCAAAAACAATTTATGGATTCAATTTAGAGAATAGATTCATTCCCATTAAGGGACTTTCTAGAACATACAGGAATTCACGAGTTCAAACTTTGTTTCCAAATCGTGAATTCAAGGGCTGTAAGAAGGGCCAGTTTTCCCCTTTTCCTGTGGTTCCCATTATATTTGCCGTTTTAATTCCGATTTTCCCTTTTATTGGACACTGAGAATGTTGCTCCCATATCCACCAGAAATGTAACCTGTTTATTTTCTTTTCTTCTTCTCTTCCTCCACATCCCCCACCCCCCTGTTTTTAGCTTATTTTAAATCTTCCATGCTCAGAGGAAGGTACAGCATGAATTATCGGGGCAGTGGTAGCGATACCTAATTCTGTCAATTCCTTTTAATTCCAAATGTTTTCCGTGCATTTTGGTAGATGTACCTGCAGAGCAAGGTCCTTGAAGCTTTTTGTTTTTGATTGTAAGAGACATTTCTTGGCTAATCGATTTGCGTTCTTTTTTCACTCAGATTTTTCTCTTAAGTAAAAGAGTAAATCCACGTACAGGGCCTCGTCCCATTTCCCTTTCCTTTTACAAAACAATATTAACTGCAGAATAGTGTTATGGGTCAGGGTTCCATTCAAAGGTCACTTTTTGCTTGGTGACTCATGGTGACAATATTCAGTGAGCTGATTTTTACAAAAAAGTACCGTGTTATAGCATTTGGAGGTAAACTGTCAGGGTTGTTTTTTGAGATATTTTTTTAACGGTAAAGAATTCTGCAATTCCACGTGTGATTTTAACATTGAAGATGCAGGAATGAATCTGACTGGCTTTAGAGCATTGCATTGAAAGTCTCTGTAATTTCTGTTCTTTCCCTGCTACAGGCAAGATCTCAGGAGCTCATGTTCCCTGGGGAGGTTTCAGGCCAGGTACGTCTTTCAGTCCCGGCTCCTTTGGTTTGGGAGACACTGACATTTAGCATGTTTTTAATTGAATGCACTTGCAGCCGAGAAAAATCCCTAGGGAAGTATTAGGAGGGTTCCCCGGAAAAGGGAATCCCTGAGCCCCAATGTGTGTCTCACTTCACCCCCCAAAAAACCCTCACCTGGATGATGTGGTCACCCTTGCAGATGTGCCCATTCTTGGCTGCGATGCTGTTGAGGTTCACCTGAGGGGACACGGGCTGTGACACCCCCTTCCAACCTCACACCCTCAGTGACACCCCCCCAAACCTCCCCTACCTCCCCCACATAGATGTCGCTGTTGGTGTGGTAACAGACCTTGAGCCCCAGCTTGTCCCAGTGACTTGCCTTGTACAGCTCCACCTGTGGCACCCAATCAGGGACCTCCCCTCAAATACAGACCTTTCCCCATTACACCCCCCCATCCCTCCCACCCCCCAATAAAACGTTTATCTGCTCCTCTGGCTTCACCTCTGTTCAGTCCCCAGTGTCTCATCTCTCCCTGCTCCCCCCAGCAGATCCCTCCCCCCAAAATAAGGGCGGGAGGGGGAGCACTCACCTCATACTCCAGCTCCTCCAGCCACTTGGGCTCCCCCAGATCCACGGGGTCAAAATAGTTGTGGGGTGTGCTGGTTGGGGGTAAGGGGGCAGCTCCATTGGGGATCCCAAGACAGGCAGTAAGGCAACATGAGGAGGGGGATCTGAAAGGGGTAGGGGGCAGGGTAAGGGGGATAATGCCCCCATGAGCTGTTCCTGGGAGCTGTGGATGCAGCCCCAGGGGGTGCCTGTGAGCTCTTGGGATTGTGGGGAGGGGAAGCCCCCACTGAGGTCCCAGGGAGCCCCCTCTCAAGGCTGCGGGGTGTTGAGGGGGTGGTGTGGGTGTGGGGGTGTGTGTGTCTCTCCAGAGCCCACACTCATGGCTCGGCCCCCGCGCCGGGCCCAGCCGGCTCTGAAAGCTGATGTCCATCTGCGTTCTACTGTCCACCAGTCTGCCGGCAGAGTGGGGGGCCGGCACCTTCCCCCCCCGGCAGGATTGAAGTTTTGGGGCTGCGGCGAAAGCGGGGTGAGGGCGGCGGCGAAGCACCTGAAGCATCAGCGGCTCCTTGGACCCATCCCCCTGCGGACCCAACACACACACACACCCCCCGGCTCGGCTCTGGACCCTGACGCGGCGTCTCCCCGCTCACCTGGGGGGGACGAGGGAGGAGGGGGGGTCAAGACATCCCTGAGCGCGGTAGGGGTGTGTCTCATAGTTCCCCCTCGAGGTCTCTCACACCCTCCCCGTGGTCTCTGCTCCCCCCAACCGGGTCTCTCCCATCCCCGGAGGGTCTCACCCCCCCATATGGGGGTCTCTCACCACTCGCCCCCGGGGTTCTTACTCCCCTCCGGTTCCTCTCCCCGTGTCTCCCCGCACGGGAGTCTCACACCCCCTCTCCCCGGTCCCTCACGCCACGGGGGCCTCCCCCCGCCGGTCTCACCTCCCCCCCCGGTCCCTCCCCCTCCATTGTCTCCATCGCGCCCACAGTGCCGGTCGCTACGGGAACGGGCGGGGCGGGAGGCGGCAGCATCGGAGAGGAGAGGGGCACCCCCGTCCCCTGCCGGACGGGCCCGGCGCTCCCCGCCGCCGCTACTTGGGGCATCGCCTGGTGCTGCTGCTCATCCACCTTCTGCACCACCCACATGTTGCAGCCCATGGCGGGACGGGACGGGACCGGACCGCAGCGGGGGCCGCCCCTTTCCTATCCACCCCTCCCCATCCCGGTACTCTTCCTCCTTCCTTTCCTCACCTGGAATGTATTTCCTACTGGAGTCACATGCTGCGTCTCATCTCACTAACATGAAATCTCAACTATGCAGCCTTTCCTATCAATTTCTGTAGCACTCAAACCCATATTTTCTCACAACAGCATTTTCATAGCCCTTACTTAGTACTTTTTCCATGAAATTTAACATTCTCTTTAGTATTTTCTATCCATATTTTAATAAAATTATGGTTATTTACATACCCAGCCGAATCATCAGTATAAAGATTCAGCAGAGTAGAAAATGTTTTCAGCAAGAATCCATTCAGCATCCCACCTCTGATCAACCACTCAGGTAAGATGAGCCACACCTGCTCCTCCAGCTGCTTTTAATCCTTCTACAGGTAGCATCCTCCCCTTTCCCAGGGCACTGTGGGAAGGGCAGTGGGTGGGGCCAGGGGGTATATAAAGGACCTGCCTTGCCTTAGGCAGCTCATTTTGCTTTGGCTCTCCTGTCAGAAGGTTCTAGTTTCTATGCTGAAGTTGAAGTGTTGGAGGTGCTGCTCTCATCCTGGTTCCTGTATTTAAGGTAAGGGCTTTACTAAGGGCTGTGCAACTGGTGAGGTGTGACCTGGCAAATCATCACATGGGAGTGATGACTGGTCAGGAGTGTAAGAGTAAATTGGCATTGTTTGCTAGCAACACGTGTCTCTCATCTCTGTTTCAAGACTCACGTCTGTCTTTCTCTTCTGAAGCTGCGAAGCCAGGAGGAAAGCGGGATATTTCCAGGGGAGGCAACTCTGGCCGGGTGAGTTCCAAGCATAACAGTCACTTTGCATCTCTTGCCCTAGTAGGAAACACAAGCGATGGCAGCCAGCACGTCTGTCTCCGGAACAAGCAGGTGAGCAGAACGCCACATCCCTTTTGAGGAGGCGACGGGGAGTTGAGGTTGGGGTCGAGGTGCGCGGTGCCGACTGCCTGCACAGTTTTGATTAGCTTTTTGTTTATCTTTATTGTAGATGCTGAAGAGTAAGGCGGCAGCTGCCAGCACTTCCCAGTCAGCCCTGGGGCTGGGGAGGGAGCGGGAGGAGAACAGAAGGGTGGGGCGAAGGTGGCGGTGGCAGGGGGGCTGTTTGCCCACAGAAGTCATGGTAGGCAAAGGGTCTGTTTGGGAGCAGTCCCCTCTAGGGTTGGCAATGGGGGAGCGGGTTGCTTGTCAGCATGTTGCTAGGGTGTGCCGGGCAGGGCAGTTCCCGCCTCCATCTGTGTTCACGCTCCTTGTGTGTCATGTCTTCTGTGTCTTAGTCCTCCTCCAGGTGTCGGCATCCTCTTTGCACTCAGAGGGGCGCAACGTGCCCCTCGGCCGCGGTCTCTAGGGTCTCCAATTCCCACACTCGCTCCCAGGCACGGTGCCCATCAGGCCTTTCTTCGCTTGCTTAGCAAGCTCGCGATGCGGTTCATCCTCACGTCTCAGAAGTTTCCGGTCAGTCTTGTCTTGCGGCACAATGGCCAGCTCTGTCGGGAGCTGTGCTCTCTAACCATCCATTTTCAGAGACCGAGGCTCCTTTTCAGCATCCTTCCATCATTAGGTCTCGCAGTCGGGCTTCTTGCGCATCAGTCATCTCTGTTTTGACAGTGACTCCCACTGCGGTGCCATTCCGGCTCACTCTTTTCCTGGGGTTGCCGTAGAGCCTCCGTGCTTTGCCCCCGTAGGTAGGTGCCACTCTACGGCCTCTCTGGTCTGGGAGCCCTTCTCCTCTCTGAGAGATTTCTCCGACCTTGGAGTCGCGTTGTCTGTAGTGGTCTGTGTAGCCTTGTTTTGTGTACGTGTTTGGCGCGGGGCTGCTCTGCCCGGGGCCGTAGAGTTGGGGTGAGACGGCATAGCAATAAGAGCGCCGGGTCAGCACGTAGCTACACCCAGGCGGCCTCATCAGAGGCAGTATGGTCGTTGGGATCGAGGAGCCGTCGGTAGGCTGCCTTGAGAGTCCTTTTGGTCGTGATCCTGGGCAATGGTCAGAGGTGCCTGGGGGGAGCTCTTTAGCACTGGGAAAAGCAGGTGACAATTTGCAGGGTTGGAGGCTCATCTGCGTAGGTCTCCGAGTCACGCCTGCTTTCTTCTGTTCTTGTTTTCTGGGCAGTCTGTAGTTAGACTGTTGATGTTCCTGAACGGAAGCAAGAGCTCAGGCAGCGTGTGGCTGTCGTGTGGCACCTCGATGAGTCGCTAATAAATATTTGGGTTTTTCAGATGGGGCCTCACAGGATGCGTGCTAATCCAGGGACGGAAGCCTCGAGCGGAGCGCCACGAGACGGCGGGTCTTTGGATCGAGGCGGTCGGTGGTTCTGCGGGTACTTCAAGATTGAGGTGGGTCTGTGTGTGTTTTTGAAGGCACGAAGCGAGGAGGAAGGCCCGATGCCGTCACAGGGGGTGACGGCGGCCAGGTGAGTTGTTCTTAGGGGGTGGGAGTAGCGGTCGCCGCACAGAGCGAGTTAGAGGCATCCCTCTTCTCTGTTCCATAGGTCAGGCACCGGCCTCGGCGTGGCCGGCCATGAACCACCCAGGCCGGGGGAATGGTCTGTCGAGGTAAGGAAAAGGAAGATGGTAAAGTGTTTTGGGGCAGCCTGTGATTTCAGGCGGTCTTTCAGCACGTGGCTTTGGCTTTATCTTTTTGCAGGCGGTGTCGGTGGGGGTTCGGTCACGTGTCGAAGCGCCAGCGTGGGAGTGATGACTTGTCACAAGCGTAAGAGTAAATTGGCATCTCCTGGGCATTGCCAGAAGGGATGACAGCTAGCTCATCTCTTTGAAACCAGCGGGTGACACAAATGGCCAGTCCCTTTTGAGCAGGGTAGGGTTTAGAGCTGGGGGTGACGTGTGGGATGCTGACCCATGGTGCTATTCTGGTTTTTTGCTTGTCTTTATCATAGAGGCTGAAGAATAACGTGGCAACTACAGGGACGTCCCATTTGGCCTATGGAGGGATGCGCTGTGTTTGTCGAGGATGGAGATAGATCCCCAGCGGCCTGAGAGCTAAGTGGAGGGCAGGGGGCCGGGGAGGGAGCAGGAGGAGAAGGGGAGAAGGGTGCGGCAGAGGTGGTGGCAAGGTCACTTTCCCATGAAAGCTGGCGTAGGGGAAGGGGCTGTGCGTGAGGGTTCTCCTCTGGGCAGGTGGGTAACTCACCAGCACTATGTTAGGGTGTGCCAGGCAGGGCAGGTCTAGCTCATGTCTGTCTGTGTGCTTGTGTGCTGTCTTCTGTGTCTTAGTCCTTCTCCAGGTGTCGGCATCCTCTTTGCACTCGGAGGGGTGCAGCATGCCCCTCAGGTATGGTCTCTAGGGTCTCAAGTGCCCACACTTGCTCGTGGGCACGGCGCCCAGTGGGCTCTTCTTCGCTCACTTAGCCAGCTCGCGGCGCGGTTCATCCTCACGTCTCAGAAGTTTCCGGTCAGTCTTGTCTTGCGGCGCGATCGCCGGCTCTGTCGGTAGCCGTGGTCTCCAGCCATCTCTTCTCCTGGACTGAGGCTTCTTCCCCGCATCCTTCCATCGTTAGGTCTCGAAGGCGGGCTTCTCGCCCATCTATTGTTGCAGTTTGGACAGGAAGTCTTTCCGCCGGGCACTTGTTTGGCACAACAAATCTTCTCTGGTGTCATCCCCTCATATTCAATGGTCTTGGCTCTTAAAGCGTGGCTTCTTGCTCTAGCTTTGACTGTTGCTTTCTCTTATGGGCAACAGTCATCGCGTCTCTTCTGGTGCCACCTTAACGCATCGGCACTATCGTGGTGCCATCGGGCTTCTTTGACAGCATGAGTTTTGCTACGGTCACTGTTCTTATCATCGTGGCCATCTTGCAATTCACAGTCACGTTTGTGCTGTCTGCGTGCCGTCTCTGGGTCGGACCTGCCCCGTGAGGAGGCGTTGGCAAGGTTAGAGCCAGACGCAGCACAGCTTTACATCATGGCAGTAAAATGTTGACCCGGGCAGAGATTTTGGCAAAGACGGTAGGGTCTTTCTGCATAGACAGCTTCCACAGAGTTCTGTTTGTTGTGTTTGGCAGGTTCCGGAAGCGGTCTTCCAGCCTTCCTGGAGCAGCGGTTTGCACGGCAGTCGAGGAGGTCGACTATCCCACGTGCCTTCCATCGTATACGTGAGTCTTGATCTCCGGGGCTCAGTTTGACCAGGTTTTGTGTTATTCAGGTATAGATGACCGACCTCCGGCCTCATCGAGGCATCAGCTGCCCTCCGGTGGGACTCTCTCTGACCGCTCGCTTGGGTTTTTCAGATGTGAGAGACGAGCCCCGAGCAGAAGGCCTACAGAAGAGGCGGAGCATGAAACAGCGGCTGGCTCATCCTTGGGCACGGAAGAATAATCGGTGGGTTTGTTGACCAAAGTGGTAATTTGTAGGGTAAAAATGGTAGTTTACTGAATAAAATGGTGTTTTTAGAATATAGAATTAGCATTTTTGTAGGACAAAAAGCATTTTATATCTAGAGTATAAATGGTGTTTTTTTAGGGAAAAAGAGCAGTTTTTTGAACAAATCAGTGTTTTATAGAAAAAAGCATAGTGTTCTTACAGAACAAAGCAGTGGTTCTGTATGATAAAAATTGGGGTTTATAGGATAAAAATGGTGTTTAATGGGATTTTAAATTTTTTTTTCTCCCCATAATAAAATGGTGTTTTCCAGACTGAAACCATCTAGCACTTTGGCTTTTTGGTACTTGGCTAAAGCACATAGATTCTAACGATAGGAGTTTTACAGTGCATAAGTAGCCATTTTACTACAAAGTTTCATTTCATATTTATCTTTTTCTATCTCCCTGCCAGAAAAACAAAAACTATTTACATACCAGTACAACAGATGCAGACGCAGTAAGAACTGGCATCATTGTTTTTGGTGAGAGTCACTTTCTCCATTTGGTACCCGGCATCCCACAAAGCTACCTCGAGTCAGAAAACTCTCTCCATCTCCTTCGGTGCCTTTATATCTTCTGCAGGCTCTGGTAAACAACTCGGGTCAGATGAGCCACACCTGCTCCTCCAGTGCTTTCAATCCTTCTGCAGGCAGGACCCTCCCCTTTCCCAGGGGGCCATGGGAAGGGTGGTGGGTGGCACCAGGGGTATATAACCCACGGGTCTTGCCCTAGGCAGCTCATTCTCCTGCTGGCTTTCTCCAGCATCAGTGCTCTGGCTTTCATTCAGCAGATGGAGCTTTGTTTTTGGCTTGGCTTTTGGGGAAGATGCACCTGAGGTAAGAGCTTAAGGAGTACTCGGTGTTAAGCAGCATGTAGATAATAGAATGTGCGCTCATAGATAGGTTTGTTTAGAGGTTTGTAAGATGACCCTATCCGGTTATCTATTGGTCTTTGGTTCTAAGCATGTGGCGTTTTACTGACATTCCTGATCATACAGAAGATAGAACCTCACCTTTTATTAACTGGCTTTGCTCTATAATGTGTCAGCTGTGAGCCTTGCTTCTCCTAACAGGCCCGATGATGAGATTATCTAGCTGGGGTCAGGGTGAGCCTTTTGTCTGCCTATAGACCTTTAGCCTTTCCCGATAAAGTAACAGGGATCAAATACATAGTGTTTTCCCAGTTCCGGGACAGCTCACAGCTTTCCTAGAGATTCCCAGAGCACTGTGTTTTTTTTCTAGCTCGTTTGGAGGTCGCAGCAGGCCCCTCGTGGACTCAGTGTTAGTCCTTTATTTCACAGGCCTGTAGCAGAGCCCAGAGTTCAGTAGAAGACCAAACATAGCAGTTGTCTGCAAAACACGAGGTATGTATGTCTTGCAACTGCGGTTTCTGGGGAACCATGCCAACTGCGGAGGGGGAAGGAAGGGAGATGAATAACAAGCGAATTTGAGCCTGGGAGGAAGGGAGGCTTCCTGCGGAGACCTTTAGAATTGGTAAACTGTCGGTCTGCATCTGGTTGACTCGCTCGATGCTCTTTGCAGGTGCAGAGGGATGAGCGGAGTGCCATAAGAAAGCGGGTCAGCACATGTTACGTGAGGTAAGATGTGACCGGTCACTATATGACTAGCTTATCCATTTTGGTGTGTAATTTTTTTTTTGAAGTCACAAAGTGCCAAGCAAAGCCAGATGTCAGCACTGGTGGTGACCTTGACCAGGTGAGCTGAGACTAGTTGGCTTAAGCTGCGATTATTTTTTTTCAGGTGCGATGGTGTAAGCGAAGCTCTAACCTTCTCTTTTGCTTTACAGGTGGTACCCGAGGCTTGACACAGCAAAGCGTCCCAGTGAGCAGACATACAGTAGCCATCTTGTCCTGTCAAGAACAGATTTTGCATCCCCGGACTCCTCAAAGCTAAGTAGAAGGGGCCAGAGAAGAGCGCAAGGATGGGAGGGGTGGGGGAGAGGCTGAGTAAGGCTGCACAGGGAGGAGCAGGTCACTTGCCAGAACAATGCTAAGGTGTGCCGGGCAGGGCAGCTCCAGACCACGTCTGTCCTTACGCTTGTTGTTTGGTGTGTCTTCTGTGTTTTAGTTCTTCTCTGGGTGCCAGCATCCTCTTTGTGCTCAATGGCGCCCAGCGTGTCGCTCAGGCACAGTCTCTAGGGTCTCGAATGCCCATGCTTGCTCATCAGCATAGCACCCACGGGGTTCTTCTTGATTTGCCAAGCAAGGTCATGGCACAGTTTGTCCTCGCGTCTCAGACGTTTCTGGTCAGTCCTCTCTTGCGGCATCATCACAGGCTCTGTCAGGAGCTCTGCTCTCCAGTCACCCGTATTCACGGTCTGAGGCTTTTTCCACGCATCTTTACGTCATTAGGTCTTGAAGGCAGGCTTCTTGCGTGTCCGTCGTCACAAGTCTGACAGTAAGTCCTTCCAACGAGCCATTCCCGTCCCCTCTCTTCTGGGCTTGCCATAGAGTGTCCGCCCCTCGGCGGCGTTGTTTGACGGCGTCTCCTGTCCAGGAGCCCTTCTCGCTGACAGGTTTTGCTCATCTTGGAGTCACATCGTCTGTGGCGTTCTGCTTTGTGTCATCCTGTGTGTGTGTTTGGCACGGAGCTGCTCTGCCCGGGGCTGTGGAGTGGGGGTGATGTGGCATAGCAGTAAGAGTCCAGGGTTAGCGTGCAGGATTCCACCCGGGAGGCCTCGGCGAAGGCGGTACCGTCTGCAGGGTGTGCGAACCATCCTTTCCGTCCTGTTCCTGGGAGATGGTGGGAGCTGCCTGGGTGGGGCCCTTCAGCGTTGGAACAAACAGATGGAATTTTGCAGGGGTGTAAGGCTGCGGGGCTCCGAGGTGTGCCTGCTGGGGTTTTTTTCTGTTTGTATTTTGATGGCTGCCTGCAGTTACACTCTAGATAGGGTTCCTAAATTGCTGCGATGGTGCAGCAATGAGTTGGCGTCGGGGTGAGTTGCTTAATAAATTGTTCGTTTTTTTTATGATGGGGCCAGACACGACGCGTACCGATGCAGGGACAGAGGAGTCGAGAGGAAGACCCGAAGGAGGTAGGTCGGCCGGCGGTGTCGGCGTGATGAGATGGTCAGCGGCTCTGTGCCATCTTTAAGATTTGTGTGTGTGGCTGCTTTTTGTAGGTACGAAGCGAGGAGGAAAGCGGGCCATTTCCAAGGGAGGCGACTCAGGCCAAGCAAGCCGTTCCTAGCGGGTCAGTATTGTGCTGCAGGTGAGATCTAGGCATCCCTTCTTTGTTTTATAACCCTGGCACGAACCTCGGTGCGGGCACCTGTCAATGGCGGAGGCTGCGAGCGATCGGTCAAGGTAAGGGAATGGGAGTTGGGAACTGGTTTCGGGCAGTCTCTCGGCATTTGGCTTTTTGCTTTGTCTCTTGCAGGCTCCCCAGGCAGCATTGTTGGGGCATAGGCACGCGTCTGAGCGCACCGAGAAGGTGAGGCGGTCATCATCCCTGTTGGTGTCTAACACCAAAGCATTACATGGCAGGCAGATGGAGCGTTTGGCTCTGTTGCAGATGCGGTGCAGCCACCTTGCGCCGCACGCCTCTGTATTGGGGTCATCTAAGGGATAGCGTGCCTCTGTATCGTGCTCATCTTGCGCCGCATGCCTCTGTATTGGGGTGGTGTAATGGATAGCGTGCGTCTACTGTGCTCGCCTTGTGCCGTGTGCCTCCGTATCGCTCTTGTCTTGCGCCGTATGCCTCTGTATTGGGGTGGTGTAATGGATAGCGTGCGTCTACTGTGCTCGCCTTGTGCCGTGTGCCTCCGTATCGCTCTTGTCTTGCGCCGCATGCCTCTGTATTGGGGTGGTGTAATGGATAGCGTGCCTCTATTGTGCTCGTCTTGTGCAGTGTGAGATGAGGGCTCCTAAATGGAAGCGAGAGGTCTGGAATGGTGCGGCCATGAGTTGGCATTGGGGTGACTTGCTCAATAAAATCTTGGGTTTTTCAGACGGGGCCAGTTGTGATGCATACTGATGCAGCGACAGAGTTACCGAGGGGAAGACCCGAAGGAGGTAGGTAGGACGGCGGTGTCGGCGTGATGAGATGCTCAGCGGCTCTGTGCCATCTTTAAGATTTGTGTGTGTGGCTGCTTTTTGTAGGTACGAAGCGAGGAGGAAAGCGGGCCATTTCCAAGGGAGGCGACTCAGGCCAAGCAAGCCATTCCTAGTGGGCCAGTGGTGCATTGCAGGTGAGTTTTATCGACATCCTTGTTTGTGTGTTATAGGCCAGGCCTGAGCCTCAGTGCGGCCACCAATAGATGGCATAGGCCAGGCAAGCCACCGGTCCAGGTAAGGTAATGGAAGGTGGGAACCGATTTAGGGCAGTCTCTTCTCGGAAGTCTTTTTCACGTCCTGGAGGCAGCGGCAGGACATGGCCGCAGCGCACCGAGAAGGCGAGGTGGCCGTCGTCTGTGGTGGTGCCTAATACCATGGCAGGCAGACGGAGCGCTTCCCTCTCTGTTCTTGCAGGTGTCGCACGGCCACCTTGAGAAGCAGAGGAGCAGCGGAGGTGAGCTGGCATAACGGCCAGGCACCGGGCATGAGGCAATCGTGGGAGCGGTGATTTCTCACAAGGGCAAGTGTAATTTTGCGTTTATTGGGGTGGTAGGCGCCACATGCCGCAATCACCAGCACGTCTCTCTGGAATGAGCTGGTCAGCGGAATGCCACCGCCTTTTGGATAAGCAGGGTGTTTGGGTTAGAATTGACGATTGCGATGCCGATTGTTTGACCTGTTTTGATTTGTCTGTTAGGTTTTTTCTCCCGGTCCTGGCTGGACTGTGAGTTGACTGTTGTGACTGCTCGCCTCTGCCCGCCATGAGATGGCATCGGGATGAATTGCTTCAGTGCCCCGACCTCACCATGCCCCACGCTAAACAGCAGCATGAGCTCCGGAATTGTGCAGCGATGAGATGGCATCGGGGGGACTTGCCTAAGAATCTGTTGGGCTTTTAAGCCAGGCCGCCCTCCATGCATCCCAATCCAGGGACGGAGGCGTGGAGTGGAGCGCCACGAGAAGGTAGGTTAGCGGATGGCGTCGGCTGCACGAGACGGTTGGCGGCTCTGTGAGTACTTCAGGATTTGCCTGTGTCTCTTGGACAGCGCAAAGCAAGGAGGAGAGCGGGCGATTTCCAAGGGAGGTGGCGCAGGGCAGGTGAGCTGTTCCTAGGCGTCTGGAGTGGCGTTGCGGAGTCAGTTACAGGCCTACCTTGTTTGGGCTGTCTAGGCCAGGCCCGAGCCTCGGCGTTGGCCGCCCCTATGTGACGGAGGCAAGGCAAACAATTGGTCAAGGTAAGGGACTGGAGGGTGGTGGGGAATGGGTTTTGGCAGTTCCTTAGCCCGTGGCTTTGGCTTTTTCTTTTGCAGGCTACGCGGGCAGCATCGGTGGGACACTGCGACCTGTGTGAGCGCACCGAGCAGGTGAAGTGGTCGTCTGCGTATTGGGCTTGTCATGCACCTTGTGCGTCTGTGTTGGGCTTGTGTCACGTTGTGTGCATGGGTGTTTTGGCGGTGTAAAGGGTAGCGTGCTATCCTTTGTTTCGTTCAAAGGGAGGGGATTACGGAAATCACCTCTTGGAACTCCTTTTAATACGCAGTGGGGACAGGTTATGAATATGCATGGGGGTGTGAGGTAACCTAATGAATATTATGTCTCACTGGACAGAGTAGAACCAAGAAGAACTGCCACGTAAGTGTACGTGTCTGCAGTGGATCAGTCCCCCCGTGACAACTAGCAACCGATGGAATTCCCCACCTGATGTGCAGTCGCTTTGGACTGATGGGAGGCTGCAGCTCTGTGATGGTAGGTGCGGCAGTCGCAGTCAATCCCGTACTCGCTGTCAAGGGTGTGGTTGAGCTTGCCCTCGCTCTCAAGCACGCTCTCTTTCCCACGCTTTTCTTTTTCATTTCCCCCATCATCTTGCACGCTGCTTGTAGGCCAAATACAGCGACTGGAACCCTGACTCCCTTTTGAGTCTTTGCTCCGTTCCTGAGGATTGGGAAGACCTGGTCACGGCAAAGCACCTAATTGGACATGCCTCAGGAGTTAAGCCCAGCCGCCCCCAGCCACCCAGAGCAATCTGAGGTGGGTTGGAACGCAAGGGGGCTTAACCTCTGCCAAATTAGTACATCTGGTGGCAGATTGTGAGCGCCGTCTGCCTCTGTGTCCGGCTGGGCTTGCGCCGTCTGCCTCTGTATCGGGCTGGGCTTGCGCTGTCTTGGAGTGATGGCCCATTGCAGTTGCTGCAGGGGCAATGGCTTTGGTTTAGGTGTGGGTCAGCGGGTGCGGGCGGGCTGTTGGGGCGTTAGTGCGGCTAACTGTGTGTGCGTGAAGTTTTTGTTTAAGGCTTACTCAAGCCTCTCAGGTATTAGATTTAGAATAAAAAAAACCCAGGCAGGCAGGGGATCTCTTGTTTTTCTTCTGCTGGCCGGGTGTTTGTTTTTTCCCCAGTCCTGGCTGGGCTGTGAGCAGGGTGTTGTGACTGCTCGCCTCTGCCCGCCATGAGATGGCATCGGGATGTGTCATTGGAGATGATAGTTTACAGTGTTAATATCCCCCTTAAGTATCTCTTATCATTTATAAAATTTAAACACTAAAGAGAAAAAGATCATAAAATTATAGATATAATAAATTTTGTGCTCTCTCTTCAGTGTCAATATTTTTGAGTCTTTGGTGATCTATTTTTGGTTGTCTGAGTTAGAGGAGGAGAAAGTCTCCCTTTGTATATCTGTCTTTCTCTGCTCTTTTCATTTTTCTCTCTCTTCATCATCTATGTCTTTGTGTTTCTTTCCTGTCATATTTGGCTGTGTGTCTGCCTGTCCTGTTTGTCTGCCTCAGTTGTTCTTTGGGCCCTCTTTCTTTTCTCTCATTATCTACCAACACTTTACTTTCCTCTGCCTCTGTGTCATTCCCTGCTATTTTTCTGTT
The DNA here is from genome assembly GCA_027925045.1 of Hypotaenidia okinawae. Taxonomy (NCBI): domain Eukaryota; kingdom Metazoa; phylum Chordata; class Aves; order Gruiformes; family Rallidae; genus Hypotaenidia; species Hypotaenidia okinawae. The sequence continues at coordinate 22,841,867 of BSDF01000012.1, forward strand.
TCTCTTTGTCCTAGTGCTGTTTGTTTCTCAATCTTTCTGTACCCCATGCCCCCTGCTTTGGTTACCCTCTCTCTGCCCTCCTTTCTTTCTCTCTTTACCCCAGTCCTCCCTCTCTCCCCACTTTCACCCTCTGTCTATCTGTGTCTGCCCTCCACCTTCATCTCAATTGTTTGGTTCCCCTTGTCCTTTGTTTGCTAACCTCTCTGGTCTCTCCTCCCTGCCCCTCCTTGTTTGTTCCTGTCCAGTTTGCTTCCTGGATTCCTCTTGGTCCCCTCCCTTACGTTCTGCTCTTGTCTTAGTGTCCCACTCTATCTCTTTCCCTTCCCTTTCTCTTCGTGTTTTTCTTGACCTCCTACCTTCTCCGGGCACCCTCTTGTCCCCTCATTAGTCCCCCCGCTGCAGTCCCCCTGCCCCTTCTGTGTTTCTTCCCCCTCCATTGTCCTTTGCTCTCTCAAGTCCCCCCTCTGTGATTGCCCCTCTTTGTTCCTCCCTTTTTGCCCCTTCCCGCTGTGATCTTCCCTTCACTGTTGCCCCCCCATTATCTCCCTCACCTGTGGTCCTCCTACGCCCTTGTGTCCCACCACCTATTTGGTTACCCTCCTCTCTGTGTTGCCCTCTCTTTTTGTGACCTGCCCCTCCCAAGTGTGTGGTATGTGTCCCCTTCATAATCCCTCCCTTCTTGGTCTTGCCTGTTTGTGGTGTCCTTCCCTCCTTCATCCTGCACTCTTCTTTGTTCCTTCTCAGTTCCCCCTCCTTTGGGTCTCTGCCTTGACCCTACCTTCTTTATCCCCCTTTCTTAATCCCTCCTTGCTGTAGCTCCCTCCCCTCCTTTGTCCCTCTCCCCTTCCTAATATCCCCCTTCAGTGTCATTCCGCCTTTTCTTTGGTCCCTCTCAGTGTTGTCAATGTCCTTTGTCTTGGTTATCCACAACTCTTGACACCCCCCCCCCATCAAAGAACCCTGTCCTTTTAATTCCAGGGCTGTCCATTGCTAAAAACCGTCCCTCTGGGAAAGAACGACCCGGTGACTTTGGTTCCGGGTGCCTTTCTGTTCCGGGTGTGCGTCAGTGAAAACCGTCCCCCGAAAACAGTGACTGGCGACTTTGGTTCCGGGTGCTTTTTTGTTCCGGGTGTGCGTCGCTGAAATCCGTCCCTCCGGGAAACAGTAACCCGGTGACTTTAGTTCCGGGTGTTTTTTGTTCCGGGTGTGCGTCAGTGAAAAACGTCCCCCGGAAACTGTGACTGGCGACTTTGGTTCCGGGTGCTTTTTTGTTCCGGGTGTGCGTCGCTGAAATCCGTCCCTCCGGGAAACAGTAACCCGGTGACTTTAGTTCCGGGTGTTTTTTGTTCCGGGTGTGCGTCACTGAAAACCGTCCCCCGGAAACAGTGACTGGCGACTTTGGTTCCGGGTGTTTTTTTGTTCCGGGTGTGCGTCGCTGAAAACCATCCCCCCGCGGAAACAGTGACTGGCGACTTTGGTTCCGGGTGATTTTTTGTTCCGGGTGTGCGTCGCTGAAATCCGTCCCTCCGGGAAACAGTAACCCGGTGACTTTAGTTCCGGGTGTTTTTTGTTCCGGGTGTGTGTCACTGAAAACCGTCCCCCGGAAACAGTGACTGGCGACTTTGGTTCTGGGTGCTTTTTTTGTTCCGGGTGTGCGTCGCTGAAACCCGTCTCTCCGGGAAACAGTAACCTGGTGACTTTAGTTCCAGGTGCTTTTTTGTTCCGGGTGTGCGTCGCTGAAATCCGTCCCTCCGGGAAAGAGGGACCCGGTGGCTTTAGTTCCTGGCGTGCTCTTTTTTGTTCCGGGTGCGTGCGTCGCTGAAATCCGTCCCTCCGGGAAAGAGGGACCCGGTGACTTTGGTTCCGGGTGCTTTTTTGTTCCGGGTGTGCATCGCTAGAAAACCGTCCCTTCCGGGAAAACAATGACCCGGTGACTTTGGTTCCGGGTGCTTTTTGTTCCGGGTGCGCGTCGCTGAAAACCGTCTGTTTCGGAAACAATGACCCGGTGACTTTGGTTCCGGGTGCTTTTTGTTCCGGGTGCGCGTCGCTGAAAACCGTCTGTTTTGGAAACAATGACCCGGTGACTTTGGTTCCGGGTGCTTTTTGTTCCGGGTGCGCGACGCTGAAAAGCGTCCCCCCTCGGAAACAGTGGCCGTATTCTTTCAGTTCTGTGCGATTTTGGTATATTTGGCACTCAATCTGACACCCCTGGAACTAATATTTGATATCAACACTCAGCTTGAGTCTCAATTGGGCTATTCTTTTCTTTTTCTTTTTATCTCTTTCTGTCTAGACTCCAGTTTCTAATTTGGCGTTCCAACTTCAGTCCTGTAGCCTTTTGGTATTTCTATCTCTCTCTGGTTCTGCGTGCCTGTCATTGGTGATCATAGCAACTAATTGCCAATTGATTTATTTCTTCATCTTTATTGATCCTATTCTCTGCCCCTCATTTTGAATTTTTTCCTCTATCTTGTCCCCTGGATTTCCTTAAGTTTCCCCTCTCTACAATGCAGCCTGTTGCTACCTTTTTCTTTCCCCATCTCAGTTTGTATGGCTACTTGTCTCTCTTCATTCCTCCCTCTATACTGCATCGCCTGTGCTCTGATTCCTTTCTCCTTCCCTCTCTCTCCATTTCAGACTCCGTCTCTTTCAGCTCTGCTGGTCACCGACACTTGCCTTCACTCTCTCTGTCTCTCTAATTTTCCATTTCTCCATCTCTCTATGGAAGGCCTCAGGAGATTTCAGGATGGGAACATCTTTCAGTCTTGACAACTGTATTTTGGGAGCTATCACTGGGCCAGGATCAGCAGGGAAATTGCCCTTGGCCAGGGCCAATCACACCCAGACCCCCAACTAACCCTTGGGCACAGAGGGCAAATCGGTGGTTTTATAGGGTCAAAATGGTAGTTTGCCGAATAAAACTGTTTTAAAAATGTATTTTACAGCTTAGAAATAGCATTTTGTAGGACAGAAAGCAGTTTATATAGAATAAAATAGGTGTACTCCCCTAATAAACTGGTGTTTTCCAGGCTAAAATGGCCTCATGTTTCTCCAAGGACCTACTGCATGCTCTTCTGAAAGTTTTCCACTTGACCAGGGCAGTCAGTCCCCGGCCCTTTAGCTCCATTCAGAAACTTTGAAAAACTAATGGAAGAGATAAGAAAGCTTGGCAAAAGAGGATGAGGAAGTGTCATGAGCTCTCTTGTCCCAAAATCCAGGATCAGCAGTGAGATGAATTTTACCAGGGCTTTGGAAGGGCAGGAGGCACTTGGGAAATGAATGTACACCAATATGGTTAAAAGCAAACACTCCATTTTATTCAAGCAAGCTGCAGCCTTGTATACCTTCAAGGAAGATAGCTGATTCACACAGAGAGCTAGTTCTCATACAGATAGGTAGGGGCTGAGAAAGGGGGGGAAACCACCTGCACGATATCAAGATTCCGTTACTACTTTGGAATGTAAGAGCTCCTGTTGCAGCCTTGATTCCTATGCCTGTTAACTTCATTCTCATGCTTGTTAGCTTCTTATCGGTGCTTGTGCTCAAGATGCTGTTAGGAAATGTAAAAATGGCCTCAATCAATTCGCCAATGTGGTGGTTGAGCCCTGGCCAAAAGGCCAGACGCCCACCAAAATCAGTCTATTACTCCCCTTCTTATTTGGATAGGGGAGAAATAATATAATTGGGCGGCTCAAGAGGCAAACTCGCTAATGACGCGGGCAAAACAGACTCAACACAGAGTGCTGAAGAGAAAGTTATCTAATTTATTACACTAAAGAGAAAAACAGTGAAAAAGAACCAGTCAGGAGTGCAAACAACAATCTTGAAACAAATGCAAACCAGGCAAACACTTTTCCCCCACCACTCCCTCCTTAGCAGGCTTTTGGTTAGAAGTTTGCTCCCTTCTTCCCTCCCGGTCGCAGCCCAGGAGGGGCAGGGACTGGGGAAAGTGGGGGTCTGGGTAACACCTTCCCCCCACCCCTCCATTCTAAAGCAGACTTCCCTTTCAGCCATGAGTTTGCTCCCTTCTTCCCCTCTCCTGCTCGCAGCACAGGACAGGGGGGCAGGGATTAGGAGATGGGGGCTTTAGTCAGTCCCTTGCAAGATGGTTTCCTTCTCAGCTGGGATGGGGGCATCCATTCCACACCCCCTCCCCCTGCTGCACCCTAGGATCTCACCCATGAGAGCCAGTCCTCCACAAACTTTCTCCAAGGCAAATCTCTTCCCGCCGGGCTTCATCTCTGCTATGGCTGGCAGCAACAAATCACAGTGTCTCTCAGTCCCAGTACTCCACAGGGTTATAATGCCTCCTCCAGCAAACCTGTTTGGCTCATCTCTGTAGGTCGCTTGTGCTGGCAGGGGCTCATCCCAACGTCAGTCACGGCATCTTCTCTGTGTCTCCACCGGCTCCATCCAGCGTGGAGCCTCTCCACCGGGCAGGTCGGGTCTCTGCCTCCTCCATGGGTCCTTTCCTCCGGCTACTCCACGTGCTCCAGCTCCATCTGCAGGGGCAAACTCTCCCTCGCCTGGGTACCCGGGCGCCTACCCCTCCCCCAGCCTTCCCGGCCTGTTGTGTCTGTCGACTGCTTACATTTATATGCAAATAGACATCCCAATGCCCTTAACGGGCCAAACTTTGCAGCCTTCCTTGCACTCCGTGTTCTGGTGGAGTCTTTGTCTCCTATATGTGATTCTCAGAGGCGCTATAGGCAGGCCTGCAGAGGATTCCAGCAGCCATTTTCTGCCAGACCTGGCCCTCTCTCAGTAGCCAACTATGCAAAACTGCAACAGCCAGTCATCCCCACAAGGAGGGACCTGAAGGAGAAGAGTGTCGAGGCACTCATCAACATCTCTTGTCCGGGTGAGGTTTAGGCAGCCACACTACAGAGAAAGATACAGCAGAGGCAGGGAGAGAAGCCTCGAGGCAAAGCAAGTTTTTGCAGGTACCAGGAGGTGCAGCGAGTCATCCACCTGGCCATCCCTACCACAAATGTCCCGATCCATGGCTGCCTCCTTGCTGCCCCACCCTCATCTCTCTTCCAGGCTGTCCGAGTCACAGTGCTGCTTGTTCTCACGGCACAGCTGGTGGAGACTTGAGGAATCTATTTCTGCTTTGTCATTTAGCCTTGTCTGGAACATAGTTGTAAGATGTCTGGCGCTACACATGGTGTGACTAGATGCAAAGTATAACTGTGTAGTATTTTGGGGTTTTTTGGTATCTAGCTAATGCACTGTGGTGGTTTAGCCCTGGCTGGAAGCCGGACGCCCACCAAAGCCAGTCTATTACTCCCTTTCTTAGTTGGACAGGGGAGAAAATATATATTAAGAGGCTCAGGAGTCAAAATAAGGACAGAGAAATCATCCTGTCATCAACGACATTGGCAAGACAGACTCATCACGAAGTGGAGAAAAGAAAACTATCTAATTTATTACACTACACTAAAAAGAAACAGAGAAAATGGAGCTGGGAGCGCAACCAAATCTTAAATGCAACCAGGTCTTAAAACACTTTTCCCCCACCACTCCCTCCTTAGCAGACTTTAGTTAGGATTTTGCTCCCTTCTTCCCTCCCGTTCACAGCACAGGGGGGCAGGGACTGGGAAAATGGGGGTCTCGGTAGCACCTTCCCCCACCCCTCCATTCTAAGCAGACTTCCCTTTAGCCATGATTTTGCTCCCTTCTCGGTTACTTCTTCATGAGCTGTTTTCCTTTTTCAGATCTTAAAACATTTCTTCCTCCCCTCCACCCCCCACTCCCTTCTTAGCAGACTTTTCTCTAGTCATGATTTCACTCCCTTCTTCCCCCCGATCGCAGCACAGGGGGGAGGAACTGGGAGATGAGGACTTCGGTCAGTCCCTTGCAAGTTGGTTTCCTTCTCGGCTGGGGGGGGGCCGGCATTGATTCCATACACCCTCCCACTGCTGCACCATAGGGTCTCATCCATGAGAGACAGTTCTCCACAAACTTTCTCCGACATGAATTTCTGCCCCCAGAGCTTTATCCATTCATCAGCTGCTCTGCCGTGGGTCACTGCTATGGTGGGCAGTCATAAATCACAATATCTCTCTGTCCTGGTCCTCCACATGCTTACAAGCCCCGCCCCCTCCCCCCGCCTCCCCCTCAGCAAACCTGTTCCAGTGCAAAACTCTCGCTCATCTTGGTGTGTCTGATCTTCTTCATGACTGCAAGTGCTGGCAGGGGCTTATCCCAACATAGGGTCCCAGCATCTTCTCTATGTCTTCACCTGCTCTATCAAGCATGGAGTCTCTCCACGGGTTACGCATGGGGTCTCAGCCTTTTCCATGGACTGTGGGGGGGGACACCTGCTCCACCATAGGTTTCTCCCCAAGGCTGCAGGGGCATTTTCCTTTCCGGCTCCTGGGGCGCCTCCTCCCCCACTGTCTCCGGCCTTGGTGTCTGCACAGCTCATTGCATCTTCTCACTCCCTTCTCCAGTGGCAAAATACTGCTGCTTCCGGGTTTTTTGGTTCCGGGGTTTTTTTGTTCCGTTCTGAGCATCGCCGAAAACGGTCCCCCCCGGAAGCAGAGAACCGGTGCCTCTGGTTCCGGGGCTTCTTTGTTCCAGCCTGTGCAATGCCGAAAACAGTCGCCCCCCGGAAGCAGTGACTCGGTGCCTTTGGTTCCAGGGTTTTTTTGTTCCGTTCTGAGCATCGCCGAAAACGGTCCCCCCCGGAAGCAGAGAACCGGTGCCTTTGGTTCCGGGGCTTCTTTGTTCCGGCCTGTGCAACGCCGAAAACGGTTGCCCCCCGGAAGCAGTGACTCGGTGCCTTTGGTTCTGGGTTTTTTTAGCATTCCACCTTCAGTCCTGTAGCCTGTTGATATTTCTGCCCCCTCTGTCTCTGTCCGGCTCTGTGTGCCTGTCATTGGTGATCATAGCAACTCTTCACCAGTTGATGTATTTCTTCATCTGTATTGATCGTGTTCTCTGCCCCACATTTTGAATTATTTCTTTTCTGTCCCCTGAGTATTTTACCCTTTCTTCATCTCCCTCTGTTTTGTCCCCTGCCCTGGATTTGCTTAAGTTTCCCCTCTCTACAATGCAGCCTGTTGCTACTTTTTTCTTTCCCCATCTCAGTTTGTATGGCTACTCGTCTCTCTTCATTCCTCCCTCTATACTGCATCGCCTGTGCTCTGATTCCTTTCTCCTTCCCTCTCTCTCCATTTCAGACTCCGTCTCTTTCAGCTCTGCTCCTCTCATGGCACAGCTGGTGGAGACTTGAGGAATCTATTTCTGCTTTGTCATTTAGCCTTGTCTGGAACATAGTTTCAGTGGAAGTAAGGCAGTACATATGGCATCACTAGATGCAAAGTGTAACTGCATAGTATTTTGGCTTTTTATGTATGTAGCCAAACCACATAGGTTCTGACAATGGTATTTTTACTGTGCATAAGTAGCCATTTTCCTACCAAGTTTCATCTAATGTTTATCTGTTTCTATTTACAGCCCAGAAAAATTAAAACTATCTACATACCAGTATAAGAGATGCTGCATAATTTGTTTTGGCGAGAGTCACTTTCTCCATTCAGCAGCCCTCATCCCACAAAGCTAACTCAAGTCAGAAAACCCTCTTCAGCTCCTCCAGTGCTTTTATATCTTCTGCAGGAAGGACCCTCCCCTTTCCCAGGGGGCCATGGGAAGGGTGGTGGGTGGGGCCTGAGGTATATAAGCCACCGGTCTTGCCCTAGGCAGCTCATTCTCCTGCTGGCTTTCTCCAGCATCAGTGCTCTGGCTTTCATTCAGCAGACAGAGCTTTGTATTCTGCTTTGCTTTTTAGGAAGATGCACCTGAGGTAAGAGCTTAAGGAGTACTCAATGTTAAGCAGCATGTAGATAATAGGTAGGTTTGGTTTTGGTTTTTTAAATTTCTTTTGGATTGCATTTTTAGGGGTTTGTAAGTTGACCTTATCCAGCTATCTATTGGTTCTAAGTGTGTGGTACTTTTCTGATGCTCCTGACTCTACAGAAGATAGAACCTCACCGGTGGTGACCTGGGCCAGGTGAGCTGAGACTAGTTGGCTTAAGCTGCGATTATTTTTTTTCAGGTGCGATGGTGTAAGCGAAGCTCTAACCTTCTCTTTTGCTTTACAGGTGGTACCCGAGGCTTGACACAGCAAAGCGTCCCAGTGAGCAGACATACAGTAGCCATCTTGTCCTGTCAAGAACAGATTTTGCATCCCCGGACTCCTCAAAGCTAAGTAGAAGGGGCCAGAGAAGAGCGCAAGGATGGGAGGGGTGGGGGAGAGGCTGAGTAAGGCTGCACAGGGAGGAGCAGGTCACTTGCCAGAACAATGCTAAGGTGTGCCGGGCAGGGCAGCTCCAGACCATGTCTGTCCTTACGCTTGTTGTTTGGTGTGTCTTCTGTGTTTTAGTTCTTCTCTGGGTGCCAGCATCCTCTTTGTGCTCAATGGCGCCCAGCGTGTCGCTCAGGCACAGTCTCTAGGGTCTCGAATGCCCATGCTTGCTCATCAGCATAGCACCCACGGGGTTCTTCTTGATTTGCCAAGCAAGGTCATGGCACAGTTTGTCCTCGCGTCTCAGACGTTTCTGGTCAGTCCTCTCTTGCGGCATCATCACAGGCTCTGTCAGGAGCTCTGCTCTCCAGTCACCCGTATTCACGGTCTGAGGCTTTTTCCACGCATCTTTACGTCATTAGGTCTTGAAGGCAGGCTTCTTGCGTGTCCGTCGTCACAAGTCTGACAGTAAGTCCTTCCAACGAGCCATTCCCGTCCCCTCTCTTCTGGGCTTGCCATAGAGTGTCCGCCCCTCGGCGGCGTTGTTTGACGGCGTCTCCTGTCCAGGAGCCCTTCTCGCTGACAGGTTTTGCTCATCTTGGAGTCACATCGTCTGTGGCGTTCTGCTTTGTGTCATCCTGTGTGTGTGTTTGGCACGGAGCTGCTCTGCCCGGGGCTGTGGAGTGGGGGTGATGTGGCATAGCAGTAAGAGTCCAGGGTTAGCGTGCAGGATTCCACCCGGGAGGCCTCGGCGAAGGCGGTACCGTCTGCAGGGTGTGCGAACCATCCTTTCCGTCCTGTTCCTGGGAGATGGTGGGAGCTGCCTGGGTGGGGCCCTTCAGCGTTGGAACAAACAGATGGAATTTTGCAGGGGTGTAAGGCTGCGGGGCTCCGAGGTGTGCCTGCTGGGGTTTTTTTCTGTTTGTATTTTGATGGCTGCCTGCAGTTACACTCTAGATAGGGTTCCTAAATTGCTGCGATGGTGCAGCAATGAGTTGGCGTCGGGGTGAGTTGCTTAATAAATTGTTCGTTTTTTTTATGATGGGGCCAGACACGACGCGTACCGATGCAGGGACAGAGGAGTCGAGAGGAAGACCCGAAGGAGGTAGGTCGGCCGGCGGTGTCGGCGTGATGAGATGGTCAGCGGCTCTGTGCCATCTTTAAGATTTGTGTGTGTGGCTGCTTTTTGTAGGTACGAAGCGAGGAGGAAAGCGGGCCATTTCCAAGGGAGGCGACTCAGGCCAAGCAAGCCGTTCCTAGCGGGTCAGTATTGTGCTGCAGGTGAGATCTAGGCATCCCTTCTTTGTTTTATAACCCTGGCACGAACCTCGGTGCGGGCACCTGTCAATGGCGGAGGCTGCGAGCGATCGGTCAAGGTAAGGGAATGGGAGTTGGGAACTGGTTTCGGGCAGTCTCTCGGCATTTGGCTTTTTGCTTTGTCTCTTGCAGGCTCCCCAGGCAGCATTGTTGGGGCATAGGCACGCGTCTGAGCGCACCGAGAAGGTGAGGCGGTCATCATCCCTGTTGGTGTCTAACACCAAAGCATTACATGGCAGGCAGATGGAGCGTTTGGCTCTGTTGCAGATGCGGTGCAGCCACCTTGCGCCGCACGCCTCTGTATTGGGGTCATCTAAGGGATAGCGTGCCTCTGTATCGTGCTCATCTTGCGCCGCATGCCTCTGTATTGGGGTGGTGTAATGGATAGCGTGCGTCTACTGTGCTCGCCTTGTGCCGTGTGCCTCCGTATCGCTCTTGTCTTGCGCCGTATGCCTCTGTATTGGGGTGGTGTAATGGATAGCGTGCGTCTACTGTGCTCGCCTTGTGCCGTGTGCCTCCGTATCGCTCTTGTCTTGCGCCGCATGCCTCTGTATTGGGGTGGTGTAATGGATAGCGTGCCTCTATTGTGCTCGTCTTGTGCAGTGTGAGATGAGGGCTCCTAAATGGAAGCGAGAGGTCTGGAATGGTGCGGCCATGAGTTGGCATTGGGGTGACTTGCTCAATAAAATCTTGGGTTTTTCAGACGGGGCCAGTTGTGATGCATACTGATGCAGCGACAGAGTTACCGAGGGGAAGACCCGAAGGAGGTAGGTAGGACGGCGGTGTCGGCGTGATGAGATGCTCAGCGGCTCTGTGCCATCTTTAAGATTTGTGTGTGTGGCTGCTTTTTGTAGGTACGAAGCGAGGAGGAAAGCGGGCCATTTCCAAGGGAGGCGACTCAGGCCAAGCAAGCCATTCCTAGTGGGCCAGTGGTGCATTGCAGGTGAGTTTTATCGACATCCTTGTTTGTGTGTTATAGGCCAGGCCTGAGCCTCAGTGCGGCCACCAATAGATGGCATAGGCCAGGCAAGCCACCGGTCCAGGTAAGGTAATGGAAGGTGGGAACCGATTTAGGGCAGTCTCTTCTCGGAAGTCTTTTTCACGTCCTGGAGGCAGCGGCAGGACATGGCCGCAGCGCACCGAGAAGGCGAGGTGGCCGTCGTCTGTGGTGGTGCCTAATACCATGGCAGGCAGACGGAGCGCTTCCCTCTCTGTTCTTGCAGGTGTCGCACGGCCACCTTGAGAAGCAGAGGAGCAGCGGAGGTGAGCTGGCATAACGGCCAGGCACCGGGCATGAGGCAATCGTGGGAGCGGTGATTTCTCACAAGGGCAAGTGTAATTTTGCGTTTATTGGGGTGGTAGGCGCCACATGCCGCAATCACCAGCACGTCTCTCTGGAATGAGCTGGTCAGCGGAATGCCACCGCCTTTTGGATAAGCAGGGTGTTTGGGTTAGAATTGACGATTGCGATGCCGATTGTTTGACCTGTTTTGATTTGTCTGTTAGGTTTTCTTTACTATAGAGGCTGAAGGGTTATTCAGGTTTTTGTTAGGTTCCGCACTACAACTTACTCAGATCTTTTACCTGTTGGATCTTCATTTGCAAATCAGTAATTAGACCTTTCGAGTCTTGAACGGCCTCAGCTTTCTTCCTATCGAGCCCTTAGTCTCCTGCAGTTGTAGGTTCAAGCAGAGCTCTGTTTGGCTTGCATTGTTGTAGATATTTTTGGGCGGATGAGTCTTGCGGCAATAAGCTGAGTCTCAGGTGCAGGTCCACCCAACCTTCTCTGTACAGATGTCTTCTGGGATTTAATTGCTGCATATTTAATGGTCTTATAGTCATGCCTGATTAAGAAGCCAGGGATTAGATTTTACAGTTGCTTTTTCTTATAGGCTACCGATACTGCCTCTTCCACGGTACCGCTATAAAGCATCTGCACTGTCCCTGTGCCGTAACGCTGCATCTTTGCTACAGTAGGCATCTTTATCACTTGAGGCCGTCTTGCGATTCAGAGTCACGTTTCTGTTGTTTGTGCTCCCTCTTAGGGTACGAGCTGCCCTGCTTGGAGGTGTAGCCATAGTAAAGATAGGAGTAGCACAGCTTTACAGCCTAGCGGTAATACGTTGATATACTACTTTTGAACAAACTATACAGTCTTTCTCTGTCGAGAGCTGTCACTGAGTTCTTTTCATTGTGTTTGGCAGGTGTCAGAGGTGTTACAATGGCTACCTCGGAGCAGCAGCTTGCACAGTAGTTGAGGAGGGTGAGTACTGCATGTGCTTCACATTGTGTACGTAGGAGTCAATCTCTGGGGTTCGGTTTGCCTGGGTTTTGGCTTTTTACCCTTAGTTAGACAGCCTATCCCCAAAGGGGATCGACCGGCAGTGCCATCGAAATATCAGTTGGAAGCGGGCAACTTGATTTGCACCATTTATTTGTGTTTTTGAGATGCGGATCGCAAGCCCCGAGATGGAGGCTAAAGGAAGAGGCCGACCAAACAGGCACACGGAGTATTAGAGGAAGGCTGGATCACATCCACCATTAGAGGATTGGTGCCGGCGTCAGTCGGTGTGAGTAGGTTATCCATTTCTGGTTTTAGTTTCTCGGTGGAAAACGAAGCTTAAATGGGGATATCTGTCCCCGAGCCAACTTTGAGGTGACCTATGCCTAGCGTGCTGAAAGAGGGGTTTTACAGGCATCCTATCGGCGTAGTGCAAATTGTACCCTGTTTTAGTATTACTGGCAGCAGGCAGGTGTCAGCATGTCAGAGTAAAGGATAATCTGACTCAAAGCTGTCGACGCGGGCGATGTCAATATGAGGTTCATGGTGCTCCGCTGCCAGTGAATGGCACCGTTCTGTATTACAGGCGAAGAGGAGGAACGCTCGGGATGCGTGAGCACATGTCTTAAATGATGTGCTCCTGACAAGGCAGATTTCCATAGGGTGACCTCTGAAAGGTGAGCTAAAGAAAAAGGGGTGGTTGCGGTGGGGCCGGGCAAGGGTTTATTGTAAGCGGTGCGGGGAGGCCTATTGTCTTTGTGTTAAGTCAAGGGCTGGATAGAGGTTTTGGGTCCATTCTGCATGATGCGAGCGATCTGGACTTTATCTGTGTCCAAATATCGCTTGTTAGCCGCAGTATCTGTTGCGTCTCACACCTTACAGCCAGCGTCTCCATTGCGCCTCTGTTCTTCACCGACAGCGAGCATTGTCGCGTTTGAGCCTCGCCGCTCTGTCACGAAGCCCATCGACCGGCTCGCTCTCGGTCTAAAGCATTTCACATTGCAAATGTTTCTGCGGTGTCATCTTTGCAGAGCCTGCGCTGGAATGACAACTCTGCTTTTTGAAAAGTTGGACTCTTAAGTTCCGTGCGACCCTCGATCCCTGCTTACCTACCGGTGTACTTTACCCGTTGATTTCTTGCAAATGGATTGATTTGGTGTTGCATTGCATCACAGCAGTGTGTATTGGTTTTCATCGGTGTCTGAGACCTCAGCAGTGTTGCGTCCTCTGGATTGTCTTGCATAGCAGGGCTCTGTCTTGGGACGGTGTCTCATGTTGCAGGACTCTGTAACGGAGCGGTGTAATCCATAGCATTGTCACGACTTGGGATGCTGTCTCACGCCGTCTGCCTCTGTATATGAACTCCGTTTTGCGCCGCATGACTCTGTAACGGAGCGGTGTAATCCATAGCATTGTCATGACTTGGGATGCTGTCTCGCGCCGTCTGCCTCTGTATATGCACTCTGTTTTGCGCCGCATGACTCTGTAACGGAGCGGTGTAATCCATAGCATTGTCACGACTTGGGACGCTGTCTCGTGCCATCTGGACACGTATCTCCACGGTGTCTTGCAGTGTATGACTTGATACCTACTTTGCATTTTGTTTGGTCTGGCTTGGTCGTGGGATGGTGTAAAAGATAGCACTGTTGTGTCACGGGGTTGTCAGTTGCTGTCCGGCCGTGGTTTTGGATTGTCTTGCATTGTATGACACTGTGTTGGGGTGCAGTCTTGGACCGTACAGTGTCTTTGCTAGGTATGTTTTTTGCAAGACGCTCCATGTAGGTTTGGATTCCTGCAGAAAATTCTGCTCCAACTTTTCTCAGAGTGTAAATTTCAAAGAGAAGCGGGAGGTAGCATGCCGCAGGTAATGAAGCGGTTTCCTAGGCTTTGGCTTTTGCAGCGGGACAGTTTAGCGTCACAGCGATAAAGCTGTTTGAAGGGTGAGATCATGCCAAGCTTGTCTGTAGACTTGGGGTGATGGCCCAATCGCGTGGCTGGAGGCGGGGTGGCTCTGAGGTAGATGCGCATCAGTAGGCGAGGGCAGGATGTCGGTGAGTTAGTGTGGCTAACCTTGTGTGTGTGTGTGATGTTTGTCTTTCAGGTTTGTTCGGGCCTCAGGGCATTAGATATTTAGCAATAAAAAAACCCCAGCCGGGGGATTATTTTTTTTTCTCCCCCGGCTGGGTGTTTTTTTCCCCGGTCCCGGCCGGTCTGCGAGGCGACAGTCGTCGCCTAAGTTTGGGCGCAGACGGTGCTCGGGACGGGGTTTTGGCAGGCAGGGCAATCTTTCCGAGGCCCCCGGGAACCGTGTTCCAGGGCGGTGCCTGGCAGCAGGGGAGGGAGGTCAGAGCGAGCGGTGGCGAGTATGCGTGGCTAACCGTGTGTGTGATGTTTCTGTTTCAGGTTTGCTCAGGAATTAGATATTTCATAATAAAAAAACCCCAGCTGGGGGATTATTTTTTTTTTCTCCCCCGGCTGGGTGTTTTTTTCCCCGGTCCCGGCCGGTCTGCGAGGCGACAGTCGTCGCCTAAGTTTGGGTGCAGACGGTGCTCGGGACGGGGTTTTGGCAGGCAGGGCAATCTTTCCGAGGCCCCCGGGAACCGTGTTCCCGAGGTGTGACGTGGAGGTTGTGTTTTTTGGTGGTGTAGGGGGTTGTATTGTGTCTGGTAGGGGTTTATGGATTGTCAGAGCTGTGGCTTCTTGCAGGCCGCTATGTTTCTTAAATGGTTACAGGGAGAGATTTGCGGTAGCATTGGTGGAAGGTTGGTGAGAGATCCTATGGGTACGGTCCCGGCCGGAGCGACTCGAAGTCCGGCGAGTCCAAATGCGCTTTAGAGGCAGGAAGCACTTGCAATAGGTTCCGATTGCGTTGCCATTTCAGCCGTAAGTTTCTCTGTGAGCTTAAGTTTGGGCGGGGTAGGCGGGAAGGTGTCCTGTAGACCAGAGCCCTTTCCTTTTTCTCAGGGGTAAGGAGCTAGAGAAGATGGAGTTTCGGCAGACTTATCTCCCTTTGCAGGAAAATAAGAGGCAAGGTCCAAAAAAACCTCAATGGCACTGTGTGTACCTTTGGGCGCGCTGTCTGCCGTCAGCAGAAAGTTCATTAGAGTAAACTTTGGAAGCATTGGAGTCGTAACAAGAATCCATTGGGAAGAACTTTAGAAATAAAGAGATGAAACAACCCTGAGCTGTAATAAAGGATTTTAGGCGTTTTGGGTGAGGGTTTTTTGTGCCTCAGCTGTGAGTTTTTGAAGTTCACTGCCTCTCTTTGCCTCTCTTTGCCTCTCTTTGCCTCTCTTTGCCTCTCTTTGCCTCTCTTTGCCTCTCTTTGCCTCTCTTTGCCTCTCTTTGCCTCTCTTTGCCTCTCTTTGCCTCTCTTTGCCTCTCTTTGCCTCTCTTTGCCTCTCTTTGCCTCTCTTTGCCTCTCTTTGCCTCTCTTTGCCTCTCTTTGCCTCTCTTTGCCTCTCTTTGCCTCTCTTTGCCTCTCTTTGCCTCTCTTTGCCTCTCTTTGCCTCTCTTTGCCTCTCTTTGCCTCTCTTTGCCTCTCTTTGCCTCTCTTTGCCTCTCTTTGCCTCTCTTAGAAAACACCTGTTGCAGCAGTAGAAAATGGCATTGCACCTGGGAGCAGTAACAACAATATTTTAATGAAATTGATTTTTTTTTTTCTTAAAAATCCAAACCTGCTCCCAGGCTGCAACCCATTTTCTACTGCTGCACCAGACATTGTAGTTTTTATTTTTTTATTTCTACAGAATATATGGGCCCACACCTGCAACTGATTAGGGGAGAAGCCAAAAAAGGGAGTGGTTAAGGGTTGAAGTAATTACAGTTACTGTTAGGGGTTAGGGTTCCAGGGGTTAGGGTCGGGGTTAGGGTTAGGGCCAGGTTAAAGAGTTAGGGCTAGGGTTAGGTTAGGGTTAGGGTTAGGGTTAGGGTTAGGGTCAGGGTTTGGGTTAGGGTTAGGGTTAGGGTCAGGGTTAGGGTCAGGGTCAGGGTTAGGGTTAGGGTTAGGGGTTAGGGTTAGGGTTAGGGTTAGGGTTAGGGTTAGGCCAGGGTTAGGGCTAGGGTTAGGCCAGGGTTAGGGCCAGGGTTAGGGTTAGGGCCAGGGCCAGGCGTCAGGGCCAGGGCTAGGGTCAGGCCAGGTCAGGGCCAGGGCCAGGCCAGGCCAGGGCCAGGGCCAGGCCAGGGCCAGGGCCAGGCCAGGCCAGGGCCAGGGCCAGGGCCAGGCCAGGGCCAGGCCAGGGCCAGGCCAGGCCAGGGCCAGGGCCAGGGCCAGGCCAGGCCAGGCCAGGGCCAGGGCCAGGCCAGGGCCAGGGCCAGGCCAGGCCAGGGCCAGGCCAGGGCCAGGCCAGGCCAGGCCAGGCCAGGCCAGGCCAGGCCAGGCCAGGCCAGGCCAGGCCAGGCCAGGCCAGGCCAGGCCAGGCCAGGCCAGGCCAGGCCAGGCCAGGCCAGGCCAGGCCAGGCCAGGCCAGGCCAGGCCAGGCCAGGCCAGGCCAGGCCAGGCCAGGCCAGGCCAGGCCAGGCCAGGCCAGGCCAGGCCAGGCCAGGCCAGGCCAGGCCAGGCCAGGCCAGGCCAGGCCAGGCCAGGCCAGGCCAGGCCAGGCCAGGCCAGGCCAGGCCAGGCCAGGCCAGGCCAGGCCAGGCCAGGCCAGGCCAGGCCAGGCCAGGCCAGGCCAGGCCAGGCCAGGCCAGGCCAGGCCAGGCCAGGCCAGGCCAGGCCAGGCCAGGCCAGGCCAGGCCAGGCCAGGCCAGGCCAGGCCAGGCCAGGCCAGGCCAGGCCAGGCCAGGCCAGGCCAGGCCAGGCCAGGCCAGGCCAGGCCAGGCCAGGCCAGGCCAGGCCAGGCCAGGCCAGGCCAGGCCAGGCCAGGCCAGGCCAGGCCAGGCCAGGCCAGGCCAGGCCAGGCCAGGCCAGGCCAGGCCAGGCCAGGCCAGGCCAGGCCAGGCCAGGCCAGGCCAGGCCAGGCCAGGCCAGGCCAGGCCAGGCCAGGCCAGGCCAGGCCAGGCCAGGCCAGGCCAGGCCAGGCCAGGCCAGGCCAGGCCAGGCCAGGCCAGGCCAGGCCAGGCCAGGCCAGGCCAGGCCAGGCCAGGCCAGGCCAGGCCAGGCCAGGCCAGGCCAGGCCAGGCCAGGCCAGGCCAGGCCAGGCCAGGCCAGGCCAGGCCAGGCCAGGCCAGGCCAGGCCAGGCCAGGCCAGGCCAGGCCAGGCCAGGCCAGGCCAGGCCAGGCCAGGCCAGGCCAGGCCAGGCCAGGCCAGGCCAGGCCAGGCCAGGCCAGGCCAGGCCAGGCCAGGCCAGGCCAGGCCAGGCCAGGCCAGGCCAGGCCAGGCCAGGCCAGGCCAGGCCAGGCCAGGCCAGGCCAGGCCAGGCCAGGCCAGGGCCAGGCCAGGGCCAGGCCAGGCCA